>CM076849.1:18519841-19719841 GCA_039519185.1 Astragalus membranaceus
GGGCTTAAATATGTTTGTGTACGAGTCTTTTACATTATCTACCAATTAGAGGTTGACACATCATCACAAAGAAATTGGTCAATTGATAACCAATTAGTCAATTGGTAACCAACCACTCTATAAATGTGATTGGTAGTGGTTGTAAAAGTCTATACATAATATGTGTATATAAATTAAACTCATCAAATATAGCGATTTTTTATTTTAGTCCCTGTAAAATTATTATTTTTAAATAAATCTTTACAAATATCAACTTTTTCATTTTAGTCTTCCATTATCTCCTCCGTTAAAAAATTGTTGATGTGTCAAATATGTCATATTTAGCTTTGCCACTTCATTATTTTTTATTTCTGTTTATTTTAAAAACTGACGTGGACAGAAAGAAAAGAAATTGAAATTAGGGTTCACTAATTCTTCATCTTCCTCTCTAGATCACCATATTTGCAGAAACAAATTGGAACTCATGAAGTCAAACACCCATCAACCAAGCTACCATAACCTTCGCAGAACCCCTTTTTTCATCTTTCTCTTCTTCCCATATGCAGAAATCCTCTGCTCTTCAGCTTCACCATCTAACCCAAAACCTCTTTCTTCATCTTCACCAAAATTCCTTTCTCCCCCCCCTTTACCTAACACAAAACCCACTAACATATAACCCTATCACAGAACCCAGAATCTCTTTATTTTTCCCCCTGTTCCTTTTTACAAAAACTGAATCAGATTTAAGTAGATGCATTAATGCACTGTATTCAAATGCAAGATGCACCGTTGCTAGAAATCGAGTTTCCAACCACCGCCATTATCTCATGCATTGTTGCAGGCACTTACACATGTTTGTAATTTTTTTTGCTTGAGAAATTGCTAGCTAGCGCTCATGGAATGGTGTTGACATGGGATGGTGGGTTTTGTTTCATACATGGATACTGTTCAATGGTGGGTTTTGCTTGAGAAATTGCTAGCTCTCATTCATGTCAAAAGGAGAAGTGGTGATGTGTTTCTGCCGCTCCAGTTATGCATTTCTTTCTTTCAATCATTTATCTCACCAACACATGTGAATGAGAGTGGGGAAGATAATCTTTGTGTTTCCTGGATATTGATTGAGGAAGAAGATGAAAAATGCATAATTGAATTTGGGAGATTTATAATTTTAGCCAAGTCACCATTTTAAAAACTAGTGTGTGCACCCGTGCGTTCGCACGGGGCAACAACTTCGGTTAATGTAAAATTTATGTCTTGTTAAAATTTATTTTTAAAATCGCAATACGAAAAAGTCTTATTTGTTGGTCCTTTGAATGCTAAAGTATCCCGAAACACACTGCTTAAAATAGCTCTTTATATATTTGTCACTTTTTTTTACCAAATCGGTTATTGAGGAATAAACTTTGAGTATTTTGATGGTTAAGTTTTTTTCCGAGCACTAAATGACTCCTAAACACGCTGGTTAATGAGGCACAAATTTCGCATATTTGAATAGTTGATTTTTTTTACAAACACAAAAGCATCCGAAACAACAACTTAACATCGTACTTTACATATTTTGTTATTAAATTATTTTTATTCATCGAACCGGTTACTGAGAAACAAAACTCGCGTATTTGAACAGTTAAGCATTTCTCTTTACGTACTTTATTGCGAAATTACTATTTTATTTCAACAAACTGGTTATTGAGAAACACCTTTTGGATATGTGAACAATAAATTTTTTTCCAGACTCTAAAATATTTCAAAACACGCTGCCTAATATCACACCTTAGATAAAAGTATGGAAAAAAATAAGGGATGAAGAATTAAAAAGGGAGAGGAGGGATTAAAAAAAAGAGGGAGGGGGTGGGGGGGTAGGGGGGGAGGGGGGAGTTTGACGCCAAAAGTCGGAGGGACCCACTTGGAGACTATACAAGGTTTATATCTTTAAGATAAAAGGAAATGAGATATAATGACTTGGCAAATCTAATTGGCATTTCTGTTAGAGAACTCAGCAAATTGTTAACATAGACTTAACAGAAGGACTAATACAAAAAAAAATATTTGAAGGGATTTATTTTAATTTTTTTTTTGCAATGGCTAAAATAGAAAATCGCTATATTTGTAGGAACTAAAAACATATTTAAACCTTATATTTATATCTATTTCTTTAGAAGTTGGCTAATCAGTAATAAGCATTTGAGCATAATGCTACACAAAATTATATTAAGAAAGCAGGATAATATGCTTATCTAAAATGCTTAATTGCTCAAAACCAGACCAAACATGGTTTCCTAAAGCTTGAGCTAGGCCTACAAGCTGATGGGCAAAGCCATTTTCAATTCTCTTAATATGAATTACAGATGGTGAATCAAAATCAAGAAGAAGAAGTCTACAATCTTGCATGATAGGTTCTATAGAAGCTCTAATCAAATTTTTACCAAGACAATCAACAACCACAGTTGCATCAAATCTAAAGTAGGGACTAGGAATGTTCAACTCCTTTGTTGTCATGATAGCCCACCGTAGACCCAAAGCCTCAGCCACACACGAATCAGAATTCAGACTGTCTCTCTTACACGAGGCAAAAGAAGTACACTGTTGCTGATCTTGAATTACCATTCCCCAGCTAGTGCTGCTAGCATTAAAGCACCCTACATCAACAGAAATAAAATGGCCAGCAGCAGAAACAGCAGCATCTAAGACAGGATCAGGGGATCTGACAGTAGTGAGCTTAGGATTAGCAGTGTTAAATTCCTCTACAAATTCAAATGCAAATTGAGCTATCTAAATAGGATCAACTGCTACATTTTTGAAAACCATTTGGTTCCTTGCATACCACAGCTTCCAGAACAGAACACAGAATAGCTGTGATCCTTGAGCTTCCTTACACGTGAGCCAGTGCATCAACCAAGCAATTAGATCAGTACAATGAGTAACATGGGTGCCAAGTTGAGAAGCAAAAAGAGCCAGCTTCATAATGGGACAGTGGAAAACCATATGCTCAACAGTCTCCTCACCAGAATTACACACAGGGCAGAAGGTATCAAGAGTGATACTTTTCTTACTGATATTGGCTCTAGTAGGCAAGATGTTTTTTACAAGCCTCCAAATGAAGTTTCCGACTTTTGAAGGAGCTGGAGCTCTCCAAATTTCCCTCCAGAGTTTATCAATGGCAGAGCTTGATGTGCTGGGGTTGTTCCTTGAACGATCATTATGCATAAGATGATATGTTGGTCTGAGTGAGTATTCACCATTCTTCTCCTAATGCCAGATTAGCTTGTCTTCAGGGAGCCTGATGGAGATGGGGATGTTGATGATTTGCTTTGCTTCATAGTTAGAGAAACTATTAAAGATTAGTTCTCTATTCCACTGCTTGGTATTCTCCTCAATAAGCTTAGCAACCAAAGCTCTAGGTTCCAAACCCTGTTGTGGACACAAAATCTTGAACCCCGTCTGCTCCGACAACCAACATTATACTCGACCTAGTATTCCGGATGCTCTTTGTGGAGACCAAATGATATTTGTAATGTAAGGGATTTTTTTGATATTAAGCAATGTTTTTAAAATTGGACCGGAGATTGAACCGGAGAGATCTCCGAGTCATGGTTCAATTGATTCACTCGGTTCAACCATGGTTGAACCGGATTAGTAATAATTAAATAAAAAATAAGAAAAGTATAAAATTTTAGAGAAAAGGTAAATTAACAAATCAAAAAAAGCATTTCGGGCGGTTTAACCGGGGCCAATTGGCAGTCCAAAGTGGTTGAAACCGCGGTTCAATTTGGTCCAACCCGAATTTGAGCGGTTCAATTAACCTGCGGTTCAAATGAGTTTGAACCAACCGCCGGAGTGTCCGATTTCTGGTCTAACCGGTTGAACCGTTCGTTTCGACCCTATTTTTACAACACTTATATTAAGTGATAGAAGTTGGGGACAAATTTGGGGATTTTGTATTTTGTGCAGGGAGATATGGGGAGTGGCCCTGTTAGACCTTCATAACTTTGTGATGGTCATTAATAATATAATTTCACTTTATGATGTTTTTCAAAAAAATGTAGGTTACCTAAGTTCTCCAAATTGTAGAAAGATGAAGAGAATGATGAAGAAAATCTAGGAAGAAAATGAAGAAGTGGTTGTTGCAAAGCCATTTTTTTATTTATAAAAAATAATATTAATTTAATTCTCTAAATTTAAGTGTTTAAGTTTGGTCCTAACATTTACCAACGTGTAAGCCAGATCAGTAGAAAATGTGACACGTCAGCTTTGAAAATGTCAGAAACCATTTAACAATATTATTAATAGACAGATGGACTAAACTAAATAAGTTTGGAAATGTCGGAGACTATTTAACAATATTTTTAATGTATTATTTCCTCAACTTTTAAAAACACAGGAAGATAACAAATATTATTTTAGGCTCTGCTAGGGTTTTGCCAAAAAAGGCAAGTTTTGTTATTGGCGGCCGCGATGAGCGCACAACCGGTGGTTGGCGACCGGGACATCTCTCGGGAGGAGGAGGACCTCCAGGAGCACAGTACGAAGAAGGTGAAAGGTTGGGAGCACACGTTTGCAACAACCTCCACGGGTCTGGTGAGCTATGCTGATATTGGCGATCCACCATGGAGGACGTTCAAGGCAAGCGATCATAAAAGGAGACGGTTATGGGGCTCCATTCCGGGGAAAAGGAGGATGACGATATAGGGGATGAGGAAGGAGGACATATGGGGGAGGCTCAGGATGATGGAGAGTATACTATGGGGTGTATGGACTTGCAAATCGTGGAAAAAACTCATGGTGGCTATGAGTGCCCGGAGATAGTTATTCCACCAAGAGCCGAGGTGCGATTGTGCAGGCCATGGAAACAAGGCTTGATTGTTAAACTTCTTGGCAGACGGATTGGATTCAAGGCTCTAGAAAATCGACTAAACCAGATGTGGGTTCGAAAAGGTGTCATGAACATTATTGATCTTGGAGGTGAATTTTTCTTGGTTTGCCTATCGAGTCCAGACGACCATGACAAGGCCTTGACAAATGGTCCATGGTTGATTTATGATCATTACCTCACTGTGAGGGAGTGGAAACCGAACTTCCGGCCAGACG
Source organism: Astragalus membranaceus (assembly GCA_039519185.1). NCBI lineage: Eukaryota > Viridiplantae > Streptophyta > Magnoliopsida > Fabales > Fabaceae > Astragalus > Astragalus membranaceus. The sequence goes on from CM076849.1 coordinate 18,524,906, forward strand.
AGGAAGAGATTAACAGAGTTAATGTGTGGGTGCGGCTTCCGGAGCTTCCGATTGAGTATTATGATCCAGTTTTTTTATTCTTCTTGGGTAATCGAATTGGCAAGACGGTCAAAGTAGACAAGACAACGGAGCAATTGGCTAGGGGGAAGTATGCAAGGCTTTGTGTGGAGATTGATTTAGACAAGCCACTTTTGGCTATGTTTGAAATCAATAACCACTTTTACAAGATCGAATACGAAGGGCTACACATGTTGTGTATGGTGTGTGGGAGATTTGGCCACCATAAGACCAGTGTCCGGACAAGGTTACGGAGGATGGGGGAACTAACAATGGAGAGGAGGGGCGCGCAACAGGCAATGTTGAGCCTAGAGGTGAAGTCGTGAAAGAGGATGGGCCATGCCAGGTAGTTCAGAAGCAGAGATGGCCAAGGCGTGGGAAAGAGAGGGCGGAGGGTCGACGGTGCCGTCGTCGGGTAGGGTTTTACCTGCGACCATTAATGATACAACGATTAATTCGGGATCACGATTTGGAATTCTTGGAGATAGTGCGGAAAACGTGGGGAATAATAATGAGGAGGTGCATGGAGAGGGCGTGGATCATGCAAGAATTAATGAGGAGAGGCCACCATTTACGTATGTGACTAGGAAAAATAGGGGGAAATCCAATCACGCAATTAATGAGACAAATGTGGAAATTTATGACCAATTAAAGTCAAATCTTGTGGTCCCACATGCGCAGAGAGAGATATCTTCAAGGAATAATGAGGATATGCGTAGGCAAGCTAATCATTTGGTGTCAGTGGGGCCCGGTCAAAGGCAAAATGGCGACACTAGTAACACAGGTGTTGTCGGAGTGTTGGGTCAGCACTTGGATGGCCGAAGACAAAGTAAAGTGGGCTCAGAATTAATGCTACCAAGGCCCATTGATCACATGGAGATTGGGCTTCAACACCCCCTCGCCCACCAGATACACAGGACGACGATATTCACCCCCCCCATTTTCCTAATGCTCGCAGCAACAATGAGGAGCGTGGTGATTTCGAAGAATACATGGATGCACAAGAGATGGGCAGCTCAGTAGGTACTGAAGATTATAATGAGGATATGGTTATGGAGACCCTGGTCTTCATGTTGCTTAGCGTGTTTGATTGCTCCTTTTAATATTTTGTTTATGTTAAACAAAATTTTAATTTGGAATTGCCGTGGGGCGGCTAGTCCGGACCTTTTCCGGAACTGTAAGCAGTTTGTGGATGTGCATTGCCCAGAGGTGTTTGCTATCATTGAGACTCGGTGTAATCCCTTGCGTACTCAAAATACTTTTCGTCGGCTTGGGTACGATGGGTTCAGTTTCTCTGAAAATAGGGGCTATGCGGGGACTGATTTAGTGCTGATGGTTGAAGATAGAAATGACTTTCAGTTTCTGCATTTTAATGTCGTTATGCATGACCATAGGAGTTGGTTCTTTTCTATTGTGTATGCTAGTCCGGTTGAAGAGATGCGCGCAGAATTGTGGGGGACGTTAGCTACAATGGCAAATACTATGCAAGGCAACTGGATGTTAGCTGGAGATTTTAATGATATTTGTGATAGTAATGAAAAGAAAGGGGGTGCTCCGCTCAACGTGAGGAAGTGCCAGCTTTTTCAAATCGAATCCAGCAGTGTGGTTTAATGGATTTGGGTTCAATTGGCTCTAAATTTACTTGGAAAGGCCAAGCATATGGTACTTATGACCGTATGTTTGCTCGTCTGGATAGGGGGTATGTGCAACACCTCGTGGAGATTAGCCTTTCCAAATGCTTTTGTTAAAGTTCTTACTAGGGTGGACTTCTCGGATCATCATCCGATTCTTATTAATTTGCATGGGAGTGATGGAGGTAAGGAGACTAGGCCGTTTCGGTTTGAAAGTGCGTGGGTGACGCATTCCGATTTTGCAAGAATGATGAAAGAGGCTTGGCATCCTAATGGGGGACTCGAGGACAAGTTGGTTAGTATGAAGGATCATCTTAGAGGGTGGAGTCATAATGTTTTTTGGTTCGGTTAAGAAGAAGAAAAGACAATTGTTAGCTCGACTTGATGGTATCCAAAGACAAACTAGCCTTGGTAACATGAATTGTTTTCTCTCTAATCTTGAAAAGGAGCTCCAAACCGAATTACATAATGTTCTGTATCAAGAAGAGCTTATGTGGTTCCAAAGGAATAGAACGCAATGGTTACATGATGGGGATCGTAATACTCGTTATTATCAGCTCAAAGCGGTTAACCGGAAAAAGAGAAATCGAATCCTTATGCTTAGAAATAGTGAGAGGCGGTGGATGGAGAATGAGGCTGAGATCAAAGATCATGTAACAAATTTTTTTATGGAGTTGTTTACTGACAATGAAGCCACAGATTCCTTTCCTACGATGGGGTACCAATTTAAGGCGCTGGATGATGGGGTTGTGCGTAAGCTAGATGCTATGGTGACGGATGACGAGATTACTCAGGCCATCGTGAGTATGAAGCCTTGGAAGGCCCCTGGTCCGGATGGCTTCCAAGCTGGGTTCTATCAAACAAATTGGGAGCTAATTCGGAAGGATTGTTGCGACTTTGTGAAGAAAGCGTGGAGTTGCCCAACAAGTGTGGCTGCAGTAAATGATATTGATATTTGTCTCATCCCGAAGATTGCTAGGCCGGAGTTTATTAATCAGTTCAGGCCAATATCCCTTTGTAATGTGACTTATAAAATCATTACAAAGGTTATTGTCAATAGGCTGAAACCTATCATGCCGAGTATTATTTCCCCTTACCAGACTGGCTTTATTCCCACTCGAAGCATTCATGAGAATATTGTTGTTGCCCAGGAGCTTCTTCACTCGATGGGGAAGATGCGAGGGAAGAATGGTTTTTTTTTCTATTAAAGTGGACCTTGCCAAAGCATATGATAAGGTACGTTGGTCCTTTATTAATTTGGTTTTGAGTGAGTTAGGAATGCCTCCTAGTTTACGCAATCTTATTATGGAGTGTGTCTCTACGGTAAATACCAATGTGTTATGGAATGGTAGAAGATCTGAGAGCTTTACTCCACAACGGGGTATTCGACAAGGTGATCCTATGTCCCCTTATCTCTTTGTTATGTGTATGGACAAGCTCACTCATTTGATAGAGGAGGAGGTTGAAGCTAGTCGGTGGGTGCCAATTCGGGCGGGGCGGAGTGGGCCTCCGGTCTCTCATTTAATGTTCGCGGATGATTTGCTCTTATTTGGTAAAGCGACAGATGCAACTATGACTAGCGTTTTAAATGCGCTCAACAAGTTTTATGTCTGGTCAAATGGCGAGTTAGGAGAAAACTAGCTTATTTTTTTCTAAGAATGTTGATGTGGTGATTCGTAGAAGGTTGGAGCGCATGTCTGGGTTTAATACTACACAAGCTATGGGGAAGTATCTGGGTATTCCGTTATTGGGGCGGGCCCCTAAGAGGCAGGATTTTCATTACTTAATTGAGAAGGTGAATCACAAGCTCTCCGGGTGGAAAGCAACTCATTTATCCTTTGCTGGGTGTGTAACTCTTACTCGGTCCGTTATTCAGGCTATGCCTACTTATACTATGATGACAAATCCCTTACCAAAGGTGTGCTTAAGAGAGATTGAAAAAATTCAAAAAAGCTTTATTTGGGGGGATAGCAATGAATGGCGTCGTTTGCATATGATCAAGTGGGATACTCTCACTCTCCCTAAGGTCAATGGTGGTCTAGGGCTGAGACGTTTAACTGATATGAATAAAGCTTGCATCATGAAGTTAGCTTGGAACCTCAAGGCCAAAAGGAATAAGTTGTGGAGCCAAGTGCTAATAGGGAAGTATGGGAGAAACAATTGGGAGCAGGGTGAGGTGCAATGCAAAGTGTTGGACCCCGAAAAATCCCGTTTAGGGTTCTTCAATGTACAACGTAGAAAATTGTGAAGCCGCCACCAATATTTTAGTTTTTAGACCAAAACATTAGAAAAAGGTCTTTTACAAAAAGGCGGGTGGTCTTTTGAAAAATAGAGATATGGGTTCGGGGGTCGGTTAGGAATGGGGAAGGTATTAGCACCCCATTCCTCCTTTCTACTGAAAGGGAACCTCTAATTAAATTGTGTGGTTTTAATGTTTGATTTGAAGAACACCTAGATTTGCCTATTTTATTCTTATTTGAAGATGGATGGGAAATTAATGGAAAACTTATGTAAAGAGGGGGAAAAAGAGAGTTTTTTAGAAAAGAGCTCGACGGGGGTAACGACCCGCTCCTACGTATCTCCCGATACAATGGAGAACTCAGAGCTACGTAGTTCTGCCTTGGTTTTTGTTTTTTAACTTTTTAGGTGAGTTTTCGAAATAGGACGAGTACTAGCGAGTGATTAAACTAGCTAAGGCTATGGGTAATCACCGCTAAGTACTCAAAAGGAGTCGCTACCGCTAGTCAAACGAACTAAGGTTCTGGGTGACCGTTAGTAACAACTTGTTTTTATTTTCTTTTTGAAAGCCTTTTTTGAAAAGGATTGATTTGTTTGATGACCAAACTAGCAAAGGCTATGGGTGGTCATCGCTTATCGTTCTTTTTGGAGAAAGGACATCGATGTCAATAGCTAGACGAACTACGGTTCTGATTAGCTACTAACAACAATGGGTTTGAAAACATTTTTTGTTTGTTTTGAAAATGGAGGTTTTTTTATTGTTGTGAAAGTGAAGATTTTTTTGATGCGTTTGACGAGAACATGTCTCGCTCCTACGTATCCCAAGTGGGAATCAAAGCAACGTAGTTCTTGTAAAAATGTTTTTTTTTTGAAAAGGTTTTAGAAGTAGGGCGAGCGTTAGCGAATGATTAAACTAACAAAGGTTATGGGTAATCATTGCTAAGTACTCATGTGAAATTGAAGAGCGTTCATAGAGATCAAACTAACAAAGGTTATGGGTGACCTCCACTATTCGCTTATTTTTGTTTATTGAAAATGCTTTGAAAATTAATTGGTTTGGAAAAGAGTTTTAGAAAATAAGTAAATCATTTTTAATCGAACTCTATGTCCAAAACCAAATGCAAAATGAATGAATGAAATTCAAACATATCCAACTAATCAAACAATCATAAACATGTTGATCATCAATTAAGATTAAGCATGCCAATATAATCAAGAGATTTAATTGTCCAAGATGCAAGACAAAGTTCTCAAAACAATTGTATTTATGTGTGAAGGAGAATTGCTACACACGTTGGAAGCAATCTCAAGAGGGGCACATATGCCTCTATGCTACACATGTTGGTAGTCTTATAAGGGCACATGATTGTGTAAAAGGGTTTGTGCACAATTAAGTCAAGACATTCAAATGGCATCAAGAACAAAGGAATACAATTGATCATAGGCATAGAGTATTCTCGGTTAGGTGAATGAACATGTGAGCGATGATGCATGATTAGGCAAGGAATGAATGAGCGTTATTGAATACAATTTTGTTTGATTTTGAAGTAATTGACATGGCATGAATGCATGATCATTTGGTTATTGAATGCATGGACAGGTGAGGATGCAAGAAGTATAAACAAGTAAGGATGCATGAGGTACTAACAAGTGAGAGTGCAAATGAATATGCAAGAGATATGAATATATGAAAAGGCATGGAGATTAAAACAAGAGAGTATGCAAGAGATACAAGCAAATGAGAATGCAAGAGAGTGAATAAGGTTTTATTTAAGTGCAAGTGTGTGAGAGTATGTCATAAAAAGTGGTAAAAATTTAGTTACCTTATTCTTAGGAAATGGTGAAATGTTTTGGTGTTTTTAGAGTCTTAGGAAAAAGTGGTAAAAGTATTTTTGGGTTGATTTTATAAAGTTGAAAAGTTATAAATGTAAACTAGAAAATGTTTTGGGTCTTTTTGCAAGTTGATAAGTTGTAAAACTTTAAGTAAGAAGTTAGTGAAAAGTAAAGTAAAAATGCATGAGGTAAATGGTAATTATTTAATGAGATGGTAAAGTAAAAATGCATGAAGTGAATGGTAATTATTTAATGAGATGGTAAAGTAAAAATGCATGAAGTGAATGGTAATTATTTAATGAGATGGTAACGTAAAAATGCATGAAGTGAATGGGAAGTGGTAAAATCTTTTTATGTTTTAGTAAAAGGTTAATGAATGGTAAAGTAAAAAGTAAGTGAGTGGTTAAAACCAAAGTAGTAAAATATTTTTATGTTTTGGTAAAAAGTTAATGAATGGTAAAGTAAAAAGTAAGTGAGTGGTTAAAACCAAAGTAGTAAAATATTTTTATGTTTTGGTAAAAAGTTAATGAATGGTAAAGTAAAAAGTAAGTGAGTGGTTAAAACCAAAGTAGTAAAATATTTTTATGTTTTGGTAAAAAGTTAATGAATGGTAAAGTAAAAAGGTAAAAAGTAAATAAACACTAAAACCAAGTTGAATCATATAGAGCAATCCTCTCACTTTGAGAAAAGTGCACTAGGCACTAGTGAGAATCAACTTGCCTATCATCAACAATGAGCAACAAGCAAACTAAAATGCAAAGATTAACTAAACACAACAAATAAGTTGAATCAACTAGAGCAATCCTCTCACTTTGAGAAAAGTGCACTAGGCACTAGTGGGAATCAATTTGCCTATCATCAACAATTTACAACAAGCAAACTAAGACACAAAAATGAATGGACACATAAACTAAATTGAGTCATTTCTAGCAATCTTCACCACTTAGGTTAAGGTGCACTAGGCACTAGTGGGAATCATATTGCTAAATCATCAAACAACAAAGGTAACATTTAACACTAAGATGAAATACTAGTAACAAGATTAAACATCACCAAACAAAGAACAACAACAAAATGAACTTGAAAATATTTTTAGATCTATAAGCATGTGAACCAAGGGAAACATAGATCCACATTTTATTTAATAAAGAAAACACCAAAATTAACACAAAGAAATATAGATCTATTTTTTTTGCAAGGATTTATATGATTAAGCAAAGAAGTGCAACAAAATCACATCAACCCTAATTTTTCATGATATGCGAAATGCTTAAACAACAAATTTGTGTATGAAATCTAGTGCAAAAATACGTAAAGATGCAAGGGAAATTATTCAAGTAGAAGAACAACTCCTTCAAGGCCAAGGACCCATCTCAAACACCCAAAGCTCCCTAAGTCTTTGTCAAAATGTTTGAAATGGATTCTCAAAGCAAACAACAATCAAGAAGGAGTTTGGAGTAGAGGAGGAATTATGCAAGAAAATTAAATATGAGGTGCAAAGCTTCAAGGATTACCTCAAAACTACAATGAAATGAAGAAGGAGATGATAAGCTCAAAAATCACTAACTCTTAGCAATTTGATGATGCAACCTTGAAGAGAATGGAAGGAAAGATGGTGATCTAACAAGAAATGGAGGATTTGGTGGTTGATTTTTGAAGGGAATATGTGGAAGAGGGGAGGAAGGGGCTACGGCCTTGATGAGGGAAGGAGAGGGAGAGGAGGTGTGCTAGGGTTTTTGTGTAGGAGAGAATGAGCAAAAAGAGAAGAGGCTTTAGGTGTGGGAATGAGGGAGTATTTATAGGATGAAATTAGGTCTAAGGGTAGTTTAGTCTTTGTGATTTTGATGTGCTCTAGGATTGAGTTTTGATTTTGAATGGAGGGTGGAGATGCATCATCACATGGATTGAGGGTGTTGAAGAAACACAAAAATGTGAGAGATATGGAGAGTGGGGGGCGAAATTTAGAGGAAAGAAAAAGGAAAAGAAAAATGAATTTCTTATTTTAGAAGAGATATTTTATGTGAAGTAGGGTTAAGCGCATTTTGGGGGAGAATTGTTACCAAAGAGGGAACTTTGGGTTTTCTTATGAATAGGTTAGTGTAAGTGAGTGGAGTAATTTACCAAAGAGGGTATAATGGAAGAGTGTGGAAGAAATTGGAGAGAGAGAGAGAGAATTCGTAGGTGGGGGGATAAGGAGAAAAAAAAAACTTGTTTTTTTGGTATTTTGTCTTATTGAAGACACTTCCTTTTTTGTTTTTGAAATTGAAATTTTTGGGCATGGGAAATAATGGGAATGCAACTATTGAAAATGTGTCACATGCTTTTGGGCAACATAAAATATTCCCTCTAGTCACCTATGACAATAAAAATTGTCACTTAAAAATTGAGGAATATTTAATGGTCCCTTTTTATTTTTCTATGCACTAAAAATGAAAAAAATACATTTTTAATTATTTTGACTAGGGTTTTCCTCCTAAAAAATTGTACAAAAATTATCCTTGATAGAATAAAAATGTACTTTTTGATGATGTGCATTTTTGGCGAGAAAATCATCTCTTGCGAAAAATGACCAAAATGCCCTTTTGATCATTAGAACCCTAATCCTTGTTCAAAATGCATTTTCTTTTCAAGAATTACTTCAAAACTCTAAAATGGCCCTAAAATCTAAAATGTATGCAAGAAATGATTTTTTTGCTGAGAAATGTCTCATTTTTCGAAAATGACCAAAATGCCCTTGGTCTTGAAAAACTCTGAAAATGCTATAAAAGGCAATGCAATGCATCCCTAATCCTAAGATGACTTTCAAAACTTTGAAATGCATGAATGATGGTATTCATGACATTATGAATGAATGCTAAACCTTAACTTACTTATTTTTTGTTTGAAAATTAGGGTTTCGACCTAGGCGGACAAAATTAGGGTATGACAGCTGCCCCTCTTTATTTGGATTTTGACAAGGAATATGAATTGGCCGAAACATATTCCGAGGCAAAATAGAAATAAAGAATTCAGAAATTATACTGATTTTGTCTGCTTGGGAAAACCCGAATTTTCTCTCCTTTTTTTTACTTAAATGAAATGCCCGCCCTCAAAAAGCAGGAAATAAAGCTATAAAGAAAGCAGTAAAGAAAGTAACCTGGATGGACACTTGGGTCCTGAAGGGATGCTTGGATCCTGAATGAACACTGGGGTTCTGAAGGGACGCTGGGGTCCTGAATTCGGAGGTTGCCTAAAAACCTTCTAACGGACTCTTGTTGAGTCCGAGCTTAGGGGTGGCCTTCTCGAGCGGCCGATCAACATCAGGTCCGGAACTGATTTGATCAAGGATGTCCATTATGCCTTAGGTTGACATAACTAATCCGAAGGACTTGACGAAGTCGGATGGATCCATCGCGTGCTCGTACACGATGTTGTGATCTGGATTGATGGAGTTCACTAACTCTAGGTTGATGGAGTTTTCTAACTCTGGGTTGAGACTATCTAGTCTGAGGTAACTTCTATCTTGACTGGCACATGAAATGCATGCACTTGAATGCATATGAATGCAATGATTGACTTTGGTGGAATGCTTTTTCTGTTATTTCTTCGTTCTTCTGAGATACAAATTGAAAGTGTAATGCACTACTGTTTGATGCCATGAAGCGATGAATGGTATGAATGGTATGAGAATGATGAATGATATGAAGATGGTGTGTTCTTTTTATGTTCCGTTTTCTGCAATTCTTCTGTCTTTGTTTATGCTGTTTGTTTTCTTTAAGCAGCTTTCTTTTTTCTGCTTGTTTATTTTTTGTTTATTCTGTTTGCTTTGAGCAGCTTTCTGTTTTCTGCTTATTTGTTTTTTGTTTGCTCTTTTGCTCTGTGAGGATGCAAAAGCAATACTTTGATGCATGATATGAAATAGTTTATTGGGAAACATAGGCATTTTGGATGAATGCATTAAATGCGAATGCAAATGAAATGTTTGGATGCTAATGTTATGATGCATAGTGTGATGACATTAGTGGCTGGGATACAGAAACATTTTTGTAATGATGGGATGCGATGAGTGCATGAAATGCAAATGTGAATATGATTTGAATGAAATGCTTGGATGCGAATATTATGACATGGGATGACGTGTTTTGCATTTTCTTTCTTTTTGATGCAATGCTTTGATGCTTGATGGAATGATTTTTTTTCGTCCGTTGTTTCTTTTTTTGTTGCCTTCCATAAAATGATGATGTTGGCACGATGCAAATGAGACACTATGATAAACAAAATGGAACGCCCAAATGCATGGAGCGAAAAATACGATATACATGATTAAACATTTTTGAGATGATGAGACGCGAGACTTTGGATGCAAAACAAAAGTGGAGGTGAATCTGGATCATTCTTTTTTGAAAAAACTAGTTTTGCTTAAAACTCTGGTGTTCTCAAGGTGTTTATTTACAAACAAGCTCACTTGTTTTCTCTTCCTTCCAATGACGACTGAATCTGAGATATCGCATGACTAACTTGTGTTCTCTCTCTTTGAAGCATTGTCTAGTAAGCATGCATAGGAGTGCAAATGTGAATGAATGAGTCAGTTAACTTGGAATTGGTTTAGGGTATGGATGTTTATGGCAAGTGAAGAAATGACAGACATGGTTATTGCTGAAGCTTATGAGGGATCAAGAGATACAAGATTGCCCCAATTCATGTCTCTGACGAATGAATAACTTGCCCCTGTCTAGTGGTGACGACAACTAGGGGTGTAGAAGATGATGAATTGGGAATGCTTCGGCTTTTGAAATGAAAGGTGCAAAAGAGATTTTGTCTCACCCCACAAAGTTTGATGTTGCTCCAGTCATAACAAGGACAAAGCTGCCCCAGTTAGAATAACAAGGCTTTGTTTAGGATAGTGAGTTGAGAGATTGCCCCGGTGAGGTTTTTTTTATGGGAATGAATGAGATGAAGGAGTGGGAATGTACTTGCCCCTCACCTTGGAAGTATTGACAATTGGAGTGACATGGGATGGGCATTTGAACAGACTTTCCCAAGACCAGGGTGGGTGGGTGGCAAAGAGAATGCCCCAACTTTTGAATCTGAGTGACGTTCTCAGTGCAAATATTTGGTTCTCTACTGATGTCTTGACTTTTGGTGTGAAAGAAGCCTCACTTGGTGATCACTAAACCTTGTTTTAATGCAGTTTGAAGCTGTTTTGGAGTGCAAGTCCCTCTTTTATTTTGTCAGCTTTCTTTTTTCTGACTGTTTGTTTTTGCTCCCTCATTTCTTTTTCTGAGGGTTTGTTTTTTTCTTGATCAGCTTTCTTTTTTCTGATCATTTTTTTTTTGAGCAAACACATTGTAGACAGATAAACTTAGTTGTCCTAAGATTAAAACTTGAGAGAACGAAAGCAAACGGTCATTGATCGGACTGAACATTTCAGGATTGTGGTGTTTCGTGGAGGAGGGATAATTGGGCTTATCGAAGTGTTTGAGGTTGATGGGAGGATGATTTTTTATTCGGCATTGATTTGACGGTCAATGGTCTATGAGGGTTAAATGGCTTGATAGGGTGTTTGGAAATTTTATTCCTGGCTAAGGGTTTGTGAGGGGCGGGATGTCGAGGTCAAAGGAAAGTGTTTGCGGTTTATGGAAGGGGGGTGTATGGGAATGATGAAGTGTTTGAAGGTTTATTGAGACAAGGATCTCTTGTGTTTTGTGGCAACATGTACCAGCTCACCACTGATATTTCTTTTGTTTCTCTTGTTTTGGGGTTTTCATTTTTGAATCCCTTTTTGATTTTCTCCTTTTTTCTTGGTCTCTTTTTTTATTTGGCTCTTTTCATTCTTTGACTCGGGTGAGCTGGTAAAAGGTGATGCCCTGTTTTTTGATATTTGAGGTGATCCTTATCTAGGGTGATTTTTGGATTTTGGTTTTTCGTGGCTTAAGGTGGGTAGGAAAGGGATTTTCTGGGATTTTGGGTTTTTGAGGGTATGGCCAAACTTCATTTCAAATCCCGATTGCTTATTTCTGTAAGACTTAACTTTGGAACAATAATTTATCTACCTTCATGTGTTTGCACTTTTCTTTCTTTTTTTTTATGCCCTAACTTTTGCCTGGACCGCTCTTTGCGAGTTTTCAATCCACCGGGCGCTTTTTTTTGCCTAGGCCGCCTTGTGCGGGTTTTCAACCTAGCGAGCTTATTTTCTTGTTTATTATATTATTTTTGGAAGACTTGCACTCAAGGTATATGACATCGACAAGGAAACTTAGTGATCACAGACTTGCCCCAGCATGGAGGCCTTAAAGTGTTAAAATGAACCAAAAAGTCAAGTATGCACTGATAGGGGAACGCTTTATGGGTGGACGGGGCGGGGTTAGACTTGGATGGTGATGATGACAAGGAAGGAAACTGACTGACTCAAACAAGAGAAACTGCACCTGGCATGCATGCTTACTAGAAGAACGCTTCACAGAGAGTTAACATTGGTTAAAACATGATATAAAAACTTTCTTGATGAACTGTTTCGGTCTTTTATCATGGAATGGATGAGATGTAATGTTTTTTTTTTTTGAAGGAAATTCAAATGAGCTACTGATGTGAAAAACTGAGTGCTTTGGAACACCTTGAGTTTGCAAATGAGTGAGGGTAAACTTTTCCAAAAAAGAAAGATTACTTTGCAAGAACATCTCGTCTCTCATCACAACATTTTTGTTGTATGCCATGCATGGATGAACTTGAAAAGTGTGGTTATTCTAAAAGTATTTTCTTTTTGATGTTTTCTTTTTATGCAAGACGAGATATGAAATGCGGATGCATCTTTGGATAATGAATGATGCAAGAATGATGATCTTTATAGAGGCAAGACAAGATATGAAATGCCGATGCCCCTTTTTTCTTTTGAATGATGAAAGATGCAGGAGTGATGCTTTTTTCTAAATGATGATTTTTTTTTTTTAGAGGCAAGGCAAAGTATGAAATGCCAATGCCCCTTCCCTTTTTGAAAGATGCATTTATGGAGGAATGACGTATTTGAACTAAAGTGATGAGGTTAATGAAATGATGCATGAATGTTACATTTTGAATAAATTTGATGATGACTTTTGTTCATGATTATGAATGAGATGCTTTCTTGTTTTCATTTTTTTTATGCAATGAAATGCATGATACTCACAATGATTTTTTTATTAAAAAAAAATGCGTGGAAAGACATGATTTTTATTAAATGGAAATGCATGCAAGGTGAGAGGTTAATGTATTATTTTTTTCATGATGTGTGAAAAAGGACAACAATAATGCATGAGGCGCGCTTCTAATAAGACACGATTTTTGGATCTTTTGAGAAAATTAGGGGAAAAAGCCTTTGTGAATGGAAATGCACACGTGCGGAGAATGCACTCCTGACAAACCTAAATGAGATTGGGAAAAATGCATGTATGAATTTTATCAAGTTTTTGTTTTATGCCATGCAAATGATGTCTTCATATGAAAATGACGGCGATAATGCGACTTGACATGCATATGAAAAATAAGATGAAAGCATTTTTTTCGAGTTTGGTGACTGAAATTTTGGGAACATCACCTCATGTAGCCTGGTAAAAGAAAAGACTATGATGATTTTTTGAAAGTTTTGCTTTTTGCCCTTTTTTTCTTGAAAATTTTGTTTTATGTATGATGATGATGCTCTACGTGTATGCAGGATAAATGAAAGGGTTTTTATTGCCAATAATTCAAGCTCTTTTTTTTGGAAAATGCGGGCCTTACGTTATTCCGTATGAATCAGTAAGAGAAAAGCTACAACGGTAACCCTTTCTTCTTTTCTTCTTTCAAAATCTTCTTTTTTTTTAAAAAAAAATGATGGCGTGAGGCAACCAATTGTCGTTACTCTGAGTAACTTGCATGAAACATTGAGTGGATCCTGACTCAATACTTCACGCAATATACTGAAATGCTTCGACATTTGGTTAACTCAAACTTATTCTCTTATTTGAAAACAAACCTCACTTGATAGGGTCAAAGTGCCCCGATATCGTGGAGTAACATCTCAAATTTGTAGTGCACACACAAATTTGAGATATTACCCTTCGTCATTCGAAGGTGCACTTTTGCTCATTGAGCTTTTACATGAAGAGCTTTTCTATTTTTTCTTTGTTTAGAGAAGATGCATGCATTGGAAACTCTTCAATTTTTTGATTTTTAGTTTTGGAACATGATTTTGAAAATTATTTGGAGATGCAAATGATTTACTGGAAAAAAGGGGTTTTAGAAAAATGTGCTTGACGGGGTATGACCCGTTCCTACGTATCCCCATTGTAATGAGGAATCAAAGCTTACGTAGTTCTACTGGGTCCCTAAATAATGCTTATGAATGCTTATGCTATGCAAATGATAATTGTTTTTTCATTTTTATGCAATGAAATGAAATGCAGGATGAATGATTCTTTCAAAATTGGAAATTTATTTAATGCAAATGACGCAATGATATAATGATGCAATGATGCAATGATGCAGTGATGCAATGATGCAGGATGCAGGATATATGTATGTTTTTTTTCAAAATATTGTTTTATGTAATGCATGATGTAAGTATGCAAATGAATGAGTATGAACGAGATACAAATGTATGCGCATGAAATGATAATGTATGATTTTATGTTTGTTTTGACATTTATTGCATAAGAATCAAGAAAAATGCATGAATGGATGCATGGACAAAGTTTGCTTGATGCCGGGAACCACGGGATGCCTTATCTTGTCATAAGCGCATAAACTTTTTCTTTTTTGATTTAGGAAGTGAAGTAAACGAGGAATCGAAATAGCAAATCAGCCTTCTTCAAAACTGGGAAGCGAGAAGCAAGTGAAGCCTTGCTATTTGATTCCATTCTGATGCACCTATGACAAGACGGTACGTTGTTCGGTGATCCCCGGGAAGCAAATGCAAATGAGATGTTATATGGATGCAAGTAAATGAATGCGGCATGATGCGACTATGATGTGAATGATGCGCGTGGAAAAAAAAAAAAAAATAAAAGGCGATGCATATGGACGGAAGTTCAAAAATTGAGGAGCCACGCTACGTGCCGCCTCACGCGCTGGTTTATTTGATGAAGGGAAATATATCATTATTTTTTGAAAATGAGGACCGTACGTCATTTCATATGGACCGGTATGAGAAAGGCTACAGCGGTAACTCTTTCTTTCTTTCTTTTTTGAAAATGAAGTGGGCCATATGTTATTTCGTACGGACCGGCAAAAGAGAAGTCTACGATGGCAACCCTTTCCTTTTTTTTTTCGAAAATCATTGAAAGAAAAGAACTTAGCTAAATGTGATAATGCAACACACAATTTGGAAAAGCCCTTGTGACCTAAAAAGAGGTGAGACCTACGATCTAGGGCAATCTATGGGGTAATCCTTCCACATGGCTCTATTCACTCCCCCACAAGGCCACCAGAGCCACAGTCTCTTTCACAAAATTCCCCACAAATGCAGCAAACTGCTAGGTGTGAGGCATCATGAAAGAGCACAACTCTGGTTGAAACTTTCGCAAGTAGCCAAACGGACAAAGGTCCTGATGGGCTCTCACTACTCGAATCCACTCTCCTAAGTTTTTGCAGACCTGGGTTATGGTCCCACTCAAAGTATGTAATCACAAGGTGCATGTGTAGTGTGTGTCAAGGGCATTTTCCCTAGCGCTACCCCACCTGCAAATGAAAACCAGACCAGTCCAGAAAACAGCAATCAATATCAAGTTATCTACCCTAGGGTTTCATTCCTAAGATATCTATAAACAAGAATATTGCTTACCTTTAGAAGAGGAGCCAAGAAGAGGGGACATGAGAGAATATGGGGAAATGCATGAACATAAGCAAATAAAAGAAGAGGAGCAGAAGAAGACAAATACCTATGCTTACAATTAATTATAAGAAAGAAAGGCAAACAGGATATTAATCAAATCGCAACACATTGAACCACACGTTTTAGTTAGTTAGGCTTGACCCTCGTCCTTTTTTTAAAAAAAGATCCCCAGTGAAGTCGCCAGCTGTTGGACCCCGAAAAATCCCGTTTAGGGTTCTTCAATGTACAACGTAGAAAATTGTGAAGCCGCCACCAATATTTTAGTTTTTAGACCAAAACATTAGAAAAAGGTCTTTTACAAAAAGGCGGGTGGTCTTTTGAAAAATAGAGATATGGGTTCGGGGGTCGGTTAGGAATGGGGAAGGTATTAGCACCCCATTCCTCCTTTCTACTGAAAGGGAACCTCTAATTAAATTGTGTGGTTTTAATGTTTGATTTGAAGAACACCTAGATTTGCCTATTTTATTCTTATTTGAAGATGGATGGGAAATTAATGGAAAACTTATGTAAAGAGGGGGAAAAAGAGAGTTTTTTAGAAAAGAGCTCGACGGGGGTAACGACCCGCTCCTACGTATCTCCCGATACAATGGAGAACTCAGAGCTACGTAGTTCTGCCTTGGTTTTTGTTTTTTAACTTTTTAGGTGAGTTTTCGAAATAGGACGAGTACTAGCGAGTGATTAAACTAGCCAAGGCTATGGGTAATCACCGCTAAGTACTCAAAAGGAGTCGCTACCGCTAGTCAAACGAACTAAGGTTCTGGGTGACCGTTAGTAACAACTTGTTTTTATTTTCTTTTTGAAAGCCTTTTTTGAAAAGGATTGATTTGTTTGATGACCAAACTAGCAAAGGCTATGGGTGGTCATCGCTTATCGTTCTTTTTGGAGAAAGGACATCGATGTCAATAGCTAGACGAACTACGGTTCTGATTAGCTACTAACAACAATGGGTTTGAAAACATTTTTTGTTTGTTTTGAAAATGGAGGTTTTTTTATTGTTGTGAAAGTGAAGATTTTTTTGATGCGTTTGACGAGAACATGTCTCGCTCCTACGTATCCCAAGTGGGAATCAAAGCAACGTAGTTCTTGTAAAAATGTTTTTTTTTTGAAAAGGTTTTAGAAGTAGGGCGAGCGTTAGCGAATGATTAAACTAACAAAGGTTATGGGTAATCATTGCTAAGTACTCATGTGAAATTGAAGAGCGTTCATAGAGATCAAACTAACAAAGGTTATGGGTGACCTCCACTATTCGCTTATTTTTGTTTATTGAAAATGCTTTGAAAATTAATTGGTTTGGAAAAGAGTTTTAGAAAATAAGTAAATCATTTTTAATCGAACTCTATGTCCAAAACCAAATGCAAAATGAATGAATGAAATTCAAACATATCCAACTAATCAAACAATCATAAACATGTTGATCATCAATTAAGATTAAGCATGCCAATATAATCAAGAGATTTAATTGTCCAAGATGCAAGACAAAGTTCTCAAAACAATTGTATTTATGTGTGAAGGAGAATTGCTACACACGTTGGAAGCAATCTCAAGAGGGGCACATATGCCTCTATGCTACACATGTTGGTAGTCTTATAAGGGCACATGATTGTGTAAAAGGGTTTGTGCACAATTAAGTCAAGACATTCAAATGGCATCAAGAACAAAGGAATACAATTGATCATAGGCATAGAGTATTCTCGGTTAGGTGAATGAACATGTGAGCGATGATGCATGATTAGGCAAGGAATGAATGAGCGTTATTGAATACAATTTTGTTTGATTTTGAAGTAATTGACATGGCATGAATGCATGATCATTTGGTTATTGAATGCATGGACAGGTGAGGATGCAAGAAGTATAAACAAGTAAGGATGCATGAGGTACTAACAAGTGAGAGTGCAAATGAATATGCAAGAGATATGAATATATGAAAAGGCATGGAGATTAAAACAAGAGAGTATGCAAGAGATACAAGCAAATGAGAATGCAAGAGAGTGAATAAGGTTTTATTTAAGTGCAAGTGTGTGAGAGTATGTCATAAAAAGTGGTAAAAATTTAGTTACCTTATTCTTAGGAAATGGTGAAATGTTTTGGTGTTTTTAGAGTCTTAGGAAAAAGTGGTAAAAGTATTTTTGGGTTGATTTTATAAAGTTGAAAAGTTATAAATGTAAACTAGAAAATGTTTTGGGTCTTTTTGCAAGTTGATAAGTTGTAAAACTTTAAGTAAGAAGTTAGTGAAAAGTAAAGTAAAAATGCATGAGGTAAATGGTAATTATTTAATGAGATGGTAAAGTAAAAATGCATGAAGTGAATGGTAATTATTTAATGAGATGGTAAAGTAAAAATGCATGAAGTGAATGGTAATTATTTAATGAGATGGTAACGTAAAAATGCATGAAGTGAATGGGAAGTGGTAAAATCTTTTTATGTTTTAGTAAAAGGTTAATGAATGGTAAAGTAAAAAGTAAGTGAGTGGTTAAAACCAAAGTAGTAAAATATTTTTATGTTTTGGTAAAAAGTTAATGAATGGTAAAGTAAAAAGTAAGTGAGTGGTTAAAACCAAAGTAGTAAAATATTTTTATGTTTTGGTAAAAAGTTAATGAATGGTAAAGTAAAAAGTAAGTGAGTGGTTAAAACCAAAGTAGTAAAATATTTTTATGTTTTGGTAAAAAGTTAATGAATGGTAAAGTAAAAAGGTAAAAAGTAAATAAACACTAAAACCAAGTTGAATCATATAGAGCAATCCTCTCACTTTGAGAAAAGTGCACTAGGCACTAGTGAGAATCAACTTGCCTATCATCAACAATGAGCAACAAGCAAACTAAAATGCAAAGATTAACTAAACACAACAAATAAGTTGAATCAACTAGAGCAATCCTCTCACTTTGAGAAAAGTGCACTAGGCACTAGTGGGAATCAATTTGCCTATCATCAACAATTTACAACAAGCAAACTAAGACACAAAAATGAATGGACACATAAACTAAATTGAGTCATTTCTAGCAATCTTCACCACTTAGGTTAAGGTGCACTAGGCACTAGTGGGAATCATATTGCTAAATCATCAAACAACAAAGGTAACATTTAACACTAAGATGAAATACTAGTAACAAGATTAAACATCACCAAACAAAGAACAACAACAAAATGAACTTGAAAATATTTTTAGATCTATAAGCATGTGAACCAAGGGAAACATAGATCCACATTTTATTTAATAAAGAAAACACCAAAATTAACACAAAGAAATATAGATCTATTTTTTTTGCAAGGATTTATATGATTAAGCAAAGAAGTGCAACAAAATCACATCAACCCTAATTTTTCATGATATGCGAAATGCTTAAACAACAAATTTGTGTATGAAATCTAGTGCAAAAATACGTAAAGATGCAAGGGAAATTATTCAAGTAGAAGAACAACTCCTTCAAGGCCAAGGACCCATCTCAAACACCCAAAGCTCCCTAAGTCTTTGTCAAAATGTTTGAAATGGATTCTCAAAGCAAACAACAATCAAGAAGGAGTTTGGAGTAGAGGAGGAATTATGCAAGAAAATTAAATATGAGGTGCAAAGCTTCAAGGATTACCTCAAAACTACAATGAAATGAAGAAGGAGATGATAAGCTCAAAAATCACTAACTCTTAGCAATTTGATGATGCAACCTTGAAGAGAATGGAAGGAAAGATGGTGATCTAACAAGAAATGGAGGATTTGGTGGTTGATTTTTGAAGGGAATATGTGGAAGAGGGGAGGAAGGGGCTACGGCCTTGATGAGGGAAGGAGAGGGAGAGGAGGTGTGCTAGGGTTTTTGTGTAGGAGAGAATGAGCAAAAAGAGAAGAGGCTTTAGGTGTGGGAATGAGGGAGTATTTATAGGATGAAATTAGGTCTAAGGGTAGTTTAGTCTTTGTGATTTTGATGTGCTCTAGGATTGAGTTTTGATTTTGAATGGAGGGTGGAGATGCATCATCACATGGATTGAGGGTGTTGAAGAAACACAAAAATGTGAGAGATATGGAGAGTGGGGGGCGAAATTTAGAGGAAAGAAAAAGGAAAAGAAAAATGAATTTCTTATTTTAGAAGAGATATTTTATGTGAAGTAGGGTTAAGCGCATTTTGGGGGAGAATTGTTACCAAAGAGGGAACTTTGGGTTTTCTTATGAATAGGTTAGTGTAAGTGAGTGGAGTAATTTACCAAAGAGGGTATAATGGAAGAGTGTGGAAGAAATTGGAGAGAGAGAGAGAGAATTCGTAGGTGGGGGGATAAGGAGAAAAAAAAAACTTGTTTTTTTGGTATTTTGTCTTATTGAAGACACTTCCTTTTTTGTTTTTGAAATTGAAATTTTTGGGCATGGGAAATAATGGGAATGCAACTATTGAAAATGTGTCACATGCTTTTGGGCAACATAAAATATTCCCTCTAGTCACCTATGACAATAAAAATTGTCACTTAAAAATTGAGGAATATTTAATGGTCCCTTTTTATTTTTCTATGCACTAAAAATGAAAAAAATACATTTTTAATTATTTTGACTAGGGTTTTCCTCCTAAAAAATTGTACAAAAATTATCCTTGATAGAATAAAAATGTACTTTTTGATGATGTGCATTTTTGGCGAGAAAATCATCTCTTGCGAAAAATGACCAAAATGCCCTTTTGATCATTAGAACCCTAATCCTTGTTCAAAATGCATTTTCTTTTCAAGAATTACTTCAAAACTCTAAAATGGCCCTAAAATCTAAAATGTATGCAAGAAATGATTTTTTTGCTGAGAAATGTCTCATTTTTCGAAAATGACCAAAATGCCCTTGGTCTTGAAAAACTCTGAAAATGCTATAAAAGGCAATGCAATGCATCCCTAATCCTAAGATGACTTTCAAAACTTTGAAATGCATGAATGATGGTATTCATGACATTATGAATGAATGCTAAACCTTAACTTACTTATTTTTTGTTTGAAAATTAGGGTTTCGACCTAGGCGGACAAAATTAGGGTATGACACAAAGTAACTGATTCTCATTTGTGGAGGATCATCGCTGATTGTTTGGAGGATATCAAGAATGAAGAGGTCTGGTCTATTGGAGACGGCACTGCCGTTAGCTTCTGGTTTGATAAGTGGCTTGATAGTAATCAACCCTTGTGTGAGTTGGTGACTGAGGTTCCTGCTTCCATGCATGACTGAAGGGTGGTGGATTTGGTTGATGAGAATAATAACTGGAAGTTGGATGTGCTTCATCATATTTTACCAGGTTGGATGTATAACAAGCTGTTATCCATGCCAGCACCTGCTCCTTCTATGGGGTCGGATTTGCTATTTTGGCCGAAAGAGGGAGCTGGTAACTTTACCGTTTCTAGTGCGTATGTTTACCTTCGGAATGCTATGAGTTTGGGCAATGAGGTCAATTGGAAAACTATTTGGAAGCTTGATGTTCCGGAGAGAGTTAGAAGCTTTGCGTGGCAGATAATGCATGGTAAACTTCCAACAAGAGTGTATTGTAGTAGGTGGAGTGGGGATACTTCAGGTTGTTATCATTGTGTTGGGGTGGATGAGACTATTATCCATGTTTTGCGGGACTGTCCTCTTGCTATAGCTGTTTGGAAGTTGTTGGTGCCGTAAGATGTGAGATCCAATTTCTTTGGGTATGATTTTGAGGCTTGGGTCCGGTTTAACGTAGGGGTAATGGATGGCTCGGGATGGAGGAATGTGTGGGAAACAACTTGTTTCTTCCTGTGGGGGGTGGCGTAATAGAACAATGCATGATCCTAGCTTCTCTAGACCGGTCTTTCCTGCAACGGTGGTTCAGAGATATGTTCATGAGTATCAGGTGGGGAAGAATCAGTTAAATCCTGCTCAGGGGGGGGAGTTAAGGAGACGGTTTTAGTGTCTTGGAAGCCTACGGTTGATGGCTGGGTCACTGTTAACACAGATGGTGCGTCAAAGGCGGGTGGTGGTATTAGCGATTGTGGGGGGCTTGTGCGAGATCATCATGGTAGGTGGCTTGGGGGTTTCACGCGGTTCATAGGCGAGACTCACGCCTATCTTGCGGAGCTTTGGGGGGACTTAGAAGGGTTGCAGTTGGCTTGGACCAAAGGATACAGGCAAGTTGAGCTTCAATTGGATTCTAAGGTGGTGGTTTCTCAATTGACTGGCAATGGTTCCGGGACAATGATGGGTAGGGGGCTGGTACATCGCCTCCAGCAGATGTTGCAGCGTCAATGGCAAGTCAAGATCCTGTATGTTTATCGGGAGGCCAACATGGTGGGCGATGGTCTGACATGTATTGCGTGTGAAGGTGGGGAAGGCATGCACTTTTGGGAGCACCCTCCGGAGCGCATTTTACAATTTTTGCATGATGATTGTATTAGAGTTTCTACTCCTAGATTAGTTTCCGTGTGACTCGTGGTTTTCGTTTCGGGCATTTGAGCCCCTATTATATTAAAAAAAGAACAATATTTTTAATGTCAAACACTAAGCAGAAATTTTATTAAATTTGAGGGAATCAACCGACTATTAACTCATAAATAAATTTATTTTTTGATAAAAAAATAAATTTATTTAGAATGATAAAAGACAGCATTGGGCCGAGCCCATTAGAAGCTTAACCCAAAGGATGTTATGAAGGTTAGTTATGTCATCTATTACCGCCGCATCTCAGGGTTCTCTCGCCTCTCTCCGTCCTCTCTTCTCTTCTACTTCACCATTTTTATTCTTCTCTTTTCTCTTCTGTTTTTCTTATTTCTCCGCTCCGCACCTGATAACCGCTCCGCACGAGCACTTCGCATTCCTTGTTTCCACTGCGCTATTCCTCAATCGCACGCCATCGCGCAGCCATCGACTACATAACCTAGCACCAGTTGCATAGTGCTCAATAGTGAATGCATAACAAATGGTAAATTTCAGAATCTTAATGATGACTTTATAGGATTGTATAGATAACATCACTTCATTTTTCTTTCACTTGTTGATTTAGTATTCATTATACAACATTTCATATTTTAATTTTTCAACATTTTGTATTCATTTTAGTCTATTTATTCTTTTGATTTGGGGGTTAGGTTTTTGATTACATGTTTGGTGCAACTGTTGAACAGGTCCACATGAATACATTGCTAGGTCGGGTTCATAAGATTGAATGGATTGTTTCCCTTTTAAATTCCAAGCAAACCCTAACACCATGGCTTAAAACTATACGCCATTTTAGCTTCACCGATGACCGTGGTGCTAACGTTAAACAGACTGTGGAAGAATCTGATGACTTCTTCCTTCAACAGTCAGACACAAGTTTTAGTAATGACAATGGTAGCCAAGAAGGGCACAATGGTCAACACCGTTTGTCCGAATCAACTCCAAGTAGGCTTCAGAGAGGTCAGAAGCCAACTCAGCGTCCCAGATTTGATGGCAATCGTGGAAGATTTGATGAAGTGGACAGGACAAATAAATCTTCGCGAATTGATCGTGGGTACGGGGATAGAAATTTGGCAGGAACTAGTAGGGATGGTGATCAAGTAGGAGATAGTTTCCTTGATAAATTCAAGCTTGGTTTTGATGATAAAACAGGGAATCCCTCAGAGTTTGAAGCAAGCAATCAATTTGAAGAAGGGAATATGTCAAATTCCAACCAGCCAGCTCCTGAGCCTATGCCTCAAGATGCTGATGAGATTTTCAAGAAGATGAAGGAAACTGGTCTTATCCCCAATGCAGTGGCTATGCTTGATGGTCTATGTAAAGATGGTAATGTTCAAGAAGCTTTAAAGCTTTTTGGTTTGATGCGTGAAAAGGGAACCATTCCAGAGATTGTCATATACACAGCTGTAGTGGAAGGATACACAAAGGCCCACAAGGCTGATGATGCTATAAGGATTTTTAGGAAAATGCAGAGTAATGGCATTTCACCCAATGCTTTCAGTTACACTGTCCTTATACAAGGACTCTACAAATGTAGCAGATTACAGGAATCTTTTGAAATTTGTATAGAGATGTTAGAAGCAGGTCATTCTCCAAATGTGACAACTTTTGTAGGCCTAGTAGATGGTTTCTGCAAGGAAAAAGGAGTTGAAGAGGCAAAGGGTGTTATCAATACATTAACAGAGAAGGGATTTGCTATTGATGAGAAAGCTGTTAGGGTGTTTTTGGACAAGAAAGCACCGTTCTCACCCTCTGTTTGGGAGGCTATCTTTGGGAAGAAAGCCCCGCAAAGACCATTTTAAATATCTTTTCAGACTATGTAAGCTTTTATCTTGATTCTTATACTGTTTTACCAGATTATTTTGTGTCCTTGTGTAATTTATGGTTACTTTAGGACGGTGCACCTATTAAAATATGCTAAAAAAGGTTCTACTAGTTCTGGATATAAGCTCTGTTTTCGGTTTTAAATGTACTAGTCCCAAATTAACTAGTGTTTGAATGATATCTTCATTAGTTCATTAGTTTTGCTTTCCTCATTTTAGAATTCAAATTTCGTATCACAGCTTTATATTTATTATACTGATAGTATGTGTTTGCCTGTTTGGTTAGTTCTTGCTTGAAATCACTTTTGAATTCAAATTTTGCTTTGGTTGAATTTTTGATTAGTTCTTGCTTGGTGGATGTTATTTTTTGGACTTGTTGGTGGATAATCTATTAGACTAAAGTTGTGGGTATAGGAGGAAACGAGAATCTTGGGAGAAATATCAAAAACTTGAGATTGAAAAATCTGGGCCATTTTTTTCCTTTTATCAAATGAAGAAAAATATGATAGTTTATTCTAGAGACTTAGATAAAGTGTATTGTTATTCCTGACAAAAAAATGTATTATTATTGTTATATGTTACTTTGTACAAATGATGTTAGCTAGTTAACTAGTAAATAAAGGACTAGAGATTGGAATTTGGAATACCCAAAATCATACATGTATAATACTTTTAGTAAGCAATACTTGTAATTACTACTATTGAAAAGAAATTTTTCAAAATTAAAATTGCCAAAATTTTATCTAAATCAACAAAAATGTTAATTATGTTATAAGATAAAATTGAATGTATTAACCATATTTTCTACTAAGAGTGAAAATGTTGGTATTGCTCGAATATTAAATCTCAAAAAATTATTTTACATCTCACAATTAGACGGGAAAATGAATGAGGAAATTGTTAATTTATATTGCAGTACATCTCTTTAAAACTTTTGTATTAGGTCTCAAAATTGCTCTACCCTTCTCTGCGTAACATACATCTTAGACTAAGTTATGTGTTAGGTCATATTCACACGTGACATCATTTCCTAATCAAAATTCGAGAGAGGGGGACACAATCGCGTAATCATAACATACTGGGAGAACACAATTCGCGCAATTAAAATTTTCACTACAAATTGCGCAATTCATGCAATTGAAATATGGTGAACAAAAATCGCACAATCGCAATACCCATGTGACTAAAAGTATAATTAAGTCAAAAACATTGATTTTCAATGCTTTCCCTTAATCTATGTAAATTGGAATTTTGTTTCTTATAATTGAGTACTAGGCATTAGGCATCAGCCCACTCCGGCACTCCCTAGTCCATGAAATAGACTATCCTTGACAGGAAATCATCATATTCTTTGTATAAAAAGATTCAAATAGAATTCAATTACAATAAATCTTTTCAATTGATAAGAAATGAAGTTTAATAACTTTAGAATATTATCTTCAATTAACATTTTTTATCGTTACGTAATTATCAATCATGTAGTAACAATTTAGTCCCCATGGCGAATAAATACACAAAATATATTTTATCAGTAATAAAATTATATTATATCAACATGTAACATTTTTCCATTGTAACTCAAAAGCAGAATATAAAATAATTACTTCGACAATGTGTAACGTTCCGCCAGAGAGAATTGATAGTAATGAAATTATAGCACAACATATAATGTTTACTCGTTGAAACTTAAAAAAAGAAAATATTTTTCCGACAATATCTAGTGTTTTCTTGTGCGGCTCAAAGGAAAAATGTTCATTTATAATAAATAAAGAAATTATACTAACAACAGATAATAAAATTATAAACAAACAAATTATACATTTATAAAAAGTAAAAATATTTTCCCGTCTAGAGAAGGGTAGTTTGGTATTTTTGGTAGTAGTTGTTTTGATTAAATGTATAGTTGATAGTTGAATAAATAGGAGAACGAAAAATAGAGATTTTAATAGCGGGAGTTTTGATTAAAAATATTATTGATAGATTAAAAAAAATAGAAAATTGAAGAGAGGGTTTTTGGTTGCAGTAGTTTTGTAACACTTTAAATTCACAATTACGTGAACCAAAAGTATTAACATAATCATAAACAATCGGAGTATAACCTGCTCATAATAATGGACCAAATAAAAACTAAAGCGGACAAAAACCACTTACTTAACTTTGAGATAAAAAATTCTCAAATACACTTCCGAAATAAGTACTCAAAAAGTACATATTCGATAAGATAAACATGACTATGGTCCATCTACAAGACAAAGTTATAAAATACTACGTAACCTTGATATAATTAAAGGATGGCTAAATATATATTTTGGCCCTTTATCTTTGGGGTTGTGGTCACTTTGGCCCTTTATCTTTTTTTTTCTCATTTTAGACCCTCATGTTTTTTGTGTGTGTCATTTTGGCCCCTGCCGTTATCATTTTGGCCCCTTATGTTTTTAATTGATTTCATTTTAGTCCCTTATGTTTTTAATTGATTTCATTTTGGGCCCTTATGTTTTTAATTGATTTCATTTTCGTCCTTAAAAATTTGCCTAAAAAAACATAAACATAACGGCAGGGGCCAAAATGACACACAGAAAAAACATGAGGGTCTAAAATGAGAAAAAAAAAAGATAAAGGGCCAAAGTGACCACATCCCCAAAGATAAATGGCCAAAATATATATTTAGCCTTAAAGGATTTAAAACTTAATGATACATGAGAAGGGAAAAAGCAAAATACATCATAAAAATGCTTAAATACTAGTTTCCCCTGCAAATATCACCATAATCCATTTACCCCCCTGCAAAAAAAAAACTCTCAAAACAAACCCTGCAAAATGTAACCGTTTCCAGTTACCCCCTGCTGTTAAATTTTCTGTTAAAATTTAATAGTGATGACGTCATCACTGACGTCAGTGCCACGTGTCACCATATTATTGGGCCTATGTGACACGTGGCACTGACGTGCCACGTCAGCATCTATGTCAACAGTGTCACGTCAGCAACCAATGGATGGCTGCCACGTGGCACTACTTATATCACTCGAAAATAAAGAATTTTGTCCCCAATGAGTGTTGAACCTGTGACCAGCCACTCACACACACACCCCATAACCAATGAGCCACATTAATATTTCTGATTACTAACTCTATTACAAATATATAATACGTATTTCGCAATTAATTTTTCATTTATCATCATCATCATCATCATCTGGATTCGTTTCATTTATCATCATCATCATCATCATCATCATCATCATCATCATCATCATCATCATCATCATCTGGATTCGTTTCATTTATCATCATCATCATCATCTTGAAGATTTCGTTTCCGTTTCCGTTTCATTTATCATCATCATTGAGCCCAGAAATACTCAACTGAATTACATAATTAATCTTTGATCGAGTTAAGATTCTGTTGCTACTCTATCACTACTTATATCACTCAATTGAATCAATCTCACATTCTGTTGCTACTCTATATGAAAAACGATTAAACGAAAAACGATCTGCGTAATTAATCTTTGATTGAAGGTTTAATCGAAAACGAAAACGAATCTGCGAAAATCGAAAACGAAAATGAAAACGAAGATGATGGAAGATGCGTTTTGGATCTGGGTTAGGATGCGTTTCCAGATGATGAAAGCGAATTGATTTCCCGATGAAAACGAAACGAATTGATTCCCAGATCTGGGTTAGGATCTGCGAAACGAATTGATTCCCATATGAAAGATGCGTTTTGGAAATGAATGGAAGATGGGTTAGGATCTGCGAAACGAATTTCTGGGCTCAGTGGAAGATGAATGATGGAAGATGAATTTCTGGGCTCAATGAATTGATTTCCAGATTTTTTTTCGTTTTCGCAGATTTCCAGAATCTTCGTTGTCATCTAATTTATTGGTTTTGATCTGGGCGAGTATCTGGGCGAACCCCCTACTGTTTCTTTGATTTTGATTTGGTTTATTTGGTTTTTCTTCATCGTTCAATTTCCAGTGATGAACTCTTGTTTCCAGTCCACTTCTGTTTCCAGAATTTTTTTTTTAAAAAATTTAATTGCGAAATACGTATTATATATTTGTAATAGAGTTAGTAATCACAAATATTAATGTGGCTCATTGGTTATGGGGTGTGTGTGTGAGTGGCTGGTCACAGGTTCAACACTCATTGGGGACAAAATTCTTTATTTTTGAGTGATATAAGTAGTGCCACGTGGCAGCCATCCATTGGTTGCTGACGTGACACTGTTGACATAGATGCTGACGTGGCACGTCAGTGCCACATGTCACATAAGCCCAATAATATGGTGACACGTGGCACTGACGTCAGTGATGACGTCATCACTGTTAAATTTTAACAGAAAATTTAACAGCAGGGGGTAACTGGAAACGGTTACATTTTGCAGGGTTTGTTTTGAGAGTTTTTTTTTTGCAGGGGGGTAAATGGATTATGGTGATATTTGCAGGGGGGAAACTAGTATTTAAGCCTCATAAAAATCACCAAATGATCTTCCCTCTAACTAAGCAGCTAAGGCCTCTGCTACTTCTCCTCAATTTGCTTTGCTTTACCATGCACATCTGAAAACACCACATAAAAACAGTGAGATTACAAATCTCAGTGAGTTCTTTCGCACCCCCTCACAATTCCTCTCTCAGTGTTTTCCTTGTCTATGAACTGTTCTTGTTCAAGTCTGTCTTTTAATCTTGTCTGTGGCATAGCATAATCCGAGAAATAATGCCAGATATTCTAGAATACCCAATTTCAACGGAAACCCCAATTCGTATAGCTATACCGAATAATGCCAGGGCCCTAGCTTTGGGTTCATGACTCCCCTCAGCTAGGTATGCTACATGAAACTCGGGATCGTCATCCCCCTCGATATCTTTTATTATTATCTCGGACATTAAGTCCGGTACTCGACACGAGGTCGTATTCTTTCATCTTATTACACGAACTTAGACGCTTAGGTCTATTACTTGATACTTGTGTCGTTTTCTCACTCGTTAGTAAACTATACAGTTTAATAACAATGAGTATACTTGAATGTCAATCATTCCACATAAAAACTTCAGCAAATATGCATAAACTTCGAAAAATATGCATAAACTTCTGAATGACATATTTGTTTTGCAAAATTATGGGTCATTTAGTACAGTTTCATAAAACAAACTGATTGGTTCCTAAACAGAACAGATTCTGTTTCCCAACTTGTGACATCTCTAAAATGCTCAAAACTCAATCAAATGGCATGAGACTTGAGCCTAAACCGAAGAAAATTGAATCTAATTTTCAATGGAACAAGAATTATTCAAAAAGGAGTTCAAATGGAAATACCATGCCCGAAATACTGAACCTATATCCAGATTGCTTCCAGAATTTTACCCTAACTTGTAACACTCATAACTCGAGTTGTACAAATCCAAGTTCAACCAAACCAGTGCCAAAATAACAAGCATTCAATCCAGTTTCCAAAATGAGAAACCGCATAATTTTTCAGTCAGTAAAACGTTGCCAGTCACTGAAATATCGAACCTACCCCAAAATGTCTCAAAACAGTGAACTTAACAACACAACTAGCACCAAACAAGCACCAAATCCATCAATCAAGGCTTGTTATCATCAAGTAACAGAAACACACAAGTTTCTACAGAATTAAAATACAATAAAACGTAGAACTCACCTTCAACAGCAATGACAACGATTGAACCGAAATACCATATTTCCCAAAAATCCCCAAATCGAAACCCTAAGTCACCAACTAGCTTCCAATTCCAAATCACACTCCAATCCTTGCTCAATTTACCTTGGGGTGGCTCCTAATCATCTAAGAACAAGAGATGAACTTACTTTGAAGATGGAAAACGAAAATGGTAGGAAAGATGATGATGATTCAAGGTTAGGGTTTTGGGTGGTGGTGGTGGTGCTCCTCTTCTTTTCTTCTTTCTCTTTTCTCTCTTTTCTGTCTTCTCTTTCTCGAACTCTTCTTCTCTTTTTCACTTTCTTTCTTTTCTTTTTCTTTTTTTTTTTTAAAAAAACATAAATGAGGGTGTGGTGGTGAAATGAGCTCTATGCCCTCACTCAATTCTAATATCCTAAAAATACCCTTATTATCTATTATTCACTTAAAACCCCACAACAATCAATAATTAATCTAGCACTCAATTAATAAAATTATTAATCAAGCACCATAATATAATTAAATGGGTTAAACATCAAAATAATTAATTTAATTATTTAGGAGATGTTACATTACACCCCAACTTGGAAATTTTTGTCCTAAAAAATTGTTTAAGTCTCATTTCTGCGATGGATCGAGAAATCAATGGGTTATTCTCTTCTCAGCCCCAAAATTTACTACTTAACAAGTAAAAATTTCTAAGGGACATTGACTGTATGTATTGAAACCATTAATACGAAGACACATAACATCAAATCAATAACTAGAGACAAACCTGCCACTTTCAACACAATTATTATTTAGTCATGATGTTCGTGGTTCTTATTAGTAATATATAAATCAAACTAAAAGAGTTTCGTTTATCTGTCTATTTTGAAATTAACTCTTTATTTTGTCTTTGAAGGGGGTACTTCCGGAATTACTATTCCAAACAGTTTAATTCACACCCCAACTTTGATTAACCTTACTTAAAACATTTAATATGCGACACTTAATAGAAAGTACAAATTCGAAAATAAGGTCCACATATTTGAATCCTTATATCAATGTAAGAGCAAAAATGATTTTTCTTGAAGAGGGATAAACACATTTCCAACAAATCCTTTAAAATCCATAACAGTTCTTATACATAATGAATAAGTGTGACGGAAATTTCAACTGTGAAATTTCTTAATTAATGGGGTGACATACAATACAACAACGAAAAGAAATTTTTGGGACCTTACCTTTCGGGCCTCTTGGAGATACATCTAGTGCTTTGGGCTAGATTCGGGAACAACCACTGTTCTCAGTGACTCGTATAGTGATAGGATTTTATAAAATTAATTTTCCCATGACCTATCGGAGTCGACTATAATGTCTCAATGACTCACATATTGATACGATTTTATAAAATACTTTTCCATGACCTATCGGAGTCAAATCTATTATTCTCAATGACCCACATAATGATAGGATTTTATAAAAATAATTTTTTTGCCATGACCTATCAGAGTCAACTTTATCAACTAACCCAAATTACTAGTATGAGTGAATCTCCATAACTCATGAATTGAGTTTTAAACTCTATAACCATAGAATTCTAAGTTATAAAACTAGTGCAAGGACCTTTGGGGAATCTTCTAGCCAGATGAAGTCCTACAAGACTGGTTATCCTTCTTGATAGAACTTGTCTGAAAATCTATCACTCATCCTTTCAGACCAATTGCCCTTTTAGGGCCTTAACTACCCACACACTAAGATACGAGAATCTCTATACGATAGAGATCTCACTGGTGAAGCATAACGGCTTCCCTAAAAGTAGGGTTCACTAAAAGCCTATAAATTTAAACTTATCATGACGGGTTGTTGACTAATCCAGGTGTAACCATTTACATTTGGATTACATACGGTATTGGGATAGTTGTAGCATCAAAGAAACGAGAAAATAGAAGAATTCTTTTAAGGAATCAAACGGGCGCACGAGTAGTGTATCCTGTGTTGATTCGGAAAATGAATTCTAACTATTTTGAACATTCCTTAGATCCTTCATCTTTTCGAATTCCATACACAATACCGACGAAATCATTACAACTGTCGTAATCAACCAAACCCGAAAACTTGACCTATCCTTTGACTATCAACAACTTTTGGAACTTAGATAACCAAACTCTCCCCTTTTTCAACATTCAACTATCTGCCTAATCATTTAGGACTTTCACTAAATCTTAAGATTTTCCTAAGGGAAGATATCACTGCTAATGGATATTTCCGAAAAATAGCTCTCCTTAAGACGCCAAAAGGAATTTTCCTAATCTGGGACTTACATGCTTAGTCTTACTCATTGGGGATTCACTATATACTTCTCATGTCAGTCTATGGTTTACATTCTACTAGCACTTAGAGCTTAAGGGCTTGGTTAGCATAGGAGTACTTTCTGGAATCAGGATAAAACCTAGTCCAAAATCCATTGGTATGTGTAGACAATTTCTTTAGCTTTCCAACACATCCCAGAATACCTAAATCGGAGTTCCGGATCAAGAGTTATGGATAAAACAAGTTGGAAGACTAGCGAAAATTTTTCACAGAAAGAAACTTACATGCTCTCAATCAGAGAGTCGTGATATGGTTACTCCTATTGACATGAAATACTAGTCCCTTTTTGATAGGAACCCAACTCAAGAGTTTTTGATAAGGTAACTAGTCTAAGAAACATTGGGTGGTACTACTTATCAACATTGCAAGTGCAATGATAACTTACTAGTTCAGTTTCTTAACATTGGAAAATGTGTTTCTTAGGAAAGGAAACCTATTCGAGAACCATGACTATCCCGAAGGATCTTACTTTGCTGAAACATAAGTTAGAGTTAATCCATGATACACGGTAGGGTTGACTACTAATGCCATCTCAGCAACTGAGAGACTGGTTAGACAACAATCTGTTTTACGGTGCGCTCACTAGTCCTGAGTAAATCTAGGACACTAACACTTCTTCTACCGAAAGGTTTTCACATCTTATAACTCTCTGGGTGACCCTTTTTACAATTTACATGATGATACACTGGTCGAATCGGTTCCAATGAGTGGATGGTCGCCCACACTTCCTCAAATCAACTCGGATGCCCATTACTTCCGCTACATGCTCTGATGAAACGAGAAGTCCAGGAATCTTAGGGTTTATGGTTACAGACATTTTCGGGGCCGAGGAAACCAATTGTCATTATTCTCAGTATGTTGCATGAAATATCGAGTGGATCCAGGCTCAATGTCTCCCACAAAATACTAAAAGGTTCTGACAGTCAATTGTCTAAGTCCCTAGCTGACTCAATCTATCTAATCTTTTGACCGTAAGGTCTCTAAGCCCGACAAGGTCGAACTGCTCTGATACCAAAAATGTAACACCTTAAATTCACAACTAGGTGAACCAAAAGTTCTAACATAATCATAAACAATCAGAGCATAACCTACTCATAATAATGGACCAAATAAAAACTAAAGCGGACTAAAACCACTTACTTAACTTTGAGATAAAAATTTCTCAATTACACTTCCGAAATAAGTACTCAAAAAGTACATATTCGATAAGATAAACATGACTATGGTCCATCTAGAAGACAAGGTTATAAAATACTACGTAACCTTGATATAATTCAAGGTTTAAAACTCAATGATAGATGAGAAGGGAAAAAGCAAAATACATCATAAAAGATCACCAAAGGATCTTCCCTCTAACTAAGTAGCTAAGACCTCTGCTACTTCTCCTCAATTTGCTTTGCTTTACCCTGCACATCTGAAAACACCACATAAAAACAGTGAGATTACAAATCTCAGTGAGTTCTTTCGCACCCCCTCAGAATTCCTCTCTCGGTGTTTTCCTTGTCTATGAACTATTCTTGTTCATGTCTGTCTTTTAATCTTGTCTGTGACTTAGCATAATCTGAGAAATAATGCCAGATATTCTAGAATACCCAGTTTCAACGCAAACCCTAATTCGTATAGCTATACCAAATAATGTCAGGTCCTTAGCTTCGGGTTCATGACTCCCCTTAGCTAGGTATTCTACATGAAACTCGGGATCGTCACCCCCCTCGATATCTTTTACTATTATTATCTCGGACATTAAGTTCGTTACTCGACACGAGGTCGTATTCTTTCATTTTATTACATGAACTTAGACGCTTAGGTCTATTACTTGATACTTGTGTCATTTTCTCACTCGTTAGTAAACTATACAATTTAATAACAACGAGTATACTTGAATGTCAATCATTCCACATAAAAATTTCAGCAAATATGCATAAACTTTCGAAAATTATTTGACCGACCAAACGATGACGAATTTCAATAAATGACCCCTCTACGGAAAGCTTAGGATGTCTAGTTTCTGAATGACATTTTTGTTTTGCAAAATTATGGGCTATTTGTTTTGCAAAACAAATGACATTTTTGTTTTCCAACTTGTGACACCTCTAAAATGCTCAAAACTCAATCAAATGGCATGGGACTTGAGCCTAAACCGAAGCAAATTGAATCTAATTTTCAATGGAACAAGAATTATTCAAAAAGGAGTTCAAATGGAAATACCATTCCCGAAAAACTGAACCTATATCCAGATTACTTCCAGAATTTTACCCTAACCTTTAACACTCAAAACTCGAGTTGTACAAATCCAAATTCAACCAAACCAGTGCCAAAATAACAAGCATTCAATATAGTTTCCAAAATGACAAACCGCATAAATTTTCAATAAGTAAAATGTTCCCAGTCGCCGAAATACCGAACCTACCCCAGAATGTCTCAAAAAAGTGAACTTAACAGCACAATTAGCACCAAACAAGCACCAAATCCATCAATCAAGGCATGTTATCATCAAGGAACAGAAACACACATGTTTCTACAGAATTAAAATACAATAAAACGTAGAACTCACCTTCAACGGCGATGACAACGATTGAACCGAAATACCAAATTTCCCAAAAATCCCCAAATCGAAACCCTAAGTTACCAACTAGCTTTCAACGCCAAATCGAACTTCAATCCTAGCTCAATTTACCTTGGGGTGGCTCCTAATCATCCAAGAACTTTCAAAATCATCATACAACTCAAAAATCACATCTCACCTCACTCTCTACCTCAAGAATTTCGCAAGTCATAGGAGAGAGAAAAAAAACAAGAGATGAACTTACTTTGAAGATGGGAAACGAAAATGGTAGGAAAGATGATGATGATTCAAGGTTAGGGTTTTGGGTGGTGGTGGTGGTGCTCCTCTTTTTCTCTTCTTTCTCTTTTCTTCCTTTTCTCTCTTTTCTCTCTTCTCTTTCTCGACATCTTCTTCTCTTTTTGACTTTCTTTCTTTCTTTTTTTTAAAAAAACATAAGTGAGGGTGTGGGGGTGAAATGACCTCTATGCCCTCACTCAATTTTAATATCCTAAAAATACCCTTATTATCTATTATTCACTTAAAACCCCACAACAATCAATAATTAATCTAGCACTCAATTAATAAAATTATTAATCAAGCATCATAATATAATTAAATGGGTTAAACATCAAAATAATTAATTTAATTATTTTGGGGATGTTACAAGTTTGGTATTTCAGACAATATCTAGCATTTTCTTGTTCTGGCTCAAAGGAATAACATTCATTTATAAGAAATAAAAAATTATTTCAACAACAGATAAGAAAAAATTATAAACAAACAAATTATTCATTTATAAAAGTAAAGATATTTTCCCATCTAGATAAGGGTAATTTGGTATTTTTGGTAGTGGTTGTTCTGATTAAATGTATAGTTGTTTTTTTTGACAACAGATGTATAGTTGGTTTTTGGGAGTGGTTGTTTTGATTAAATGTATAGTTCATAGTTGATTAAATAAGAGAAAGAAAAATAAAGATTTTAGTAGTGGGTGTTTTAATTAAGAAGAATATGAATACATTAAAAAGATTAGAAATTTGAAGAGAGGGAATAGATGGGAGAAAGAAAAATAGTTCACACATACAATGTATAGTTGATAGTTGATTAAATAGGAGAAAGAAAAATAGAGATTTTAGTAGTGGTTGTTTTGATTATATTTATATTTATTTATAGTTGATAGTTGATGTATGTTGAAGTATAGTTGATAGTTGATTAAATAGGAGAGAGAAAAATAGAGATTTTAGTAGTGGGTGTTTTTTTGTTGGGTAAACCGGGGTATCCTCCACGACGACTATCTGGAGACTAATTCCTCGAGGTACTGGAGTTCATTTAAGGGCTGATCTCTCCCAAGCGATGTCTCTCCCAAGCGAGTTCATTTAAGTAGTGGGTGTTTTGATTAAAAAGATTATAGATTAATTAAAAAAAATCAGAAATTTGAAGAGAGAGAATAGATGGGAGAGAGATAGAGAGAGAAAAATGAGAAACATAAGAGTGAGAGAGGAAAGAGAAAATGGAGTTTTAAATGTGAGGTAAAAAAAGTTAAGAGATGATGTGAGAAAGTGAGACCCACAATATAAAAAGTAAGATAAATAATTGGGAATGACATAATTGTCCTCAAAAAGTGGGTTTCAGAGAAGGGTATTTGGTATTTTTGGTAGTGGTTGTTTTGATTATATTTATAGTTGAAGGGGAGCATCACTTATCCGAGAATATAAATGACCTTTCAAGCAATGTTTTGAAAACAGGATCAGACATTGAACTAGTGAGAGCTTCGGGTCATGTTCAACTGCTTTAAATCGTTCAAATCCGAATGGAACTGCGATCTAACCGTTCAAATAAATTGAATTGGAAACAATGTCAAATCATGGTTTAACCGTTTGATTGGTTCGGTTTTTAAAACACTGCTTTCAAGGAGCGAGCAATATCATGTTATTGCTTAATACTTTTGATGCTATTTCTCATTTTTAAATTCTTTAATTTTGATCACCAATGAAAGCAATGAGAGCTAAATATATTAAGCAGATATTTGTTTCATTTATAATATTGCTAATTTTAATTAGTTTTTACTTTAAGGGTCCGTTTGGTTCAAGAGAAAGAGGGAAGAGAGAATCTTTTCTCTCTTCTCTCTTTTATTGTTTGGTACACTATCTTCTCTCTTTCTCTCTTCCCTTACCCTCTCTTCCATCTTTCACCTCAAACAAACACACTCTTAATAAAAAGTCATTCTCTCCTCTCTCTTTCTCTCTTCCCTTTCTCTCTCGCTTCAACCAAACAATAGATGGTCATTCTCTCTTCTCTCATTCACTCTCCCATTTCTCTCTCGCTCCAACCAAACGGACCCTAAATGAATGGCAGATAGAATTCCGTAACTAATTTGCTAATTTGGCAATTTTAATTAGTTTTTTTTCAAAAGTGTCATATGAATTTCTTCTATTTTTTTTCTTTCCCACTTTTCTTTCTAACAAAATAATGTAAATTTTACTTTTGAGTTGTACCGAAAACATTACATGTTGTTGGTATAACTTTATTACTTTTAATTCTCAATAGAAAATGTTACACGTTGTCGAAACAATTATTTTGTATCTTTTATCTTTAGGCTTAATTACAGTTTTGGTCCCCCTATTTTCCTCAATCCACGATTTTGGTCCCTCAAGTTTTAATTTGACGATTTTGATCCCCCTATTTTCCCAATTTGTAAAATCAAGGTCCCCCTCTTAATTGGTCAAAATTGAAAGTCAATTTTGACTGACTTATCCTACGTGGCAGTCCACATAGACTGCCACGTAGGCGCACTGTTCATCTCCTCTCTCACAGCCCTCTCCTTTCTCTCACTCACTGTTCATCTCTCTCTCTCACATCCCTCTCCTCTCTCTCACAGCCCCCTCCCACCGTGACCACCTCCCCCCACCGTGACCCCCTCCCCCACCGTGAACCCCTCCCCCACCGTGAACCCCTCCCCCTCCTGAACCCCTCCCCCCTCACCAATCCTCCTCCCTCTCTCTGGTTCGCAACCCCCTCTCTCGCCGTTCTCTCTCTCGTCGCTTTACCGCCTCTCTGGTTCGATCCTCCTCTCTCTGGTTCGCAACCCCTCCTCTCTCAAACGCCGTCGCAACCCCCTCCTCCTTCATACATCACCATCGCAGATCTGAGAAAGGGGGAGAAACGAAGGGGGAGAAACGAAAGGGGGGAGGGGTTCACGGTGGGGGAGAAACGAAGGGGGGAGGAAACGAGGGGGGAGAGATGCGAAGGGGAAGGGGAAAACGAGGGGGGGAGAGATGCGAAGGGGGGAGGGGTTCAGGAGGGGGGAGGGGTCACGGTGGGGGAGAAATGAAGGGGGGGGGGGGAGGAAACGAGGGGGGAGAGATGCGAAGGGGAAGGGGAAAATGAGGGGGGAGAGATGCGAAGGGGGAGGGGTCACGGTGGGGGGAGGGGGTCGCGGTGGGGGAGGGGGTCACGGTGGGAAGGGGCTGTGAAAGAGAGGAGAGGGATGTGAGAGAGAGAGATGAACAGTGAGTGAGAGAGAGGAGAGGGCTGTGAGAGAGGAGATGAACAGTGCGCCTACGTGGCAGTCTACGTAGACTGCCATGTAGGATAAGTCAGTCAAAATTGACTTTCAATTTTGACCAATTAAGAGGGGGACCTTGATTTTACAAATTGGGAAAATAGGGGGATCAAAATCGTCAAATTAAAACTTGAGGGACCAAAATTGTGGATTGGGGAAAATAGGGGGACCAAAACTGTAATTAAGCCTTATCTTTATGTTGTCTTTGTGTGTTATAAATGAATACTTAGCACTTGAGTCTTGGCGAGAAAACATTACATGTTAATATAATTTCATTAGTTGACAGGAAAAAATTATATGTTATTGGTATAATAATTTTTATTATATTTTATCTTTATAAATATTTTTATTTTTTATAAGTGATTATTTTTAGTTTAAGTCGCAGTGGGAAAATATTACTTACCGTCAATATAATTACTTTTTATTTTGTCTTCATAAATTTTTTTATTTGTATAAATAATTATTTTGCTTTTAAAACCAATTAGGATTAAAATTGAGAAATATTACTTTTTATTTTTTCTTCATAAATGTCTTTATTTGTATATATTAATAAATTTTATTGGTGTATTTATTTTTGTTTTCCGCCTTTATCAATATATTTACTTTTGTTAAGTGAACATACTTCGTACTCTTTATTAGAATGTGGTTAAGGCCTAACTCAACCCCACAAAACCGGGCCCGAAGGATCTAGGATAGGCTTTGATACCATATTAGAATGTGGTTAAGGCCTAACTCAACCCCACAAAACCGGTTTGTAAGGTGAGGATTGCCTCCCACTTATAAACTCTTTTGAGACCATATCTCTAGTCAATGTGGGACTTGGATTTTTCCCAATACTCTTCATTGATAAATATAAATTAACTTTTACGATTAAAATTCAATTCTATAATCATTCATAGTAAGCATCACGAACCAATCCATGCGATACACGAGTAAACCTATCTGACTATATATATATATATATATATATATATATATATATATATATATATATATATATATATATATATATATATATATATATATATATATATATATATATAGATGACCTTTCAAGAAGGGAGCAATATCATGTCATTACTTAATCCTAATTGATGCTATTTATCAATTTTAAATTCTTTAGTTAAATTCCATCCCCATCAAATGAGAGTTAAATATATTAAACAAATATTTTTTTTTTCATTTGGAATATTGCTAATTTTGATTAGTTTTGTTTAAATGAATGGTAGATAGAGTTCCGTAATTGACTTGGCAATTAAACTAGAATTCGGTTGGATTAGAGAATGTTTACTCTATACTAATCAGTTGCCTTTTATTCATTTAAGGGGTCATTTTTATAGTGGGTTTTAGAAACAATTAGGGTTAAATTAAGAGGCTCGTTGTCCATCAAAATCAAATTATAAAACTTCTTAGAATTGAGGTAGAGGCATTGGTTTCTTTCTAAGAATGAAGCAACACCTTCTCACCTCAACAAATTTAAATAAATAAATGCTTGGGGGAATAGTAAGAATTTGCCAAATTATAGAATCTCCCCTTTTCTCTATATAAGTGACATCACTTAAACTATTTTTCGATCACACACGTTATTGGATTAAAAAATGTCCATGGAAAAAGAAACAAATGGGCACTGCCAACTACCCATGGAAATCACTGGTCATGATAAAAGGCTCAATAAGAACGCTTGTGCTTGTGTGATGGTTGTCACTATTATCTCCGCCATATTTGGTTACAGTAAGTAACTTTCTATTTTTTTGTATTGTATTATTGTATCATGTATATAGTTACGTCTGTGTAGTCTTTGATCCCTGAGGTTGAGTTTTGCTATATGATCTTATAAATTTTCTTATAATGTGTTTGGAGAAGTAGATCAAAGATTCAAAGAGCAGTGATCAATGATTAATGTTTTTTTTTGACCAAGATCAATGATTAATGTTAAATTGTTATCAATTTCATATTATTTACGACGTACAAACTTCCACTTTGTCACTAATATTGATAATATATATGACTTATATATCCACGACTCATGAGTAACATTCTGTCGAAAAAAAGATTCAAGATGCTATTCGTCCCGAATAATGTATTCGGGAAAATTCACAAAGTGTAGTGTGATAGTGAAAAATTTGTAGCCGTTTTAATTTTCACAATTTGTGGCTAACAAGTCAACAAGAGGTCAGCGTGTTAACACTGTTTCGGGAAAAATCACGATATAGAGAGTCGTGACATTAACCATTTTTCCTTGACTAAGGATAATTCACCACTGTATTCGTGACAATTTTTTAATTTTCTCTGCAAGATTGTCTCTACTGCGAAAACAAATAGGGAAATGCATTTAGTATGAAACTAGTATCGATTGTGACTAATATACTGACGACCTAAAGATATTTCGCTATTAATGTAAGGTATTTTTTTTCGATAATTGGAATTCATCAACATGTCTAGCAACACCATTAAGTGAGCAGACTTTATTCACTTTCTATGAAGAATTGCATATGGTCGCCATTTTTTGTGAAAGGCAAACATACTAATATATAAAATATAAAGACCTTAGCACCAGGCGACTTTCATCAGTAAGGATGGCTAATTCAGAACATGTAGAGACAAAAGTTCATAATAATAATAATCTTACACCTTATTTTATTAATTTTTTTTGTCTCTGATGTGAAATTTGATAGGGAAATCTATTTTAGTATGAAACTATAATAATGTATGGAAATGAATGCAAATGATGGAAATAAATAAATAAATTAAAAATTCATTATGAACGGCCCAACTCGAATTGAATAATAGTTCAAAATGAAGATGAGAGTTAAAAATACCAAAAAAACATGACAAATAGTAGATCTAAGGGTTAAGATTAAAAACTAGAGAAAAAACTCATGGGAGAGAATCCTCTCCGGCCCGTTCAAATATTATAGTTGTTAATTTTTTTAAATAATTTATTTGACAAAAATTAACTAATAATTTTTTTTGACCAAAAAAATTAGCTAATAATATATATACAAAATATGTATGTTTTTTTAGTCACAGGAGTGATGGCTGGAGCACTATTATTCATAAAAGAAGAGCTATTAATTAGTGACATGCAAGTTCAACTCCTAGCAGGAATCTTAAATGTGTGTGCACTACCAGCATGCATGGTAGCAGGAAGAACATCTGATTACATAGGTCGTCGTTACACAATCATTCTATCTTCAATAATCTTTTTCGTTGGTTCCATTCTAATGGGTTATGGATCATCTTTTTCAATCTTAATGATTGGAAGATGCACAGCAGGACTTGGTGTTGGTTTTGCATTAATTGTAGCACCAGTTTATAGTGCAGAAATTTCATCTCCTTCATATAGAGGTTTCCTCACTTCATTACCAGATGTTTTGCTAAACCTAGGACTTTTACTAGGTTATGTCTCAAACTATTTCTTTGGAAAATTGTCACTCACACTTGGTTGGAGAGTAATGCTAGCTCTTCCTGCAATTCCTTCACTTGGTTTAGTAATACTTATGTTGAGATTAGTAGAATCTCCAAGATGGTTAGTTATGCAAGGACGTATAGGT
The DNA here is from genome assembly GCA_039519185.1 of Astragalus membranaceus. Lineage (NCBI taxonomy): Eukaryota > Viridiplantae > Streptophyta > Magnoliopsida > Fabales > Fabaceae > Astragalus > Astragalus membranaceus. Next base: position 18,566,383 of record CM076849.1, read on the forward strand.
GAAGCTAGAAAAGTTCTTTCATTAGTTTCTAATACAAAGGAAGAAGCTGAACAAAGGTTAAAGGAAATAAAAAGTGTTGTTGGTATTGATGAAAATAACACACAAGATATTGTTCATGTTTCGGAGAATACTAAGAGTGGTGGAGGAGCTATGAAAGAAATGTTTATTAAACCTTTACCTCATGTTCATAGGATATTAACTGTAGCTATTGGAATTCATGTGTTTCAACAAATTTGTGGAATTGAAGGTATTATGTTATATAGTCCAAGGCTATTTGAGAGAACTGGAATTCAAGAAAAGAGTACACTTTTGTTAGCTACAGTTGGTATGGGAATAAGTCAAGCTATATTCACATTTATATCAGCTTTTTTGTTGGATAGAATTGGAAGAAGGATTCTCTTGTTGGTTAGTTCAGGAGGTTGTGTTGTCACTTTATTAGGGTTAAGTGTTTGTGCAACAATAGTGGAAAGTTCAAAAGAAGAAGAACCAAGGTGGGCAATAAGTTTTACTATTATTGCTATTTATATCTTTGTGGCTTTTGTTGCTATTGGAATTGGACCTGTGACATGGGTTTATAGCTCTGAGATATTTCCACTAAGGTTAAGAGCACAAGGTCTTGGCGTTTGTGTGGCTGTTAATAGAATTACAAATGTGGCAGTGGTAACGAGTTTTATTTCAATTTATAAAACTATAACAATGGGTGGAAGTTTCTTTTTGCTTTTGGGTATCAATGGTTTAGGTTGGTGCTTTTATTATTTCTACTTGCCTGAAACTAAAGGAAGATCATTAGAAGATATGGAGACTATCTTTGGCAAAAATTCAAAGTCAGAGATACAAATTAAATCAGGGAGTAACAATGTGTAGTTTCAAATATTGAAATCATGTTTTTCCTTAGTATTTTATGTCTCTATCTAATGAAAATATAGTAAATTAGGAAAAAAAATGTAACAATAAGAGAAAGAAGGAAAAAACTTTTGAGACACTTTTCTAAATTAATGTATGAGTAATAAATATATTGTTTCTTTTTGTTGCTAACGAGAACTGTAACATCTGTAGGTTCCTAAACTAGATGAAGTAATGTATCTAATTAATAGGAGATGCTTATTAGCTACAAAAAGGTAATTAGAAAGGGATTGACTTCTAATAGTTAAGGAAGTGTTGTTAGTATATGACGGAAGATAAGGAAGGGAATGTAACCTCATAAACAAGTTAGTTAAAACCGAACTGGATCGGGCAGTTCAAAACCAGGAATTGAACCCCAACCCAATTCGATTGAGCCTATAAATCGTTCAAATAAAAAACCGGTCTTAAAACTGCTAAACCGGTCAAAAAATCAGGTTCCCGCGGTTGAAAATTTTTTTTCTAGTAACTGGCTTCTCGGCTTGTTTCTCATAGGCAAATAATCAGCTAACACCATGTAATATCAAATCCAATCATTTCTCTTCCAGTGCAGTCTCGCAGACAATCACCTGCCGATGTGGGAGTTTTGCTCGTAGGTCCATGCCATCTATATATTATATGTGCATGCTTACCAAAGCATAAAATATTACCTCTGATGTATAAACTACATAAGTATAATAAATTGGGGATAGGGTGAGCAAAACCCGTCCCAACCCTAAGACGTGTCTCTTCTTCATTCCATTTAACCATCAAAGTATCAGGTTTGTTCAGGTTAAAGAACGAATTAGAGTCTAAAAAATTGACCCGACCAAAATGTAGGGACAAGTTAGGGTTAGGTATAACTCGTCCCTTACTCACTCCTCACCCAAAATTGTTAACTCTATTTTTTTGTGAGCAATTGTTAACTCTATTACATTGGTAATGAGACTTTTATAAATAAAATATTCGATTTGAAACCTATGTTAGTTTAAGTAGAAATTTTGTTGTAAAGTACTATTGTAAAAATCATATTTTAAGTTTGAATATATGGTAAAATACTAACAAAAATCAATCTTTCACTCCTAACTTTTAGTCATACTTTTGAGTGATCAACTTATTTTGTTTGATTTCTGTTTTGAAAACAGTTTTTAGTTTTTAAAAATTTGAAAACAAAAAAACTTGTTTGATTGGTGTGTTTTGTAAAATTGTTTTTAAAAACAATTTCTATTTTACTGTTTTTAAAACTAAAAAAAGAAAACAAGTAAAATTGCTCATTAGGGAGGGATTTTTCCCCGCTAAATGCCCCAAATCTATCGCTAATTGCTCATTAGCGAGGGATTCAAATTTTGTCGCTAAGTTTGACAGCCACGTGTCCCAATCTGAATGGCTTGCATTAAGTACTATTTTAATTTTTTTAAACCTGCTTTTTTTATATAGTTGTTATTATTATTAGGCTAAATTATAGTTTTGGTCCCCTTATTTTCAAAAATTCAGACATTTGGTCCCCCTATTTTAAAACTCAGACATTTGGTCCCCCAATTTTAAAAAATCAAAGACATTTAGTCCCAAGAGGAATTTTCAGTTTTTTATGGGTAATAATCAAAGACATTTAGTCCCTCAATTTTAAAAATCAAAGACATTTGGTCCCCCAATTTTAAAAAATCAAAGACATTTGGTCCCTCTTTGGACTAAATGTATTTGATTTTTTAAAATTGGGGGACCAAATGTCTGAGTTTTAAAATAGGGGGACCAAATGTCTGAATTTTTGAAAATAAGGGGACCAAAACTATAATTTAGCCTTATTATTATTATTATTATTATTATTATTATTATTATTATTATTATTATTATTATCAAGCTTTCCAAAGAGAGAGAGAGGAGTGAGAGTGGTGGTGGTGGTGAAGGGTGGATTAGGGTAGAGAGAGAAGGAGAAGAGTAAGGGAGAAAGAGAGAGAGAGTGAGTGAAACGAGCTATGTGGTGGTGGTGGTGAAGGGTATTAGGGTAGAGAGAGAAGGAGAAGAGTAAGGGAGAAAGAGAGAGAGAGAGAAATGAGCTATGTGGTGGTGATGGTGGTGGTGTGGTGGTAGTGGTGTGGTGGTGAAGGGTATTAGGGTAGAGAGAGAAGGAGAAGAGTAAGGGAGATAGAGAGAGTGAGAGAGGGGGTGAGGATGAGAGGAGGTGGTGTGGTGGTGGAAGTTATGGGAAGGTGGGAGAGAAGAAGAGAGAAGAGTGAAGAGTGTGAGGAGAGTAGGAGAGAAGAGTGTGTGCGATGATAAATAAGCTGAAAACTCAAAAAATTAGAGAGGGAATTAGCGAGGGACTGAAAATTTCGTCGCTAATCACCTGCACGGAGCCCTATGATCTGAAAACTGTCAGAAATTAGCGAGGGACTGAAAATTCCGTCGCTAATCACCTGCACGGAGCCCTATGATCTGAAAACTGTCAGAAATTAGCGAGGGAATTAGCGAGGGACTGAAAATTCCATCGCTAATTAGCGAGGGACTAAAAATTCTGTTGCTAATGACTGAATTAGCGAGGGACTAAAAATTCCCCCGCTAATGTCCCACGCTAATTAGCTTTTTTTTTTGCAGTGTTAAGAATGGAGTAAAAAAAAGAAACTGAGATCTAATATAAAATCTGCACCTCCGTTGCCGCTCCCGTTGCTTCTCCCATTGCCACTCCCGTTGCCGCTCCCCGTTGTTGTTCCCCGTTGCCACTCCTCGTTGTTGTTCCCCGTTGCCGCTCCCCGTTGTCGCTCTCCATTGCCAGTCTCTCGTTGCCGCTTCTGTTGCCTCTTGTTGCCTCCCCCGTTGCCGCTCCCATTGTCAGTATGTGGTTGCCTCTCTCGTCGACACTTGTTTATATTGTTTATTTGGAATTTTTGATAGTGGATAAATTTTTGTTGACAATTATTAGTGGTTGACAATTAAATTATTAGATTAAATGAGATAAGATAAGGTGATATAAAAGAAAGTTGCATAATTTGAGAAATTAATTAGAGTTTAAAAATATAGTGAGAAGTAAAAGTATTTGGAATGAAAGATGTGTGGATCACAAATGTTTGAAAATGTGAGATTGAAAGAGAGCGAAAAGTGGAATTAAAAAATAAAAATTAAGGTAAAAGACACAATTGCCCACAAAAGTGGTGACGTGTCAAAAAGCTAAAATGTCTAAAATTGTATTTACAGTAGATGTATTTCGTTAAAACGTGGAAAAGTTGCCACTAAATGTGAGCGTTACATGATAACAACAACCAGAATTTTAGAAGTAAATTATTGAGTTAGTAGTTGGTTAAAAGTAAATTAATGTGAAGTATTAAGAGAAGGGGCAAAATGGTCTTTTCGCATCCCTTTTATTCTTTCAGCTGAGAACACTTATCTTCTTCCTGTAACACCCTCAAAATAATTAATCGAATTATTTGGAGGAAGACATGAATGAATTATTTTTAGTACTTGATTAGTGTATTTATCGAGTGCTAAAGTTAATTATTTGGTTGTCTCAGGAACGTTAAACCGATAAAACGAAATACGGGTGTTTTGGGGAAGAAATAAGAGATTAAGGGCAATATGATCATTTGAACATATTACCACTTAATGTAAATAGAAGAAAAGAAATTAAAGAAAGAAAAGAAGAAGGAATCGAAGGAAAGAAGAGAAGAGAAGAAAGAAGAAAGGAAGAAGAAGAGGAAGAGGAGAAGAGGAAGAATCACTCACCCCAAGCTCCAATACTTCATCATCTTCATCATCTCCCCTCCATTTTCAAAACCCAAGAACTATGTAAGCTTCTTGTAACATCCCAAAAATAATTAATCGAATTATTTTGATGATTAACCCAATTGAATTATTTTAGTACTTGACTGGTAAATTATTGAGTGCTAAAGATAATTATTGTTGTCTTAGGATCGTTAACCGATTAATTCTGGGCAAAGACGATTTAGAAACGAAATTAGAGATTAAGGGCAATGTGGTCATTTGACCACATTACCACTTAATATATAAGAAATGAAAAGAAAAGAAATGAAAGAAAGAAAGAAAGAAAGAAAGAAAGAAAGAAGAGGAATGTGAACAGAGGAGAGAAAACAGAGGAAATGAGAAAAGAAAGAAAAGAATGGGTTTGATGGAAGAAGAGGAAAAAGGAGGTATCTAGGTTCATCAAAACTTCATCCTTCCTACACAAGAAATGGTAACCACTTCATCCTCTTCATTTTGACCCAAGAATCATCAACAACAAACCTCTCTCTCTCTCATGTTGCCATTTTCGGTTTGAAGCTCAAAAGTGGGGGTTTGGAGTTTCATCCTTCCATTCACGAGCTTTGAAGTTATAAGAGCTCAAATGGAAGCTTGGGTACTAGCTTGGAGTGGAAGAATTAGTGTTTCAGAGGTTAGGGTTTGAGAAATCAAATTCGGGGTTTATGGATGAATAGTGATTAGAGCTTGAAGATGATGAATAGTGTCCTTGGGGTGACTCATGGTTGAATGGGAAGATTTGGGAGCGGATTCGATTGTCGTCGGAGCGTAAAGTTGATTCGGGGAATGTTCGTGTGATTATGTCGGAAAAGCAATTTCGCGGAAAGTCTCGGCTATTTGTGATTTTCATCACAATCGGTGAGTTTTACTCACGTTTAGGCTTATTTCGTTTTGAAAATGAATTTTGTGTTGATTGGTTTCGAAGGTTTTTGAGTCGAAAACCGTTATTTCGAAATATATCGTATTTTGACAAAATTCGAATATGTTGAGTTTTTGATTGATTTGATTGATTGTGTGATGTTGATTGAATCTGTTTTTAAGGTTGTTTGAACTGTTTTTAATCAGAACAAGAATCGGAATTGAGCGGAATAGCGGATTTCGTAAGGAACCGCAAAATCTGCACTTCACAGCAGACCATCGTGTCGCGACCCCTCCCGTCATGTAACATCCCCGAATTTTTATAAGTTTCGTCGATTGATATTAGGATTACGGTCACGGATTAGGTAATTAATTAGTCGAATGGCTAGAAGTCCTAATTGAATATTCTTGTCATGTGTGATGTTTTGAATAAATGATTTTTATTGTTGTGCATAATTAATTAATTTGGCTAAGCATGGGAATTATTGGAAGAGTTAGTTGATAGTCAAGTGTGTAGTAATAGGGAGGGGTATTCTGGACATTCCACCCATTAGCTAAGTAACCCCCTTCAGCTGGAAACACACCACATTCTCATTTGTAGAAAATCAGAAAAATTCAGAGAGAAAGAAAGGGAGGAGTTCACGAGAGAGGGAGGGAGAGCTTGGAGAGATGAGAGCACCATTTCTTCAAACCTCCATGCATGTTAGAAGTCTCACGACCATTCTTTCACATTTTCTATCCTCTTTCCATTGATGCCTCTTTCACACACAGGTTCAGCCCTGATCATCTCACTTCATACAGCTATGCAATTTCGAGTTTGAGGGAGAAGAAGAGTGCAACAGAAAATCCTGTGTGAAACCCGTTTTGGTGCCCTTCAGTGTTCTCTTCGTACATCCCTGTACAGACTTCCGATTCAGCTCTTTTTTGTTTCCTTAGAAACTAGACACGAAATGCTCCATTTTTGACTCAAGAACCATCTGGTTTCACTGAGAATGGAAGGATATATCTTGTTCTTAAGTTTCGTTTAAGAATCAGTGTCAGTTTGGACCCAGCTTCATTGTTTTGGTTATAACTCTCTGGATATTGGATGCATGTGTTTGAAACCTCCAACTTCAGAAACTAGAGAAGATTCCCTTCACCGTAGATCCTCGTTTTGCTAAGTTTGGTTGAGATTTGAGTGAGTTATACTCGTTGCAAATTGGCGGTTTGTTGCTGGAAGTAGCAGGAGCGGGTTTGGGAAGATTCGTGGGATCGCCGTTCGTCCGAGTTCGTGAAGCTTCGGCGTTGGGTGCGATTTTCATTGCCAAAAGGGGATTTCTATACTCACTAGGGAATCATGGATAATGTGTTATGTATTCTGGATGTGGTCTCGCCTTTTATGAAAAACCGGTGTCGAGTCGTTTACGAAAATAGCGTTGTTTTGAGTTATTGAGTTTTATGATTATCGGTTGGGATTGGGATTGAATTGTTGATGATTGCTATGTGTTGATTGATTTGGACTGAAATTGTTGATTGTAATGTCTGTTTTTAAGTCTCGAATGTCATAGAATGTCTCGGTACCGGATTAAAAGCGAAACAGAACAAAACGGATTTTTCGAAAAACAGGTTTCAACACATCAGGCAACAGTCACTTCGTGACCCGTGCCCGTCGCCTCGCGACCAAGTGATATTTTGCAACGAAAAATACTTCTGTTACTTTTCGCGTCGCGACGGACCCTGTCCGCGTCGCGACGCAGTGTAAATTTTCACCAAAACTAACCGATTTTGTTTTCGCTATAACTTTTGATCCGGTGGTCCGATTTAAGGGTTCTCAGGTGCGTTAGGAAGCTTATTGAAAGGCCTAACCAATCATGTAATCAGAATTGAATAATGTTATGATGATCTTGCCATGAGTTTGGATGATGATTGATGATTAGTTGAATGTTGTAAATCATGTTTATATTATGAGATTGATTATGATTAAGTTATGCTATCATAATGTTGAGTGTGGGTGATACATTATGATTTGGATTGAATGATGGATAGTTATAGGTTAGGTTAACGACGTTAGTAATTCCATGTGAGATCACATAATAACAAGATCATGTTAAGTATTAGATTAGGTTAAGATTTAGACCATGTTAAATATAAGCTCATTGTTATGTTCACAGATCATTGTTCACTGTTCATCGTTCAAGGTATATTAAAATATATACATCAGGTTAGGGTGACGACCCTATTTCAGTTTAGTGTGATAGGGGAGGGGAAGTCACGAGCCCTATGAACCTAGGCCCCATGAGGTTTGCCCACTAGCGATTAGTGGATTGGGTTCACCGGGAGCTTATTTTGCCAAGTGACCTGTGACATGCTAAAAAATCATTGTTCATTGTTCTTGTGTTGCCTCTTGTAACTGCTTATGAGGGTTATGAGGACAACGTTTATGTTAGCCACATAGTCAAATATGAAGACTATGAGTCATGAATCAAGAATAAAGAATCAAGCATAATTGAACCGAGAGAGTTAGTAAGGGGTCTCGATAGAACTCACTGAGACAAGTTGTCTCACCCAATCCATGTTGTTGTTTTTCAGAGTCGCAGGTTAAGTTGAAGACGATGAGGCATGGCTATGGAGATGTTTGAGGAGTTGCTGACGCTGTTTATTTTGTTATGTTATGTATCTCTGTATTTTCATTCGGTATCTTAGATGTACGATGGTACGACTTGTATTATAAGTTGTAAATCGCTTTCGCAGACTTTCTATTTTGGTACTGAACACTAGTGGAGAGGTGTAAGGAACGATATTATGTATTTCTCATGTTAAGTTATGTAAGCGCACTCGATGGATTTTAACATCGAGTTTTAGTATGTGTTCAGTATTTAAAACAGGAGGTACTCTGATGTATGCCAGTAGTGCATTTCGGTAATTTCTACAAGTTAGAAATTATCGGGGTGTTACAATTGGTATCAGAGAAGTTCGACCTAGTCGGGCTTAGAATTCAAGAGTCTCTTGTGTCTTCTAAGTGTGATTCCTCTTAGTATGCTATTAGACGTTTAGCCTGATCAACTAAACACTTTGTGCATATTTTGCATAATCATGGCTGGTGGAAGTAGGAGAAGCGTCCCCGTCGATCCTCATTCCGAATGGATGCAGAATGTCATCGAGACGCAGCAGAAGATGATGAATGACATGATGTTAATGCAGCAGCAGCAGATGGCTCAAATGGCTCAGATGCATCATGGGATGATGAATCAGCAGCAACCGAATGTTCAACAACCTCCTCCGGAAGATCCAAATAGGACTTATTTCCGTTTTCAGAAGATGAATCCTCAAAGTTTCAAGGGAGGACCTGAGGTAATGGTATCTCATTTCTGGTTGGATTCAATGGAGAAGATTTTTAGGACTCTTCAATGCAGTGAAGAAGAAAAAGTTCTTTTTGCCGCCCATATGCTCGAAGAAGATGCTCAAACCTGGTGGACCAATGCTCACGAGTTGATGGTGAACCAGGGAACTCCGGTTACCTGGGTCAAGTTCAAGGAAATGTTTATTGGTCACTTTTTCCCTCCGGTGATGAAGTTAAGCAAGCAAATCGAGTTTGTCAATCTGAGGCAAGGAGAAATGTCGGTGTGTGAATTCACCGCCAAGTTTGAAAGGCTGTCTCAGTTTTATCACTTAGCCAAGCATGCGCCGAATGATGAGTGGAAGATGCAGATGTATAGGGCAGGCCTTCGTGCTGATGTAGCCCAAGGTCTCAGCTCTTATGCTATGACCAGCTACGCTGCCTTGGTGCAACAGGCGTATGTTGCCGAAGCAGATCTCAACAGGTTGTATGAAGAAAGGAAAGCATATCGGAAAGAGAAGAAGAAAGCATTGGAATGGTCAACCCCAAGTGATGAGCCGAAGAGTAACTCCGGCAAAGGAAAGCAAGTAGTGGCATCTGAATTTCCAAGGTTCGTTAAGTGTTCGAAATGCGGAAAGCCTCACGGTGGAGAGTGTCGTCTGGGATCAACTGTGTGTTATTACTGCAAAGGCGAAGGGCATTACGCTCACGAGTGTCCGGCGAAGAAAAGGAGCAGAGAAGAGAATGCAACCCCCGCACGCGGAAGAATCTATGTGATGGACGCTCAGAAAGGCAAAGCTGATGATGGTTCGGCGAAAGGTATTTCTTAGCCCAATTTTGAGGACAAATTTTTTAAAAGTTGGGGTGATTGTAACATCCCCGAATTTTTATAAGTTTCGTCGATCGATATTAGGATTACGGTCACGGATTAGGTAATTAATTAGTCGAATGGCTAGAAGTCCTAATTGAACATTCTTGTCATGTGTGATGTTTTGAATAAATGATTTTTATTGTTGTGCATAATTAATTAATTTGGCTAAGCATGGGAATTATTGGAAGAGCTAGTTGATAGTCAAGTGGGTAGTAATAGGGAGGGGTATTCTGGACATTCCACCCATTAGCTAAGTAACCTCCTTCAGCTGGAAACACACCACATTCTCATTTGTAGAAAATCAGAAAAATTCAGAGAGAAAGAAAGGGAGGAGTTCGCGAGAGAGGGAGGGAGAGCTTGGAGAGATGAGAGCACCATTTCTTCAAACCTCCATGCATGTTAGAAGTCTCACCACCATTCTTTCACATTTTCTCTCCTCTTTCCATTGATGCCTCTTTCACACACAGGTTCAGCCCTGATCATCTCACTTCATACAGCTATGCAATTTCGAGTTTGAGGGAGAAGAAGAGTGCAACAGAAAATCCTGTGTGAAACCCGTTTTGGTGCCCTTCAGTGTTCTCTTCGTACATCCCTGTACAGACTTCCGATTCAGCTCTTTTTTGTTTCCTTAGAAACTAGACACGAAATGCTCCATTTTTGACTCAAGAACCATCTGGTTTCACTGAGAATGGAAGGAGATATCTTGTTCTTAAGTTTCGTTTAAGAATCAGTGTCAGTTTGGACCCAGCTTCATTGTTTTGGTTATAACTCTCTGGATATTGGATGCATGTGTTTGAAACCTCCAACTTCAGAAACTAGAGAAGATTCCCTTCACCGTAGATCCTCGTTTTGCTAAGTTTGGTTGAGATTTGAGTGAGTTATACTCGTTGCAAATTGGCGGTTTGTTGCTGGAAGTAGCAGGAGCGGGTTCGGGAAGATTCGTGGGATCGCCGTTCGTCCGAATTCGCGAAGCTTCGGCGTTGGGTGCGATTTTCATCGCCAAAAGATGACTTCTATACTCACTAGGGAATCATGGATAATGTGTTATGTATTCTGGATGTGGTCTCGCCTTTTATGAAAAATCGGTGTCGAGTCGTTTACGAAAATAGCGTTGTTTTGAGTTATTGAGTTTTATGATTATCGGTTGGGATTGTGATTGAATTGTTGATGATTGCTATGTGTTGATTGATTTGGACTGAAATTGTTGATTGTAATGTCTGTTTTTATATCTCGAATGTCATAGAATGTATCGGTATCGGATTAAAAGCAAAACGGAACAAAACGGATTTTTCGAAAAACAGGTTTCAGCACATCAGGCAACGGTCGCGTCGCGACCCTTTCCCGTCGCCTCGCGACCAAGTGATATTTTGCAACGAAAAATACTTCTGTTACTTTTCGCGTCACGAAGATCCCTGTTCGCGTCGCGACGCAGTGTAAATTTTCACCAAAACTAACTGATTTTGTTTTCGCTATAACTTTTGATCCGGTGGTCCGATTTAAGTGTTCTCAGGTGCGTTAGGAAGCTTATTGAAAGGCCTAACCAATCATGTAATCAGAATTGTATGATGTTATGATGATCTTTCCATGAGTTTGGATGATGATTGATGATTAGTTGAATGTTGTAAATCATGTTTATATTATGAGATTGATTATGATTAAGTTATGCTATCATAATGTTGAGTGTGGGTGATACATTATGATTTGGATTGAATGATGGATAGTTATAGGTTAGGTTAACGACGTTAGTAATTCCATGTGAGATCACATAATAACAAGATCATGCTAAGTATTAGATTAGGTTAAGATTTAGACCATGTTAAATATAAGCTCATTGTTATGTTCACAGATCATTGTTCACTGTTCATCGTTCAAGGTATATTAAAATATATACATCAGGTTAGGGTGACGACCCTATTTCAGTTTAGTGTGATAGGGGAGGGGAAGTCACGAGCCCTATGAACCTAGGCCCCATGAGGTTTGCCCACTAGCGATTAGTGGATTGGGTTCACCGGGAGCTTATTTTGCCAAGTGACCTGTGACATGCTAAAAAATCATTGTTCATTGTTCTTGTGTTGCCTCTTGTAACTGCTTATGAGGGTTATGAGGACAACGTTTATGTTAGCCACATAGTCAAATATGAAGACTATGAGTCATGAATCAAGAATAAAGAATCAAGCATAATTGAATCGAGAGAGTTAGTAAGGGGTCTCGATAGAACTCATTGAGACAAGTTGTCTCACCCAATCCATGTTGTTGTTTTTCAGAGTCGCAGGTTAAGTTGAAGACGATGAGGCATGGCTATGGAGACGTTTGAGGAGTTGCTGACGCTGTTTATTTTGTTATGTTATGTATCTCTGTATTTTCATTCAGTATCTTAGATGTACGATGGTACGACTTGTATTATAAGTTGTAAATCGCTTCCGCAGATTTTCTATTTTGGTAATGAACACTAGTGGAGAGGTGTAAGGAACGATATTATGTATTTCTCATGTTAAGTTATGCAAGCGCACTCGATGGGTTTTAGCATCAAGTTTTAGTATGTGTTCAGTATTTAAAACATGAGGTACTCTGATGCATGCCAGTAGTGCATTTCGGAAATTTCTATAAGTTAGAAATTATCGGGGTGTTACACGTCGCGTCGCGACCCTTCCTGAAATTTTGACAGTTTTCGTTTCTGTCGCTTTTCGCGTCGCGACGGAAACTGTTCGCGCGCGACGCTTTGCAGTTTTTCAGCAAAAGTCACTGATTTTGTTTTCGCGATAACTTTTGATCCGGGAACCCGATTGAGGTGTTCTCAGGTGCGTTTGAAAGCTTATTGAAAGGCCTAATCAAATATGTAATTTAAATTGTATAATGCATTGTTTTTTAAGTTATAAACTGTCTCGAAAAACCGAATAATAGAACACGTGTGAGGTCATGTTTTATCGAAAGGAAAACGGGCTGTAAGTCCTATGTGGTGTTGTATAACTGACGCGGGATGATTATTATTTAATCATCTAAACCGGTCTATGATTCACGATATATAAATTATATCGAATATAGGAGTCAGCCCAAATGCGGGTGGATATATATATATATATATATATATATATATATATATATATACTATATTGAGTTTGGGTGACGACCCATGAGGTTAACATACTAGGCGGGGAAGTCATGATCCCTTACCCTAGGCCCGTATACCATTAGGTAAAGTACTATTGGTAAGGGGGTTCACCGGGATTACCAAAGCTGGGGTCGGTTTTATGTTACAGTTATAAAACAGTTCACCGGGATTACCAAAGCTGGGATCGGTACTGTAATAAAGTTATGATACGGTTTACCGGGATTACCAAAGCTGGGGTCGGTACCGTGTTAAAGTTAGAAAGAATGGTCACCGGGATTACCAAAGCTGGGGTCGGTGTCATTCAAAAGATATCAATAGTATGGTTACCGGGATTACCAAAGCTGGGGCTGGTATCATACTATGTTGACTAGTACGAGTCACCGGGATTACCAAAGCTGGGGTCAGTGTCGTGCTAAATTAAAAGAATGTAGTTTATAAAGTAAACTACGAATGTATAAGAATTCATAAATGAACCGAGAGCATAGTTAGGGGTCCCGGTAGAACTCACTGAGATTGTATCTCATTGTTTATATGTTGATGTTTTACAGAGAAACAGGGAATGCGGAGATCGAAGAGGCACGAGTTGATGATTACTCGGGAGGATACTGAAGACTTAGCTTTTATGTTTAAGCTTATGTTTTTCCCTTGTTATCTTTGTATCACAACTTTATGTCACTACCGGATGGATGAGTTATGTATTTTGTTTCCGCTTTCTTGTATGATATTGAACACTGTAGTTCACTGATGGTTTATGGTCAGAGAACCGACATGGTCTTACTTATGTTTAAGACGGTCTTGTTGTTATTCAGTGAAAATTTTAGAGTGGTGTTCAGTATTTAAACAGGAAATATATCTCTGTGTTAGGGATGGTACACTTGGGCATTTCTACTCGTTAGAAATACCGGGGTGTTACAGTTGGTATCAGAGCAGTTCGACCTAGTCGGACTTAGTTTAGGGTTGAGTCGATTCCTTATTAGTTCTTGTTGTAATTATATTTGTGATGCTAAGAGACATTGAGCCTGATCAACTTAATACTTAGCGCATCATAAGCGGAATTATGGTAGGATGATCAAGACACAATCCTCGACCAAGACCGGAATCTCCAACCGGTGCATCCTCAGGAAAGGTGACATGACGGTGGAAGAAAACACCGCTAAGTTTGAGAAGTTGTCTCAGTTTTACCAAGTGGTAAAGTATACTCCGAATGATGAATGGAATACGCAGATGTATAAGATGGGCCTTTGTGCTTATGTGACTCGGGGTCTTAGTTCTTATACTCTCACCAATTATGTTGCCTTAGTGCAACAAGCCTATGTCGCCGGGGATGATCTCAAAGAGAGTACTGGAAAGGAATGAAGGTAGTTGAATTATCAACTCCGAATGCAAAGTCCTAAGATAATTTCATCAAAGGAAAAGCAGGTGCAATTCTTCGATTTTTCAAAGGTCAGAAGATGTTCTAACTGTGAAAAGCATCACCGTGGTGAATGTCAACAAAGACCTAATAGGTGCTACTATTGTAACGAAGAGGGTCACTATGGTAAAGAGTGCCCTGCAAGGAAGAGTTCCAAGGAGTCACAAGCAGCCCCAAGGCAAGGACGAGTCAACACTTTGGATGCTTAGACAGTTACAACTACAGACAATTTACTGAGGGGTATGAGATCACTTTTCCATAACTCCGTCAGTATATTATATGATTCGGGTGCAACCCATTGTTTCATAGGAGACGGAAATTTTGTAGTAGAATTTATTTGTTTGCCTATGAGAAGCATGGACATCGTTCTGGGTATGAATTTGATGACTGCAAATCATGTTACTATCGACTGTGCCAATCGAACTATCAGTTTCACCCCTGAATCTGTGAAATTGACAAAGGCAAATTCTGAAGCAGTTATCTCTTTCACCTCAGCGAGCCAGTCATTATTCCAAGATGCGGAAGCTTATGTTATTATGTTATCTGCATCCACTGAAACGGGTTTAGATTTGACATTTGTTCAAGTTGTGAATGAGTTTCTGGATGCCAGAGGTAAAGTTTATGGGTAGAATTTTTGAAGGATTATGACTTCGAGTTGAAGTATCATCCAGGAAAGACCAATGTTGTAACTGATGCGCTGAGTAGGAAATCCATTCACATGGCAGAATTAATGATGCAAGAAATGGAATTGTTAGTCTTATAGATCAAAGTCAGGGTACAACCATAAGTTTCCACTTTGGTGGCGAGGTATTAGTTTGTTAACCTCTCCTTTGTGAATGTTAACAATGAGATTGTATTATGAGATTCCGTTTGACAAGTCAAACGTGAATATGGATATGAAAGTGAGGTGACGGCTGACTGTTTTTCACATTGCGAATAACCATCAAAGGATTAATTGATGGATCTACTTGCAAGTGACTGAAATTTCCGAAGTGAAGCTTGGCGTGCGGTATGGTAGTTTTGAAAAATCATTTTGTGAAAACCCGCATGCTAAAGTTAGTTTTGGGAACGAATCAAGAGGCTAATAAAATCTGATTGAGGAAAAATCCTAGGAGGATTACTTAGGTTGAGGGGAAACTCTCAATGCTATTGACTAATTCCGAAAGGAATTGGGTGCGTCGTTGGTAAAAATATCGTGAGGAAAGTTGCAATGGAGGAAAAGGAACTCTGAGTTCAGTTTAGTAGTTGTTTTGAAAACAACTTTGAGATTATTTGATTGTTTTTAAATTCATTTGATGTCCTCACGACTTATTTATACGTGTAAGGCCAAAGTTTTTAGTAGAACCCTCCCTCCATCTTTTTGAAAAAGTTTTACCTCGAAAACTTGGAAGCGAGTCAAGGAATTTCAGTGACTTTTCTGTCACATTTTTCAATGTGTACAAGAACTAATAAGGATTTTTAGGAATTTGTTGAGAACGTGTTTACACCCTTCAAGAAAAGAGAGTTCGGACTATGACCTTAGAGCGTTCTAGGGTAGTAGTGGAACGTACCTAGAGATTGACGTGCCAACTTGGGAAGAGTTTCTACATTCATTTCGTTAATTCAAGATTGTTTCCAGCAGGTTAAGATCTTTCTGAGAATGTCAATTCTCGGTTAGTCAATTGTAAGACTGGACGAATTTTTGAGGATGTAATGTAACATCCCAAAAATAATTAATCGAATTATTTTGATGATTAACCCAATTGAATTGTTTTAGTACTTGACTGGTAAATTATTGAGTGCTAAAGATAATTATTGTTGTCTTAGGATCGTTAACCGGTTAATTCGGGGCAATGACGATTTAGAAACGAAATTAGAGATTAAGGGCAATGTGGTCATTTGACCACATTACCACTTAATATATAAGAAAGGAAAAGAAAAGAAATGAAAGAAAGAAAGAAAGAAAGAAAGAAGAGGAATGCGAACAGAGGAGAGAAAAGAGAGGAAATGAGAAAAGAAAGAAAAGAATGGGTTTGATGGAAGAAGAGGAAAAAGGAGGTATCTAGGTTCATCAAAACTTCATCTTTCCTACACAAGAAACGGTCACTGTGGATACCTTGTATGCAGGAAACTTATTATAGGACAAAGAGTCCTAATTGATTTTGATGATGAAAAACAAGATAAAGAAAAATGAGCAAGTGAAGACCTAGAAGAGCAAAGGAAAAAGAAAAGCAATCAAGCAACAAATCATCCAAGTCAAGGCAAGCCCAAAGAATGAAGAATTGAAGACTTTTTAGGGTTGTCCTAAAATTGAGGGTAGTCCTTAGGGTTTGGGTGAGTGATTAGGAATTTTGTAAGCTCTCGCAGAGGTCGGCTCATATCTCAAGTCTCGCGGTTTTCAAAATGCATGCATAATATATAAAACCCTAAAAGCATTTTTGAAAAACCTAAAACAAGTTTTCCAAACTAAAAACAAAGTAAAGAATCGATTCACCATGATTTAAACCAAAGCATGAATCGATTCTCATCCCTATATGGCAAGTCCTAAGGCTTTTTGGAAACTAAGAATCGATTCTCTTAAAGCATGAATCGATTCACACCTCTGAAACAATTCAGGTGAGGAATCGATTCACACCTATTTTAACTAAAGTATGAATCGATTCACCTATGTTTTAAATGAGCCATGAATCGATTCACTCAAGTTTCAACTAAACCATGAATCGATTCACACTTTAAAAAGGAAAGTTTTTGTGAAAAAGGCAATGGCATGAATCGATTCCTTCTTTCTTTGTAATCTTACATGAATCGATTCACACTTAATCTCCTATAAATAGGGTGCCTCTTTTCACTCTCAAA
The DNA here is from genome assembly GCA_039519185.1 of Astragalus membranaceus. Classification (NCBI taxonomy): domain Eukaryota; kingdom Viridiplantae; phylum Streptophyta; class Magnoliopsida; order Fabales; family Fabaceae; genus Astragalus; species Astragalus membranaceus. Next base: position 18,583,409 of record CM076849.1, read on the forward strand.
TCAATCAACCCATTCGCATATCATCTCCTATCTCTTTACAAAAACTCTTATATTTTCTCTGGTGCTCTATTCGTTCCGTTGGTCCGTCAAAGAGCTGATCTATTGCAAGAGTTAGTGTGGGGTTGAGATCTTCAAGTTGTAACATCTGCCTGCTAAGAGGTATATTCGTTTCATTGTATTGCTACTTTAGATCTGTAGATCTGTTACTAGGGAGTGGGGTATCTCTCTAGGGTATTTGCATGTACTTAGGAAGTGGGGTATCTTTCTATTTGCATGTGTTGTAACAAGGGTGGGGTATCTCTTGTTGGGTAGATTTGTGGGCTCTTCATTAGGTGGGGTATCCTAGGTGAAGGAGTGCCCAAATCTCTGTAAAGGTTTCCAAGGCACCCGTAAGCCTTGTTGTGTTAGTGGAAAAATCTCACAAGGGTGTGAGGACTGGACGTAGGTCACTAGGAGGTGGCTGAACCAGTATAAATCTCTGTGTGCTTTACTTGCTTTCTCTTATTATATCTCTGTTGTGCTTATAATCTGCTTTACCGCTTTATTGTGATTAAAATAATCTAATTCCTTCGCTTCCACTCTACCTGCGCGAAAACCGGATCTAAAGCTATTTGAAAAAGGGGAAAGTTTTTCAAAAGATACAAAAAGTTTTTAAACTCAATTCACCCCCCCTCTTGAGACTGAAGCCACTTGGTAACAGTCACCACTTCATCCTCTTCATTTTGACCCAAGAATCATCAACAACAAACCTCTCTCTCTCTCTCTCTCATGTTGCCATTTTCGGTTTGAAGCTCAAAAGTGGGGGTTTGGAGTTTCATCCTTCCATTCATGAGCTTTGAAGTTATAAGAGTTCAAATGGAAGCTTGGGTACTAGCTTGGAGTGGAAGAATTAGTGTTTCAAAGGTTAGGGTTTGAGAAATCAAATTTGGGGTTTATGGATGAATAGTGATTAGAGCTTGAAGATGATGAATAGTATTTTGACAAAATTCGAATATGTTGAGTTTTTGATTGATTTGATTGATTGTGTGATGTTGATTGAATTTGTTTTTATGGTTGTTTAAACTGTTTTTAATCAGAACAAGAATCGGAATTGAGCGGAATAGCGGATTTCGCAAGAAACGGCAAAATCTGCACTTCACAGCAGACCGTCGTGTCGCGGCCCCTCCCGTCGCGTCGCGACCCTTCCTGAAATTTTGACAGTTTTCGTTTCTGTCGCTTTTCGCGTCGCGACGGAATCTGTTCGCGTTGCGACGCTTTGCAATTTTTCAGCAAAAGTCACTGATTTTGTTTTCGCGATAACTTTTGATCCGGAAACCCGATTGAGGTGTTCTCAGGTGAGTTTGAAAGCTTATTGAAAGGCCTAATCAAATATGTAATTTAAATTGTATAATGCATTGTTTTTGAAGATATAAACTGTCTCGAAAAACCGAATAATAGAACACGTGTGAGGTCATGTTTTATCGAAAGGAAAACGGGCTATAAGTCCTATGTGGTGTTGTATAACTAACGCGGGATGATTATTATTTAATCATCTAAAACGGTCTATGATTCACGATATATAAATTATATCGAATATAGGAGTCAGCCCAAATGCGGGATATATATATATATATATATATATATATATATATATATATATATATATATATATATATATATATATACTATATCCAGTTTGGGTGACGACCCATGAGGTTAACATACTAGGCAGGGAAGTCATGATCCCTTACCCTAGGCCCGTATACCATTAGGGAAAGTACTATTGGTAAGGGGGTTCACCGGGATTACCAAAGCTGGGGTCGGTGTTATGTTACAGTTATAAAACAGTTCACCGGGATTACCAAAGCTGGGATCGGTACTGTAATAAAGTTATGATACGGTTTACCGGGATTACCAAAGCTGGGGTCGGTACCGTGTTAAAGTTAGAAAGAATGGTCACCGGGATTACCAAAGCTGGGGTCGGTGTCATTCAAAAGATATCAATAGTATGGTTACCGGGATTACCAAAGCTGGGGCTGGTATCATACTATGTTGACTAGTACGAGTCACCGGGATTACCAAAGCTGGGGTCAGTGTCGTGCTAAATTAAAAGAATGTAGTTTATAAAGTAAACTACGAATGTATAAGAATTCATAAATGAACCGAGAGCGTAGTTAGGGGTCTCGGTAGAACTCACTGAGATTGTATCTCATTGTTTATATGTTGATGTTTTACAGAGAAACAGGGAATGCGGAGATCGAAGAGGCACGAGTAGATGATTACTCGGGAGGATACTGAAGACTTAGCTTTTATGTTTAAGCTTATGTTTTTCCCTTGTTATCTTTGTATCACAACTTTATGTCGTTACCGGATGGATGAGTTATGTATTTTGTTTCCGCTTTCTTGTATGATATTGAACACTGTAGTTCACTGATGGTTTATGGTCAGAGAATCGACATGGTCTTACTTATGTTTAAGACGGTCTTGTTGTTATTAAGTGAAAATTTTAGAGTGGTGTTAGTATTTAAACATGATATATATCTCTGATGTGTTAGGGATGGTGCACTTGGGCATTTCTACTCGTTAGAAATACCGGGGTGTTACACTTCCCCTCCATTTTCCCCCCTTTTATGGACCTACGAATTGTGAGGGTTTTGATGGGGGATTTGTTGAAATCTTGGGTTGTGTGATGAAATTGATGATTGAATCATGTTTAGCAGCAAGCCCAACGAGGATTCAAAGCGGTTTGAAGCTCAAATCGAAGTTTGAAGCGGATTGGTGATTATAGGGTTCCGTTTTGGGATTTTGAAGTCTCGGTGACTTCGGCTCGGTATCGACTCTCGCGTCAAGGGTGAGTTTTACTCACGTTTAGGATTGTTCCGTTTTGAAATGAACTTTTCGTGATTTGGTTTTGAAAGATTTTGAGTCGAAAACCATTATTTCGAAATATATCGTATTTTGATCAAATTCATTTAGATTGAGTTTTTGTTTGATTTGATTGATTGTGTGATATGGATTGAATCTGTTTTTCTGGTTGTTTGGACTGTTTTCAATCGGAACAAGAATCAGAATTGAGCGGAATAGCGGATTTTGCGAGAAACCGCAAAAATCTGCCTTTCTCAGGATTAATTTTTGCAACGAAAATGTTTCTGACTCTTTTCGCGTCGTGACAGTAGCAGTTCGCGTCGCGACGCTTTGCAGTTTTTAAGCAACTGTACACTGATTTTGTTTTCGCGATAACTTTTGATCCGGGAACCCGATTGAGGTGTTCTAAGATGCGCTTGAAAGCTTATTCAGAGGCCTAACTGAATATACCATTTAAATGGTAAAATGAAATGTTTTTGAAGTTGAAATTTTTTCGAAAAACCGAATAATAGTACACGTGTGCGGATATGTTTTATTAATAATAAAGCGGACTATGAGTACTACGTGGTACGGTATAATACAAACGAAGGTTTAATGCAAATGAACTATGGGTTCATATGATAGTGGATATATGTGTATATTATATCGAGTTTGGGTGACGACCCATGAGACTAACATACTAGGCGGGGCAGTCACGATCCCTTACCCTAGGCTCCGTGCCATTAGGAAAAATGCTATTGGTAAGGGGGTTCACCGGGAGTTAGCATTCGCGCAGTCGGTGTTATGTTAAATTGTTTGTTGTGCGGTTCATCAGGAGTTAGCGTTCGCGCAGTCGGTGGAATGCTATGTATAAAATAATGCGGTTCACCGGGTTTGGAAGCGTTCGTGCAGTCGATGCCGTGTTGAGTTAAAAAGGATTCATAATTGAATCGAGAGTGTTAGTAGGGGTCTCGGTAGAACTCACTGAGATTGTATCTCATTGTTTATATGTTGTTGTTTTACAGAGAAACAGGGAAAGAAAGGACCACAGAGGCACGAGTAGGTGGAGCTCGGATGGTTGCTGATGACTTAGCTTTATGCTTAAGTTTATGTTTCCCTTTGTTGTCTATGTAGTGAAACACTATGTCTTTAGTGTTATATCTCTCTTCCGCTTTCTTGTATGATACTGAATACTATAGTTGCTGATGGTTTATGGTTTGAGAACCGTATCATCTTGTTTGTATATAAGACTGTTTGGTTTACATTCAGCGAAAAATTATAGTGATATTCAGTGTCTATGCAGGGAATATATCTCTGATGTTCTAGGGATGGTACACTTGGGTATTTTTACTAAATAAAAATACCGGGGTGTTACAGTTGGTATTAGAGCAGTTCGACCTAGTCGGACTTAGATGTTAGAGTCCTTTACTTCCTTTAGTTATGATTCTTCTTAGTATGCTATTAGACATTGAGCTTGATCAACTTAATACTTTGTGCATATTTCGCAGAATCATGGCCAGAAGAGGTAGAGGAGTTCCTCCTCCTGCTGTAGAGGAGTTCCTCCTCCCGCTGATCCACATTTCGACTGGATGCAAAATGTGATTGAGAACCAATAGAAAATGATGCAGGATATGATGCTTATGCATCAGCAACAACTGATACAGCAGCAAAATGCTCAGCAGCAGCAAGCTCATGAGCCACAAGTGAACCCAAGAAGGGTCTTCACAGAATTCTTGAAAATGAAACCCTTCGAGTTCAGAGGTGGGTCTGGTCATGAAAGCCCAACATTGGCTAGATGACACTGAAAAGATTTTTCTCACAATGCAAGTGACAGATGAAGATAAGCTGAGATTGGCATCCCATATGCTGAAGGGAGAGGCCAATAATTGGTGGACTAATACTAGAGCCATGATGAAGACCATGGGAACTCCCCAGACTTGGGAGAACTTCAGGAGAACCTTTTTGGAGCAATTTTTTCCCACTGCTATGAGGTTTGATAAAGAGAATGGGTTTTTGGCTCTCACACAAGGAGGTTTGACCGTGGGCCAATACACGGCTAAATTTGAAGAGTTGTATCAATTCTTCGGTTTAGCTGGATATGCTCCCAACGACCGATGGAAAACTGACAGGTACAAGTATGGGCTGAGAGAGAATATTGCACAAAGCCTAAGTTCTTTTCCGGTGAGCAACTACGCAGCCATGGTACAACAAGCATATATTGCCGAAAGTGATTTGGCAAGATTGTATGCAAGCAGAAAGGCGTTCCATCAGAATAAGAGGAACACTGGGCCATCTAGCTCTCAGATGGGTCCCATACATGACTCAGGAAAGGGAAGCAATTATAAAGGGAAGCAGATTCAATCGTCGGTTCATCAAAGAACAGGAATTGTTTGAAGTGTGGAAAGTATCATGGTGGGGAGTGTCAACCAAGACCTACTCGATGCAATCATTGTAATGAGGAGGGCCACTATGCAAATGAGTGCCCAGCAAATAAGAACTTCCAAAGAGCACCAAATACTCCTAGTCAGGGGCGAATCAACACTCTGGATGGTCGGACCATCACACCTAATGACAACTTACTGAGGGGTACGGGATCTCTTTTCAATAACTCAGTCAATATATTATATGATTCCGGTGCAACCCATTGTTTTATAGCACAAGCATGTGTAGATCGGTAGGGATTAGCATTATCCGAGCTATCCGAGCCGATAACTATTTTAACGGCTGCCAAGGGTCGGGCCCAGACCCAATCATTGTGTGAAAATTGTCTACTTGTCATTGGGGACAGAAATTTTGTTTTGAAATTTATTTGCTTGCCCATGAGGAGTATGGACATTGTTCTGGGTATGAATTGGATGGCTGCAAATCATGTAACAATCAACTGTGCCGATCGAACCATCAGCTTCGCCTCTGAATCTGTGGGATTGACATAGGCAAATTCCGAAGCAGTTATCTCTTTCACCTCAGCGAGCCAATCATTATTCCAAGGTGCGGAAGCTTATATTATTATGTTATCTGCATCCACTGAAACGGGTTTAGATTTGTCATCTGTACAGGTGGTGAATGAATTTCTGGATGTTTTTCCGGTGAAGTCTCTTCTGTACCTCCTGACCGAGAGGTGGAGTTTTCTATAGAGTTGGTTCTTGGCACAGGATCAATATCTATTGCTCCTTATAGAATGTCTCCTTTAGAATTAAAGGAATTGAAGTCTCAACTTGAAGAGTTGATCTCAAAGAGGTTCATTCGACCGAGCGCTTCTCCATGGGGTGCTCCGGTGTTATTAGTTAAGAAAAAGGACGGAAGCATGAGGTTGTATTGATTACCGACAACTGAATAAAGTGACGATCAAGAACAAATATCCCTTGCCAAGGATAGATGATTTGCTTGATAATCTTAGAGGAGGAGCAGTGGTGTTTTCTAAAATTGACCTGAGGTCAGGCTATCATCAAATCAAAGTTAGAGCCTTAGATATTCCAAAGACTGCTTTCCGTACGAGGTATGGACATTACGAGTTTGTAGTGATGCCCTTCGGTTTGACTAATGCTCCGGCGGTATTCATGGACTACATGAACCGAGTTTTTCACACTTACCTTGATCAGTTTGTTGTAGTTTTTATTGATGATATATTGGTGTACTCTAAGACCATTGAGGAGCATGTTCAACATCTCCGCATTGTTCTGAATGTACTCCTAGAAAAGAAATTGTATGCAAAGCCGTCGAAGTGTGACTTCTGGATGCCTGAAGTGAAGTTTTTGGGACACGTGATTTCTCAATCGGGAGTCACGGTGGATCCCAGTAAGGTGGAAGCTGTATTGAACTGGGAACGACCAACGTCAGTCACTGAAATAAGAATTTTTCTGGGTCTAGCCAGTTACTACAGGAGGTTCATCCAGGGATTCTCACAATTGGTTCTTCCACTTACTCGGCTAACTCGTAAGGGTCAACCGTTTACATGGAATGCTGATTGTGAAGAATGTTTTCAAGAATTGAAAGTTAGGTTGACTTCTGCTCCAATCCTGATCCTTCCGGATCCGTCTTTGGAGTTCCAAATTTACAGCGATGCTTCTGGAAAGGGTTTGGGATGTGTTCTCATGCAGAATCAACAAGTGGTAGCATATGCATCCAGGCAATTAAAGACTCATGAAGAGAATTATCCGACTCATGATTTGGAGTTGGCAGCGATTGTGTATGCACTGAAGATTTGGAGACATTACCTGTATGGGTCTCGTTTCGAAGTCTTTAGTGATCATAAAAGTTTGAAATATTTGTTTGATCAGAAGGAGTTAAAAACAGGCAGAGAAGATGGGTGGAGTTTCTAAAGGATTATGACTTCGAATTGAAGTATCATCCGGGAAAGGCTAATGTTGTAGCCGATGCCCTAAGTAGGAAATCCATTCACATGGTAGGGTTAATGATGCATGAAATGGAATTGTTGGAGTCTTTTAGAGACTAAAATCTAAGTACAAAGCCAAGGAGGGACCGGTTAGTGTTGAGCCATATGAGGATCTCTAGTTCCTTAAGAGATTCTATTCGCATAGCACAGGAAGTTGATGTGAAGCTACAATCATAAAAAGTGTTGCCAGATTTTACCGAAGATAGTGATGGAGTTATTTGTTTCAACGGTATGATCTGTGTGCCCGACGATGAAGATATTAAAAAGCAAGTGCTAGAGGAAGCACACCGAAGTTTATTTTCTGTACATCCTGGGTCCACCAAGATGTATAGAGATTTAAAGGAGATGTACTGGTGGCCTGGAATGAAGTTAGAAATTGCCGAATTTGTGTCTCAATGCTTAACTTGTCAAAGAGTTAAGATAGAGCATCAGAAGCCTGTTGGTCTGTTGCGGCCACTAGACGTACCAGTGTGGAAATGGGAAGACATTTCCATGGATTTTGTTATGGCATTGCCAAGGTCTCAAGCCGGTAACGACTCCATTTGGGTGGTTGTGGATCGGTTAACTAAATCAGCTCATTTTATTCCTGTTCGTTCGACCAGTAAAGTATCTAAGTTGGCCGAGGAATATCTGAGGAGCATAGTGAGGTTACATGGGGTTCCTACTAGTATTGTGTCGGATCGAGATCCAAAATTCACTTCTCGGTTTTGGAAAGCTTTGAATGAAACATTGGGGACTAAGGTGTTTACTAGTACCGCCTATCACCCACAGACGGATGGTCAGATAGAGAGAACTATCCAAACTCTAGAAGATATGCTTCGGGCTTCTGTGCTCGATAACGGAAAGAAGTGGGAGGATCACCTTCCATTGGTGGAATTCGCTTACAACAACAACTATCATTCCAGCATAGGAATGGCACCAATTGAAGCGTTGTATGGAAGGAAATGTAGAACTCCATTGTGTTGGTGGGAAGTCGGTGAGAACCGATTATTAGGGCCTGAGATGATTCATGAAACTACTGAGAAGATCCGGCAAATCAGAGGAAGAATGAAAGCTGCCCAGAGTAGGCAAAAGAGCTATGCTGATAAATAAGTTAGCAAAAATTAATTATAAATATGATGATTGTCATGGGTTAAATGAATTGTTGTGTGCTTGTTTGCTACATTATATAAGTAGTTGAGTTATTGGTAATTATTGAGTTAAATTGGGTTTTACGTGAGACATTAGAGGAAAATTAAGTAGAAGGGTAAATTGGTCATTTACTCTCCACTTAGACCTTCAGCTGGAATTAAACACCTAACACACTCCTCACTTCCATATAACAACAACCAGAATTTTAGAAGTAAATTATTGAGTTAGTAGTTGGTTAAAAGTAAATTAATGTGAAGTATTAAGAGAAGGGGTAAAATGGTCTTTTCACATCCTTTTTATTCTTTCAGCTGAGAACACTTATCTTCTTCCTGTAACACCCTCAAAATAATTAATCGAATTATTTGGAGGAAGACCCGAATGAATTATTTTTAGTACTTGATTAGTGTATTTATCGAGTGCTAAAGTTAATTATTTGGTTGTCTCAAGAACGTTAAACCGATAAAACAAAATAAGGGTGTTTTGGGGAAGAAATAAGAGATTAAGGGCAATATGGTCATTTGACCATATTACCACTTAATGTAAATAGAAGAAAAGAAATTAAAGAAAGAAAAGAAGAAGGAATCGAAGGAAAGAAGAGAAGAGAAGAAAGAAGAAGAGGAAGAGGAGAAGAGGAAGAGGAGAAGAGGAAGAATCACTCACCCCCAAGCTCCAATACTTCATCATCTTCATCATCTCCCCTCCATTTTCAAAACCCAAGAACTATGTAAGCTTCTCCTCCATTTTCCCCCTTTTATGGACCTACGAATTTTGAGGGTTTTGATGGGGGATTTGTTGAAATCTTGGGTTGTGTGATGAAATTGATGATTAAATCATGTTTAGCAGCAAGCCCAACGAGGATTCAAAGCGGTTTAAAGCTCAAATCGAAGTTCGAAGCGGATTGGTGATTATAGGGTTCCGTTTTGGGATTTTGAAGTCTCGGTGATTTCGGCTCGGTATCGACTCTTGCGTCTAGGGTGAGTTTTTCTCACGTTTAGGATTGTTCCGTTTTGAAATGAAATTTTCGTGATTTGGTTTCGAAAGATTTTGAGTCGAAAACCGTTATTTCGAAATATATCGTATTTTGATAAAATTCGTTTAGATTGAGTTTTTGATTGATTTGATTGATTGTGTGATATTGATTGAATCTGTTTTTCTAGTTGTTTGGACTGTTTTCAATCGGAACAAGAATCGGAATTGAGCGAAATAGCGGATTTCGCGAGAAACTGCAAAAATCTGCCTTTCTCAGCATCCATCGCGTCGCGAAGCGTGCCCATCGCGTCGCGAAGCGTGCCCATCGCGTCGCGACCAGGATTAACTTTTGCAACGAAAATGTTTCTGACTCTTTTCGCGTCGCGATGGTAGCAGTTCGCGTCGCGACGCTTTGCAGTTTTTCAGCAACTGTACACTGATTTTGTTTTCGCGATAACTTTTGATCCGGGAACCCGATTGAGGTGTTCTAAAATGCGCTTGAAAGCTTATTCAGAGGCCTAACAGAATATACAATTTAAATGGTTAAATAAACTGTTTTTGAAGTTGAAATTGTTTCAAAAAACCGAATAATAGTACACGTGTGCGGATATGTTTTATTAATAATAAAGCGGACTATGAGTCCTACGTGGTATGGTATAATACAAACGAAGGTTTAATGAAATTGAACTATGGGTTCATTTGATAGTGGATATATGTGTATATTATATCGAGTTTGGGTGACGACCCATGAGACTAACATACTAGGCGGGGCAGTCATGATCCCTTACCCTAGGCTCCGTGCCATTAGGAAAAATGCTATTGGTAAGGGGGTTCACAGGGAGTTAGCGTTCGCGCAGTCGGTGTTATGTTAAATTGTTTGTTGTGCAGTTCACCGGGAGTTAGCGTTCGCGCAGTCGGTGTCGTACTGAGTTATAGTAGGTTCCCCGGGAGTTAGCGTTCGCGCAGTCGGTGGAATGCTATGTATAAAATAATGCGGTTCACCGGGTTTGGAAGCGTTCGCGCAGTCGGTGCCGTGTTGAGCTAAAAAGGCTTCATAATTGAATCGAGAGTGTTAGTAGGGGTCTCGGTAGAACTCACTGAGATTGTATCTCATTGTTTATATGTTGTTGTTTTACAGAGAAATAGGGAAAGAAAGGACCACAGAGGCACGAGTAGGTGGAGCTCGGATGGTTGCTGATGACTTAGCTTTATGCTTAAGTTTATGTTTCCCTTTGTTGTCTATGTAGTGAAACACTATGTCTTTAGTGTTATATCTCTCTTCCGCTTTCTTGTATGATACTGAATACTATAGTTTCTGATGGTTTATGGTTTAAGAACCGTATAGTCTTGTTTGTATATAAGACTGTTTGGTTTACATTCAGCGAAAAATTGTAGTGATATTCAGTGTCTAAATAGGGAATATATCTCTAATGTTCTAGGGATGGTACACTTGGGTATTTTTACTAAATAAAAATACCGGGGTGTTACACTTCCTCACTCCCACACAAAAACACATTCCTTAGGTTGCTGAAAACAGAAAGAAAAGAAGAGAGAGAGGGAGAGAAGATTTGAGAGAGAGATAAAAAGAGGAGAGAATTCCTTCACCTCTTGATGCATGTCCAATTTCTTTACACCATCATGATCCTTATTTTCTCCTCTACATTCTGATACTAATTTCATCACCAAAGAACTCTTCACCTTCTTTCCACCATTTTTGAATAGTGAAGCTCAAGTAGAAGAAAATGGAGTTTTGGAGAGTTTTGGCTCTTGCATGTTGTTGTTTGAGGCTACCATTTTTGAATAGTGAAGCTCAAGTAGAAGAAAATGGAGTTTTGGAGAGTTTTGGCTCTTGCATGTTGTTGTTTGAGGTTTGGGGTCAATTGTTAGGACAATTTCAGAACCTACATTGTATTTTGGAAACATTTGTGTGAAGCTTATAAGCTGGGGGTCGTGATTCGATCATGTTTGGGGTTTGAATTCGTGATCCTTGGTGGTGGAGTTGAAGAAATCAACTCACACTACAAGCTTGGCAGAAAACAATTTTGACACCCTTTGGTAATTCCTTCGTAACTCACTGTACAGACCTCTGTTTAAGTTCATTTTTGTTTCTTTAGAAAGTAGACACGAAATCCTTTAGTTTTCGCACAAGAACCATTTAATTTCATTGAGTATTGAAGGAGAAATTAAACAGACAAATTAGCATTGTGAATCAGTGGCAGTTTGAACCTATCTGTATTGTTTTAACCATATCTCACTAAATACCTAGGGTATCAGTTTGAAACCTAAACCTTCAGAAACTAGACGAAAATACCTTCACAATAGACACTCATTTTGCTAAATTTAGTTAAGAATTGACTAAGTTATGTTGCTTTCAAAATGGCTCATGGTTGCTGGAAACAGTAGAGACCAAAACCAAACACCCCAACCTTCCTAATTCTCTTATACACTTGCATATGGTGGTTTAAGCTGGACACTCAGTTGCTAGCACACATACACAGGCCACATTGTGATTCAAATTCGTTTTGGGTAGCCACTGGAGCATTCGGGTAGCTGCGTTGGAGTCGAAAAGCGTTTTGGGAACCGTTCGAGTAATTACGTAGTTGCTTGTATTGCGTGGATTCTCGGTTGTGCGTGATTATCATCACGAAAGGTGAGTTCTATACTCGCTTAGGGATTTTGTGTCGAAATATTGTTGCATGTTCTGTTTTGTGTTCAGTCGTGCGTTTTTCGAGTCAAAACCGTTTTACGAGAATTATGTTTCGAATGAGGAACTATAAGGTTGATTGATTGACGATATGATTGTTGATTGATTGATATATTGGTTGTGTTTTGATTGATACATGAATTATGTGGACTGTTATTATGTATTGAATGACTGTTTTGAAGTTGGATTAAGATTGGGTTATGGGTTGGACGCGATAGGAAAAGCGAAACGGAATGAAATGAGCGATTTGTGATTTTGCTACAGGCAGAACGGGTCGTGCTACCCTTAGTACGGGTCGTGCCAACCTTTCTGGTTGACTGGAATTACATTTCCAGACAGCACGAGTCGTGCTAGGTATGGCACGGGTCGTGTCAGGTTTTCTGTTCCCGGTTACCAAAATTCGTTTCGTCGCTCCTTTCGATTCCAAACCTCTTCTAATCTTCTTCCCCACCATCCCTCATGTTATGGAACAATTTATACTCTGTTTTTGAACATGATTGCAAGGTTTAAAATGAATTGATTTTGGAAGTCATAATTGTTTCAAAAACCGTAAAGTAGTATACGCGAGAGGACATGGTTTATGTTTAAGGTTATGGAACTATATGTTCGATCAAGTTTATGTTTATGTATTAACATGAATGACATGTAATGAAAAGGGATGAATAATGTAACATTCTCAAATTAATTAATCGAATTATTTGGTTGTATTAGGATCGCTAATCAAGTTACACGGAATAAGGGTGATTTAGGGAGGAAATAAGGGATTAAGGGCAATATGGTCATTTGACCACATTACCACTTAATGTGTTAAGTGTGAAAAGAAAGGAATAAAAGAAAGAAAGAAAGGAAGAAGAAAACGTGAAACAGAGAAGAGAAGAGAAAGAAGAGAAGAAGAAGAAAAAAGGAAAAAGGAAGAGAAGAAGAAGGATCATCCACCCCCCAAGATCCACACTTCATCATCTTCATCATCTCCTCTCCCTCATCAAAACCCAAGAACTTGGTAAGCTTCTCCTCCATTTTCCCCCCTTTTAAGGACCTACGAAATTTTGAGGGTTTTGATGGAGGTTTGTTGAAATCTTGGGTTGTGTGATGAAATTGATAATTGAGTCATGTTTAGGATCGAAGCCAAGAGCGATTGAACGCGAGTTGAAGCTCGAATCGAAGTTAGAAGAAGATTGGTGTTGATAGGGTTCGATTTGGGAATTTTGAAGTCTCGGTGATTTCGGCTCGGTGTCGGCTCTCGCTTCAAGGGTGAGTTTTACTCACGCTTAGGATGTGTTCGTGTTTCGATAATTTTTACGTTGATTGATTTCGAGAGATTTTGAGACAAAAACCGTTATTTGAAAATACCTCGCGTTTTGATACAATTCGTTTACAATGAGTTTTTGATTGATTTGATTGATTGTGTGACATTGATTGGGACTATTTTTATGGTTGTTTGATCCGTTTTCAATCGGAACGAGAATCGGAATTGAGCAGAATAGCGAATTTCGCGCGAAACTACCAAAATCCTGCACCAGCAGGTGACCATCACACCGCGGCCACCACTCCATCTCGTCGTGACCAGCTAATTTTTTTGCGACATTTTGGTTCTGAGAGTTTTCGCGTCGCGACGCTTTGTAAATTTTCAGCAACTGTGCACTGATTTTGTTTTCGCGATAACTTTTGATCCGGGAACCCGATTGAGGTGTTCTAAGATGCGTTTGAAAGCTTATTCAGAGGCCTAACTGAATATTCTATTTTTAAGGTAAAAATGAACTGTTTTGGAGTTGTAAATTGTGTTGAAAAGTGGCGAATTAGTATGCGAGAGAGAAAATGTAGATTTTGTTTATGATGCGAACTATTGGTCTGAGTGTAAATGAATACTGAGTCCATATGATTGTAGATATATGTTTATATATCGAGTTGGGTGACGACCCATTGTTCGAACATACTAGGCGGGGCAGTCATGATCCCCTACCCTAGGCTCCGTGCCAATAGGAGAATGTACTATTGGTAAGGGGGTTCACCAGGATTAGCAGTGTTTTGCAGTCGGTGTTATGTTAAAGATTGTGGTGCGATTCACTGGGAGTAGCAGTGTTTTGCAGTCGGTGCCGTACTTTTTTGTGTTGTGCGATTTACCGGGAGTAGCAGTGTTTTGCAGTCGGTGTCGTGTTAAGTTAAAAAGGAACTCATAATTGAACCGAGAGAGTTAGTAGGGGTCTCGGTAGAACTCACTGAGATTGTATCTCATTGTTTATATGTTTTTGTTTTACAGAGAAACAGGGAAAGAGAGGACCACAGAGGCACGAGTAGGTTGAGCTCGGACTGGTTGCAGATGACTTAGCTTACACTTAAGTTTATATTTCCTTTATGTTATCTATGTACTACAACACTATGACTTTAGTGTTATGTTTTTCTTCCGCTTTCTTGTATGATGCTGAATACTATAGTTGCTGACAGGTTATGGTCTGAGTGCCGTATGGTCTTGTTTGTAAATAAGACTGTTTTGTTTTATTCAGCAAAAAATTCATAGTAGTATTCAGTGTCTGAGCAGGAAATGATATCTCTGATGTTTTAGGGATGGTACACTTGGGTATTTTTACTAAATAAAAATACCGGGGTGTTATAAATAAATATTTCCATCAAAGACTGTTGAGGTTTAAATATATAAATTATATCGAATACAGGAGATGGCCCAATGCGGGTATTATATAAAAGACGGCCCAAAGCGGGTGGATATTTAAATTATATCAAAAGGATGGGTGACGACCCCGTAGATTAGTATACCAGGGGAGGGGAAGTCATGAGCCCCAGAACCTAGGCCTCAGAGGTTTGAAGCTAGTGTAAACTAGTGGAGAGGTTCGACGGTAAAGGCGTGGTCATTACTGAAGATGTACTATGGCATGAAAGCAAAAGATATATGCACGTAGGACCTATATATATGGACTACAATTAAAGGAAAATGAATAAATGGACCGAGAGTTATTGTGAGGGGTTACGGTAGGACTCACTGAGATAATGTTTATTTCACCCTTTATATGTTGTTGTTTTACAGAGAAACAGGGAAAGAAGAAAGCGACGAGGCACGAGTAGGTGACGTGCTTGAGGAGAAGATAGAAGACTTGGTTCTTTTATCTTTGATATTGAGTTCCCTTGTTGTCCTTGTAACTCGATAGTGTGACTTGAAATTGTTTTAAGTTATGTAATCGTTTCCGCTCGTTTCCGCTTTTCTTGTGACGATATTGAACACTAGGTTATGATGAGGATAATGAAAGACATGGAACCTATATGGTTTTTAATTGAGTTATGAATGTTAAGACTGTCGATGTTAATCATCGAGAAAAATTTTAGTCGTGTTCAATATCTAAACAGGAAATATTACTCTGATGTATGCCATTTCGTGCATCTTAGCATTTCTACTCGATAGAAATATTAGGGTGTTACAGTTTTTCTTTTTAATGCAGAAAAACTCAAATATTATAACTTAATATTTATTTTGTGTTAAAATTTTGATATTTATTTGATGACGGATTCACTCGTCTAATAATGGTTGAGGCCCGTTGAAACACGTGAAAAAACATCAATTTCAATTTTTAAAGAAGTAAGTCTCATTTTTAAAAAAAATGGGTGAGGAGGGTATTTCCATTACCTAAAGTGGCTGTAATAATTGTTTTAAGCCTGTCCATATTATTATATTTATTTTAATATTTGAATGATTCTAATTAATGAAAAAACAAAAAAATTATTATATTTATTTTAATATTTGAATGATTCTAATTTATTGAACTAATATGTTGTTAAATGTAAATAATCATAATCTCTATTAACAAATATAACACACATGTGGTCCTACTCGGCTCGAGAGATTAGTCTCTGCAACTTTGCGGAGAGGATACCCAGTTTAAACCATAAAAGGTAGTACAATTTAACCCTTTTTAACAATAAAAAAAGTAAATAGTTGGGTCATTAACAATAATAATAACACAAATGTGTTGTTATAAAATTCAATAGTATTAAATACTATACTTTATTGATTTATTGATTAATATTCTTTCAAACAAATAAATAATTTGAGAATACAATATTTGTATTATGGAAGTATTAGTCACTTTTTGTTTAAAGATTAAATATTTCAAATAAAATATTATTATTAAAACATCATGGAATCAGTATAGCTTGAAAATTAAGCTGAGGACGAATCTTGTTATGGAAATAATTTAATATAGCAATTTTTTTGCTCTATATAAACCCTTATTTTGCCCTTAATATTGTCATAAAGTTGAGGTCAATAATAATAAGGTGAAATCTTATTGCTATTGACATTAAAGCTGCTAGAAATGACTAAGATTTTCTTTGCATTGGTTCTTGCGGCGACCCTTATCTTTCAAGGTATATTGACTCTCATCTATTATTTTGTTTTATATTTCATGTTCGGGTTGTTCATTTGGCTAGTTTGACAGAGTGAACCCAATAATATAAAATGAGTTATACATTAATTTTAAGTAGTCGATTGATTACGTCAATTCAACGATATAGCGTTTTCTGATGTTGCCTTTCCTTATTATGTGCAGTTGCAGCAATTACTAGTGATGTTGTCATACAAAACAAATGCCAGGTCGTGTTAGATCCAGAAACATGTGACATTTGGTCATGTCGAACCCGCTGTAGTGTACAATATGGAGGAAATGCGGCGTGTATTGGAAGAGGCCCTTTTAAATGTCTTTGCTTTTATGATTGCAAGAAGTGAGTTATCAAAAAAAACTCGTTGTTCTATTTTCAATGTGAAGGCATGTGAGAAAAAAATAAATAAACTTATGAGTTCTTTTACATTTTATGTCTATGAAAGTCTGGCCAAGTTTTTCTTTTTAATGCAGAAAAACTCAAATATTATAACTTAATATTTATTTTGTGTTAAAATTTTGATATTTATTTGATGACGGATTCAGTCGTCTAATAATGGTTGAGGCCTGTTGAAACACGTGAAAAAACATCAATTTCAATTTTTAAAGAATTAAGTCTCATTTTTAAAAAAAAGGGGTGAGGAGGGTATTTCCATTACCTAAATGCCTCTAATAATTATTTTAAGCCTGTCCTTGAGAGGTTTCAAACATCGTCCCTTGAGATTACAAAGTAGGGCTCAAACCATTGATAAAGAAATAAAACTCACTGTTTTCATGTTTTGACAATTTATGTGTTAGAGGTAATGACATTGAATTCTAAACAAATTCATAACATTACTAAAATCCTATTATGAAATAATTCGAGGGTTAAGATAATAAGCTGGGCTATAATTTTGGGGAAATAATTGTAAACCAGCAAGTTTTTCTTATCGTAACCAATTTATTCTCTAAAATTTTTTGTTATGGCGGTATAGTTTCAAGATAAAAAATTCGAGTTGGAGACTCATCGACTAAATTGGTCCTTTTGGATTATAAAATTAGGCATTAAGACTATTTTAGGAGAGTATATTGAGCTTGACAATTAGTTTGAGCAAAACTGTTTTTAGTAGCACTTATTGGTTTTAAATTCATTAAATGTAACGACTCGACTTCTCTACCCTTATAATTTTAGGGATAAAGTGGATATTTACTCACAAAATAAAATTAATGTAAATAATAATAATTATATAATACATTTATAATAACAAATATACTTGTATAGACTGATATTGAAGATTCTTCTTGAAGAAATATTTTTTATTACAATTCTTATGAAAATTAAATATTAATTATATTTATTTTTTTATCTTGACTGTTTCTAAATTATTGAGCTAATATATTATTAAAATTACACATTATTATTCTTTATATAGTCTTCTATATATATATTAAAGTATTCTTGTTATTAACGTATGACAAACTAATCTTATTTCATTAAAAGAACAGTAAATAGTTGAGTAGATAGTCAAAAAAATATTTAAAATACAAGTGACGTGTGACTAAAATCAATCATAATTTACTACTGTACTTTTTTCTTATATTTTGTCAATTTTATCTAGGGTAGACAATTTCATGTATAAGTAATTAGATTTTAATTTCATTAAATGAAAGGACTCTATGTCTCTACCTCTAGGACTTTAGGGTAAAAGTGGACATCTTCTCGGAAAGTAAAACTAATGCAAACCGCATAACCAATATATAATATACGCAAAATAATAATAATACTTTTTTTTTTGAGATTAATAATAATAATACTTGTTGAGACTAACATCGAAGGTTCTTCTAGAATAAAATTTTCTATTAACATGCACATATAAAAAACAAAAAAATTATTATATTTATTTTAATATTTGAATGATTCTAATTTATTGAACTAATATGTTGTTAAATTTAAATAATCATAATCTCTATTAATAAATATAACACACTTGTGGTCCTACTCGACTCGAGAGATTAGTCTCTGCAGTTTTGTGGAGAGGATACCCAGTTTAAACCATAAAAGGTAGTCCAATTTAACCCTTTTTAACAATAAAAAAAGTTAATATTTATTATAACTTAATATTATTTTGTGTTAAAATTTTGATATTTATTTTGTGTTAAGTTAATGCAGAAAAACTCAAATCTTATAACTTAATATTTATTTTGTGTTAAAATTTTGATATTTATTTGATGACGGATTCACTCATCTAATAATGGTTGAGGCCCGTTGAAACACGTGAAAAAACATCAATTTCAATTTTTAAAGAATTAAGTCTCATTTTTAAAAAAAAAAAATGGGTGAGGAGGGTATTTCCATTACCTAAAGTGGCTCTAATAATTGTTTTAAGCCTGTCCTTGAGAGGTTTCAAACATCGTCCATTGAGATTACAAAGTAGGGCTCAAACCATCTGAGGTCAGGTTATCATCAATTAAAAGTTAGAGCCTTAGATATTCCGAAGACAACTGTCCGGACGAGGTATGGACATTACGAGTTCGTAGTGATTCCCTTCGGTTTGACTAATGCTCCAATAGTATTCATAGATTACATGAACCGAGTTTTCCACACTTACCTGGATCAGTTTGTTGTAGTATTCATTGATGAGATCTTGGTGTACTCTAAGACCATTGAGGAGCATGTCCAACATCTCCGCATTGTTCTGAACGTAGTCTGAGAAAAGAAATTGTATGCCAAGCCGTCTAAGTGTGACTTCTGGATGCCAGAAGTAAAGTTTTTGGGACACGTGATTTCCCAATCGGGAGTTGCGGTGGATCCCAATAAGGTGGGAGCTGTGTTGAACTGGGAGCGACCAACGTCAGTCACTGAAATCAGAAGTTTCTTGGGTCTAGCTAGTTATTATAGAAGATTTATTCGGGGGTTCTCATAGTTAGTTATTCCACCTACTCGATTAACTCGAAAGGGCCAACCGTTTACGTGGAACGCCGATTGTGAATAATGTTTTCAAGAGTTGAAGGTTCGGTTGACTTCTGCTCCAATCCATATTCTTCCAGATCCGTCTTTGGAATTCCAAATTTACAGCGATGCTTCTGGAAAGGGTTTGGGATGTGTTCTCATGCAGAATCAACAAGTGGTAGCCTATGCATTCAGGCAATTGAAGACTCATGAGGAGAATCATCTGACTCATGATTTGGAGTTGGCAGCTATTGTGCATGCACTGAAGATTTGGAGACGTTACCTGTATGGGTCTTTTTCGATGTCTTTAGTAGTCACAAGAGTTTAAAGTATCTATTTGCTCAGAAAGAATTGAATAACAAGCGAAGCAGATGGGTTAAATTCCTGAAGGATTATAAATTCGTGTTGAAGTAGCATTCAAGAGAGGCCAATGTTGTAACGGATGCGCTGAGTAGGGAATCCATTCACATGGCAGAGTTAATGACGCAGGAAATGGAATTGTTAGAGTCTTTTAGATCTAAGTTGGGGTACATCCATAAGTTTCCACTTTGGTGGCGAGGTATTAGTTTGTTAACCTCTCCTTGGTGAAGGATAACAATGAGATTGTCTTACGAGATTCTGTTTGACAAGACGAACGTGAATACGAATATGTAAGTGAGGTAACTGCTGACTATTTTCACGTTGCGAATAACCAGAAAAGGATTAATTGATGGATCTGCTTGCAAGTGACTGGAATTTCCGAAGTGAAGCTTGGTGTGCGGCGTGATAGTTTTGAAAAATCATTTTTGTGAAAACCCGCATGCTAAAGTTAATTTTGGGAACGAATCAAGAGGCTAATAAAATTAGATTGAGGAAAAATCCAAGGAGGATTACTTAGGTTGAGGGGAAACTCTCAACGCTATTGATTAATCCAGAAAGGAATCGGATGCGTCGTTGGTAAATACCTCGTGATGAAATTGCAATAGAGGGAAAAGAGCTCCGAGTTCTGTTTGATAGTTGTTTTGAGAACAACATAGGTGATTTTCATTACGTTCAAATTTATTTGTTGTCCCCACGGTTTATTTCTACATTTAAGGTCAAAGCTTTTAGTAAAATCCTCATTTCATCTTTTTGAAAAGTGTTATCTCGAAATCTTGGGGGCGAGTCAAGAAGTTTCACAAATGACTTTCCGTCACATTTGTCAATGTGTAGGAGAACTGTTATGGATTTCAGAAGATTTGTTGAGAAAGTGTTTACACCCTTCGAGGAAATCGTGTTTGTTTTTACCTCTACCGAGGAGTACCAGTTTGTGGATCTCATTTTCAACCTGTATTTCTATCAAGTGTCTTGTATTAGACCCTTTGATTTAGATTAATCAAAGTTGGGGCGCAAGTGAGGATAGTTGGAATGAAGCTTCGGAAGTGTTTTCAAATACGGTGCTGAGCCTATGTAGGCGAATGATGAGTTTCTCGCGTTGATTCGTAACAAGAGAGTTCGACTGTAATCTTAGAAGCGTTCTAGGGTAGTTGTCGAACATACTTAAAGATTGACGTGCCAACTTGGGAAGATTTTCTACACTCATTTCGTTAGTTCCAGATTGTTTTCCAGCAAACTTAAGACCTTTCTGAGAATGTCGATTCTCGGTTAGTCTGATGAAAGACTTGACGAAATTTTGAGGACAAAATTCTTTCAAGTTGGGGTGAATGTAACAACCCCAAAATAATTAATGGAATTATTTGGATGTTAACCCAATTGAATTATTTTAGTACTTGATTGGTAAATTTATTGAGTGCAAAAATTATTTATTGGTTGTCATCGGATCGTTAACCGGATAATACGGGTCAATGGAGTTTTGGAATCGAAATAAGAGATTTAGATCAATATGGTAATTTGACCATGTTACCACTTATATATTAAATAAATATATATGTATGCGTGTATGTGTGTGTAAGTGGGAGTGTATGTGTGTGTAAGTGGGAGAAGAGAAGAAAAACAATTAATTAAAGAAAGAAAGAAAGGGGAGGAGGCGAGAGACAGTGAGGAGAAAGGAGAGAAAGAAGAGAAAAAGAAAGAATGGGAAAGAAAGAAGAAGAGGAAAAAGGGGAGATTTAGGCTCATCAAAACGACTTCCATCCAACACGAAAAATGCTCAGCGTTCCTTCCTCTTCGATTTGGTACCAACATCATCATCATCAACTCACTCTTCCTCAATTCACCATTTTCGAAATTGAGGGTTTTGGGGAAGGATTTCGGTTTGTGGATGATTGTGATGGTTTAGGGATGATTAGAAGGCAACCCGATGAAGGTGGAAAGCGGATTGAAGTTCGATTGGAAGGTTGGGAGAGTTAGGGTTTGAGAATCCAAATTTGGGGTTTATGGATGAATAGTGATCTTGAGCTTGAAGATGATGAATAGTGATTTGATGGAAGTTTTGTGGTTGATTGGAGGTTCAAAGCTTTGGAAGCGGTTTTGAGTGTCGCCGGAACGTGCAATGGATTCGGGGAACGTTCGTGTGGTTACTCGGTGATTTCGGCTCGGTATCGGCTCTCGCTTCAAGGGTGAGTTTTACACACGCTTAGGATGTTTTCGTTTTACAATGAATTTCACGTGATTTGATTTCGAAAGATTTTGACTTAAAAACCGTTATTTCGGAATATGTCGTATTTTGGTAAAATCCGTTTTGATTGAGTTTTTGATTGGATTGATTGATTGTGTGGTTTGTATTGGGTCTATTTTATTGGTTGTCAAATCTGTTTTCAATCGGAACGAGAATCGGAATTGAGCGGAATAGCGGTTTTCGCGCGAAACCGCCACAAAAATTCACTTACAGCAGGTAAAAGCGCCCGAAGCGCTCGGCCATGCGCCCAAGCGCACGAGAGACAGAACCAAAACTGTCCAAAGCGCCCCAAGCGCTCGGCCATGTGCCCAAGCGCACGAGAGACAGAACCAAAACTGTCCAAAGCGCCCCAAGCGCACGACCCGTGCGTCCATGCGCACAATGCAGATTTTCAGCAACTATTCACTTATTTTGTTTTCGCGATAACTTTTGATCCGGGAACCCGATTGAGGTGTTCTAAGATGCGTTTTAAAGCTTATTCAGAGGCCTAACTGGATATTCTATTTTTAAGGCAAAATGAACTGTTTTTGATATTGTAAATTGCTTTGAAAGGGTGACGAACTAGAGTGCGAGAGCAAACTTAGATAGAGTTTCGAAACCAAGTTTGATAATCGAATTTGTACTGCTTCGTATTCTTTCCTTCGATTATTCGACTAAAGTGTAAAGTACGATGATAGGACTAAAACCGAATTGGTACTGCTTCGTGTTCTTGCCTTCGGTTTTAGACAAAATATATATGTATGTGATAACCGGTTTAATAATCGAATTGGTACTGCTTCGTGTTCTTGCCTTCGGTTTTAGACTAAATATATATATGGCATACATGTTTAATAATCGAATTGGTACTGCTTCGTGTTCTTGCCTTCGGTTTTAGACAACATATATATAAGGTACACATGTTTAATTGTCGAATTGGTACTGCTTCGTGTTCTTGCCTTTGGCATTAAACAAAATATATATATATATATATATATATATATATATATATATATATATATATATATATATAGCGCACAGGTGTAATAATCGGATTGGTACTGCTTCGTGTTCTTGCCTCCGGTTTATTATGTCTGGGGTAGAGCCCATGTTAGGATACTAGGAAGGGGCAACTATATCCCCTCACCCTAGGCCCTTATACCCTAAACCCGAATGATTCATAATTGAACCGAGAGTGTTAGTAGGGGTCTCGGTAGAACTCACTGAGATTGTATCTCACTGTTTAAATGTTGTTGTTTTACAGAGACACGGGGACAGCGGAAATCGAAGAGGCACGAGTAGGTTGAGCTCGGATGGTTGCCGTTGACATAGCCTTATGCTTTGTTTATATTTCCTTTTTGTTGTCCATGTACTAAGCCCCTATGTATGTAGTACTTTATCTTTCTTCCGCTTCCTGTATGATACTGAATACATTAGTCGCTACAGTTTATGGTCAGAGAACCGTATGGTCTTGATTATGTGTAAGACTGTTTTGTTTTAATTCAGCGAAAAATTTATAGTGGTATTCAGTGTCTGAGCAGGAAATATTATCTCTGATGTGTCATTGATGTGCACTTGGGTATTTTTAATAAATAGAAATACCGGGTGTTACAATTCTTGAATCATCTAAACCGGTCTATGGTATGTTCTATTTATTGAGTTATATAGTTGATGCGAGATGAATATGATTTCGTCTAAACCGATCATTCTATCTGTTATTATGCAACTGACGCGGGATGTTTATTAATTATTCATCTAAACCGGTCTATGATTCCTGATATATATTATATCTAGTCGGGGTGACAACCCCTATGAAATAGCATGCTAGGTGAGGGAAGTCATGAGCCATTGACCTAGGCCCCCATGTGGTTATGTTTTGCCTCTAGGAATTGTACACCTATTGGCTATGTTGGGGTTCACTAAAACTTTCGGCAGTTGGTGATGTGCTAGATGTGAAAAGGTTATGTTTGTAATTCATATCGAATTACCAGTGAATATTTGCAATTCAATAACAGAATGGCCAGTTAAAGGTTTCATATATGAACCGAGAGTGTTAGAAGGGGTCTCGGTAGAACTCACTGAGATTGTATCTCATTGTTTATATGTTGTTTTACAGAGAAACGAGGAAAGAGAGGACCACAGAGGCACGAGTAAGTTGAGCTCGGATGGTTGCTGATGACTTAACTTTATGTTTGAGTTTATGTTTCCCTTTGTTGTCTATGTATTACAACACTATGTCTTTAGTGTTATATCTTTCTTCCGCTTTCTTGTATGATACTGAATACTATAGTTGCTGATGGTTTATGGTCTGAGAACCGTATTGTCTTGTTTGTAAATGAGACTGTTTGGTTTATATTCAGCAAAAATTTATAGTGATATTCAGTGTCTAAGCAGGAAATATATCTCTGATATTCTAGGGATGGTACACTTGGGTATTTTTACTAAATAAAAATACCGGGGTGTTACTTTTTTCTTATGGTAACCAATTTATTCTCTAATTTTTTTTTGGCCGTATAGTTTCAAGATAAAAAAATTCGAGTTGGAAACTCATCGACTAAATTAGAGTAACACCCCGGTATGTTTATATATTAAAGTATTCTTGTTATTAACGTATGACAAACTAATCTTATTTCATTAAAAGAACAGTAAATAGTTGAGTAGATAGTCAAAAAAATATTTAAAATACAAGTGACGTGTGACTAAAATCAGTCATAATTTACTACTGTACTTTTTTCTTATATTTTGTCAATTTTATCTCAAGCAAATTAATAATTACTTTTTTGTCAAAAACAAATAAATAATTATAGAATTCAAGATATGTAATGTGTCTGATCAGGGTAGACAATTTCATGTAAGTAATTAGTTTTTAATTTCATTAAATGAAAGGACTCTATGTCTCTACCTCTAGGACTTTAGGAAAAAAGGGGAGATCTACTCGCAAAGTAAAACTACTGCAAACCGCATAACCAATATATAATATACGCAAAATAATAATAATACTTGTTGAGACTAATATCGAAGGTTCTTCTAGAATAAAATTGGCTAAAGTGCTCCCGGGGTCCCTTATCTTTATTTAAAGTAAGGATTTGGTCCTTTATCTTTTTTTTGTCCCAAATCAGTCTTTTATGTTTTAAATTTTTGACACATAAATCCTTTTCTATCCCAAATCAGTCCTTTATGTTTCAAATTTTTAACACATAAATCCTTTTTTTTGACACATAAATCAGCACTGTTAACGGAAAAGGATTTATGTGTCAAAAATTTAAAAGATAAAGGACTTATTTGGGACAAAAAAACATAAAGGACTAATTCGTTACTTTAAATAAAGATAAGGGACCCCGGGAGCACTTTAGCCAATAAAATTTTCTATTAATATGCACATATAAAAAACAAAAAAATTATTATATTTATTTTAATATTTGAATGATTCTAATTTATTGAACTAATATGTTGTTAAATGTAAATAATCATAATCTCTATTAACAAATATAACACACTTGTGGTCCTACTCAGCTCGAGAGATTAGTCTCTGCAACTTTGCGGAGAGGATACCCAGTTTAAACCATAAAAGGTAGTACAATTTAACCCTTTTTAACAATAAAAAAAGTAAATAGTTGGGTCATTAACAATAATAATAACACAAATGTGTTGTTATAAAATTCAATAGTATTAAATACTATACTTTATTGATTTATTGATTAATATTCTTTCAAACAAATAAATAATTTGAGAATACAAGATTTGTATTATGAAAGTATTAGTCACTTTTTGTTTAAAGATTAAATATTTCAAATAAAATATTATTATTAAAACATCATGGAATCAGTATAGCTTGAAAATTAAGCTGACGACAAATCTTGTTATGGAAATTATTTTATATAGCAATTTTTTTGCTCTATATAAACCCTTATTTTGCCCTTAATATTGTCATAAAGTTGAGGTCAATAATAAGAAGGTGAAATCTTATTGCTATTGACATTAAAGCTGCTAGAAATGACTAAAATTTTCTTTGCATTGGTTCTTGCGGCGACCCTTATCTTTCAAGGTATATTGACTCTCATCTATTATTTTGTTTTATATTTCATGTTCGGGTTGTTCATTTGGCTAGTTTGACAGAGTGAACCCAATAATATAAAATGAGTTATACATTAATTTTAAGTAGTCGATTGATTACGTCAATTCAACGATATAGCGTTTTTTGATGTTGCCTTTCCTTATTATGTGCAGTTGCAGCAATTACTAGTGATGTTGTCATACAAAACAAATGCCAGGCCGTGTTAGATCCAGAAACATGTGACATTTGGTCATGTCGAACCCGTTGTAGTGTACAATATGGAGGAAATGCGGCGTGTATTGGAAGAGGCCCTTTTAAATGTCTTTGCTTTTATGATTGCAAGAAGTGAGTTATCAAAAAAACTCGTTCTATTTTCAATGTGAAGGCATGTGAGAAAAAAATAAATAAACTTATGAGTTCTTTTACATTATATGTCTATGAAAGTCTGGCCAAGTTTTTCTTTTTAATGCAGAAAAACTCAAATATTATAACTTAATATTTATTTTGTGTTAAAATTTTGATATTTATTTGATGACGGATTCACTCGTCTAATAATGGTTGAGGCCTGTTGAAACACGTGAAAAAACATCAATTTCAATTTTTAAAGAATTAAGTCTCATTTTTAAAAAAAAAGGGGTGAGGAGGGTATTTCCATTACCTAAATGCCTCTAATAAT
Source organism: Astragalus membranaceus (assembly GCA_039519185.1). Classification (NCBI taxonomy): domain Eukaryota; kingdom Viridiplantae; phylum Streptophyta; class Magnoliopsida; order Fabales; family Fabaceae; genus Astragalus; species Astragalus membranaceus. The sequence continues at coordinate 18,610,042 of CM076849.1, forward strand.
TGTTTTAAGCCTGTCCTTGAGAGGTTTCAAACATCGTCCCTTGAGATTACAAAGTAGGGCTCAAACCATTGATAAAGAAATAAAACTCACTGTTTTCACGTTTTGACAATTTATGTGTTAGAGGTAATGACATTGAATTCTAAACAAATTCATAACATTACTAAAATCCAATTATGAAATAATTCGAGGGTTAAGATAATAAGCTGGGCTATAATTTTGGGGAAATAATTGTAAACCAGCAAGTTTTTCTTATCGTAACCAATTTATTCTCTAAAATTTTTTGTTATGGCGGTATAGTTTCAAGATAAAAAAATTCGAGTTGGAGAATCATCGACTAAATTGGTCCTTTTGGATTATAAAATAAGGCATTAAGACTATTTTAGGAGACTATTGAGCTTGACAATTAGTTTGAGCAAAACTGTTTTTAGTAGCAGTTATTAGTTTTAAATTCATTAAATGTAACGACTCGACTTCTCTACCCTTATAATTTTAGGGATAAAGTGGATATTTACTCACAAAATAAAATTAATGTAAATAATAGTAAATATATAATATTTATTACAATACATATAAAAATTAAATATTAATTATATTTATTTTTTTATCTTGACCGTTTCTAAATTATTGAGATAATATATTATCAAAATTACACATTATTATTCTTTATATAGTCTTCTATATATATATATATATATATATATATATATTAAAGTATGATTGTTATTAACGTACCACAAACTAATCTTATTTCATTTAAAGAAAAGTAAATAGTTGAGTAGATAGTCAAAAAAATATTTAAAATACAAGTGACGTGTGACTAAAATCAATCATAATTTACTACTGTACTTTTTTCTTATATTTTGTCAATTCTATCTAGGGTAGACAATTTCATGTATAAGTAATTAGTTTTTAATTTCATTAAATGAAAGGACTCTATGTCTCTACCTCTAGGACTTTAGGGAAAAAGTGGAGATCTTCTCGCAAAGTAAAACTAATGCAAACCGCATAACCAATATATAATATACGCAAAATAATAATAATACTTGTTGAGACTAATATCGAAGGTTCTTCTAGAATAAAATTTTCTATTAATATGCACATATAAAAAACAAAAAAATTATTATATTTATTTTAATATTTGAATGATTCTAATTTATTGAACTAATATGTTGTTAAATTTAAATAATCATAATCTCTATTAATAAATATAACACACTTGTGGTCCTACTCGACTCGAGAGATTAGTCTATGCAGTTTTGTGGAGAGGATACCCAGTTTAAACCATAAAAGGTAGTCCAATTTAACCCTTTTTAACAATGAAAATTAAAAGTAAATAGTTCGGTACGTTATCATTAAAAATAATAATAACACAAATGTGTTGTTATAAAATTCAATAGTATTGATTGCTTGATGTGATTGTTTCAGTTTGAATTGCGTGAGAAACGTCAGTTTGGTCGAAAAACCGTTAAACCGACAATTAACGAATTTTGGGGAAATTGATGTCTGATTGTTATGGATTGATATGTTTGATTGATTGAGGAATGAATTAATGTTGATTGGACTGGTTTTGGTGTTGTTATGGACTGTTTTTCAGTTAGGTACGTATCAAAAACGTTTAGAAAGCGAAACGGCACAAAACCGAGTTTTGAAAATATGTTTTTCTGCAATAGTCACTGATTTTGTTTTCGCGATAACTTTTGATCCGAGAACCCGATTGAGGTGTTCTCAGGTGCGTTTGAAAGCTTATTGAAAGTCCTAATCAAATAAATGATTTAAATTGTATAATGAACTGTTTTTGAAGTTATAGATTGTTTCAAATAAACCGAATAATAGAACTTGTGTGAGGACATGTTTTGTTGAAAAAGAAAACGGACTATGAGTCCTATGTGATATTGTATAAATGACGTGGGATGATTCTTGAATCATCTAAACCGGTCTATGGTATGTTCTATTTATTGAGTTATATAGTTGATGCGGGATGAATATGATTTCGTCTAAACCGATCATTCTATCTGTTATTATGCAACTGACGTGGGATGTTTATTAATTATTCATCTAAACCGGTCTATGATTCCTGATATATATTATATCTAGTTGGGGTGACGACCCCTATGAAATAGCATGCTAGGTGAGGGAAGTCATATGTTTTGCCTCTGGGAATTGTACATGTAACACCCCATTTCTACCCGGCAAAACAATGCAAAAATGTCAGAGTTCATAAAAATTTTCATCAAATAAACGGAGTGCCACATCTGCTTCGTGGAAACAATAGACGGTTTAAATTGCTTTTTGAAAACAGACACATAGCGCTTCGGATGAACCGATAAAACGACATCTCAAAACAAGTCAAACTTCTTTTAACTACGCAGCGGAAAATTCAAACGGTTCAACTAAACAATCGTGGCAACTATGCGAAATTCATAACGTCAAAATCCAACAGTAAACAACTTAAATAACATAAATAAATGTTCATCCCACCGAGTGCTATGTATCAGAGCGACGACACCGACTCAATCAAATGAAGGTACAACGACATTCATTCGAGGTTACCTGCACGTTACCAACATTGAGGTAACATTCAAACAGAAGGGGTGAGATATCGAACTATATAATGAATCATATGAAATACAATATATATAAAGTCAGGACATCAGATCATCATTTCACAACAGTCAATATCATCATATCACAACGGTCAATATCATCACGTCACGACAGTCAAAATCATTTCACTCGCATAAATATGCAACATGAATGCAGAATGTGACTCGACTCAGGGCCACCGCCCTATAATGCATGTGGTACCATAATTCAAACCCGTAAATAGGGGCATCAACATCGCAACATCGTCGTCGTGGTTTGAGCATAGCTCCATCGTAAAAATATGCTATGCATGCGACGCTATGTAAATGCACAACCAATAAACAACGATTACACAGCAACGCAACAACATCAGAAATCATCGTTGGCCGTAGGCCTACAACACATCACCTGCCAATGAATAGAGGCAAATTCGTCTTCGCACAACCTTCGTCGTCAACAATTTACAACTTAGCAATTTTCATCATTTTGGCAACATCGCAATATTTTAGCAACTTTCAACATTTTGGCAACTTTGAGCCTAATCACATATTCAACATCATTTTAAATAACAATCGTGAGATTCACATTTGGGCAGCCACAGCAACAATGGCAACAACGACAACAGCAACAATAGCAACAACGGCGACAGCGACAGCAACACTGCAACAGCAACAACGGCGACAGCGACACTGCAACAGCAGCAACAATAGCAACAACGGCAGCAGCAACAATAGCAACAACGGCAACAGCAACCGCAACACTGCAACAACGGCAGCAACAACACCAGCAGCAACACAGCATCAGCAGCACAGCAACAGCAGCACAGCAACAGCAACACAGCAATGGCACACAGTAACAGCAGCACAGCAAGAGCAGCACAGCAACAGCAACACAGCAACAGCAGCACAGCAACAGCAACACAGCCGCAGCAGCACAGCAACAGCAGCACGACAACAGCAACACAGCAACAGCAGCACAGCACAGCAACAGCAGCAGCAACACAGCACAGCAACAGCAGCAGCAACACAGCACAGCAACAGCAGCAGCAACACAGCACAGCAACAACAGCAGCAACACTAGGGTGTGGCGCCTAGGGACATGGCGCCAACACCAGCAACAATGAAATAGAGCATGGCGCCTAGGGACATAGCGCCATCATCAACCACACAGAAATAGGGTGTGGCACCTGGGGACAGGGCGCCAACACCACAGCACAAAAATAGGGTGTGGCGCCTAGGGACAGGGCGCCAACACCAGCAGCAATAAAATAGAGCATGGCGCCTAGGGATAGGGCGCCATCATCCATAAGCAGCAAAACACCACGCACAGGGCGCCTAGGGCGCCAGTTCAGCAACAACAACAGGGACTGGGCGCCTAGGGCGCCAACTTCAGCAACATCTGTAACGCCCTAAAATAATTTAATTAAATTAATTAATTAAGTTATTTGAGGGATTACAATATTATTTGAGTGGAATAATTAAATTAGAATTGTTTTATTTCAGGAGGTGAAATGAATTAATAAAGGTGGTGTAAATAGGGCCCAATTCCATTGTTGACCCAAGCCCATTCCATAAAGTCCCAAAAACCTAAAATTAGTTCTCATTATCACAAGAAAGAAAGAAACAGCGAAACTGAGAGAGTGAGAGGGAGAAGGGCTCGCGACCAGCAAGGAGAAAAGGAGGAGATTGGTTCATCTTGGCTTTAGGTAAGTTTCTTTGATCCTCTCCTTTCCATTTTTCTTCCTCTTTCAAGTGGTAGTCTCAATCCCTCATCTTCCCTATTGTTGTTGTTTCTCCATGGCCTAGCTTAGACCCACGGTTTGCGCAAAGAGGAGGAGGAGGAGCTTCTGCGTTTCTTCTTGTGGCTTGTGCGTGGCTGAATTCTTCAATTATCAAGGTTAGGGGGCTCTACTTTGTACCTATAATAATGCTTAAGTTAGGCGATATATGTAGGATTGGTTGTAGGAGTTTAGATTGATGAATTAAGTTAGTTTGAATGTTAAATAATTGCTACTGTTTTGATTGTTTTGATGAGTTAGTTGAATTGTTAAATAATTGTCACTGTTGGATTAGTGTTCTAGTCGAATTGTTGCTGCCTGTTGTTCTAGTGAATTGTTGTTCTAGGGAATTGTTAAATAATTGCTACTGTCTTGATTGTTTTGATGAGTTAGTTGAATTGTTAAATAATTGTCACTGTTGGATTAGTGTTCTAGTCGAATTGTTGCTGCCTGTTGTTCTAGTGAATTGTTGTTCTAGTGGATTGTTAAATAATTGTTACCGAATTGTTAAATAATTGTGGTGTTAATGCCTTGTTGTAGTATGAGTTTATGTGGTAAATTAAGTTGAGTGAGGTGAGGATAAACATGATAGGAATTGTGCCTTTAAGCTACTTGAACTAATTACCTTAATGAAAAGAATATAGTTATATGTCGGTTGCGTTGCATTTAATAAATAATCAATCGAACTGGCGTTGAAGCGGTGTGAACTAAATGTTGAATTGTTAAATAAAATTGTTGTTAGAGTGTTGAAGTTGTGGTGTGTGTAATTGCGGGAAGTGTAATTGTAAAAATTAGATTACTAGCCTAAGGATATAAAGCGGTGTGTACGGAGTTGTAATTAATTGGAGATGTGAAAGCGGTGAGGGACTCCGGTCCAAAGCGGTGTGATAACCTTAAGGCCTATATGTTGATGATATTAAATTGAGAAATGCAAAGCGGTGAGTCTAATAATTATTATGGTTTATGTGTGGTGTTGTGGTGCATAGTCATAGTGTCACATGACTCATGTTGCATAAAGCGGTGTGTCGGCTTCGGCCAAAGCGGTGCGGTGGCTTCGGCCAAAGCGGTGAGTGCCCTCCAGGCTAATAGCGGTGATGATGGATCCACATGCATGTTGCATTACATGCATTAGTCAAGCATTTGATGAATTTATGGAGGAATTATGAATATGATGATTGTTGTTGATAATGTGGTGAGTTGTTATGAATTAGTGTTGCTTGCTGCTTTCCTTATTATAACGCTTTTCTTAATTATTATTATTTGTGTAAAGAGACTCACCCTACTGCCTTTGTTGCTTCTTATGTCGGCAACTTGCAGGTAATCGAGAGTGAGGGCATCCTTATGCCTCTTTTCTAGTAGTGTGTCAGCTCTGATATGTAGCACCAGGGGGAGGGCGTAGTAGTACTGTTATTGTCATTTTGATGTATTGGATTGTTATAATGATGTACTGATACCATTCTGCTGTGTTGATGATATTTCATTAAGTACTGTAAACTAAAACAGGTGTTTGTGGGCCCGTCCCTAAACTGTCGTGCTATATATCGTGCCATTGTTTGTTGACTTCACGTCACTCGATCATAAATTGGTTGTTTTTATAAGCGTTGGAGTGTGACACTTTCTTTCAATGATTTTTTTTGAAAACTCTGATATTATATATATTAAATAATAGTTATATTAGAAAGGGGGTGTTACAACATCAATAGGCACTGGGCGCCTAGGGCGCCAACTTCAGCAACATCAACAGGCACTGGGCGCCTAGGGTGCCAACTTCAGCAACATCAACAGGCACTGGGCGCCTAGGGCGCCAGCTTCAGCAACATCAACAGCCATGGGCGCCTAGGGCGCCAGCTTCAGCAACAGGGAACAACACTGGGCGCCTAGGGCGCCATTCTCAGCAACACAGAAACAATACTGGGCGCCTAGGGCGCCATTCTCAGCAACACAAAAACAATACTGGGCGCCTAGGGCGCCACTTCCTGCAACATCAAAACAGCATTGGGCGCCTAGGGCGCCACTTTCAGCATATCCATTCGAATTCTCATGATCATGGCAAAATACAGGAATAATTCTAGGCCATAGGAATACCAATCACACAATCATAATTATTCAACATGGCATTCACAACATATATGATCACACCTATGACAATCATCAAACCCTAACCCCCACATAAAGTAATTCATATATCCCATTATAAAGCTTGAATCCCACCCTTACCTTAGCCTTAGAAGATCACGAAACCCTAGCCTCCTCTCTCCCCTTGGCGTCGCTCTCTCCTTCTTCTCTCCTCTTGGCCATCGCTCTCTCCCTCTTCTCTTCTCTCTAATTCTATTTTTTTGTTCTTTCTAAATGAGCCAAACCCTAAAATACTCTTATTTATAATTATTTACTTTTATGGGCTTTTCTATAGCTTATGTGAATTACATCATGGGCCTATATGTGAATTACTGTTATTGTCATTTTGATGTATTGGATTGTTATAATGATGTACTGATACCATTCCGCTGTGTTGATGATATTTCATTAAGTACTGTAAACTAAAACAGGTGTTTGTGGGCCCGTCCCTAAACTGTCGTGCTATATATCGTGCCATTGTTTGTTGACTTCACGTCACTCGATCATAAGTTGGTTGTTTTTATAAGCGTTGGAGTGTGACACTTTCTTTCAATGATTTTTTTTGAAAACTCTGATATTATATATATTAAATAATAGTTATATTAGAAAGGGGGTGTTACATAGTGGTATCAGAGCTGAAGTTGGTCTGTCCGACCAAGTGTCTAGGTGTTATGTCTGTTGTATCTAATTATGTTTATTTGTGTAGAAATCTGATTCGATGGCGAGACGCGATGACGCTGCTTTGGCTGCTGCTCTGCAAGCCATAGCTCAAGCTGTTGGGAATCAGCACTCTGCTGCTGATGCTAATGCTCGTAACTTAGCAACGTTCCAGAGGGAAAATCCACCCACCTTCAAGGGTCGGTATGACCCCGATGGAGCCTTGGCCTGGTTAAAGGAGATAGAGCGGATCTTCCGTGTCATGGAGTGTTCTGCTGCTCAGAAAGTGAAATTGGGAACTCATATGCTAGCAGAGGAAGCTGACGACTGGTGGTTGGGAATGCTGCGAAGATTAGAAAATGCTGGTGCGGAAATTACTTGGGAAGTTTTCACAAGGGAGTTCAAGAGAAAGTACTACCCTGAGGATGTGCGAGCTAAGAAGGAAGTGGAATTTCTAGAGCTGAAACAGGGAAATAAGACGGTAGCTGAGTATGCCGCCAAATTTGAGGAGTTAGCCAAATTCTGTCCTTACTATGCCAATGATGCCGATTCGGAGTTCTCCAAGTGTGTCAAATTTGAGAGTGGTCTGCGCCCTGATATAAAGAAAGCAATTGGGTATCAAGAGATTCGGGATTTTGCTAGATTGGTTGATAAGTGTAGGATCTATGAGGAAGACAGTAATGCTGCTTACAAGGCTGTGAGGGAAAATAGGAATTCTCAGTTTAGGGCAAAGCCCTATGATGTTGCTGGAAGTAAAGGTAAGTGGAAAGCAGGTGCTGGTCAGAAGTCAAGTGGGGGAGGTGCCCCTTCGGACATTGTGTGTTATTCTTGTAAGAAGCCTGGTCATAAGAGTAATGAGTGCCCCGAGGCCAATTGTTTCAAGTGTGGTCAGAAGGGCCATAAAGCTGCTAATTGTGAAAAGAAAGGGATTGTTTGCTATAATTGTGAAGAAGTGGGGCATGTGAGTGCTAACTGTCCTAAACCCAAGAGGGAGAGAGCTAAAGGGAAAGTGTTTGCGCTGGCAGGATCCGAGGATGCTAACGAGATTAGAGGTACTTGCCTTATTTATGGTATTCCTGTGATTGCTATAGTAGATACCGGTGCTACTCATTCTTTCATTGCTGCATTATGTGCTGAAAAATTGGGTCTTGAATTGTCTTCTATGATGAGGGAGATGGTTATTGATACTCCAGCTAAGGGGTCGGTAACTACCTCCCTAGTGTGTGCTAAGTGTCCTCTGTCAGTCTTCGGCAGAGATTTTCTTGTGAACCTTATTTGTTTGCCTTTGGAGGGATTGGACGTCGTCCTTGGTATGGACTGGTTAGTTGATAACCATGTGCATATCAATTGCTTCGATAGATCTGTGAGTTTCCTTGTCCCTGAGGAAGAAGAATCTGCCTTGCTGCCTGCTGGTCAATTGCGTAGGTTAATGAGGGAAGAAGTTCATCTATTTGCCTTGATGGCGTCTCTGTCTGTTGAAAGTCAAGATATCATTGAGGGGTTGAAGGTAGTGTGCGAGTTTCCGGAAGTGTTCCCTGATGAGATTCTGAGTGTTCCGCCAGAGAGGGAGATTGAATTTGCTATTGATCTTGTGCCGGGTACGAGGCCTGTGTCTATGGCACCGTACCGGATGTCGGCGTCTAAATTATCTGAATTGAAGAGTCAGCTAGAAGAGTTACTTGAGAAGAAGTTCATAAGGCCTAGTGTGTCGCCTTGGGGAGCACCTGTGTTGTTAGTGAAGAAGAAGGATGGGAGCATGAGGCTTTGCGTGGACTATAGACAGTTGAACAAAGTGACAATCAAGAACAAGTATCCGCTTCCGAGAATTGATGACTTGATGGACCAGTTGGTGGGTGCTAAGGTGTTTAGCAAGATCGACTTGAGGTCGGGTTATCACCAAATCAAAGTGAAGGATGATGACGTTCAAAAGACGGCTTTCAGAACTAGATATGGGCACTATGAATATTCTGTAATGCCGTTTGGTGTTACCAACGCACCTGGGGTGTTTATGGAGTACATGAACCGTACCTTCCATAGTTACTTGGATCGTTTTGTAGTAGTATTTATAGATGACATTTTGGTGTATTCCAAGACGGAAGAAGAGCACGCAGAGCACTTGAGGTTAGTGCTAGAAGTATTGAAGGAAAAGAAGCTTTATGCAAAATTGTCAAAATGCGAGTTCTGGTTGCATAAAGTGAGTTTTCTTGGCCATGTGATTTCTGGTGACGGTATAGCTGTAGACCCAGCCAAGGTTGATGCTGTGTTACAGTGGGAGAGCCCAAAGTCGGTGACTGAGATAAGGAGTTTTTTGGGTTTAGCCGGTTACTACAGGAGGTTTATAGAGGGTTTCTCTAAGCTAGCCCTTCCGTTGACTCAATTGACGTGTAAAGGGAAAGCTTTTGTGTGGGATGCCCGGTGTGAAGAGAGCTTCAATGAGTTGAAGAAGAGGTTGACCACATCTCCTATTTTGGTATTTCCTGTTCCAGAGCTACCGTTTGTAGTGTATTGCGATGCTTCCAAGATGGGTTTAGGAGGTGTGCTGATGCAAGATGGTAAGGTAGTAGCCTATGCGTCTAGGCAGTTGAGAATTCACGAGAAGAACTACCCTACTCATGATTTGGAGCTTGCGGCAATTGTCTTTGCTTTGAAGATTTGGAGACACTATTTGTATGGTGCTAAGTTTGAGGTGTTCAGTGACCATAAGGGGTTGCAGTATTTATTTGATTAGAAAGAGCTGAATATGAGACAAAGGAGGTGGCTGGAATTATTGAAGGACTATGACTTTAGTTTGAACTACCATCCGGGGAAGGCTAGTGTTGTAGCCGACGCTTTGAGTAGAAAGTCCCTTCATGTGTCTGCAATGATGGTGAAAGAACTCGAATTGATTGAGTAGTTTCGGGATTTGAGTTTGGTCTGTGAAGTAACGCCTAAGAGTGTAAGACTGGGAATGTTGAAGATTCACAATGAGTTTTTAGATGTTATTAGAGACGCTCAGAAACAAGACATTAAGTTAGTTGAAGCGGCAGTTGGGATTGATCATTCTGAGAGTAAGGATTATGAGATAGATGCACAAGATGTGTTGAGACACCGTGGAAGAATTTGTGTTCCTGATGATGAAGAAATCAAGAAGGCAATTCTTGAAGAGGGTCATCGGAGTAAGTTGAGTATCCACCCAGGAGCCACAAAGATGTACCAAGATTTGAAGAAACTGTTTTGGTGGCCTGGCATGAAGCGTGATGTAGCCCAATTTGTGTATGCTTGTTTGACATGTCAGAAATCTAAGGTAGAACATCAGAAGCCGGCAGGGTTGATGCAGCCATTGGATGTTCCGGAATGGAAGTGGGATAGTATCTCCATGGATTTTGTAACTGGGTTGCCGAATACAGTTAGAGGATTTGATGCTATATGGGTGATTGTGGACAGGTTGACAAAATCTGCCCACTTTTTGCCGATTAATATGACTTATCCGGTTCCGAGGTTGGCAGATATTTATGTTAAGACTATTGTGAAGCTGCATGGTGTTCCTTTGAGTATCGTGTCCGATCGGGATCCTAGATTTACTTCTAAATTTTGGAAAAGCTTGCAAGAGGCCTTAGGTTCTAAATTGAGATTGAGTTCCGCTTATCATCCCCAAACAGATGGGCAGACGGAGCGAACTATCCAGTCACTAGAGGATTTGTTGCGGGCATGCGTTCTTGAACAAGGAGGTTCATGGGATTCCCATTTGCCATTGATTGAATTCACCTATAATAAAAGTTTTCATGCGAGTATTGGGATGGCGCCTTTCGAGGCATTGTATGGTAGGAGGTGTAGGACACCTTTGTGTTGGTATGAATCGGGGGAGAGTGTGGTGTTAGGCCCTGAGATTGTGCGGGAGACCACAGAGAAGGTGAAGATGATTCGAGAGAAGATGAAAGCCTCGCAGAGTAGGCAGAAGAGCTATCATGATAAGAGGAGAAAGGATCTAGAGTTTCAAGCTGGTGACCATGTATTCTTGAGAGTCACTCCGGTGACAGGTGTGGGTCGTGCCTTGAAATCTAAGAAGCTAACCCCTCGTTTTATTGGCCCATACCAGATTTTGGAGAGAGTTGGTAAAGTTGCCTATCGGGTGGCCTTGCCACCTAATCTGTCTAATCTGCATGACGTGTTCCATGTATCTCAGTTGCGGAAGTATGTACCTGATCCGTCGCACGTAATTCAGATGGATAATGTGGAGGTGAGGGAGAACCTCACCGTGGAGACTATGCCAGTTAGAATTGAAGACCGGGAGGTAAAGGTGTTAAGAGGCAAAGAGATCAATTTAGTGAAAGTGGTTTGGTTGGGAGCCGTGGGCGAGAGCATGACGTGGGAATTGGAAAGTAAGATGAAAGAAGCCTATCCAGAGTTATTTGATTCAGGTAATTTCGAGGACGAAATTCTCTAAGTGGGGGAGAGTTGTAACGCCCCAAAATAATTTAATTAAATTAATTAATTAAGTTATTTGAGGGATTACAATATTATTTGAGTGGAATAATTAAATTAGAATTGTTTTATTTCAGGAGGTGAAATGAATTAATAAAGGTGGTGTAAATAGGGCCCAATTCCATTGTTGACCCAAGCCCATTCCATAAAGTCCCAAAAACCTAAAATTAGTTCTCATTATCACAAGAAAGAAAGAAACAACGAAACTGAGAGAGTGAGAGGGAGAAGGGCTCGCGACCAGCAAGGAGAAAAGGAGGAGATTGGTTCATCTTGGCTTTAGGTAAGTTTCTTTGATCCTCTCCTTTCCATTTTTCTTCCTCTTTCAAGTGGTAGTCTCAATCCCTCATCTTCCCTATTGTTGTTGTTTCTCCATGGCCTAGCTTAGACCCACAGTTTGCGCAAAGAGGAGGAGGAGGAGCTGCTGCGTTTCTTCTTGTGGCTTGTGCGTGGCTGAATTCTTCAATTATCAAGGTTAGGGGGCTCTACTTTGTACCTATAATAATGCTTAAGTTAGGCGATATATGTAGGATTGGTTGTAGGAGTTTAGATTGATGAATTAAGTTAGTTTGAATGTTAAATAATTGCTACTGTTTTGATTGTTTTGATGAGTTAGTTGAATTGTTAAATAATTGTCACTGTTGGATTAGTGTTCTAGTCGAATTGTTGCTGCCTGTTGTTCTAGTGAATTGTTGTTCTAGGGAATTGTTAAATAATTGCTACTGTCTTGATTGTTTTGATGAGTTAGTTGAATTGTTAAATAATTGTCACTGTTGGATTAGTGTTCTAGTCGAATTGTTGCTGCCTGTTGTTCTAGTGAATTGTTGTTCTAGTGGATTGTTAAATAATTGTTACCGAATTGTTAAATAATTGTGGTGTTAATGCCTTGTTGTAGTATGAGTTTATGTGGTAAATTAAGTTGAGTGAGGTGAGGATAAACATGATAGGAATTGTGCCTTTAAGCTACTTGAACTAATTACCTTAATGAAAAGAATATAGTTATATGTCGGTTGCGTTGCATTTAATAAATAATCAATCGAACTGGCGTTGAAGCGGTGTGAACTAAATGTTGAATTGTTAAATAAAATTGTTGTTAGAGTGTTGAAGTTGTGGTGTGTGTAATTGCGGGAAGTGTAATTGTAAAAATTAGATTACTAGCCTAAGGATATAAAGCGGTGTGTACGGAGTTGTAATTAATTGGAGATGTGAAAGCGGTGACGGACTCCGGTCCAAAGCGGTGTGATAACCTTAAGGCCTATATGTTGATGATATTAAATTGAGAAATGCAAAGCGGTGAGTCTAATAATTATTATGGTTTATGTGTGGTGTTGTGGTGCATAGTCATAGTGTCACATGACTCATGTTGCATAAAGCGGTGTGTCGGCTTCGGCCAAAGCGGTGCGGTGGCTTCGGCCAAAGCGGTGAGTGCCCTCCAGGCTAATAGCGGTGATGATGGATCCACATGCATGTTGCATTACATGCATTAGTCAAGCATTTGATGAATTTATGGATGAATTATGAATATGATGATTGTTGTTGATAATGTGGTGAGTTGTTATGAATTAGTGTTGCTTGCTGCTTTCCTTATTATAACGCTTTTCTTAATTATTATTATTTGTGTAAAGAGACTCACCCTACTGCCTTTGTTGCTTCTTATGTCGGCAACTTGCAGGTAATCGAGAGTGAGGGCATCCTTATGCCTCTTTTCTAGTAGTGTGTCAGCTCTGATATGTAGCACCATGGGGAGGGCGTAGTAGTACTGTTATTGTCATTTTGATGTATTGGATTGTTATAATGATGTACTGATACCATTCTGCTGTGTTGATGATATTTCATTAAGTACTGTAAACTAAAACAGGTGTTTGTGGGCCCGTCCCTAAACTGTCGTGCTATATATCGTGCCATTGTTTGTTGACTTCACGTCACTCGATCATAAATTGGTTGTTTTTATAAGCGTTGGAGTGTGACACTTTCTTTCAATGATTTTTTTTGAAAACTCTGATATTATATATATATATTAAATAATAGTTATATTAGAAAGGGGGTGTTACAACATCAATAGGCACTGGGCGCCTAGGGCGCCAACTTCAGCAACATCAACAGGCACTGGGCGCCTAGGGTGCCAACTTCAGCAACATCAACAGGCACTGGGCGCCTAGGGCGCCAGCTTCAGCAACATCAACAGGCATGGGCGCCTAGGGCGCCAGCTTCAGCAACAGGGAACAACACTGGGCGCCTAGGGCGCCATTCTCAGCAACACAGAAACAATACTGGGCGCCTAGGGCGCCATTCTCAGCAACACAAAAACAATACTGGGCGCCTAGGGCGCCACTTCCTGCAACATCAAAACAGCATTGGGCGCCTAGGGCGCCACTTTCAGCATATCCATTCGAATTCTCATGATCATGGCAAAATACAGGAATAATTCTAGGCCATAGGAATACCAATCACACAATCATAATTATTCAACATGGCATTCACAACATATATGATCACACCTATGACAATCATCAAACCCTAACCCCCACATAAAGTAATTCATATATCCCATTATAAAGCTTGAATCCCACCCTTACCTTAGCCTTAGAAGATCACGAAACCCTAGCCTCCTCTCTCCCCTTGGCGTCGCTCTCTCCTTCTTCTCTCCTCTTGGCCATCGCTCTCTCCCTCTTCTCTTCTCTCTAATTCTATTTTTTTGTTCTTTCTAAATGAGCCAAACCCTAAAATACTCTTATTTATAATTATTTACTTTTATGGGCTTTTCTATAGCTTATGTGAATTACATCATGGGCCTCGCTTAACACTTGTCATATTACTACTCCCAACCCTAACAATAGGCCCACCTATACTAGAATTATTATTATTTTATTATTTTTCTACCAATTAAATTCTCAAACAATTCAATTAAATAATTGATTAAATTTTGGGGTGTTACAGTACACCTATTGGCTATGTTGGGGTTCACTCAAACTTTCGGCAGTTGGTGATGTGCTAGATGTGAAAAGGTTATGTTTGTAATTCATATCGAATTACCAGTGAATATTTGCAATTCAATAACAGAATGGCCAGTTAAAGGTTTCATATATGAACCGAGAGTGTTAGTAGGGGTCTCGGTAGAACTCATTGAGATTGTATCTCATTGTTTATATGTTGTTGTTTTACAGAGAAACAGGGAAAGAGAGGACCACAGAGGCACGAGTAGGTTGAGCTCGAATGGTTGTTGATGACTTAAATTTATGTTTAAGTTTATGTTTCCCTTTGTTGTCTATGTATTACAACACTATGTCTTTAGTGTTATATCTTTCTTCCGCTTTCTTATATGATACTGAATACTATAGTTGCTGATGGTTTATGGTCTGAGAACCATATTATCTTGTTTGTAAATGAGACTGTTTGGTTTATATTCAGCAAAAATTTATAGTGATATTCAGTGTCTAAGCAGAAAATATATCTCTGATGTTCTAGGGATGGTACACTTGGGTATTTTTACTAAATAAAAATACCGGGGTGTTACAGTTCGTATCAGAGCAGTTCGACCTCGTCGGACTTAGTTTAGGGTTGAGTCGATTCCTTGTTAATCCTTGTTGTAATTATACTTGTGATGCTAAGAGACATTGAGTCTGATCAACTCAATACTTAGTGTGTAACACCCCATTTCTACCCGGTAAAATAGTGCAAAATCAGAGTTCATAAAAATCTTTTTCAACAAAACAGTGGAGTGTCACATTGGCTTCGTGGAAACAATAGACGGTTTAATTCGCTTTTTGAAAACAGATACATAGCGCTTTCGGATGAACTGATAAAACGACATCTCAAAACAAGTCAAACTTCTTTTAACTACGCAGCAGAAACTCAAACGGTTCAACTAAACAATCGTGGCAACTATGCAAAGTTCATAACTCAAAATCCAACAGTAAACAACTTAAATAACATAAATAAACGTTCATCCCCCCGAGTGCTACGTATCAGAGCGACGACACCGACTCAATCAAATGAAGGTACAACGGCATTCATTCGAGGTTACCTGCACGTTACCAACATAGGGGTAACATTCAAACAGAAGGGGTGAGATATCGAACCATATAATGAATCATATGAAAGACAATATATATCAGGTCAGGACATCACGTCATCATTTCACAACGGTCAATATCATCATATCACAACGGTCAATATCATCATATCACAATGGTCAATATCATCATATCACAATGGTCAATATCATCATATCACAATGGTCAATATCATCATATCACAAAGGTCAAGTCATTACGTCACGGCAGACAAAATCATCTCAATCACATAAATATGCAACATGAATGCAGAATGTGACTCGACTCAGGGCCACCGCCCTATAATGCATGTGGTAACATAATTCAAACCCGTAAATAGGGGCATCAACATCGCAACATCGTCGTCGTGGTTTGAGCATAGCTCCATCGTAAAAATATGCTATGCATGCGACGCTATGTAAATGCACAAACAAATAACAACGGTTACATAGCAACGCAACAACATCGGAAAGCAACATTGGCCGTAGGCCTCAACACATCACCTATCAATGAATAGAGGCAACTTCGTCTTCGTACAACCTTCGTCGTCAACAATTTACTACTTAGCAATTTTCAACATTTTGGCAACATCGCAATATTTTAGCAACTTTCGACATTTTGGCAACTTTGGGCCTAATCACATATTCAAATTGAGTGTAGTTTTCAATGAATCAAGAATCATTCAAAAAGGAGTTTAAACGAAAACGTTATACACGAAATACCGAACCTATATCCAGATTGTTTCCAGAATTTTAACCTAACTTGTGACAGCTATAACTCGAGCTATACAACTCCAAATACAACCAAACTAGTGCCAAATTAACAAGCATTAAGTCTAGTTTCTGAAAAGGTAAACCACATAATTTTTGGGCCGCTAGATTGTTCCCAGTTATTGTATAACCGAACCTATATCCAGATCGTTTCCCTTATGAACATGGCAAGTGCAAATATAATTCTAGGGCTAATAACTTAGAACACCAATCACACAACAATTGTTCAACAAGGCAACATAAACATATGATCATACATGGTGACAACTTATCAAACCCTAACCCCTACATAAAGCCATTCATAGGACCCATTATAGAGCTAGAACCGCACCCTTACCTTAGCCTTAGAAGATCACGAACCCTAGCTTGAGAAGATCACGAAACCCTAGCCTTCTCTCTCCTCTTGGCGTCGCTCCCTCCTTCTTCTCTCCTCTTGGCCGTCGCTCTCTCCCTCTTCTCTTCTCTCTAATTCTATTTTTTTTGTTCTTTCTAAATGAGCCAAACCCTAAAATACCTCTTATTTATACTTATTCAATTTTATGGGCTTTTCTATGGCTTATGCGAATTACATCATGGGCCTCGCTTAACACTTCTCATTTTACTACTCCCAACCCTAACAATAGGCCCACCTATACTAGCATTATTATTATTCTATTATTTTTCTACCAATTAAATTCCCAAACAATTCAATTAAATAATTAATTAAATTTTTTGGGGCGTTACATAGTGCATCATAAGCGGAATTATGTCAGAATGACCAAGACGCAGTCCTCGACCAAGACCGGAATCTCCAACCGGTGCATCCTCAGGAAAGGTGACATGACGGTGGAAGAATACATCGCTAAGTTTGAGAAGTTGTCTCAGTTTTAACAAGTGGTAAAGTATGCTCCGAATGAGGAATGGAAGATGCAGATGTATAAGAGGGGCCTTCGTACTTATATGACTCAGGGTCTCAGTTCTTATACTCTCACTAATTATGCTGCATTAGTGCAACCAGCCTATGTCACCGAGGATGATCTCATATGGAATATGAGAAAGGTTTAGGATGTGTTCTGATGCAGAATCAACAAGTGGTAGCTTATGCATCTAGGCAATTAAAGTCTCGTGATGGAGAATTATCCAACTCATGATTCGGAGTTGGTGGCTATTGTGTATGCACTGAAGATTTGGAGATATTACCAGTAAGGGTCCCGTTCCGAAGTCTTTAGTGGTCACAAAAGTTTAAAGTATCTGTTTGATCTGAAAGAACAGAATAACAGGCAAGGAAGATGTGTAGAATATCTGAAGGATTATGACTTCGAGTTGAAGTATCATCCAGGAAAGGCCAATGTTGTAGCTGATGCGCGTAGTAGGAAATCGCTTCACACGGCAGATTTAATGATGCATGAAATGGAATTGTTAGAGTCTTTTAGCTCTAAGACGGGGTACATACATAAGTTTCCACTACAGTGGCAAGGTTTTGGTGTTAACCTTTCACTTGCAAAGGTTAACAATCAGATTGTATTATGTGATTCTGTTTGACAAGTCAAATGTGAATACGAATATGTAAGTGAGGTAACTGTTGACTATTTTTTTTCACATTGCGAATAACCATCAAAGGATTAATTGAGGGATCTGCTTGTAAGAGTCTGAAATTTCCGAAGTGAAGCTTGGCGTGCGGTATGGTAGTTTTGAAAAATCATTTTGTTAAAACCCGTATGCTAAAGTTAATTTTGGGAACGAATCAAGAGGCTAATAAAATTTGATTGAGGAAGAAAATCCTAGGAGGATTACTTAGGTTGAGGGGAAGCTCTCAACGCTATTGACTAATTCGGAAAGGAATCGGGTGCGTCGTTGGTAAAAACCTCGTGAGGAAGTTGCAATAGAGGAAAAGGAGCTCTGAGTTTTGTTTGAAAGTTGTTTTGAGAACAACTGAGGTGATTTTCATTACGTTCAAATTTATCTGATGTCCCCACGGTTTATTTCTATGTTTAAGGTCAAAGTTCTTAGTAAAACCCTCATTCCATCTTGTTGAAAAGTTTTATCTCGAAATCTTGGGGGCAAGTCAAGAAATTTCACAGATGACTTTTCCGTCACATTTTTCAATGTGTATGAGAACCGTTATAAATTTTAGAAAATTTGTTGAGAACATGTTTACACGCTTCAAGGAAATCGTGTTTGTTCTTATCTCGATCGAGGAGTACCAATATGTGGACCTCATTTTTCAACCTGTATTTCTATCAAGTGTCTTGTATTAAACCCGTTGATTTAGATGAATCAAAGTTGGGGTGGAAACGAGGATAAGTGGAATGAAGCTTCGGAGTGTTTTCAAACGAGGTGTCAAGCCTATGTAGGCGAATGATGAGTTTCTCGTGTTGATTTGTAACAAGAGAGTTCGGACTATAACCTTAGAGCATTCTAGGGTAGTAGTGGAACGTACTTAGAGATTGACGTGCCAACTTGAGAAGAGTTTCTACATTCATTCGTTAAATTCAAGGTTGTTTTCCAGCAAGTTAAGGTCCTTTCTGAGAATGTCGATTCTCGGTTATTCAAATGAAAGACTGGACGGAATTTTGAGGACAAAATTCTTTCAAGTTGGGGAGAATGTAACATCCTCAAAATAATTAATATAATTATTTGGACGTGAACCCAATCGATAATTCGGGGCAATGACGATTTAGAATCTAAATAAGAAATTAAGGACAATGTGGTAATTTGACCACGTTACCACTTATATTATATATATATATATGTGTGTGTGTGTGTGTGTGTGTGTGTGTGTGTGTGTGTGTGTGTGTAAGTGAAAGAAAGAATTAAAAGAAAGAAAAGAAAAGAAAGAAAGATGCGAATGAGAGAAACAGAGAGGAGAAAAGAAGGAAAAGAAAGGAAATGGAGAAAAGAAAAGAATGGGTTTGGAAGAAGAAGAAGAAGAAGAAAAAGGGCCAACATAGACTCATCAAAACACAATCCTTCCTTCACAAAAAATGATCTCCTCATCATCCTCTTCAATTTGGTACCAAAATCATCACCTACAACTCACTCACTCTCATCTTGCCATTTTCGAATTGAAGGAAGAAGAGGAGGAAATCATGAGTTTCTTCTTCTTTATAGTGTCTTGGAGGTTTAGGAAACTCAAATAGGAGTTTGGTTACTAGTTTGGAGTGAAGGAATCAAAGATTGGAGAGTTAGGGTTTGATTGTCAAAAATTGGGGTTTATGTGAATAGTGATTCAAAGCTTGAAGACGATGAATAGTGTTCATTGTAACATCCTCAAAATAATTAGTAGAATTATTTGGGTGTTAACCCAATTAAACTAATTTAGTACTTGACTGGTAAATTTATTGAGTGCTAAAATTATTTATTGGTTGTCATCGGATCATTAACCGGATAATACAGATCAAGGAAGTTTCGGAATCGAAATAGGAGATTTAGATCAATATGGTAATGGGACCACGTTACCAATTATATATTAAATATATATATATATATGTAACCGTGTGTGTGTGTGTGTGAAAGAAAAAGAAAAGAAAAGAATTGAAAGAAAGAAAGGAAGAGGAGGCGAGAAACAGAGAGGAGGAGAGAAAAGGAGAAGAAGAGAGAAAGAAAGAGGGAGGAAGAAGATGAATAGTGTTCGGGGAAGATTTCGAGGAATTTGGTATTTCGGTCAAAAGAGGTTTCGCGATCGAGTGGAAAGCTTTGGAAGCGGATTGGGTGTCGCCGGAGCGGGGAGCGTTCGTGTGGTTACTCGATGATTTCGGCTCGCTCGTGGCTCACGCTTCAAGGGTGAGTTCTACTCACGTTTAGGATTTTACGTTTCGAATTAATTAACTAACTGTTTTATCGCTTTCGCTGGACTGGAATATTGTTTGGTAATTGAGTTTGAGAGATTTTGGGTTAAAAACCGATATTTGGAAAATACGTCGCGTTTTGATAAACTCGATTTGATTGAGTTATCGATTGATGTTTTAATTATTGTTTTGGACTGGAATTACTGGTTGTTATATCTGTTTTTGGGTCTCGGAGGTCACGTAATGTCTCGGTATCGATTAGGGAGCGAAATGGGATAAAACTGAATTTCAGAAAACCTGTTTTTGGCCATTCTGCCTATTTTCGCGTCGCGACGGAGTCCCATCGCGTCGCGACGGTTTACAGAATTTTCAGCAACTAAATACTGTTTTTGTTTTTGCGATAACTTTTGATCCGGGAATCCGATCGAGGTGTTATAAGATGCGTTGGAAAGCTTATTCAGAGGCCTAACTGAATATTCTATTTTTAAGGAAAAATTAACTGTTTGTGGATATTGAAAATTGTGTCGAAAAGTGGTCAACTAGAGTGCGCTGTGTTCTGTCCAAATTTTCCAAACTTGCCCGAAACGATCCCGATCGATTCCAATCCTCTTCTAATCCTTTCCTAACCCTTCTATCATGATGTTAGGCTTATAATGCCATGTTTTTGGGTATGTTTCAACAGTGTTTTATAAAATACTTTCGAAGTTGAAATTGTTTCGAAAAACCGAATAATAGTACACGTGTGCGGATATGTTTTATTGATAATTAAACGGACTATGAGTCCTACGTGGTATGGTATAACTGACGCGGGATGATTATTATTTATTCGTCCAAACCGGTCTACGATTCACGATATATATTATATCGACTATGGGAAACGGCCCGATGCGGGTGTTACGTTCAATTATTGGTCTGAATGTAAATGAACTAAATGTTCATATTATTGTAGATATATATATATATATATTATATCGAGTTTGGGTGACGACCCATGTTGACATACTAGGCGGGGTAGTCATGAACCCTTACCCTAGGCTCTGTGCCGTTAGGAAACACTATTGGTATTGGGGTTCACCGGGATTTAGCACTGGATTGCAGTCGGTGTTATGTTGAAAGTTTTGTCGTACGATACACCGGGATTTAGCACTAGATTGCAGTCGGTGTCGTACTGTACGGTTCACCGGGATTTAGCACAGGATTGCAGTCGGTGCCGTACTGAGTCACAACACGTTCACCGGGATTTAGCACTGGATTGCAGTCGGTGTCGTGTTGAATTAAAATGCACGTGGTTATAAATTAAACCACGAATGAAAGAAAGTCCTATAATACGGTTCACCGGGATTTAGCACTGGATTGCAGTCGGTGTCGTGTTAAGTTAAATAGGATTCATAATTGAACGATTCATAATTGAACCGAGAGTGTAGATAGGGGTCTCGGTAGAACTCACTGAGATTGTATCTCATTGTTTATATGTTGTGGTTTTACAGATAAACAGGGAAAGTGGAGATCCAAGAGGCACGAGTAGGTGGTGCTCGGATGGTTGCTGAAGACTTAGCTTTTATGCTTAAGTTATGTTTTCCCTTGTTAGTTATGTATCACGACATTATGACTTTAACTGTTGTAAAAGTTATGTATTTATTTCCGCTTTCTTGTGCGATATTGAACACTGTATTTCACTGATGGTTTATGGTCTTATTTATGTTTAAGACTGTCCTGTTGTTATTCAGTGAAAATTTTATTGTGGTGTTCAGTATTTAAACAGGAAATGTATCTCTGATGTTTTAGGAATGGTGCACTTGGGTATTTTTACTCGATAAATATACCGGGGTGTTACATTCATGGAGGTTGAAGGTTGATGTTGAGGTTCATGTTGAAAGATGAAAGCTTAGGATTCAAAGTTGGGGCTTTTGTGAGGAGCTTGAAGCCTAGGAGCTTATGTTGGTGTCTAGGTGAAAAGCGGATTTCTCGAGTCTCGCGAGTCGGATGTTCGAGTTGCGGAAAATTGCGGTGTTGCGTGATTTTCATCACGATAGGTGAGTTTTACTCACGTTTAGGATTTTATGTTTTGAATTGATTAATCAAAATGAATTTTATGTTGATTTATTGCTTGATGTGATTGTTTCAGTTTGGATTGCGTGTCGTTTTGGTCGAAAAACCGTTAAACCGACAATTAACGGATTTTGGGGAAATTGATGTCTGATTGTTATGGATTGATATGTTTGATTGATTGAGGAATGAATTAATGTTGATTGGACTGGTTTTGGTGTTGTTATGAACTGTTTTTCTGTTAGGTACGTATCGAAAACGTTTAGAAAGCGAAACGGCACAAAACCGAGTTTTGAAAATCTGTTTTTCTGCAATAGTCACTGATTTTGTTTTCGCGATAACTTTTGATTCGGGAACCCGATTGAGGTGTTCTCAGGTGCATTTGAAAGCTTATTGAAAGTACTAATCAAATAAATGATTTAAATTGTATAGTGAACTGTTTTTGAAGTTATAGATTGTTTCAAATAAACCAAATAATAGAACTCGTGTGAGGACATGTTTTGTTGAAAAAGAAAACAGACTATGAGTCCTATGTGATATTGTATAAATGACGTGAGATGATTCTTGAATCATCTAAACCGGTCTATGGTATGTTCTATTTATTGAGTTATATAGTTGATGCGGGATGAATATGATTTCGTCTAAACCGATCATTCTATCTGTTATTATGCAACTGACGCGGGATGTTTATTAATTATTCATCTAAACCGGTCTATGATTCCTGATATATATTATATCTAGTCGGGGTGACAACCCCTATGAAATAGCATGCTAGGTGAGGGAAGTCATGAGCCATTGACCTAGGCCCCCATGTGGTTATGTTTTGCCTCTGGGAATTGTACACCTATTGGCTATGTTGGGGTTCACTAAAACTTTCGGCAGTTGGTGATGTGCTAGATGTGAAAAGGTTATGTTTGTAATTCATATCGAATTAACAGTGAATATTTGCAATTCAATAACAGAATGGCCAGTTAAAGGTTTCATATATGAACCGAGAGTGTTAGTAGGGGTCTCGGTAGAACTCACTGAGATTGTATCTCATTGTTTATATGTTGTTTTACAGAGAAACGAGGAAAGAGAGGACCACAGAGGCACGAGTAGGTTGAGCTCGGATGGTTGCTGATGACTTAACTTTATGTTTGAGTTTATGTTTCCCTTTGTTGTCTATGTATTACAACACTATGTCTTTAGTGTTATATCTTTCTTCCGCTTTCTTGTATGATACTGAATACTATAGTTGCTGATGGTTTATGGTCTGAGAACCGTATTGTCTTGTTTGTAAATGAGACTGTTTGGTTTATATTCAGCAAAAAGTTATAGTGATATTCAGTGTCTAAGCAGGAAATATATCTCTGATGTTCTAGGGATGGTACACTTGGGTATTTTTACTAAATAAAAATACCGGGGAGTTACTTTTTTCTTATGGTAACCAATTTATTCTCTAAATTTTTTTTTGGCCGTATAGTTTCAAGATAAAAAAATTCGAGTTGGAAACTCATCGACTAAATTCGTCCTTTTGGATTATAAAATTAGGCATTAAGACTATTTTAGGAGACTATTGAGCTTGACAATTAGTTTGAGCAAAACTGTATTTAGTAGCAGTTATTAGTTTTAAATTCATTAAATGTAACGACTCGACTTCTCTACCCTTATAATTTTAGGGATAAAGTGGATATTTATTCACAAAATAAAATTAATGTAAATAATAATAAATATATAATACATTTATAATAACAAATATACTTGTATAGACTGATATTGAAGATTCTTCTAGAAGAAAGATTTTTTATTACAATACATATATGAAAATTAATTATTAATTATATTTATTTTTTTATCTTGACTGTTTCTAAATTATTGAGCTAATATATTATTAAAATTGCACATTATTAATCTTTATATAGTCTTCTATATATATATATATATATATATATATATATATATATATATATATATATATTAAAGTATTCTTGTTATTAACGTATGACAAACTAATCTTATTTCATTAAAAGAACAGTAAATAGTTGAGTAGATAGTCAAAAAAAATATTTAAAATACAAGTGACGTGTGACTAGGACTTTAGTTTTTAATTTCATTCAGGGTAGACAATTTCATGTAAGTAATTAGTTTTTAATTTCATTAAATGAAAGGACTCTATTTCTCTATCTCTAGGACTTTAGGAAAAAAGGGGAGATCTACTCGCAAAGTAAAACTAATGCAAACCGCATAACCAATATATAATATACGCAAAATAATAATAATACTTGTTGAGACTAATATCGAAGGTTCTTCTAGAATAAAATTTTCTATTAATATGCACATATAAAAAACAAAAAAATTATTATATTTATTTTAATATTTGAATGATTCTAATTTATTGAACTAATATGTTGTTAAATGTAAATAATCATAATCTCTATTAACAAATATAACACACTTGTGGTCCTACTCGGCTCGAGAGATTAGTCTCTGCAACTTTGCGGAGAGGATACCCAGTTTAAACCATAAAAGGTAGTACAATTTAACCCTTTTTAACAATAAAAAAAGTAAATAGTTGGGTCATTAACAATAATAATAACACAAATGTGTTGTTATAAAATTCAATAGTATTAAATACTATACTTTATTGATTTATTGATTAATATTCTTTCAAACAAATAAATAATTTGAGAATACAATATTTGTATTATGGAAGTATTAGTCACTTTTTGTTTAAAGATTAAATATTTCAAATAAAATATTATTATTAAAACATCATGGAATCAGTATAGCTTGAAAATTAAGCTGACGACGAATCTTGTTATGGAAATAATTTTATATAGCAATTTTTTTGCTGTATATAAACCCTTATTTTGCCCTTAATATTGTCATAAAGTTGAGGTCAATAATAAGAAGGTGAAATCTTATTGCTATTGACATTAAAGCTGCTAGAAATGACTAAGATTTTCTTTGCATTGGTTCTTGCGGCGACCCTTATCTTTCAAGGTATATTGACTCTCATCTATTATTTTGTTTTATATTTCATGTTCGGGTTGTTCATTTGGCTAGTTTGACAGAGTGAACCCAATAATATAAAATGAGTTATACATTAATTTTAAGTAGTCGATTGATTACGTCAATTCAACGATATAGCGTTTTCTGATGTTGCCTTTCCTTATTATGTGCAGTTGCAGCAATTACTAGTGATGTTGTCATACAAAACAAATGCCAGGTCGTGTTAGATCCAGAAACATGTGACATTTGGTCATGTCGAACCCGTTGTAGTGTACAATATGGAGGAAATGCGGCGTGTATTGGAAGAGGCCCTTTTAAATGTCTTTGCTTTTATGATTGCAAGAAGTGAGTTATCAAAAAAACTCGTTGTTCTATTTTCAATGTGAAGGCATGTGAGAAAAAAATAAATAAACTTATGAGTTCTTTTACATTTTATGTCTATGAAAGTCTGGCCAAGTTTTTCTTTTTAATGCAGAAAAACTCAAATATTATAACTTAATATTTATTTTGTGTTAAAATTTTGATATTTATTTGATGACGGATTCACTCGTCTAATAATGGTTGAGCCCTGTTGAAACACGTGAAAAAACATCAATTTCAATTTTTAAAGAATTAAGTCTCATTTTTTAAAAAAAAAAAGGGCGAGGAGGGTATTTCCATTACCTAAATGGCTCTAATAATTAATTAAATTTTTTGGGGCGTTACAACTCTCCCCCACTTAGAATATTTTCGTCCTCGAAAATTCACCTGATTCGAACGACTCGGGATTCTCTGCCCCAGCCAAAACGAACACTTTTCCACCAGTTCGCTCCTTCTTCGGTTTCTGACACTGACTACTGATGTGTCCTCCTTCGCCACAGTTGAAACAAACCACTTCCTTGTGCTCACACCCGGACGCCTTATGCCCAATCTTACCGCAACGGAAACACCTCTTCGCCTCATCTTTGCACGCATTACTCTTATGACCAGCTTCGCCACACCTGAAACTCACGATACCAGCCGAAGCATCTCCCCCACTAGTCCTCTTGCCCTCAGCAGCTTTTGTAACATCCGCAAAATAATTAGTAGAATTATTTGGATGTTAACCCAATTGAGTTATTTTAGTACTTGACTGGTAAATTTATTGAGTGCTAAAATCATTTATTGGTTGTCATCGGATCGTTAACTGGATAATACGGGTCAAGGAAGTTTTGGAATCGAAATAAGAGGTTTAGATCAATATGGTAATTGGACCACGTTACCGCGTATATATTAATAAATATATGTGTATGCGTGTATGTGTGTGTGTGGGTGAGTGAATGAATTAATTAAAAAGAAAGAAAGGAAGCTCACGAGAGAAAGAAACAGAGAGGAGAAAAGAAGGAAAAGAAAAGAAAAAGGAAGAGAAAAGAAAGAAGGAAACGTAGAGGGAGAAGAGAAGAGAATGTATTAAATCTTTACCAAATTTCTTCTCCTTGGTTCCATTAGAATCCACTCATCATCCTCTTCATTTTGACCCAAACAACATCACCAACAACTCACTCTTCACCATTCTACCATTTTCGATTTTGAGAGGGTTTTGAGGGTTGAAGTTCAAGGGAAGCTTAGGAGGGTGATTGGTGTTCCATAGGAGCCATATTGTTGATTGGGTAACTCAATCACTCAAGTTTTGGAGCATTTGGAGGAATCAAAGCTTAGGGTTGAAAATTGGGGTTTTATGTGAATAGGACAAATGAGAGGTTGAAGATGATGAATAGTGATTCATGGAAGCTAGATGGTTGATTGGGAATTCAACGCTTAGGAAGCAAGTTTGGGTTTGAGAAATGAGTTGGGAAGCCCTAGGAGCTTATGTTGGTGTCTAGGTGCAAATCGGATGGTCGAGGAGCGGAAAGATCGGAAGCGGATTTGGGCATCGTCGGAGCGTGGAAGTTTATGCGGGGATTGTTCGTGTGGTTATTTGGAGATTTGAAGTCTCGGTGATTTCGGCCCGGTATCGGCTCTCGCTTCAAGGGTGAGTTTTACTCACGTGTAGGTTTATTTCATTTTTGAAATGAAAATTATGTTGATTGGTTACGAGAAATTTGAGTCAAAAACCGTTATTTTTAAATATATCAAATTTTGATGAAAATCGAATGTGTTGAGTCTTTGATTGGATTGGTTGATCGAGTGAGGTTATTGGATATGTTTTTGTACTGTTTTGGTGTTAGGATTGGACTGGAACAGGTACCGGAAGTGATCGGAATTGATCGGAACGACGAAAAACGCAAAGCGGAATGAAAATAGAATGCTGTCAAATGCGCACGATCCGTGCGCCCCTGGCGCACGAACCATGCGTCTGGTTCTGTTTCTATTTCGCAAATTTTTTATAACAGGGCGCACGACCCGTGCACATGGGAGCACGGACCGTGCGCAGTGTTCTGTTCCAAATTTTCCAAACTTGCCCGAAACGATCCCGATCGATTCTAATCCTCTTTTAATCCTTTCCTAACCCTTCTATAATGATATTAGGCTTATAATGCCATGATTTTGGGTATGTTTCAAATAGGTTTTATAAAATACTTTTGATGTTGAAATCGTTTCGAAAAAACCGAATGATAGTACACGTGTGAGGATATGTTTTATTAATAACAAAGCGGACTATGAGTCCTACGTGGTAAAGTCTAATGTAAATGAACTGCGAGTTCATATGATAGTGGATATATATATTATATCGAGTTTGGGTGACGACCCATGTTGACACACTAGG
Source organism: Astragalus membranaceus (assembly GCA_039519185.1). Lineage (NCBI taxonomy): Eukaryota > Viridiplantae > Streptophyta > Magnoliopsida > Fabales > Fabaceae > Astragalus > Astragalus membranaceus. Next base: position 18,637,986 of record CM076849.1, read on the forward strand.
CGGGGTAGTCATGAACCCTTACCCTAGGCTTCGTGCCATTAGAAAACACTATTGGTATTGGGGTTCGCCGGAAGATGCAATGGGATTGCGGCCGGTGTTGTGTTAAAAGTTATTGTACTATGTTCACCAGAAGATGCAAGCGGATTGCGGCTGGTGGTACGTAGAAAGGCCTAAGATGCTAGTTCATCGGGAAACGCAAGTGGATTGCAGTCGGTGTCTTACTAGGTCGAAGCCTTATTGTATGGTTCACCGGGATTAGCAAGTGGATTGCGGTCGGTGTTGTGTCAAATCTTAAAAATGTTTTAAAAGGACCGAGAGTGCTAGTAGGGGTCTCGGTAGAACTCACTGAGATTGTATCTCATTGTTTATATGTTGTGGTTTTACAGATAAACAGGGAAAGTGGAGATCCAAGAGGCACGAGTAGGTGGTACTCGGATGGTTGCTGAAGACTTAGCTTTATGCTTAAGTGTATATCTTTCCTTGCTATCTGTCTATCAAGACATTTTGTCTTTAGCGTTATGTATTTATTTCCGCTTTCTTGTACGATATTGAACACTGTATTTCACTGATGGTTTATGGTCTTATTTATGTTTAAGACTGTTCTGTTGTTATTCAGTGAAAATTTTATAGTGGTGTTCAGTATTCAAACAGGAAATATATCTCAGATGTTTTAGGGATGGTGCACTTGGGTATTTTTACTCGATAAAAATACCGGGGTGTTACAGTTGGTATCAGAGCAGTTCGACCTAGTCAGACTTAGTTTAGGGTTGAGTCGATTCCTTGTTAGTCCTGGTTGTAATTACACTTGTGATGCTAAGAGACATTGAGCCTGATCAACTTAATACTTAGTGCATCATAAGCGGAATTATGGTAGGATGATCAAGACGCAGTCCTCGACCAAGACCGGAATCTCCAACCGGTGCATCCTCAGGAAATGTGACATGACGGTGGAAGAATACACCGCTAAGTTTGTCTCAGTTTTACCAAGTGGTAAAGTAAGCTCCGGATGACGAATGGAGAATGCAGAAGTATAAGAGGGGCCTCAGTGCTTTTATGACTTGGGGTCTCAGTTCTTATACTATTACCAATTCTGTTGCCTTGGTACAATCAGCCTATGTCGCCGAGGATGATCTCATAGGAAATATGGGAAAGGAAAGAAGGTAGTTGAATTATCAACTCCGAATGCAAAGTCCTAAGATAATTTCATCAAAGGAAAAGCAGATGCAATTCTTTGATTCTTTAAAGGTCAGAAGATGTTCTAACTGTGGAAAGCCCCACAGCGGTGATTGCAAGCGAAGATCTAATCGGTGCTATTATAGAAATGTAGAGGGTCACTATGGTAAAGAGTGCCCTATAAGGAAGAGTTTCAAGGAGTTACAAGCAGCTCTAAGGCAAGGACGAGTCAACATTCTAGATGCTCGGACAGTTACAACTACAGCCAATTTACTGAGGGGTATGAGATCAGTTTTCAATCACTCCGTCAGTATATTATATGATTCGGGTGCAACCTGTTGCTGTATATCCCGATCGCGTGTGAATCGGTTGGGATTAGCCTTATCATCGCTATCCGAGCCGATAACTATTTTTGACTGCTGCTAAGGGTCGTGTCCAGACCTAATCTTTGTATAGGATTGTCTACTTGTCATAGGAGGCAGAAATTTCGTTGTAGAATTTATTGTTTGCCTATGAGAAGTGTGGACACCATTTTGGGTATGAATTGGATGACTGCAAATCATGTTGCAATCGACTGTGTTAATCAACTATCAGCTTCACTTCAGAATCAGTTGAATTGTCTAGGACAAATTCGGAAGCGGTTACCTAGTTCACCTTAGACGGTCAATCTTCATTCCAAGGTGCGGAAGCACATGTTAGTATGTTATCTGCATCCACTGAAACTAGTTTAGATTTGGCGAACATTCAGGTTGTGAATAACTTTCTGGATGTTTTCACGATGAAGTTTCTTCTGAACCTCCAGAGCGAGAGGTAGAGTTTACTGTAGAATTGGTTCCTGGCACGGGATCAATATCTATAGTTTCTTATTGAATGTCTCCTTTAGAATTGAAAGAATTGAAGTCTCAACTTGAAGAATTGATATCAAGGAGGTTCATTCGACCGAGCGCTTCTCTATGGGGTGCTCCGGTGTTGCTTGTCAAGAAGAAAGATGGAAGTAGGAGAATGTGTATTGATTATCGACAACTCAACAAAGTGAAGATCAAGAACAAATATCCTTTGCCAAGGATATACGAATTGCTGGATCAACTTCGATGTGCCGTGGTGTTTTCAAAAATTGATCAGAGGTCAGATTATCATCAATTAAAAGTTAGAGCCTTAGATATTCTGAAGACAGCTTTCCGTACTAGGTATGGACATTACGAGTTCGTAGTGATGCCCTTTCGGTTTGACTAATGCTCCAGTGGTATTCATGGATTGCATGAACCGAGTTTTTCATACGTACCTGGATCAGTTTGTAGTCGTTTTCATCGATGATATCTTGGTGTACTCGAAGACCATTGAGGAGCATGCTCAACATCTCCGCATGGTTCTGAATGTACTCTGAGAAATGAAGTTGTACGCAAAACCCTCGAAGTGTGATTTCTGGATGCCTGAGGTAAAGTTTTTGGGACATGTGATTTCCCAAACGGGAGTTGCTGTGGATCCCAGTAAAATGGAAATTGTGTTAAACTGGGAACGACCAACGTCAGTCACTGAAATCAGAAGTTTCTTGGGTCTAGCTAGTTATTATAGAAGATCTATTCAAGGGTTCTCACAGTTAGTTATTCCACTTACTCAATTAACTCGAAAGGGTCAACCGTTTACGTGGGATGCCGATTGTGAAGAATGTTTTCAAGAGTTGAAGGTTTGGTTGACTTCTGCTCCAATCCAGATTCTTCCGGATCCGTCTTTGAAATTCCAAATTTACAGCGATGTTTCTGGGAAGGGTTTAGGAGGTGTTCTTGTGCAGAATCAATAAGAGGTAGCTTATGCGTCCAGGCAATTGAAGACTCATGAGGAGAATTATCCGACTCATGATTTGGAATTGGCAGCTATTGTGTATGCACTGAAGATTTGAAGACATTACCTGTATGGGTCTCGTTTCGAAATCTTTAGTGATCACAAGAGTTTAAAGTATCTGTTTGATCAGAAAGAATTGAATAACAGGCGAAGGAGATGGGTTGAATTCCTGAAGGATTATAAATTTGTGTTGAAGTAGCATTTAAGAGAGGCCAAAGTTGTAACAGATGCGCTGAGTAGGGAATCCATTCACATGACAGAGTTAATGACGCAAGAAATGGAATTATTAGAGTCTTTAAGATCTAAGTTGGAGTACATACATAAGTTTCCACTACAGTGGCAAGGTTTTGGTGTTAACCTTTCACTTGCAAAGATTAACAAAGAGGTTGTATTATGAGATTCCGTTTGACAGATCAAACGTAAAGACGAATATGTAAGTGAGGTAACTGTTGACTGTTTTTCACATTGCGAATAAGCACCAGAGGATTAATTGATGGATCTGCTGCAAGAGACTGGAATTTCCAAAGTGAAGTTTGGCGTGCGGTATGGTAGTTTTGAAAAATCGTTTTGTGAAAACCCGCATGCTAAAGTTAATTTTGGGAACGAATCAAGAGGCTAATAGGATCTGATTGAGGAAAATCATAGAAGGCGTGCTTAGGCTGAGGGGAAACTCAACGCTACTGGCTAATTCGGAAAGGGATTGGGTGCGTCGTACATAAATATATTGTGAGGAAAGTTACAATAAAGGAAGAAGGGTTCTGTGTTCTGTTTGATAGTTGTTTTGAGAACAACTGATGTGATTTTCATTACTTTCGAAATTAATTGATGTTCCCACGGTTCATTTCTACGTTTAAGGTCAAAGCTTATTGTAAAATCCTCATTTCATCTTTTGAAAAGTGTTGTCTCGAAAACTTGGAAGCGAGTCAAGGAAATTCACAGTGACTTTTCGTCACATTTTTCAATGTGTACGGGAACTGTTATGGATTTTTCGAAAATTTGCGGAGAACGTGTTTACACCCTTCGAGGAAATCGTGTTTGTTTTTACCTCTACCGAGGAGTACCAGTTGTGGATATCGTTTTCAACATATATTTCTATCAAGCGTCTTGTATTAGACCCTTTGATTTAGATTAATCAAAGTTGGGGCGCAAGCGAGGATAATTGGAATGAAGCTTCAGAAGTGTTTTTAAATGCGGCGCCAAGCCTATGTAGGCGAAAGAGGAGTTTCTCGTGTTGATTCGTAATAAGAGAGTTCGGACTATAATCTTAGAAGTGTTCTAGAGTAGTAGTCGAACACACTTAAAGATTGACGTACCAACTTGAGAAGATTTTCTACACTCATTTCGTTAGTTCAAGATTGTTTTCCAGCAAATTTGGACCTTTCTGAGAATGTCTGTTCTCGGTTAGTCAATCGTAAGACTTGACCAAATTTTGAGGACAAAATTCTTTCAAGTTGGGGAGAATGTAACATCCGCAAAATAATTAGTAGAATTATTTGGATGTTAACCCAATTGAGTTATTTTAGTACTTGACTGGTAAATTTATTGAGTGCTAAAATCATTTATTGGTTGTCATCGGATCGTTAACTGGATAATACGGGTCAAGGAAGTTTTGGAATCGAAATAAGAGGTTTAGATCAATATGGTAATTGGACCACGTTACCGCGTATATATTAATAAATATATGTGTATGCGTGTATGTGTGTGTGTGGGTGAGTGAATGAATTAATTAAAAAGAAAGAAAGGAAGCTCATGAGAGAAAGAAACAGAGAGGAGAAAAGAAGGAAAAGAAAAGAAAAAGGAAGAGAAAAGAAAGAAGGAAACGTAGAGGGAGAAGAGAAGAGAATGTATGAAATCTTTACCAAATTTCTTCTCCTTGGTTCCATTAGAATCCACTCATCATCCTCTTCATTTTGACCCAAACAACATCACCAACAACTCACTCTTCACCATTCTACCATTTTCGATTTTGAGAGGGTTTTGAGGGTTGAAGTTCAAGGGAAGCTTAGGAGGGTGATTGGTGTTCCATAGGAGCCATATTGTTGATTGGGTAACTCAATCACTCAAGTTTTGGAGCATTTGGAGGAATCAAAGCTTAGGGTTGAAAATTGGGGTTTTATGTGAATAGGACAAATGAGAGGTTGAAGATAATGAATAGTGATTCATGGAAGCTAGATGGTTGATTGGGAATTCAAAGCTTAGGAAGCAAGTTTGGGTTTGAGAAATGAGTTGGGAAGCCCTAGGAGCTTATGTTGGTGTCTAGGTGCAAATCGGATGGTCGAGGAGCGGAAAGATCGGAAGCGGATTTGGGCGTCGTCGGAGCGTGGAAGTTTATGCGGGGATTGTTCGTGTGGTTATTTGGAGATTTGAAGTCTCGGTGATTTCGGCCCGGTATCGGCTCTCGTTTCAAGGGTGAGTTTTACTCACGTTTAGGTTTATTTCGTTTTTGAAATGAAAATTATGTTGATTGGTTACGAGAAATTTGAGTCAAAAACCGTTATTTTTAAATATATCGAATTTTGATGAAAATCGAATGTGTTGAGTCTTTGATTGGATTGGTTGATCGAGTGAGGTTATTGGATATGTTTTTGTACTGTTTTGGTGTTAGGATTGGACTGGAACAGGTACCGGAAGTGATCGGAATTGATCGGAACGACGAAAAACGCAAAGCGGAATGAAAATAGAATGCTGTCAAATGCGCACGATCTGTGCGCCCCTAGCGCACGAACCATGCGTCTGGTTCTGTTTCTATTTCGCAAATTTTTTATAACAGGGCGCACGACCCGTGCACATGGGAGCACGGACCGTGCGCAGTGTTCTGTTCCAAATTTTCTAAACTTGCCCGAAACGATCCCGATCGATTCTAATCCTCTTTTAATCCTTTCCTAACCCTTCTATAATGATATTAGGCTTATGATGCCATGATTTTGGGTATGTTTCAAATAGGTTTTATAAAATACTTTTGATGTTGAAATCGTTTTGAAAAAACCGAATGATAGTACACGTGTGAGGATATGTTTTATTAATAACAAAGCGGACTACGAGTCCTACGTGGTAAAGTCTAATGTAAATGAACTGCGAGTTCATATGATAGTGGATATATATATATATATATATATATATATATATATATATATATATATTATATCGAGTTTGGGTGACGACCCATGTTGACACACTAGGCGGGATAGTCATGAACCCTTACCCTAGGCTTCGTGCCATTAGGAAACACTATTGGTATTGGGGTTCGCCGGAAGATGCAATGGGATTGCGGCCGGTGTTGTGTTAAAAGTTATTGTACTATGTTCACCAGAAGATGCAAGTGGATTGCGGCTGGTGGTACGTAGAAAGGCCTAGGATGCTAGTTCATCGGGAAACGCAAGTGGATTGCAGTCGGTGTCTTACTAGGTCGAAGCCTTATTGTATGGTTCACCGGGATTAGCAAGTGGATTGCGGTCTGTGTTGTGTCAAATCTTAAAAATGTTTTAAAAGGACCGAGAGTGCTAGTAGGGGTCTCGGTAGAACTCACTGAGATTGTATCTCATTGTTTATATGTTGTGGTTTTACAGATAAACAGGGAAAGTGGAGATCCAAGAGGCACGAGTAGGTGGTACTCGGATAGTTGCTGAAGACTTAGCTTTATGCTTAAGTGTATATCTTTCCTTGCTATCTGTCTATCAAGACATTTTGTCTTTAGCGTTATGTATTTATTTCCGCTTTCTTGTACGATATTGAACACTGTATTTCACTGATGGTTTATGGTCTTATTTATGTTTAAGACTATTCTGTTGTTATTCAGTGAAAATTTTATAATGGTGTTCAGTATTCAAACAGGAAATATATCTCCGATGTTTTAGGGATGGTGCACTTGGGTATTTTTACTCGATAAAAATACCGGGGTGTTACAGCTTTCGGTTCACCTCTACCCGCAGGAGCATCATATGGCTTACCACGGCTCTGAGACTTGCTCTTCTTCTCATTAACAATCTTGTAATGAGCATTGCTATCCTCCTCGTAGATCCTGCAGCTATCGATCAAATCGGAAAAGATACGGATCTTCTGATATCCAATGGCCTTCTTGATCTCTGGTCGCAACCCGTTCTCAAACTTGATGCACTTCGAAAATTCAGCAGTTGCTTCACTGTAGTGCGGATAAAACTTAGCCAACTCCACAAACTTAGCAGCATACTCAGTGACCGACAGTTTTCCTTGCTTCAGCTCAAGGAACTCAATTTCCTTCTTACCCCGAACATCTTCCGGATAATACTTCCTCGTAAATTCCCTACGGAACACAACCCAAGTGACCTCTTCACTTGCAGCTACCAACCTTTGACTAGTCTCTAACCACCAGTCATCAGCTTCTTCTGCCAACATATGAGTACCATAACGAATCTTCTGCGCTGGAGTGCAGTCCATCACACGGAAGATCCTCTCCATCTCCTTCAGCCAAGCCAACGCTCCATCGGGATTATACTTGCCTTTGAAAGCAGGCGGATTCTCTCTTTGAAACGTCGTCAAACTACGAGACCCAGCATTCTCACCAGCATTCTGCTGACCCTCCACGGCCTGAGCCATAACAGCCAACGCAGCAGCAATAGCAGCATCGTTCCTTCCAGCCATCTCAACTAATCACTTCAACATAAACAACAGTTAAAACTAATTGACAATACTTGATCGTCAATGACACAATAACTTGACAACTTGGCCGGACAGACCGAAACTGCTCTGATACCACTAATGTAACACCTCATTTCTACCCGGTAAAATAGTGCAAAATCAGAGTTCATAAAAATCTTTTTCAACAAAACAATGGAGTGCCACATTGGCTTCGTGGAAACAATAGACGATTTAATTCGCTTTTTGAAAACAGATACATAGCGCTTTCGGATGAACCGATAAAACGACATCTCAAAACAAGTCAAACTTCTTTTAACTACGCAGCGGAAATTCAAACGGTTCAACTAAACAACCGTGGCAACTATGCAAAGTTCATAACTCAAAATCCAACAGTAAACAACTTAAATAACTAAATAAACGTTCATCCCCCCGAGTGCTACGTATCAGAGCGACGACACCGACTTGATCAAATGAAGGTACAACGACATTCATTCGAGGTTACCTGCACGTTACCAACATAGGGGTAACATTCAAACAGAAGGGGTGAGATATCGAACCATATAATGAATCATATGAAAGACAATATATATCAGGTCAGGACATCAGGTCATCATTTCACAACGGTCAATATCATCATATCACAACGGTCAATATCATCATATCACAATGGTCAATATCATCATATCACAACGGTCAAGTCATTACGTCACGGCAGACAAAATCATCTCAATCGCATAAATATGCAACATGAATGCAGAATGTGACTTGACTCAGGGCCACCGCCCTATAATGCATGTGGTACCATAATTCAAACCCGTAAATAGGGGCATCAACATCGCAACATCGTCGTCGTGGTTTGAGCATAGCTCCATCGTAAAAATATGCTATGCATGCGACGCTATGTAAATGCACAAACAAATAACAACGGTTACATAGCAACGCAACAACATCGGAAAGCAACATTGGTCGTAGGCCTCAACACATCACCTACCAATGAATAGAGGCAACTTCGTCTTCGTACAACCTTCGTCGTCAACAATTTACTACTTAGCAATTTTCAACATTTTGGCAACATCGCAATATTTTAGCAACTTTCGACATTTTGGCAACTTTGGGCCTAATCACATATTTAAATTGAGTGTAGTTTTCAATGAATCAAGAATCATTCAAAAAGGAGTTCAAACAAAAACGTTATACACGAAATACCGAACCTATATCCAGATTGTTTCCAGAATTTTAACCTTACTTGTGACACCTGTAACTCGAGCTATACAACTCCAAATACAACCAAACTAGTGCCAAATTAACAAGCATTAAGTCTAGTTTCTGAAAAGGTAAACCACATAATTTTTGGACCGCTATATTGTTCCCAGTTACTGTATAACCGAACCTACACCCAGATCGTTTCCAGAATTTTAACCTAACTTGTGACACCTATAACTCGAGCTATACAACTCCAAATACAACCAAACTAGTGCCAAATTAACAAGCATTAAGTCTAGTTTCTAAAAAGGTAAACCACATAATTTTTGGACCGCTAGATTGTTCCCAGTTATTGTATAACCGAACCTATATCCAGATCGTTTCCCTTATGAACATGGCAAGTGCAAATATAATTCTAGGGCTAATAACTTAGAACACCAATCACACAACAATTGTTCAACAAGGCAACATAAACATATGATCATACATGGTGACAACTTATCAAACCCTAACCCCTACATAAAGCCATTCATAGGACCCATTATAGAGCTAGAACCCCACCCTTACCTTAGCCTTAGAAGATCACGAACCCTAGCTTGAGAAGATCACGAAACCCTAGCCTTCTCTCTCCTCTTGGCGTCGCTCCCTCCTTCTTCTCTCCTCTTGGTCGTCGCTCTCTCCCTCTTCTCTTCTCTCTAATTCTATTTTTTTTGTTCTTTCTAAATGAGCCAAACCCTAAAATACCTCTTATTTATACTTATTCAATTTTATGGGCTTTTCTATGGCTTATGCGAATTACATCATGGGCCTCGCTTAACACTTCTCATTTTACTACTCCCAACCCTAACAATAGGCCCACCTATACTAGCATTATTATTATTCTATTATTTTTCTACCAATTAAATTCCCAAACAATTCAATTAAATAATTACTTAAATTTTTTGGGGCGTTACATAGTGCATCATAAGCGGAATTATGTCAGGATGACCAAGACGCAGTCCTCGACCAAGACCGGAATCTCCAACCGGTGCATCCTCGGGAAAGGTGACATGACGGTGGAAGAATACATCGCTAAGTTTGAGAAGTTGTCTCAGTTTTAACAAGTGGTAAAGTATGCTCCGAATGAGGAATGGAAGATGCAGATGTATAAGAAGGGCCTTCGTACTTATATGACTCAGGGTCTCAGTTCTTATACTCTCACTAATTATGCTGCATTAGTGCAACCAGCCTATGTCACCGAGGATGATCTCATAGGGAATATGGGAAAGGTTTAGGATGTGTTCTGATGCAGAATCAACAAGTGGTAGCTTATGCATCCAGGCAATTAAAGTCTCATGATGGAGAATTATCCAACTCATGATTTGGAGTTGGTGGCTATTGTGTATGCACTGAAGATTTGGAGATATTACCAGTAAGGGTCCCGTTCCGAAGTCTTTAGTGGTCACAAAAGTTTAAAGTATCTGTTTGATCTGAAAGAACAGAATAACAGGCAAGGAAGATGTGTAGAATATCTGAAGGATTATGACTTCGAGTTGAAGTATCATCCAGGAAAGGCCAATGTTGTAGCTGATGCGCGTAGTAGGAAATCGCTTCACACGGCAGATTTAATGATGCATGAAATGGAATTGTTAGAGTCTTTTAGCTCTAAGACGGGGTACATACATAAGTTTCCACTACAGTGGCAAGGTTTTGGTGTTAACCTTTCACTTGCAAAGGTTAAAAATCAGATTGTATTATGTGATTCCGTTTGACAAGTCAAATGTGAATACGAATATGTAAGTGAGGTAACTGTTGACTGGTTTTTTTTTCACATTGCGAATAACCATCAAAGGATTAATTGAGGGATCTGCTTGCAAGAGTCTGAAATTTCCGAAGTGAAGCTTGGCGTGCGGTATGGTAGTTTTGAAAAATCATTTTGTGAAAACCCGCTTGCTAAAGTTAATTTTGGGAACGAATCAAGAGGCTAATAAAATTTGATTGAGGAAGAAAATCTTAGGAGGATTACTTAGGTTGAGGGGAAGCTCTCAGCGCTATTGACTAATTCGGAAAGGAATTGTAACACCCGCAAAATAATTAATAGAATTATTTGGATGTTAACCCAATTGAATTAATTTAGTACTTGACTAGTAAATTTATTGAGTGCTAAAATTATTTATTGGTTGTCATCGGATCGTTAACCGGATAATACGGGTCAAGGAAGTTTTGAAATCGAAATAAGAGATTTAGAGCAATATGGTAATTGGACCACATTACCAGTTATATATTAAATAAATATATATGTATGCGTGTATGTGTGTGAAAGAAAGAATAAAGAAAGAAAGAATTAAGAAAGAAAAGAAAGGAAGCGCACGAGAGAGAGAGATACAGAGAAGAGGAAAAGAAAAGATGGGAGAAAAGAAAGAATGAATAAGGAGGAAGAAGAGGAAAAGGGAAGATTTAGGCTCATCAAAACGACTTCCTTCCAACATGAAAAACGTTCAGCGTTACTTCCTCTTCGATTTGGTACCAAAATCATCATCATCAACTCACTCTCTCTCACTTTGCCATTTTCGAATTTAAGAGGAAAATGGAGATTTTTGTTGTTCAAGCTCAAAGGAAAGCTTTGGATGGTGTTTTGGAGCGGGCTCAAGGTGGATTGCGCAAATATTGATGTTCGATTTGGGGTTTGTGAAGAATAAGAGATTAGGGTTCAAATTGGGGTTATGTGTGAATAGTGAATTGGAGCTTGAAGACAATGAATAGTAATTTCATGGGGGTTTTGTGATTGATTGTAGGTTGAAAGATTGAAAGCGGATTTGGGCGTCGTCGGAGTGAGGAAGTTTATGCGGGGATTGTTCGTGTGGTTATTTGGAGATTTCGAAGTCTCGGAGATTTCGGCTCGGTATCGACTCTCGCTTCAAGGGTGAGTTTTACTCACGTTTAGGTTTATTCCGTTTTGGTATGTTTTCTTGGGTCAATTGGTTTTCGAAAGATTTTGACTTAAAAACCGTTATTTGGAAATAAGTCGTATTTTGATAAAATTCGTTTAAAATGAGTTTTTGATTGAATCGATTGATTGTGTGATATTGATTGGGACTGTTTTTCTGGTTATTTGAAGTGTTTTCAATCGGAACAAAAATCGGAATTGAGCGGAATCGCGAATTTTGCGCGAAACCGCCAAAATTCTGCACCATCAGATGCCCATCGCGTCGCGACCCCCATCCCATCGCGTCGCGACCTGAATTGATTTTGAAACGCAAATCTATCTGCCTGAATTCGCGTCGCGACGGTTTGCAGATTTTCAACAGTTTTTCACTGATTTTGTTTTCGCGATATCTTTTGATCCGGGAACCCGATTGAGGTGTTCTAAGATGCGTTGGAAAGCTTATTCAGAGGCCTAACTGAATATTCTATTTTAAGGTAAAATGAACTGTTTTTGGAGTCGTAAATTGTGTTGAAAAGTGACGAATTAGTATGCGAGAGTGAATGTGGATTTAACTTGTAATGTTCAATTATTTGTCTGAGGTAAATGAACCTTGAGTTCGTATGATTGTAGATATATATATTATATCGAGTTTGGGTGACGACCCATGTTGACATACTAGGCGGGGAAGTCATGAACCCTTACCCTAGGCTCCGTGCCATTAGGAAACACTATTGGTTATGGGGTTCGCCGGGATTAGCAAGTGGATTGCGGTCGGTGTTGTGTTAAAAGTTTGTACTACGTTCATCGGGATTAGCAAGTGGATTGCGGTCGGTGGTACGTAGAAAGGCCTAGGATGTTAGTTCATCGGGATTAGCAAGTGGATTGCGGTCGGTGTCCTACTAGATCGAAGCCTTATTGTATGATTCACCGGGATTAGCAAGTGGATTGCGGTCGGTGTCGTGTCAAACCTTAAAAACGTTTTAAAACTGGACCGCGAGTGTTAGTAGGGGTCTCGGTAGAACTCACTGAGATGTTTATCTCACTGTTTATATTTTGTGGTTTTTACAGAGAAGCAGGGGAAACAGCAAAGGTGAAGAAGCACAGCTAGGTGGTGTGCTTATGAAGACGGTGAAGACTTAGTTTTCATTGTTAATGTCTTTCCCTCGAGATCTTTGTATTTCCGATTGTATAACTTGTACCAGTAAAAGTTGTAAAATCGTTTCCGCTATTTCTTGGTATTTGGATATTGGACTCTAGGTTATGAGTTGTTTTTATTTATGTTCAATATCTAAAACAGGAAAAATATCTCTGATTATTTTATGATGGTATACTTGGGTGTTTTTACTCGATAAAAATACCGGGGTGTTACAGTTGGTATCAGAGCAGTTTGACCTAGTCGGACTTAGTTTAGGGTTGAGTCGATTCCTTGTTAGTCCTGGTTGTAATTACACTTGTGATGCTAAGAGACATTGAGCCTGATCAACTTAATACTTAGTGCATCATAAGCGGAATTATGGTAGGATGATCAAGAGGCAGTCCTCGACCAAGACCAGAGTCTCCAACCGGTGCATCCTCAGGAAAGGTGGCATGACGGTGGAAGAATACACCGCTAAGTTTGAGAAGTTGTCTCAGTTTTACCAAGTGGTAAAGTAAGCTCCGGATGACGAATGGAGAATGCAGATGTATAAGAGGGCCATAAGTGATTTTATGACTTGGGGTCTCAGTTCTTATACTATTACCAAGTATGTTGCCTTAGAGCAATCAGCCTATGTCGCCGAGGATGATCTCATAGAGAATATTGGAAAGGAAAGAAGGCAGTTGATTTATCAACTCCGAATGCAAAGTCCTAAGATATTTTCATCAAAGGAAAAGCAGGTGCAATTTTCTGATTCTTCAAAGGTCAGAAGATGTTCTAACTATGGAAGACATCACCAGGGTGATCGTCAGCACAGATCAATCGGTGCTATTATTGTAATGAAGAAGGTCACTATACAAATAAGTGCCCTGCAAGGAAGAGTTCCAAGGAGTTACAAGCAGCTCCAAGGCAAGGATGCGTCAACACTTGGGATGCTCAGACAGTTACAACCGCAGACAAATTTATTGAGGAGTATGGGATTCGTTTTCAACAACTCCGTCAGTATATTATACGATTCGGGTGCAACCCATTGTTTTATAGCTCAATCATGTGTGGATCGGTTGGGACTAGCGAATCTCTGCTATTCGAGCCGATAACTATTTTATTGCTGCCAAGGGTCGTGTCCAGACCCAATCATTGTGTGAAAATTGCCTACTTGTCATAGGGGACAGAAACTTTGTTATCAAATTTATTTTCCTGCCTTTGAGAAGTATGAACATCGACTTGGGTATGAATTGGATGACTGCAAATCGCGTTACGATCGACTGTGCCCATCGAACCATCAGTCTTGCCTCTGAATCTGTTGAATTGACAAAGACAAATTCTGAAGCAGTTATCTCTTTCACCTCAGCAAGCCAACCATTATTTCAAGGTGCAGAAGCTTATGTTATTATGTTATCGGCATCCATTGAAACTGGTTTAGATTTGTCTTCTGTTCAAGTGGTGAATGAATTTCTGGGTGTTTTTCCAGATGAAGTTTCATCCTTACCTCCTGACCGAGAGGTAGAGTTTCCTATAGAATTGATTCCTGGCGCAGGATCAATGTCTATTTCTCCTTACAGAATGTCTCCTTTAGAATTGAAGGAATTGAAGTCTCAACTTGAAGAATTAATATCGAAGAGGTTCATCCGACCGAGTGCTTCTCAATGGGGTGCTCCAGTGTTGTTAGTTAAGAAGAAGGACGGAAGCATGAGGTTGTGTATTGATTACCGACTACTAAACAAAGTGACGATCAAGAACAAATATCCTTTGCCAAGGATACACAAATTGCTGGATCAACTTAGAGGTGCCGTGGTGTTTTCAAAAAATTGATCTGAGATCAGGCTATCATCAAATAAAAGTGAGAGCCTTAGATATTCCGAAGACGGCTTTCCGTACTAGGTATGGACATTACGAGTTTGTAGTGATGCCCTTCAGTTTGACTAATGCTCCGGCGGTATTCATGGATTACATGAACCGAGTTTTTCACACGTATCTAGATCAGTTTGTTGTAGTTTCATTGATGATATCTTGGTATACTCTAAGACCATTGAGGAGCATGTTCAACATCTCCGAATTGTTCTGAATGTACTCCGAGAGAGGAAGTGGTATACATGTGATTTCCCAATTCGGGAGTTTCTGTAGATCCCAGTAAGTAGGAAGCGGTGTTGAATGGGAGTGACCGACATTAGTCGCAGAGATCAAAAGTTTGAGTTTAGCCGATTACTATAGGAGATTTATTCAAGGGTTCTCACAGTTAGTTATATTCCACTCACTCGACTAACTCGAAAGGGTCAACCGCTTACGTGGGATGGTGATTGTGAAGAATGTTTTCAAGAATTGAAGGTTAGGTTGACTTCTGCACCAATCCTGATTCTTCCGGATCCGTCTTTGAAATTCCAAATTTACGGCGATGTTTTTGGGAATGGTATAGGAGGTGTTCTGGTGCAGAATCAACAAGAGGTAGCTTATGCGTCCAGACAGTTGAAGATTCATGAGGAGAACTACCCAACTCATGATTTGGAGTTGGCAGCTATTGTGTATGCGCTGAAGATTTGATGACATTACCTGTATGGGTCTCGTTTGGAAGTCTTTAGTGGTCACAAGAGTTTAAGGTATCTGTTTGATCAGAAAGAACTGAATAGCAGGCAGAGAAGTGTGTTGAGTTTCTGGAGGATTATAAATTCGTGTTGATGTAGCATTCAAGAGAGGCCAGTGTTGTAACTGATGCACTGAGTAGGAAATCTATCCACATGGCCGAGTTTATGATGCATGAGATGGAATTATCAGAGTCTTTTAGAGACTTAAATCTGAATTCAAGATCAAGGAGGAACCGGTTAGTGTTGAGCCATATGAGGATCTCTAGTTCCCTAAGGGATTCTATACGCTTAGCACAGGAATTTGATGTGAAGCTACAATCACAAAAGGTATTTTCAGATTTTACCATGGATAGTGATGGAGTCAGTTGTTTCAACGGTAGAATCTGTGCGCCCGATGATGAGAACGATAGAAGGCAAGTTTTAGAGGAAGCACGCCGAAGTTTATATTCTGTGCACCCTAGATCCACCAAGATGTACAAAGATGTAAAGCAGATGTATTAGTGGCAAGGTATTAGTTTGTTAATCTCTTCTTTGTGAAGGTTAACAATGAGATTGTATTATGAGATGCCGTTTGACAGGTCAAATGTGAATACGAATATGGAAGTAAGGTAACTGCTGGCTGTTTTTCACGTTGCGAATAACCATCAAAGGATTAATTGAGGGATCTGCTTGCAAGAGTTTGAAATGTCAGAAGTGAAGCTTGGCGTGCGATATGGTAGTTTTGAAAAATCGTTTTTGTGAAAACCCGCATGCTAAAGTTAATTTTCGGAACGAGCCAAGAGGCTAATAAAATTTGATTGAGGAAAATCAAAGGAGGATTACTTAGGTTGAGGAGAAGTTCTCCACGCTATATGGACTAATTTGGAAATGAATCGGGTGCGTCGTTGGTAAAAACCTCGTGATGAAGTTGCAATAGAGGAAAAAGAGCACTGAGTTCTGTTTGATAGTTGTTTTGAGAACAACTGAGGTGATTTTCATTGTTTTCCAATTTAATTGATGTCCCCACGGTTTATTTCTACGTTTAAGGTCAAAGTTTTTAGTAAAACCTTCATTCCATCTTTTGAAAAGTTTTATCTCGAAATCTTGGGGGCGAGTCAAGAAATTTCACAGATGACTTTTCCGTCACATTTTTCAATGTGTATGAGAACTGTTATGGATTTTAGAAGATTTGTTGAGAAAGTGTTTACACCCTTCGAGGAAATCGTGTTTTGTTTTTACCTCTACCGAGGAGTACCAGTTTGTGGATCTCATTTCCAACCTGCATTTCTATCAAGTGTCTTGTATTAGACCCTTTGATTTAAATTAATCAAAGTTGGGGTGTAAACGAGGATAGGTGGAATGAAGCTTCGGAAGTGTTTTCAAACGCGGTGCCGAGCCCATGTAAGCGAGTGATGAGTTTATCATGTTGATTCGTAACAAGAGAGTTCGGACTATAACCTTAAAGCGTTCTAGGGTAGTAATGGAACGTACTTAGAGATTGACGTGCCAACTTGGGAAGATTTTCTACACTCATTTCGTTAATTCAAGATTGTGTTCCAGCAACTTAAGACCTTTCTGAGAATGTCGATTCTCGGTTAGTCAGATGAAAGACTTGACGAAATTTTGAGGACAAAATTCTTTCAAGTTGGGGAGAATGTAACACCCGCAAAATAATTAACAGAATTATAGGGATGTTAACCTAATTGAATTAATTTAGTAATTGACTAGTAAATTTATTGAGTGCTAAAATTATTTATTGGTTGTCATCGGATCGTAACCTGATAATACGGGTCAAGGAAGTTTTGGAATCGAAATAAGAGATTTAGAGCAATATGGTAATTGGACCACGTTACCAGTTATATATTAAATAAATATATATGTATGCGTGTATGTGTGTGAAAGAATTAATAAAGAAAGAAAGAATTAAGAAAGGAAGCGCACGAGAGAGAGAGAGAGAGAGAGAGAGAGATACAGAGAAGAGGAAAAGAAAAGATGGGAGAAAAGAAAGAATGAATAAGGAGGAAGAAGAGCAAAAAGGGAAGATTTAGGCTCATCAAAACGACTTCCTTCCAACACCAAAAATGTTCAGCGTTACTTCCTCTTCGATTTGGTACCAAAATCATCATCATCAACTCACTCTCTCTCACTTTGCCATTTTCGAATTTAAGAGGAAAATGGCGGTTTTTGTTGCTCAAGCTCAAAGGAAAGCTTTGGATGGTGTTTGGGAGCGGGCTTAAGGTGGATTGCGCAAATATTGAAGTCCGATTTGGGGTTTGTGAAGAATAAGAGGTTAGGGTTCAAATTGGGGTTATGTGTGAATAGTGAATTGGAGCTTGAAGACAATGAATAGTAATTTCATAGGGGTTTTGTGATTGATTGTAGGTTGAAAGATTGAAAGCGGATTTGGGCGTCGTCGGAGCGAGGAAGTTTATGAGGGGATTGTTCGTGTGGTTATTTGGAGATTTCGAAGTCTCGGAGATTTCGGCTCGGTATCGACTCTCGCTTCAAGGGTGAGTTTTACTCACGTTTAGGTTTATTCCGTTTTGGTATGTTTTGTTGCGTCAATTGGTTTTCGAAAGATTTTGACTTAAAAAACCGTTATTTGGAAATAAGTCGTATTTTGATAAAATTCGTTTAAAATGAGTTTTTGATTGAATCGATTGATTGTGTGATATTGATTGGGACTGTTTTTCTGGTTATTTGAACTGTTTTCAATCGGAACGAAAATCGGAATTGAGCGGAATCGCGAATTTTGCGCGAAACTGCCAAAATTCTGCACCATCAGATGCCCATCGCGTCGCGACCCCCATCCCATCGCGTCGCGACCTGAATTGATTTTGCAACGCAAATCTATCTGCCTGAATTCGCGTCGCGACGGTTTGCAGATTTTCAACAGTTTTTCACTGATTTTGTTTTCGCGATATCTTTTGATCCGGGAACCCGATTGAGGTGTTCTAAGATGCGTTGGAAAGCTTATTCAGAGGCCTAACTGAATATTCTATTTTTAAGGTAAAATGAACTGTTTTTGGAGTCGTAAATTTTGTTGAAAAGTGACGAATTAGTATGCAAGAGTGAATGTGGATTTAACTAGTAATGTTCAATTATTTGTCTGAGGTAAATGAACCTTGAGTTCGTATGATTGTAGATATATATATTATATCGATTTTGGGTGACGACCCATGTTGACATACTAGGCGGGGAAGTCATGAACCCTTACCCTAGGCTCCGTGCCATTAGGAAACACTATTGGTTATGGGGTTTGCCGGGATTAGCAAGTGGATTGCGGTCGGTGTTGTGTTAAAAGTTTGTACTACGTTCATCGGGATTAGCAAGTGGATTGCGGTCGGTGTCCTACTAGATCGAAGCCTTATTGTATGATTCACCGAGATTAGCAAGTGGATTGCGGTCAGTGTCGTGTCAAACCTTAAAAACGTTTTAAAACTGGACTGTGAGTGTTAGTAGGGGTCTCGGTAGAACTCACTGAGATGTTTATCTCACTGTTTATATTTTGTGGTTTTTACAGAGAAGCAGGGGAAAAAGCAAAGGTGAAGAAGCACAGCTAGGTGGTGTGCTTATGAAGACGGTGAAGACTTAGTTTTCATTGTTAATGTCTTTCCCTCGAGATCTTTATATTTCCGATTGTATAACTTGTACCAGTAAAAGTTGTAAAATCGTTTCCGCTATTTCTTGGTATTTGGATATTGGACTCTAGGTTATGAGCTGTTTTTATGTATGTTCAATATCTAAAACAGGAAAAATATCTCTGATTATTTTATGATGGTATACTTGGGTATTTTTACTCGATAAAAATACCGGGGTGTTACAGGAATCGGGTGCGTCGTTGGTAAAAACCTCGTGAGGAAGTTGCAATAGAGGAAAAGGAGCTCTGAGTTCTGTTTGAAAGTTGTTTTGAGAACAACTGAGGTGATTTTCATTACGTTCAAATTTATCTGATGTCCCCACGATTTATTTCTACGTTTAAGGTCAAACTTTTTAGTAAAACCCTCATTCCATCTTGTTGAAAAGTTTTATCTCGAAATCTTGGGGGCAAGTCAAGAAATTTCACAGATGACTTTTCCGTCACATTTTTCAATGTGTATGAGAACCGTTATAAATTTTAGAAAATTTGTTGAGAACGTGTTTACACCCTTTGAGGAAATCGTGTTTGTTCTTATCTCGATCGAGGAGTACCAATATGTGGACCTCATTTTTCAACCTGTATTTCTATCAAGTGTCTTGTATTAAACCCGTTGATTTAGATTAATCAAAGTTGGGGTGTAAACGAGGATAAGTGGAATGAAGCTTCGAAGTGTTTTCAAACGAGGTGTCGAGCCTATGTAGGCGAATGATGAGTTTCTCGTGTTGATTTGTAACAAGAGAGTTCGGACTATAACCTTAGAGCGTTCTAGGGTAGTAGTGGAACGTACTTAGAGATTAACGTGTCAACTTGAGAAGAGTTTCTACATTCATTCGTTAAATTCAAGATTGTTTTCCAGCAAGTTAAGGTCCTTTCTGAGAATGTCGATTCTCGGTTATTCAAATGAAAGACTGGACGAAATTTTGAGGACAAAATTCTTTCAAGTTGGGGAGAATGTAACATCCTCAAAATAATTAATACAATTATTTGGACGTTAACCCAATCGAATTAATTTAGTACTTAATTGGTAAAATTATTGAGTGCTAAAGATAATTATTGGTTGTCTTAGGATCGTTAATCGGTTAATTCGGGGCAATGACGATTTAGAATCTAAATAAGAGATTAAGGACAATATGGTAATTTGACCACGTTACCACTTATATATTAAATAAATATATATATATGTGTGTGTGTGTGTGTGTGTGTGTGTGTGTGTGTGTGTGTGTGTGTGTGTGTGTAAGTGAAAGAAAGAATTAAAAGAAAGAAAAGAAAAGAAAGAAAGATGCGAAGGAGAGAAACAGAGAGGAGAAAAGAAGGAAAAGAAAGGAAATGGAGAAAAGAAAAGAATGGGTTTGGAAGAAGAAGAAGAAGAAGAAGAATAAGGGTCAACATTGACTCATCAAAACACAATCCTTCCTTCACAAAAAATGATCTCCTCATCATCCTCTTCAATTTGGTACCAAAATCATCACCTACAACTCACTCACTCTCATCTTGCCATTTTCGAATTGAAGGAAGAAGAGGAGGAAATCATGAGTTTCTTCTTCTTTATAGTGTGTTGGAGGTTTAGGAAACTCAAATAGGAGTTTGGTTACTAGTTTGGAGTGAAGGAATCAAAGATTGGAGAGTTAGGGTTTGATTGTCAAAAATTGGGGTTTATGTGAATAGTGATTCGAAGCTTGAAGACGATGAATAGTGTTCATGGAGGTTGAAGGTTGATGTTGAGGTTCTGTTGAAAGATGAAAGCTTAGGAATCAAAGTTGGGGCTTTTGTGAGGAGCTTGAAGCCAAGGAGCTTATGTTGGTGTCTAGATGAAAAGCGAATTTCTCGAGTCTCGCGAGTCGGATGTTCGAGTTGCGGTGTTTCGTGATTTTCATCACGATAGGTGAGTTTTACTCACGTTTAGGATTTTATGTTTTGAATTGATTAATTTCAAAATGAATTTTATGTTGATTGATTTGATTGATTGCTTGATGTGATTGTTTCAGTTTGAATTGCGTGAGAAACGTCGTTTTGGTCGAAAAACCGTCAAACCGACAATTAACGGATTTTGGGGAAATTGATGTCTGATTGTTATGGATTGATATGTTTGATTGATTGAGGAGTGAATTAATGTTGATTGGACTGGTTTTGGTGTTGTTATGAACTGTTTTTCAGTTAGGTACGTATCGAAAACGTTTAGAAAGCGAAACGGCACAAAATCGAGTTTTGAAAATCTGTTTTTCTGCAATAGTCACTGATTTTGTTTTCGCGATAAATTTTGATCCGGCAACCCGGCTGAGGTGTTCTCAGGTGAGTTTGAAAGCTTATTGAAATTCCTAATCAAATAAATGATTTAAATTGTATAATGAACTGTTTTTGAAGTTATAGATTGTTTCAAATAAACCGAATAATAGAACTCGTGTGAGGACATGTTTTGTTGAAAAAGAAAACGGACTATGAGTCCTATGTGATATTGTATAAATGACGTGGGATGATTCTTGAATCATCTAAACCGGTCTATGGTATGTTCTATTTATTGAGTTATATAGTTGATGCGGGATGAATATGATTTGGTCTAAACCGATCATTCTATCTGTTATTATGCAACTGACGCGGGATGTTTATTAATTATTCATCTAAACCGGTCTATGATTCCTAATATATATTATATCTAGTCGGGGTGACGACCCCTATGAAATAGCATGCTAGGTGAGGGAAGTCATGAGCCCTTGACCTAGTCCCCCATGTGGTTATGTTTTGCCTTTGGGAATTGTACACCTATTGGCTATGTTGGGGTTCACTCAAACTTTCGGCAGTTGGTGATGTGCTAGATGTGAAAAGGTTATGTTTGTAATTCATATCGAATTACCAGTGAATATTTGCAATTCAATAACAGAATGGCCAGTTAAAAGTTTCATATATGAACCGAGAGTGTTAGTAGGGGTCTCGGTAGAACTCACTAAGATTGTATCTCATTGTTTATATGTTGTTGTTTTACAGAGAAACAGGGAAAGAGAGTACCACAGAGGCACGAGTAGGTTGAGCTCGGATGGTTGCTGATGACTTAACTTTATGTTTAAGTTTATGTTTCCCTTTGTTGTCTATGTATTACAACACTATGTCTTTAGTGTTATATCTTTCTTCCGCTTTCTTGTATGATACTGAATACTATAGTTGCTGATGGTTTATGGCCTGAGAACCATATTGTCTTATTTGTAGTAAATGAGACTGTTTGGTTTATATTTAGCAAAAATTTATAGTGATATTCAGTGTCTAAGCAGGAAATATATCCTGATGTTCTAGGGATGGTACACTTGGGTATTTTTACTAATTAAAAATACCGGGGTGTTACTTTTTTCTTATGGTAACCAATTTATTCTCTAATTTTTTTTATGGCCGTATAGTTTCAAGATAAAAAAATTCGAGTTGGAGACTCATCGACTAAATTTGTCCTTTGGGATTATAAAATTAGGCATTAAGACTATTTTAGGAGACTATTGAGCTTGACAATTAGTTTGAGCAAAACTGTTTTTAGTAGCAGTTATTAGTTTTAAATTCATTAAATGTAACGACTCGACTTCTCTACCCTTATAATTTTAGGGATAAAGTGGATATTTACTCACAAAATAAAATTAATGTAAATAATAATAAATATATAATACATTTATAATAACAAATATACTTGTATAGACTAATATTGAAGATTCTTCTAGAAGAAATATTTTTTATTACAATACATATATGAAAATTAAATATTAATTATATTTATTTTTTTATCTTGACTGTTTCTAAATTATTGAGCTAATATATTAATAAAATTACACATTATTAATCTTTATATAGTCTTCTATATATATATATATATATATATATATATATATATATATTAAAGTATTCTTGTTATTAACGTATGACAAACTAATCTTATTTCGTTAAAAGAACAGTATATAGTTGAGTAGATAGTCAAAAAAATATTTAAAATACAAGTGACGTGTGACTAATATCAATCATAATTTACTACTGTACTTTTTTCTTATATTTTGTCAATTTTATCTCAAGCAAATAAATAATTATAGAATTCAAGATATGTAATGTGTCTGATCAGGGTAGACAATTTCATGTATAAGTAATTAGTTTTTAATTTCATTAAATGAAAGGACTCCATGTCTCAACCTCTAGGACTTTAGGAAAAAAGGGGAGATCTACTCGCAAAGTAAAACTAATGCAAACCGCATAACCAATATATAATATAAGCAAAATAATATTAATACTTGTTGAGACTAATATCGAAGGTTCTTCTAGAATAAAATTTTCTATTAATATGCACATATAAAAAACAAAAAAAAAATTATTATATTTATTTTAATATTTGAATGATTCTAACTTATTGAACTAATATGTTGTTAAATTTAAATAATCATAATCTCTATTAATAAATATAACACACTTGTGGTCCTACTCGGCTCGAGAGATTAGTCTCTGCAACTTTGCGGAGAGGATACCCAGTTTAAACCATAAAAGGTAGTACAATTTAACCCTTTTTAACAATAAAAAAAGTAAATAGTTGGGTCATTAAAAATAATAATAACACAAATGTGTCGTTATAAAATTCAATAGTATTAAATACTATACTTTATTGATTTATTTATTAATATTCTTTCAAACAAATAAATAATTTGAGAATACAAGATTTGTATTATGGAAGTATTAGTCACTTTTTGTTTAAAGATTAAATATTTCAAATAAAATATTATTATTAAAACATCATGGAATCAGTATAGCTTGAAAATTAAGCTGATGACGAATCTTGTTATGGAAATTATTTTATATAGCAATTTTTTTGCTCTATATAAACCCTTATTTTGCCCTTAATATTGTCATAAAGTTGAGGTCAATAATAAGAAGGTGAAATCTTATTGATATTGACATTAAAGCTGCTAGAAATGACTAAGATTTTCTTTGCATTGGTTCTTGCGGCGACCCTTATCTTTCAAGGTATATTGACTCTCATCTATTATTTTGTTTAATATTTCATGTTCGGGTTGTTCATTTGGCTAGTTTGACAGAGTGAACCCAATAATATAGAATGAGTTATATACATTAATTTTAGTTAGTCGATTGATTACGTTAATTCAACGATATAGCGTTTTTTGATGTTGCCTTTCCTTATTATGTGCAGTTGCAGCAATTACTAGTGATGTTGTCATACAAAACAAATGCCAGGTCGTGTTAGATCCAGAAACATGTGACATTTGGTCATGTCGAACCCGTTGTAGTGTACAATATGGAGGAAATGCGGCGTGTATTGGAAGAGGCCCTTTTAAATGTCTTTGCTTTTATGATTGCAAGAAGTGAGTTATCAAAAAAAAACTCGTTGTTCTATTTTCAATGTGAAGGCATGTGAGAAAAAAATAAATAAACTTATGAGTTCTTTTACATTTTATGTATATGAAAGTCTGGCCAAGTTTTTCTTTTTAATGCAGAAAAACTCAAATATTATAACTTAATATTTATTTTGTGTTAAAATTTTGATATTTATTTGATGACGGATTCACTCGTCTAATAATGGTTGAGGCCCGTTGAAACACGTGAAAAAACATCAATTTCAATTTTTAAAGAATTAAGTCTCATTTTTAAAAAAAAGGGGTGAGGAGGGTATTTCCATTACCTAAAATGGCTCTAATAATTGTTTTAAGCCTGTCCTTGAGAGGTTTCAAACATCGTCAATTGAGATTACAAAGTAGGGCTCAACCCATTGATAAAGAAATAAAACTCATTGTTTTCACGTTTTTACAATTTATGTGTTAGAGATAATGACATTGAATTCTAAAGAAATTCATAACATTACTAAAATCCTATTATGAAATAATTTGAGGGTTAAGATAATAAGCTGGGCTATAATTTTGGGGAAATAATTGTAAACAAACAAGTTTTTTTATGGTAACCAATTTATTTTCTAAATTTTTTTTATGGCCGTATAGTTTCAAGATAAAAAAATTCGAGTTGGAGACTCATCGACTAAATTCGTCCTTTTGGATTATAAAATTAGGCATTAAGACTATTTTAGGAGACTATTGAGCTTGACAATTAGTTTGAGCAAAACTGTTTTTAGTAGCGGTTATTCGTTTTAAATTCATTAAATGTAACGACTCGACTTCTCTACCCTTATAATTTTAGGGATAAAGTGGATATTTACTCACAAAATAAAATTAATTTAAATAATAATAAATATATAATACATTTATAATAACAAATATACATGTATAGACTGATATTGAAGATTCTTCTAGAAGAAATATTTTTTATTACAATACATATATGAAAATTAAATATTAATTATATTTATTTGTTTATCTTGACTGTTTCTAAATTATTGAGCTAATATATTATTAAAATTACACATTATTAATCTTTATATAGTCTTCTATATATATATACTAGAATTTGAAACAGATTTTAATTCAAGAGCTGAGTATTTCTGGTCACATGGATTAATCTCAGACACAACATATAAAATGTTCAGTTCTGTTTGTAACTATTCAAGATATGTTAGGGAAAATTATAATGGTGCTTTTTCTCCTATATGTTCAAGTGTGATGAGTCAAGTTAGTACAGAAACAAGTAGATTTGTTGACAAATATGATGTGACTCTTGATGTTTGTATTTCATCTCTGTTTTCACAAACCAAAATCCTCAATCCCCATGTGAGTTTCTTTTATCCTCTTTAGCATGTCTTTATTTTCATTTATCTAAGTACAATGAGGGCATGAAATGATATTTGCTGATGACTACTTAAATGAATGAAATCTAGGTGATTTACAAGAGCTTCTTGTTTCATTATGTGTAGCAGCAACAAATATTATGTTGTAGTAGCAGCAGATATGGAATTCAACAGTTTTAGATCAGAGAGATGACAGAAAGGAGGAGGATGGTTCAAATGATGTTCAAGAACAAACAATTGGTTTTAGTGTGAAAAAAGCAGTTCTGTTCCCTCCGGAAGTAGAGAAAGGTAGATGGCTGCAATGCAACTAAATGTCATACATGTGCACACAGTTTGCTTGAGTATAAGGTGAAAAGGATTTAATTTAAGTGGATGTCAAAAGAAACGAACTCAACTTGCAGGTCCTTTTCTACATGATTTGCTTGATAGGTGAAAAGGATTCAAACAATAATTTTTTATGTATCCCGTAATTGATATTTGTGATCTTGCCTACTAAATTTCTTTTGTATTGTATGCTTGATTCCAAGCTGAGTGTTGATTTTTGGATTATCACAATGGAATTTGTCTTTAGGAAATGATGTGTGGGATGTGTAGTTTGGCAGCGAAATTGGCACTGCCTTTAAATTAGACATTTAGACATTTAGCATTGGTAGTTTCAAACAACCGATGCTAAATGTCTATTTTTTTTAAAAATGTAGACATTTAGCATCGGTTGTTTGAAACAACCGATGCTAAATGTAATTTTTTTTTTATCAAAAATGACTTTTAGCATCGGTTCTTTGGAACAACCGATGCTAAATGTCATTTTTTTTTATCAAAAATGACTTTTAGCATCGGTTATTTGGAACAACCGATGCTAAAAGTCACTTTCAGGACATTTAGCATCGGTTGTTTCAAACACCCGATGCTAAATGTCATTTTTCAGGACATTTAGCATCGGTTGTTTCAAATAACCGATGCTAAATGTCATTTTCAGACAGCAAAAACAGTGATGAAATGGACATTTAGCATCGGTTATCTGAACACCCGATGCTAAATGTGACATTTAGCGTCGGTTAAATAACCGACGCTAAATGTCTGACATTTAGCATCGGGCGATTTAGCGTCGGGCGATAACCGACGCTAAATGTCCATTTTAACCGACGCTAAATATCTTTTTTCCACTAGTGACATGTCCAATTACAGATGGAATTATGTGTGTATCAGATGCAGAGCAAACAACACCCTAATTTTCTTTACCAATTACTTTCTCTATTTTGTTTCTGCTCCCTTCGCCTTGTTCAGTAAAGAAATCTACATTCATCCAAACATGAACAAAAGAGGATAGACTCATAGAAGTAATTATAATTTAAAATGTAATTTACTCTTTTTGACCCGTGATTGCCTAATCCCCTGCTCTATTAATCATTTGTTACCTATCCATTCTATTGTATTCTTCCCCACCACTCGCTCCCTTCACTAATTACAATTTTTTCACCAATAATATCTATTCCGCCTCTCAAAAATACGCAGGCCTTTTTATTGTTAGGCCCGCCCTTTTCCAGTACCTTTCCTCTTCTCCAGCATACATTAGTCAATTGCCCATAAAAAACTTAAGAATTGCATGCAGTCACAAGTTGCAGCAGCTGGCAATCAATTGAAACATCTAAATATGTGATAAAGAGCTTGTTTCTTTCAGCATTTTAATGAAAAAAAATCATTTTAAATTTAAAAAAGTTAGTTTTGAAATTTTTGGACTGTTTGTTTAACCTTTTGGAAAAAATCATAATATGAAGAAAAAAAATCAGATTTTATATTATATTGAGAAATTCCATAATATTACTTCACAAAAGTTCTTCAACAATCAGAAAAATGACAAACAGAAACATCCAACTATCTGATCAAGTAGTACCTAATATACTAAACAGATCAACAAACCTCACTGAAATGCAGATGGTAATCTCCAAGCTGCTTATCAGTCCATCTCTGAATTGGTGTTAACAAAGCCTGTAAGAAAGACATATCCCGATCACCTTCAACCAGTGGTATTTTGTTTAATTGCTTGATTACATGCAATAAAACCCCATGCACTCTTGTGATAACATACTGTAATCCCACAATAATACGAAAGAAAGAATGGGAGACACCACACATTAAAAGAAGTCTAATACATACACATTAAAAGATAGAAACATAAATAGTATTAAGGATGAAATAAAAGGACACAAAAGTAATAACAGACTCAATCACCCCTCTATAACAACACCTGTTAGCATAACATATATATATATGATTAGAGAAAAGCTCAACCAGGGAAAAAATAACTGACAGACACTCAAAATAAAAAATATCAGAATGGTTGCTATCAACCCAAATGTCTTAATTTTTTCAAAGAAAATCAAATGCCTTAATAGCCACAAATATTAACTGATAAAGGAATTGATTGGTTGACAGAGGGTTCATGGGTCTTGTGATGATTGTGTAAACCAACAGACCCAACATGCCTAAAATCATTGTATTCTGCTTCTGAATCTATACTTGAATCTTCTCCAACATGTTTTCAAACATATCAATCTGTTTTCTGAATAAACATAAGCAAACATTACTCAAATAAACCTCTTGTGCTGGTCACTATTTGGCCATAAAATAAGAGATTTGATTAAATAGTAAGCTATTCCATATGCTATTAACTAAAGAAACACTCATTATTTATAAAATACAAAAAAGAAATGTTACAATGAATATATGAACTCACCATAGTTGTTCAATCCAAACTCAATATGACAAATCTTCAAGTAGGCAATATCCATGTCCCTTTCGAAAGAAGGAATAAAACAACTCCAATATACATACACGTGTAGAGTGTGCTCCAGCGAGCATTACATGATAATAGTCATGGTATCCTATTATGAAAGTGAAGGATAATAAATTTTCAGGGGACTAATTGCATGAAACAGAATAGCCATGGAAGCAACAATAAGCGCAAAAGAAATATATGCATATAATCAAGATATACTAATCACATTTCTATCTGGCAAGCAATATAAAATAACAAAGCAAAAGTTCTGAAAGTTGTATATTTTATAAAAAGTAGCTGTAGTAATTTGGATCTCTTCTCAAAGCAAATAGAGAAGTCAAGAAGGCAATCTCCATCACAAAATGGAATAGAGAGTCTGCACAACATGGAACCCAAAATAATGAAAGAAGAAATAGTGAGATGGCAAAACCCCCAAAATTGTTGGATCCAATTACAATTTTTCCAAGTTATGAAGATAAGAGATACAAAACTGTCAACAATTCATGCCCCTTTACACAAATGTGCATACATGTATCCTTGTATCATGATCAATCAGAAATAGAAACAGAAATAGAAATGTGCATACCTCCAATCTAACCTTGTATCATGATCAATCAGAAAATTCACCGCCTCCTGCATTAACTTATCAAGCGCGTGCCAGGATGCCACATACTCATGCAAAATTCAGGGTCAACATTACACATATTATAATCAGTAGTTGACATGAGATATAATGTAATAACTACTATTGAAAGAGTGGAAATTGAAAGAGGAAAAGAAGAAAGAGAAGCCTAGCTTCAGTTTCAGATAATAGAATACCATGTTGTCTAGGCATAGATTAGAAACCTAGATTTAATGGTAAATGAATACGTAAAAGGAGAATACTATGTATTGGAGTTTTCACCTAAATAAAAATCAAAAGTTGATGTTCAATTATTGAAACCCAAACACACAAATACCTACTAACTATTAACATTATGGCACAGAAGCTAACTACATAAAGGAAAAGAACAAACTCATTTCCCTTCATAGGGTTTTTTTTGTACATACCTCAAAAGTAAGCACAAGAAAATCAAGGGAATTGAAAAAAATCCTCCAATTTGATTATTACCAGAAGGGGGGTCAATAGAAACCCAGAGAAGGGATATAGTGATTGATATTAAAGCTAGCCATACAAACACAATAGTAGGTGTTCTACCTCTTCTTCCCGTGTCGCTTCTTTTGCTATTGTTGCTGATCCAGAGGCTGATTTGAAAGTTGAAACTTGGCAATTGTTACCTCTACCTGGTTTTGTGTTAATGTTAATAGTAATGTTTAGTTGATTAGTATTGATTAGAACAAAACATGAAAACTCTAGACAGGATTGATTCATTAGATTTTTTAAGTAGAAGGATGTGGAAATTTTAAGAAACAAAATAATAATCCATTCATCAGTGTTCATTATTCACTACAATACAATAGAATAATAATCTATTCAAGTTATTGATACAAAACATGAAAACTAAAATAGACCACAATGCTCCCCCAATCCCCAAATTTTTTTCATGTGAAATTAATACAAAAACTCAAATGAATTTTGTAACCAACTAAAAAGTTACATAAAAAACAGAAGTACCAAATACCAACCCTTTGACTAATCAAAAAAAATACCAACCTTTTGAGAGACAGTGTCATTAAGATCCACAAATATTGCCTGAGAAAGGACAAAGTAAAATTCAGTTTATTAATCAGTCAAGTAAGTCAATAAAAGAAATCACCACACAAATGAGAAGTGAAGCTCACTTGACTAAAGAGTACACAGGATTGTCTTGCAAGGGATTAGGATATGTCTGCAGTAACACCAAGATATAATAAAACCATACATTAATCTTAGTCTTGCCTCTTCATGAAGATTGTGATTGCATATCCTTCTGAATTACTTTAGTGCACCATGATGATGCACAACTACATATAAAAAAAATCAAGCAATGATTGATGAACATAAAATATTAGGCAGACTCTTAACAAAATTGTTTGGCATTTATTATGAACTTAATCATATAGGATGGAGAAGATCTTTCTCCGACCATGGAGAAGATGATTGGTTTCTTCTTGTCTTCCAAAAATCCATTTGAAGTTGAATAAGAGCATTATAGTAACAATCTCAGTATTATAAAAGGCAAGTGAATAATGGAAGAAAACTGGAGTGAGACTCACATGTGTTCTTCATTGACACCCTTATTATAAGGCAGTTCTTCAATAGCAGAATGAAATGTGGCCGGTCTTTGCTTCTTCTCTGCGAAAGGGGTATACAGATTGATCAGCTCCTGGTGCAGCAATGTTGAAATTTGGATCAAACACATTGATGCTTGATACTACATGACACAGTTCTAAGAATTATTTTAGTAACACAATAGGCATCAAATGGCATAGAGTACCTAAAAATGAGACCAGCTTGTGATGGATGAAGTTGGAGAGTAAGAATTTTAGAAATTGAAAACAATAGACATGGGAAACAATCAAACTTCAGAAATCAATGAAATAATAAAAGCAATAAAAAAACTTTTTAATTTCTAAAGTTCAAACATTGAAAAATATTCCTCCTCACCTATCACAAAATACATTTATCATACTCCAAAAGGATTTCATCCATGGTGATTAGATGTTGTCCTACACTTGAGGCAAAAACATGGTTTAATACAAATAACTGAATAAGGGTGTTGCTATATATTCTCTGCTTGAACATCAAACTTGATATCATCAGCTTTTTTAAGCCTTTACTATTGCAGAAATTGGACCATATACT
Source organism: Astragalus membranaceus (assembly GCA_039519185.1). Taxonomy (NCBI): domain Eukaryota; kingdom Viridiplantae; phylum Streptophyta; class Magnoliopsida; order Fabales; family Fabaceae; genus Astragalus; species Astragalus membranaceus. The sequence goes on from CM076849.1 coordinate 18,669,314, forward strand.
AATTCAGCATATGAATATCACACTTTGAGATAACATATCAATTTCTTCACAGCTACCCCAAATGATGTCTGGGATTAGAGAACGTCTAGGAAAAGAAAAAAAATAATCCTCTGCAATCTAAGATTTGCAATTGAAGAAAAACACAAACTTGAAATGTTAGATTTATCAAACTGAAACAATTTAAAACATTCAGATAGTAATTAATCATGATTTTAGGAAGTAGTAAGCATCCATCTTCATCAAATAACTTTGAAGTCAGTGTATAATAGAAATCACTGAATTCCCAATAGCCGTTAGCCAAGATTGTTCTCAACACCATTTCAAAAATAATACTCAATTATTATTATAGTGTAAAAATACATACGCACAGTCATCACAAAGTCTAGTAACCAGAAAAAAAAACAATACGTACTTGAGTCATCCCTCCAGTAATATAACTGGAATAAGCACTCCAATCACCATGTCCATCATAGCCTGTGGCCACATATACCAATTATTTCCAAGAAGGAATAATAATAAGTTCTTAATATTAACAGCATTGACGTTATCCACTTAAATCATAACAGCTTACCTTACCTCCATAATAGTATCCAATAGAAGGTTGTCCATTAGGAACAAAGTTGGCATTTGGATTAAATGGCTTGGAAACCTCATTAACTGGACCACGTCCACTCTGCATAAAAATAGATTGCAAGTATCAGTTAATAGACTGCAATTCCAAAAACACCAATGCTATAGTACAGAGACTCACCCTCTTTGCAGGCTCAGGAGCTGCGATGGTCCTGGACTCAGAATCCAAGGACAAATTCTGCAGTAAATCCACAGCATCATATCTTTACTGCTTTGGTTTCCAAGACCCTTCATCCTTGAATTCATAGCACTTCCTGCTTCCAATGCCTTCTTTGGTGTCCTACCACTCACACCTTCCAAATCCATCTTCAACACTCACAAGTTGAAACAAACCAACACAAAAACCAGAGACAAAAAAAATTAAATACCAAAAATAAGAAAAAGAAGATATCAACAGAGAGAGTAAACACAAAAAAAAAAAATCAAACAATAGAAGTGAGTAGAAACTAAAACCACAAAAGAGTAAAAATAAAAATAGAAATGAAGAGATGAATAGGGAGAGAAAGGGATGACTGACTCACCACCACCTTCGATCTCCATTGTGAACCAGCAAAAATCACCACCATTGCATCCATTCGTTCACCACCACCAGAATCGCCGTTGACGCAGCTGAACGGCACTGAATCCAGAATCCCAGTCGCAGGAGTTGAACACAGTGGTGTGAGATGAAACACGAAGAGGAGAGCAAAAGCGAAATGCCAAGATTAGGAAGGATCTCAACCGTGAACATCAAAAACGGGGGATGGAGAGTGAAACAAAAAACGGTACCTTTTCGCATCCACCGCGGAGAAGCAATTTTCGGCAAGCTTGCTGCGACATCCTTCCTTCGGCTAGCCATTGCCGCACACCACTGTCACCCCTTCATCTCCTTTGCGTGCAGAGCCCTAGATCTTCTCTCGGTTCTGGCTCAGTTTCGCGACTCCTTCTCTCCTCCTTAGCATGTCTCTGCCTCCTCCATCTTCTCCCACCATGGTAGTCTCTTCTCCTCTCGACCCCTCACCACAAACCTTGGCTTCAAACCTGTCCTCTCTCCTCCCCCTCTCTCTCTCTCCCTATGATGGCTCACACTTTCACTCCAGTCTCGTTGCTTCTCTCTCTCAACTCCCTCTTTGCATCTCTAGCATAAAGAAACGTGGCCTTCGTGCAGGAAGTGAAGACCATCTGTCAAACATGCAGTGTAGTGCATGTGATAGTTTGGCAAAAATACCCCTGAAGGTTTAGCGGGAGAGAGAGAAAGGAGGCGTGAGGAAGAAAGGAAAAGGAAGCGTGGGGAAGAAAGGAAGCGTGAGGAAGTGTGAGTGGTGGACACATGGCGGCCAGCAACTGGCCGGAGAATTGGAGGGAAAGAGGGGGGGTGAGGCGGGAAGGCTGACATGGAGATCCTACGTGGAGAGTACCATCGGATGTATATATAGAGATATATATATATATATATATATATATATATATATATATATATATTAAAGTATTCTTGTTGTTAACGAATGACAAACTAATCTTATTTTATTAAAAGAACAGTAAATAGTTGAGTAGATAGTCAAAAAAATATTTAAAATACAAGTGGTGTGTGACTAAAATCAATCATAATTTACAACTGTACTTTTTTCTTATATTTTGTCCATTTTGTCTCAAGCAAATAAATAATTACTTTTTTGTCAAAAACAAATAAATAATTATAGAATTCAAGATATGTAATGTGTCTGATCAGGGTAGACAGTTTCATGTATAAGTAATTAGTTTTTAATTTCATTAAATGAAAGGACTCTATGTCTCTACCTCTAGGACTTTAGGGAAAAAGTGGAGATCTACTCGCAAAGTAAAACTAATGCAAAACCGCATAACCAATATATAATATACGCAAAATAATAATAATACTTGTTGAGACTAATATCGAAGGTTCTTCTAGAATAAAATATTCTATTAATATGCACATATAAAAAACAAAAAAAAATTATTATATTTATTTTAATATTTGAATGATTCTAATTTATTGAACTAATATGTTGTTAAATTTAAATAATCATAATCTCTATTAATAGATATAATACACTTGTGGTCCTATTCGGCTCGAGAGATTAGTCTCTGCAACTTTGCGGAGAGGATACCCAGTTTAAACCATAAAAGGTAGTACAATTTAACCCTTTTTAACAATAAAAAAATAAATAGTTGGGTACGTTATCATCTCTATATATACATCCGATGGTACTCTCCACGTCAGCTTTCCAGCCTCACCCCCCCTCTTTCCCTCCAATTCTCCAGCCAATTGATGCCCGCCATGTGTCCACCATGTGGCTTGCCCTCCCCATTCTTTTCTTGCATGTCCAACACGTTTTCCATTCTCTCCTCACACGGCATCACCTCTCTCACACTCTTCTCCTTTCTTTCTTTCCCATGCCTCTCCCATTTCACCTTCTCTGTTGCCTCACCACTACCCCTCACACCTACCCCTCCCACCCCATCGTATTTCCCTCCCTGGTCCAATCTCATCCATCCTTCCATTCCTCTACTCTGCTTCTCATCTCTCACGCTCTTTCTCTCTCACTCCGTTCTCTAATCTCTCGCCCTCTCATCTCTCATCGCTCTCACCCTCTCATCGCCCTCTCTCTGATTCTTCTCTTCTTTCTCTCCTCTCAACTGATCTCATCTCATGGGGTGTAAATCCGCATGCGTCTGTTAAATTTTCTCTCTTTTTCACATCATCGATTCTCATCTCTCTAATTGAATTTGTTGTTTTCTTTTTATGTTTTTTGTAGGCTCCAAAGAAGGACAAGGCTCCTCCACCTTCCTCTAAGCCCGCCAAATCTGGAGGTGGAAAGCAGAAGAAGAAGGTTCGTTTTTCTTCGTTAATTAAAATTTGGTCTTTTTTGTTCTTAAAAGTAATTATCGCTTGGTTGTTGTTAGATTTGTTTTAGCATCTATCATGAATAGTGAATGTCAGAGCTTAGATGCGTTTTTTGGTGCCTTAAATTCTCGGGAAATAATCTTTTTTGTTGCCAAAACTCTTGCAAATAAGTAGTTATTTATTCAATTGGCCAAGTTCTGAATTGAAGATCTTCAGAAATCGATAGTTTCCTTGACTCTTCTCTTTCTCTTCATGGACATGTTTCACAAACCTATGTTGATTCTAAGTGTCTGTAGTCTTCTCAATTTACTTAGGACTTCCACTTAGGTGTTACGTGACTACAGGAGAGATAGAGATATTACGGCGATGGTGGAGATTATCATGGAAAAATTCAGCCTTAGGTTATTGCTATTTTTTCTTCTTTCAACAGTTTCAGATTTCATGTGATTGGTGATCTCTACTCTATCAGCTCTTTTCGTTTCGGTGAGTGTAGGTTTCTCCTTCCATAGGTTAATACTATTTCGAATGAAGATTATATCACAAAGAACTAAAACGCCCAGGGATTCTAGATGCAATGGATAGGAACGGTATCGGGCGACAGGCTCTTGATGAATATGGTTCTTCAATTAATTGTTCCGAGTCTAATTCTTTAATGAGACGAGTTCTATATTATTTTTGTTTTATGGATTTTGTTGCAATACATATGAATTGAATTTTGGACCTGTTCTTTGCAGTGTGTTGTGTCAAAATAATGATGTTCTGCATAGCACAAAGCTTGGCATTTTTATTTGGTGATTGCTACATAGATTATGATTTTTTTGTTTCAATTTTTCTTTGTTGATACATTGGATTAAATTTTCTCTATTTGTGATTTCTGCTTGGGTGTTGCAGGAGTGGTAATCCTGCAAAGCTGTGGAGATTATGACTGATTTCCCATTCCACCATAGGTTTTGTTACTATTAGTATGACTCCTTGTGTTCAATTCGGTGATCTCTATTCAAATTATGAATCTTGAATCTTTTGTATTTCTGTAGAATTCTGCAAACCTTTTGCTAGGAGTGGTATCCTGAACATGCCGAAGTGGCAGAGATTCTTATTACTATTAATATGATTCTTTATGTTCAATTCAGCGATCTCTATTTGGGTTATGTATATTTTGTGTTTCTGGAGAACTCTATATCTTTTGCTTTTCTTAGCCGGAAGAATTTGGGATAAGTTTGTTGGGCTGCCTCTTGGTTTGGAAATTTCTGCTTTGGTGCCTTAAATTCTCGGGAAATAATCTTTTTTGTTGCCAAAACTCTTGCAAATAAGTAGTTATTTATTCAATTGGCTAAGTTTCTAATACAAACAAGTTAATATGTTTGGGAAATAGTGGTTTTAGTGAAATAATTACTTTGTTATATCTCTTTAGAAGCTGCAATTGAGATAATAATTTATACACAAATGATTTTCTGTTGAAAGCAATGAGATATGGGTGTGTGATGGTCATGCTATTGTGCTTTAACAGAAGTGGAGCAAGGGAAAGCAAAAGGAAAAGGTGAACAACATGGTGCTGTTTGATCAAGGCACTTACGACAAGCTCCTCTCTGAAGCACCCAAATACAAGCTCATCACTCCTTCAATTCTCTCTGATCGTTTGAGGGTATCTCTTTTGTTAATGCCTTTTCAGACTTTTTCTTGCTAATTATACATTAATATTTTGGTTTCTGATGATAGAAATTACTAATCAATAATCATATCAGCATACATTTAGGATTACAAGAGTAATAACAGCATGTTTATTCTTTGATGCAAGAAAATCTTCACCAGAGGATTAGCCGAAGATACAACCCTAGGTCAAAAAGAATGAACAACCTTTCTTCATCATTCTTTTTTAATTTTTTAATTTTTTTCACTATTATTTATTTGCTACTGATTGATTGATTCTGCAGAAACATTGGTGAAGTACTTTGAAAAGTAGAGAGATAATGGATTCCGTTATCATGAAGGACCGTCATACGGGTCGACCCAGAGAATTCGGGTTCATCACTTACGCGTAGATCTGCTCTTGCTTCTATTCAACCTATGATCTTCTAAATTTTTCTCTACCGATTCTATGATCTTCTAAATTTTTCTCTACCGATCCTATTTGGATCAAGAGCTTCATGTTTTTTTTAATTTTTTGGGTATTGATTTTAGAAGAATCCTGGTCTTTTTTTGTAGTTTAATACGGCACTGTACTTATGGATCTATGATGAGATAATCATAGTAGATTTTAAAAAAAAAAAAAATCAATTTTTACTTTTTGTAGAAACTTATGTGCTTAGATTAGTAGAGTGGCTTTTAATTTAGCAAGAAAAAAAGACGAGAGAAAAGGTTTGACTTTGGGGTGTTTGCTTGATTGGGCTTGAAATCTTATCATGTTATTGGTGGAAAATTTAAGCTTGGGAGGAAGATTGGGAGTGGATCGTTTGGCGAGCTTTATTTGGGCATGCACTTTATCTATGGTATTTTTTAGAATTGTTTGTTTGCTTTGAGTAATTTGAACTTCAATTTCTGGTTCTTTGTGTTTGTTTCAGGTCTTAATGTGCAGATTAAAGTTATCAACTCTCATGCTGCGTCTTTTGGAATTGTTCATGCATCAATTGGAAAGCTTCAAACTCTTACACCAGAGGAACCTCAAAACAATGAGCAAATTGATGGTAGTAGAAAAGGAGCTAATGTGTTAATGCACATGAAGTTTAGCTTTTCTCAAAGGTACTTCATCACACAACTGAAAATGTAGGAATGTAGAGATTAGTAATAGTTGATAGCTGATTTTCCATTCACATAACAAATACCTTATGGGTAAGATTGGAGCTATTTCACAGTGAGAAATGGCGAAGGAAGCACCTCTCTTGGTTCTTTGTCCAGAAGACAAGATGCAGTAGTTGTAGAAACAAATCATAACACGAAAAGAAGGAGGAATGGTTCTTTGATGAGGTAACATGTTCTGTTGACATGCCACAGGTAATGTAGAAACCAAATAAATAATTTGACAAAAGCTCATATTAAATATTCATAACATTATTGTGAAGTAATAATTATTAAGTACTTACACTAAACTTGCAGGAAATGAGGAACCGAGGTGTTCTTGAGAACAAATTGGTTCTTTTGAAGGGTGTGAGTGGAGCTTTCAGACCTGGTGTTCTCACTGCTTTAATGGGTGAATCTTTGTAAGGTAAAGGAATCAAATTTTCCTTCTCTTGATTTTTTTTTGAATTGTTCATTTGCTTGAAATTCATCTATTTCTATGGGGTTTAACATCTACAAATTCATCTCTTTCTCTCATTTTCACTTGTAGAATCTCAACTGAAGGAGGTTGCTGAGAATGTTGTGGCGGCGGTTGCGTCGAGGCATCCGGCGTCGGAGGGAGGGAGGAGAAAAGTGGCATCGCCTTATGCGAAGAAGCTTTAAGAGTTGGTTACACCATCACCACCAATGCACCTGATGCTCTCTACAAGGTGAATTTTGGAATTTGTTTTTGTTTTCTGCAATAGTTTGTCGAATCACATGGATAATGCTGATTGAACCTTTTCTTTTTTGGTCTATGGCATATTGTTTAGTAATGCATTCATAGTAGGATTTGATTTATTATTGTAATTACGCTTGATGCTAGATGAATATCACATTACTTTCATGGAGATTTCAGTCACCTCTGATTGTGTCTAATATGTAATGATGGCATTATGGCCAATTCAAGAACTTGCCGATTTTTGGGATAACATTATAGGGATTTCTGATAAATGGGTAGTTTAATTTAGTGTTATTAACTAATCTCTGAGCTAAATAAAGGAAAATTACTAACATTGTATGATTGATTGTATGTTCTTCATGAAGTTCTTATTTTAACATGCTGCAGGAAGTTTATGATAGTTTGATGTGCTCAATTTTTTAAAATTTATTCAGTAAGTATCCTAGATTCCTGGATCATCACCTATTGATTTGTTCTATTTTCATAAATTATATCCATCTCCAAAAAAGGTCAATGGATAAATGTGGAGAAGACATTAAAATTGAATGAGTTAGCAATTCTGTGGATTCTTTTTGCAGCTTCTGTGGATTTAGTTTCTACTTTCTTTATTCATTCACAATTCTTTGATTTTTTTTCTTTGGGTTTTACTCTCCCAGTTGATTTCTTCTTTCTCTTATTTTTGGTATTTGATTTTTTATTTATGATATTTTATATTTTTGTTTGTTTATTTTTTGGTTCGTAATGCAGAGAGGATAAATTGTCAATTTTGTTTCATGTTCAAAATCTAGCTGGCATTCAAAGTTGATTGTTGGATAATATAAGCCACTGATGATTGCAAAAGATGAAAATATCAAGTAAAAACATGGAAAAAAAGTTGTATTTTTGTATTTGGGGCTGTAATTGGCTCTCAAAATCTGTATGAACTCATTTTGTGATTTTATCTCAATTTTGTATTTTCTCAATAATTAACTAAGAGGATACTCATTCTTTCTCCAAGCATGAGTTACCACATTTTTTCATCTTCTTCCAAGCTCACAGCATCTATGCACATGATTCTTAATCCTGATTGTAATTTGTAAATGGTAATGTATGAGTCAATCTATTATGGTCCATGTTAAAGAAATTGTAGTGGAGAATTTATGATTTTTGCATACACTGCAGGCTCCATATGTTCTGTTTAGGGATGATGGAGCATTGAAGCTTCCGTATTGTATTTGTATAGTTGGATTTGTGTGTGCGATGTTGGCCATTTTGTATTCCTCATCTTTCAGCTCTTGGAACTTGGTTGGGATTTTCAACAGTCTTCAGCTTAGTATATATTGTTATAGCATTTGTGCTATCCATTAAAGATGGTAATACCTCCCGCCTATTATCTCTCTGCGTCCATATTCATCATATGGTTTTCACTCATTACGCGATTTCTGGAGATAGTGTAAGTAAAATATTTACAACAATAGGGGCGTCTGCTAACCTTGTGTTCTCCTACAACACTGGAATGCTTCCTGAGATACAGGTTAGAATTAGATACAAGCTTACAAATATTCATATCTAAAGTTCTATTTGTTTCTATGGGCACTATAGAAACTGAGTTCTATTTAATCATGCAACTTACAGGAAACAATAAGGCAGCCAGATGTGAAGAACATGATGAAAGCCCTGTACTTTCAGTTTCCAGTTGGTGTTCTACCATTGTACACGGTTACCTTTGCAGGATATTGGACATATGGATCTTCCACATCAACTTATTTAATGAATAATGTGAATGGTCCAGTTTGGGCTAAGGCTTTGGCCAATATCACAGCATTTTTACAATCCGTCATTGCATTGCATGTATGTACATACTTCTAAACTATAACTTTTGCTACTCTTAAATCTCTTACTTAATTTTTTTCAGTTCCATTCTATTCCTTGATGTAGTTATATCCTGTCTCTTTCATTAGGTTATGTTACTCTCTGGGACCCCAAATAGCAAGTTTGAACCCACTATTACAACATCTTCATCTAATGTTGTCCCCATTGGCAATGAAGAAAACTCCCCATCTGATGTTGATGTCCTCGCTGCTGAAACTTTTCAAGCTACAACTCCCTTATCTGGTTCCAAGAGATCAAAAATTTCCCTTGACCCTACCCCAGATCATCAATTGAACTCTCCTCAAGCTTCCTATACTAAGATGTTCAAGAAGAAAACCATGAAGACCAAGGCACTGAACTAAGTTGGTCAAGAAAGTTATGTAGTTCATGTTATTATGTATTCCCCTATATGTTATTATGTAATGAACTAAGTGTATCATGAAGACCAAGGCACTGAACTAAGTTGGTCAAGAAAGTTATGTAGTTCATGTTATTATGTATTCCCCTATATGTTATTATGTAATGAACTAAGTGTATCCACTTTATAATGTGGACTAAATAAAGTGATTAGGATCATATTTCCCTCTTTTGTTTGTTCTTGGATTGTTCCCCTAAGAACTTGGATGTACTGCCTTTCAATTTAATGTAATGAACCAGCTTATGTTTGTAGTCTTTATTCTTTTTTTGGTTATAAAGGCTCAAACAAAAACAAAAAAGGAGGCCTAAAGCCTTACAACTACCATTAGTCATTGACATTGCTGTTTTTCCATTTGTTGGACATGAGTTTGTCACTTTATTCTAATGAAATTTATAAGTTTTTACTCTTCTCCCCTCAGCTATTCATAAGTGATGATATATGGTTGTGTTGGATTTGAGTAGATATATTAGGTCTTACTTGTCGTTTATGAAAATTCTGGTGTACTTCGCCTATCAATTTTTTGTTTAAAACATATTAAGCTATAACAAACAAACTTGGATTCCTTATTTTTGAGACTGTACGTTGGCTTTTTCCTAAAGTGATTGTAAATTTGCCTCATAATTGGTTGTTTTCGATTTCCCTTTTATAATTTGGTTTAGTACATTAACTCTTTTTGTATTTATTTATTGGTTTCCTGTATTAAGGAAAGTAATCCCCTTATATCTGATGTTTTGGCAACTTTTAGTCATTGCCTCTTGATCTATTTACTAATTGTTTTTCCTTAATTCTCTTTGCAGTTTCTTCACATGGAACATCTGCTTTGCCGTTAGGGCTTAAGTTCGCTTTTTCTTTGGTTTTTATCCTTTTGAATCTACTAAGCACATTTTAATTGTTAGAATTTGTCTTTCATTTCTATTAAACTAATTGTAGTATTATAATGATTACGCAGTCCCTAAAGCTTTGACCCCGTGCATCGCACGGGTCATCCCACTAGTTAAAAATAATAATAACACAAATGTGTTGTTATAAAATTCAATAGTATTAAATACTATACTCTATTGATGTATTTATTAATATTCTTTCAAACAAATAAATAATTTGAGAATACAAGATTTATATTATGGAAGTATTAGTCACTTTTTGAAAATTAAGCTGACGACGAATCTTGTTATGGAAATTATTTTATATAGCAATTTTTTTGCTCTATATAAACCCTTATTTTGCCCTTAATATTGTCATAAAGTTGAGGTCAATAATAAGAAGGTGAAATCTTATTGCTATTGACATTAAAGCTGCTAGAAATGACTAAGATTTTCTTTGCATTGGTTCTTGCGGAGACCCTTATCTTTCAAGGTATATTGACTCTCATTGTAACATCCCTAAATTTTAAGATTCGAATTATGAAGTATAAGAGTGTAACACCCTCAAAATAATTAATCGAATTATTTGGACGTTAACCCAAATGAATTATTTTAGTACTTGATTAGAGTATTTATCGAGTGCTAAAGTTAATTGTTTGGTTGTCTCAAGAACGCTAAACTGATAGAGCGAAATAAGAGATTAAGGGCAATATGGTCATTTGACCATATTACCACTTAATGTGTTAAGAATAGAATTAAAAGAATTAAAGAAAGAAAGAAAGAAGGAAGAGGAAGCGAGAATCAGAGAAGAAAGAAGAGAAGAGGAGAAAAAGAAGAGAAAAGGGGAAAAGAAGAGAAGAAGGAGGAAGAAGGAGAAGATCACCAACCCATCCCTCCAAATTTCATCATCATCATCATCATCTCCTCTCCATCATCAAAGCCCAAGAACTTGGTAAGCTCTCCTCCATTTTTTCCCCTCATCTTGACCTACGAAAATTGAGGGTTTTAATGGGGAAATTATTGAAATCAAGAATTGTGTGATGAAATTGGTGATTGAAACATGTTTAGGATCGAAGCCGAGGAAGATTGATCGCGTTTTGAAGCTCGAATCGAAGTTGGAAGCGGATTGGTGATTCTAGGGTTTGTTTGGGGATTTTCGAAGTTTCGGTGATTTCGGCTCAACCGCCGCTCTCGCGTCAAGGGTGAATTTTACTCACGTTTAGGTTTATTCCGTTTTGAAGTGAATTTTATGTGATTTGGTTTCGAAAGATTTTGAGTCGAAAACGTTATTTTGAAATATATCGCGTTTTGACGAAATTCGTTTAGATTGAGTTTTTGATTGATATGTTTGATTGATTGAGGAATGAATTAATGTTGTTTGGACTGGAATATTTCCTGGTATTGTCTGTTTTCGAGTTAGGAATCGATCGGAGCGAGTTTCGGATTAATCGGAAAGCGAATTTTCGTGAAAAGGGCCATTTTTGCAGCGCTGTCAAATGCGCACGACCCGTGCGTATGGGGCACGACCCATGCGCCTGGTTCGGTTCTGTTTTTTTCAAAATACTCAGCAGGGCGCACGACCCGTGCGTATGGGGGGCACGACCCGTGCGCCTGGTTCTGTCAAAATTTTACAAAGTGCCCGAAATGATTCTGTTTCGATTCCAATCCTCTTCTAATCCTTTCCTAACCCTTCTATAATGATATTAAGGCTTATAATGCCATGATTTTGGGTATGTTTCAAAAGGGTTTTATAAAATACTTTTGAAGTTGAAATTGTCTCGAAAAACCGAATAATAGTACACGTGTGCGGATATGTTTTATTGATAACAAAGCGGACTATGAGTCCTACGTGGTAAAGTATAATGCAAATGAACTATGGGTTCATATGATAGTGGATATATGTGTATATTATATCGAGTTTGGGTGACGACCCATGGGACTAACATACTAGGCGGGGCAGTCATGATCCCCTACCCTAGGCTCTGTGCCATTAGGAAAAATGCTATTGGTAAGGGGGTTCGCCGGGTTTCAGCGTACGTGCAGGCGGTGTTATGTTAAATTGTTTGTTGTGCGGTTCACCGGGAGTTAGCGTTCGCGCAGTCGGTGTCGTACTGAGTTATAGCAGGTTCCCCGGGAGTTAGCGTTCGCGCAGTCGGTGCCGTGTTGAGTTAAACAGGTTTCATAATTAAACCGAGAGTGTTAGTAGGGGTCTCGGTAGAACTCACTGAGATTGTATCTCAATGTTTATATGTTGTTGTTTTACAGAGAAACAGGGAAAGATAGGACCGCAGAGGCACGAGTAGGTTGAGCTCGGACTGGTTGCTGATGACTTAGCTTTATGCCCAAGTTTATGTTTCCTTTTGTTGTCTATGTACTACGGCACCATGACTTTAGTGTTATGTCTTTCTTCCGCTTTCTTGTATGATGCTGAATACTATAGTTGCTGACAGTTTATGGTCTGAGTACCATATGGTCTTGTTTGTAAATAAGACTGTTTTGTTTTTAATCAGCGAAAAATTCATAGTGGTATTCAGTGTCTGAGCAGGAAATAATATCTCTGATGTTTTAAGGATGGTACACTTGGGTATTTTTACTAAATAAAAATACTGGGGTGTTACAAAGAGCGATTTAATTATTTAAGTGAAACAATTAGTCGCAACTCGAGTGTGCGGGGCGGTCGAGAAATCTAATCGAATGGTTAACCGTGAAATTCTTGAAGATTTTCAGCACCTAACCATGACTTAATGGGCCAATGGTAGTTTGGTCTTTTCACCACCACTTACCCTCAGCCCCATATCCTAACCCAGCTGACCCCTTTCCCCCATTCACTTAGCACTTCCAGCAACACAAAAGAGAGGAAAACAGAAACTGAAGCAAGGAGAAAAGAAGAAAGGAGAGCGAGAGAGTGAGGGAGGAAGAAGGAGAAGGATCCATCTTCAACCTGAATGCATGTAAGCTTTTCCTCCACCATTCCCTTTCATTTTTCACGCTCTTTGCAATGAACCTACATTATGAACCCAACCCTCCCTCATCCTCCTTTGCATGTTACCATTTTCGAAGTCTTGAAGCTCCAAGTTTGAAGAATTGGAAATTGAATGATTGATGACCTTGCATGCGCAGTAGGAGCTAGAGGTGAAGAAAACCTGAACCTACATTATGGAGTGAAAGGTGTTTTGAAGGTGTAGAGCTGCTGGTACAGAAGATTGAAGCTCAACTCGTGGATTACAAGTGATTGAGGTTGAAGAAATCAAGGTTCAACATAAATTCTGGGTAAAACCCGTATGAGCTATCTTCAGTGTTTACATCGTATCTCCCTGTACACGACTCCTATGAACGTAATATCTGTTCCTCTGGAAACTATAGACGAAATGCTTCAATATGGGCACAAGAACCATCGGATTTCATTAGGAAATGAGGGAGATATTGTGTCCACAAGTTTCGATTTTGAATCTGGCCCAGTACTGAACCAGTCCCCTTGTTTTCACGATAATTACTGGAATACTGGTTGCATGCGTTTGAAGTTTCCACCATCAGAAAATTGACGAAATTCTCTACATTATAGGCACTGGTTTGAGGAGTTTTGGTCACAGATTGACCTAGATAATCCTGTTTCAAATCTGCACTTTGATACTGGAAAACAGAAAGAAGAGCTGGAAATGTTTATTCGTCGGATTTAGGATTCAAGTTGTCAAGTCGTGAGAGACATCAATTCTGCACACCGGAAAAGAAGTCAGTAGCAATAGGAGTGTTAGAGTTGCTGGGATTAAATTGGAGTAGTAGAGGTTGTTGTCTCGAGGTCTGACCAAGTTCGATGCGAGCTCGTGACTACGGGGATTGTTCGAGAGGTTACGGTCCGATTGTCATACCCCAATTTTGTCCAGCTTAGATCAAAACCCTAATTTTCCACAAAAATAAATAAGTTGAGGAGTGAGAAGCATCATGCATTGCATTTTGAGTCCTAAAAGTCATTCCAAAGTTTCTAAAATCATTTTTAGAGTTGAAATGCACTTTTTGGGTAAATCAGGTTTTTTTGAGTCCAAAAGGGTATTTTGGTCATTTCACAATAAAAATGATAATTCCTCATGAAGGTCATTGAGCATGCATTCTAAGATTCTAGAGGTCATTTCTAGGGTTATAGATTCATTTTTGAAGTGGAAACGCATTTTTCGGGCAAATTAGGGTTTTAGCGTCAAAAAGGGTATTTTGGTCAATTGTATCGGTTTTTTTCAAAAAGGCTCAAAAAATATGTATAATTAAAAATATGAAATCTGAAATCAAAATGAAAAATGAATAATAAAATAATATTGGATGTTTATTGTATTTTTAGAATTAGGGCTAATTCCTTTTAGGTGCTTTTTGCTTTTATCCATTTTTGGCCAAAGTAAGCACCAATTTTACAAGCAAACCACCTCCCTCACTCCACCTTCACTTCAGCCCCCATCAAGTGCACATCACAAAAAAGCCTTTCATCATGACAAGCACACCTTTGAATCCAATAACATTCAATACACAACATATTTTTACCTTCTTTCTCTCTACACCACTAAATACACACTAATTTCTTTATTTCCCTCTCACAACCTTAAACCCATTAGATCTTTGGCCTCCCAAGGATTTGAATAAGGGAACTCACTCCTCTCCTCCCCAAAAGAGCCAAGAAATTCGTAGCCCCTCTCCTCTCCCTCACTTCCTCTTGTTTTTTTTCATCTCAAAGAAACCTTCCCATTCTCTCCTACACCAAAAACCCTAACAAACAACTCACCTCATTTGCATCCCTCTTTCACATACTCTCTCCATTTCTCATTCAAAGTTCAAGCATCATCATCAAGTAGGTACTTCTTTGAAGAATATTGGAGTTGTGTTGATTTGTGTCTAGCTCCATCTTCTTATCTCACTTTCTAGCTCAAAGCTAAGGTAATCCTTAAAACCTTGCATCATTTTTGAATATTTCCTCAAAAATATAAAAAGCATTCACCCTATCATCTTCACATTCTCATATTGTTGATTGTTGTTGGTGAGAGGTGTCATAAGCACTTTGACAAGCACTTAGGGAGGCTTGGGTGCTTATGGTGCCTCTCACCCTTTGATAAATGTTGATTTATGTTGATCTTAATCCTTGCCTTTCATGAAATAAAATATGGTTTTATGGCATGTTGTATTTCGCATACTCTCATAAAAATGTGATTTGCTAGTTGTTGTTGTGTTTTCTCACATTTCTTTTCATATTCACTCATGTTTGCATAATTTTCACAAAATAAGAAACCCATCTCAAGCATGATAACATTCGGCCATGGGCCTAGGTTTAGGATTCTTGAACGCTTTTGTTTATTTCATGATTTGGGGATGAATAATAGTTGATTTAGGGTATGTACGCTCCTAGGTTTTAACATAAAAAATTAGGGTTTGGGTTTGCTTTAATAAACTTGTTTTTGTTGATGATTGGCAAGGTGATTCACACTTGTGCACTTGTGCACTTAATCTTAAGTGTGAGGATTGACCAAAGTGATTCAACATTCTTTGATACTTTGGTTGCTAAATAATTTTCTTGCTTATGCTTGCCTATGATCATGATGGAGGCGACTCTTTTCCTTAAGCTAACAATTTCATTGTCCACTCTCATATAAAAATATCATCAATACTTAGATAGGTCAACTCCATACATTGCATTTTCCACTAGATGTGCATTTAGATTCCCTTGCGTTTTGTAGAAATATTTGCGTATGGTTCTCGCCTAGCATCTTCCACTAGATATGCATTTAGGTTCAATCTTGCCTATTCTTGTATTTTTGCCCAATGCCCAATTCAAGTTCCTTCTTTGCCTATTTATGTGTTGTGGTCTAATATGTGTAGTCTAGGCTAATATTTGCTCAAGAATTCAAACGAGATTGTTGTTTGCCTAAGGATTCGATTTGCATTCATTACTTTCTTTTCTAAAGGGCCTAGCATGAAAATGGTGACTAGTGACAATCACCCATAACCTTTGTAAGTTTGATTGTCCTAAGAGCCTAAGTTTCAAAAAAGATGTTTTCATATGCATGAGCTACTAGTGATAATCACCCATAACCTTTGTTAGTTTGATTATCATGAATGCTTTCAATTTCCAAAAATATTTTCTTAAGCATCAAAAGTCATAGCAAGTGTTAATGATGACCACCCATAACCTTTGTTAGTTTGGTCATCATGAAGGCTTTCATTTTTCAAAAGAGACTTTTACATGCACTTAAAGGAGTTTTAGTAATGATCACCCATAACCTTTGTTAGTTTGATCATTATGAACCCCCTTCACTTTTTAAAATCAAAACAAAAAGACTTTCATTTTCAAGGCTCTAGAACTACGTCGCTTTGATTCCCATTTGGGATACGTAGGAGCGAGCCACGTCCTCGTCAAGCACAACAAACCAAAATTAATTCGATTGCGAAAGTCCTTTTTGATCATCTAAAATAAAAACCGATTATCATTAATGATCACTCGCGCCGTTGCCGTTTGGTTGTTAATGATAATTTCATTTTCAAAAGAGTTAGTAGCGCGGCCACTCTAAACCGTTGTTGTTTGGTCGTCGCGAACACTCGAATCAAAAGCAAAACCGATTATCGTTAATGATCACTCGCACCGTTGCCGTTTGTTTGTTAATGATAATTTCATTTTCAAAAGAGTTAGTAGCGCGGCCACTCTAAACCGTTGTTGTTTGGTCATCGCGAATCCTCACTCCTACTGCGAAAACTCATCTAAACAGACTAAAAAACAAAAACCTTTTTAGGACAACCAAGAACTACGTAGCTTTGAATTCTCCATCGCACCAGGAGATACGTAGGAGCGAGAGGCCAACTCTCGTCAAGCGCCAAAAATAAAAATTTTCATTAAGTCTTCTCACTCCCTTTTCAATAAAGAGGCAAAATAAAAGCATTTTCAAATCAACACTTCAAACCACACATTTAATTAAAGGTTCCCTTTCGGTAGAAAGGAGGTACGGGGCGCTAATACCTTCCCCATGCCTAACCGACCCCCGAACCCATATCTCTAGTTTTCGAAAGACCATCCGCCTTGTCTAAAAGACCTTTTTTCAATGTTTTGGTCTTAAAATTAAAATATTGGTGGCGGCTCCATACCTTTTCCACGTTGTACAATGAGAAGTCCGAACCGGATTTTTTGGGGTGCAACAGCTGGCGACTCCACTGGGGACTTTTCTTTTTTTTTAAGTGGGTCAAGCCTAACTAATTAAGATGTGTGGTTTAATGTATTGTTGATTTGACTGATACCTTGTTTGCCTTCATCCTTTTTCCTTTCTTTCTTATCATTAATTGTAGGCATACGCATTTGTCTTCTTCTATGTTTGTTCCCTATCTCCTTTTCTTTTATTGCTTATGCTCATGCATTTCTCCCCAATTCTATCCGGATCCCCCCTTCTTGGCTCCCTTTCTTGAGGTAAGAAATGTACCTGATTGTTGTTGAAACCCCAGGCTAGCTTATTTGATATTGAACCCTAGTGTAGACGACATGTTGTTACCTTGCTTTTTCTGGACTGTTCTGGCGTCTCACTTGCAGGTGGGGTAATATGTGTCGGGTAGTTTTAAGTGGTACGCCCTTACCACACACACTCACACCCTTATGATTATGTGCTTTGAGAGAGGCCTAAAACCCAAGGTCTGACAAGACTTAGGGGAGTGGAAACGAGTAGTGACTGGCAATTGGACTGTTGTCCTTCCGACTCTCACGAAAGTTTCAGCCAGAGTATGCTCTTTCATGATGCCTCACACCAGATGGCGTTCCATCGTTGTGGGTGCTACTGTGAAAGAGAATTAGCTTTGGTAACCTGGTGAGGAAGTGACTAGAACCCACATGGGAGGAACATTTGAGTTGTCCTAGAACTTAGGTCCCCACCTTCGTAGGACACAAGGGGCATACCAAATTGTGTGTTGCATCGTAATATAGACATGTTTTCAAAAAAGAGCAGGAGGTTTTTCAAATAAAAAGTAGAGAAAGAGCTGCCGTTGTAGCCTTTCTTCTGCCGGTCCGTACGAAGTGACATATGGCCCACTCTTTTCAAAAAAAGAGAGAACGAGCTGCCGTTGTAGCCTTTCTCTTACTATGGCCATGTGAAACCACGTATAGCCCGCATTTTTCAAAAAAAAAAAAAACAAAAAGAAGTATCTTGCATCCTGCATCATTGCATCATTACATCATTGCGTCATTTGCATTAAATAAAGTTCTCATTTTGAAAAGAATCATTCATCTTGCATTCCCTTTCATTACATAAAGATAAAACAAAAAACAATTATCATCTGCATAGCATAAGCATTTCATTTATAATCATGCAAAAAAATCTTCGTCAAGATCATCCAAGACGAGGCATTCATACATAAGCATTATTTCAAAAAAGACACGGTAGAACTACGTACGCTTTGATTCCTCATCACAGTGAGGATACGTAGGAGCGGGTCCGCCCCGTCAAGCATAACAAATGAAAAAAGCCATTTTGAAAAAGCATCATTCTTGCATTCAAAAATGCATTGAAATTTTGTATTTCATCTTGCACCAAAAAAAAACAATTTTTTTTATTTTTTTAGAATAAGTACACTTCTCAAGTGGTCATTTTTCCATGCATTTGCATATCATGATCTGTACAATAAAGGTTTTGATGAGAGACGAGACGGTTTTGCAAAATAGTCATTCCCAAAAAAAAAAAGAAAAAAAAAACTCAAGGTGTTCCAAAGTACCCAGTTCTCGAGTCAGCAGCTCATTCACATAACTTCAAAATTTTTGCATCTCATCCATCCCATGATAAAAGATTAAAATTGTTCATAAATTTTTTCTATCACGTGAAGCATTCTTCTAGGCATGCATGCCATGTGCAGTCGCCCCTGTCCGTGTCCGTCAGTTTCCCTGCTTTATCATCATTCCCCGTCCTAGTCTAGCCCCGCCCGTAAAGCCTAAAGTGTCGCATGCATTTGTTCAGTCATTCGTTCTTGCGCTTATGTTGTGTGCCCTGTTATCTCTAGAAAAAGGCCAACTGGTTTGCCGATATCCGTTTCAGACTCAAGATTCATGGCGACCAATCAAGGAAACCTAGTGATTGAGAATCCCGGCAATTCAGGTCTAGATAATCCGATTATGGAAGTCCTCAAGCAGCTAGTCCAAGGGAATCAGGCACTAGTCCAAGAGAATCAGGCGTTAAATAATAAAGTCGGGGTGATAGAAATGCAGATGGATGCGATAAGAATGCAGATGACTGAAATGATGGGCACCCTGCAAGCTTTGAAAAACGGGACCACTACCGAAGATACTGCTGTTGTAAACCCAGGTGGGGCCGCAACCATCCTTCCTACCTCGGGATCCGCTGAAGCTGTGACTGCTATTCCCCATCCGGGATCTGGGGTTAATTATCCTGCTCACGCCCTAGGAGGTGCTGATCCACATGAGGTTTCTCTTTTCAATATGGATAGTGATCCTCAAGGTCACCTATTTGAGAACTCTCAACCCAGAGATCAGTTGCATGAGTTGGAAAAGCGTTTAAAAGCCATAGAGGATTCAAAGACCAAAGCTAAAGACGCCCGTGATCTATGTCTTGTTCCAGACTTGGTTATTCCCCCAAAGATGAAAGTGCCAGTCTTTGACCAATATTGTGGTACCAGCTGCCCAAATAGACACGTAACCATGTACGCCCGAAGGATGACCGCATACAATCACGACGACAAACTGCTTATCCACTACTTCCAGTACAGCCTAACTGGGGCATCTCTGGATTGGTACATGCAGTTGCAGCCTTCCGACATCCACAGTTGGAAGGACCTTTCTGAAGCTTTCTTAAAGGAGTACGAATACAACAAAGACATGGCTCCAGATCGGATTCAGCTGCAGTATATGAGCAAGAAAGATCATGAGTCCTTTAAGGAATATGCTCAAAGATGGAGGAGCATAGCTGCTCAGGTGAAGCCACCATTGACTGAAAAGGAGATGGTGTACATGTTTATGGAGACTCTCCCAGCTGTTTTCTATGAACGTCTGGTTGGAAGTGGGTCCTCAAGCTTCTCAGATGTGATCAAAGTAGGGGCAAGACTTGAAGTCGGGATGAAGAGAGGAAGAATCCCCTGCAATCCTACTGGCGCCGACAATGCTAGTGATTTGCCTGCAAGGAAAAATGGAGAAATCAATGCTATAGTGGGACAAGGAAAGTCACGTCAGTACGACCCCATTCCTGTGTCGTACACTGATTTGTGCAGCTATCTAATCAACCATAGGTTGATCTCTCCTCGTGGGATGAAGCCAGTCCAACCTCCATTCCCAAGAAGGTATAATGCAAAGGCTACCTGTGAATTCCATTCTGGGGCAATTGGTCACTCTACCGAGAATTGTCATCCTTTGAAGCAGTCGGTTCAGGATCTTATTGATACAAAACAGTTGACCTTTGATGAGGGAGGTGAAGGACTAAACCCTTTGAGATCAGGGCTGTCAGGCCGGGATGGCAGTAGTTGAAGAGGATCGAGGTGTTGATCGTCAAGCATTTGTGTCTTCGTCATGCATTTTCATGTAGTTTTCAGTTCAAAGCAAATTTTATGTAATGCAATCCTCTGGCTCTGCCCAAGGCCTTAGGATATTTCAATAAGGGCACATGTTTTCTTTTCAGCATCGTCATCTATAAAAGTTACCCTTTTCAGTCACTTTTGTTCAAGATCGTCATTGCCCTGTTTTATCATAAGTCCATCAGTGCATATTTGACTTTTAGTTCAGTCTAACGCTTTAAGTCCTCCATGCTGAGGCAAGACTGTGATCACTAATTTTCCTTGTTAATATCATATTCCTACAGTGCAAGTCTCTCAAAAATAATAATAATAATAATATAATAAACAAGAAAACAAGCTCGCTAGGTTGAAAACCCGCAAAGGGCGGCCTAGGCAAAAAAGAGCGCCCGGTGGACTGAAAACTCGCAAAGAGCGGTCCAGGAAAAAATTAGGGCACAAAAAGGAAAAAAAGAGCAAACACATGAAGATAGATAAATTATGGTTCTAAAGTTAAGTCTTATAGAAATAAGCAATCGGGATTTGAAATGAAGTTTGGCCATCTCCTCAAAAACCCCAAAATCCCAGAAAGTCCCTTTCCTACCCACCTTGAGCCAAGAAAAACCAAAATCCAAAAATCACCCTAGACAAGGATCACCCCAAATAAAAAAAACAGTGCATCACTTTTATCAGCTCACCCGAGTCAAAGAAGGAAAAGAATCATAAAACAAAAAAAAAAGGAAAAAGAGAAAATCAAAAAAAGGGGATTCAAAAATGAAAATCCCAAAACAAAAGAAAATACAAAAGAAATGTAAGTGGTGAGCTGGTACATGTTACCACAAAATACAAGAGATACATGTCTAAATAAACCTTCAAACACTTCATCATTCCAACACCTGGTCCCATAAACCTTCAAACACTTTCTTTGGCCCCAACACCAAACCCCTCAGCCATTCTACCATGAGACACAAATTTGCCTTAACAAAGCCCAAATAAGCCCAATAACCATCCCCCTCATAGACCGTTAACCGTCAACCAACGCCGAACAAAACTCATCCTCCCATCAGCCTCAAACACTTCATTAAGCCTAACTATCCTTCCTCCACAAAACACCACAATCCTGAAAAGTCCATTCCGATCAATGACCGATTGCTTTTGTTCTCTCAGATTCTAATCTTAGGACGAACAAGCTTATCTATGTACAATGTGTTTGCTCAAAAGAAAAAATAAACGATCAGAAAAAAGAAAACTGATCAAGAAAGAATAAACCCTCAGAAAAAAAGAGAACTGAGGAAACAAAAACGAACAGTCAGAAAAAAGAAAGCTAACAAAAAAAAAAGAGGGACTTGCACTCCAAAACACACTCAAGTTGCATTAAAACAAGGTTTAGTGATCACCAAGTAAGGTTTCTTTCATGCCAAAAGTTGAGACATTCACAGAGAACCAAAGATTTGCACTGAGAACACCACTCAGATCTAAAAGTTGGGGTATTCTCTTCACCACCTGCCCACCCTAGTCCGGGGAGAGTCTGTTCAGTGTCCATCCATGGCCATTCATCCTTTCACCCGGTGTCAGCCATGGCACTAGTTCCTGCGTATTTGCTCTTTCACTCCGCTTCCTTTCACACTCCGGACAGGGGCAAGTCATTCATTCACAGTCGCCGAAGGCCCGAATTGGGGGCAGTCTGGCATTCATCCTAAACACTCACCTGGCGTCTGCATGTTCATGTGTGTTCACTTGGCAATGTTTCATAGAGAAAGCACAAGATTGTTATTGAAGGTTCAGTTATCATGGAATGGAGGAAAACATAAATGGGTTTGCTTGTAAATAATAACCTTGAGAACACCGCGGTTTAAATCAAAACTAGTTTTTCCAAAGAAAAAGGATGATCAAATTCACCCCCACTTTTGCATCCAAAGTCTCGCGTCTCATCATTATGAAAGTATTCACAAAAAAAGTATTTGAATACCCCAAAAAATTTTGTCATATCATGCATCAAAATACTGCATTTGCATCCTCACATAGCAAAAAGACAAATAGGAAAAATTCTTTAACCAGCTATCTCAGCACATGAGGGGGTCGCCTAAAGTTGGCCGCTTGTAGGGCTTTAGTGCTCGCCTTAACCCTTAGGGATTAGGTTGTTATCTTGTAGGGCTTCGGTGCTCGCCCAGATCCTTAGGGATTAGGTTGTTATCTTGTAGGGCTTCAGTGCTCGCCTGGATCCTTAGGGATTAGGTTGTTATCTTGTAGGGCTTCAGTGCTCGCCTGGATCCTTAGGGATTAGGTTGTTATCTTGTAGGGCTTCGGTGCTCGCCTGGACCCTTAGGGATTAGGTTGTTATCTTGTAGGGTTTTAGTGCTCGCCTGGATCCTCAGGGATTAGGTTGTTATCTTGTAGGGCTTTGGTGCTCACCTTAATCCTTGGGGATTAGAATGTTACCTTGTAGGCATTTGAAGTGTTGATCCTTAACCAAAATAAAAAGGAAGAAAATCAAAAATAGCATCTCATAGCATCCATCATTCCATTGAAATCATCACATCACATACACTTTGCATAACATACATTCACACTCCATTTACGTAGATATCTGCATTCCATAGAAAAAAAGGGCAAATAAGAAAGGAGAGAAGAAAATCACGGAAGACGGAACATAAAAGAACACAACATCTTCATATCATTCATCATTCTCATATCATCCATACCAGTCATCACTCCATGGCATCGAACAGTACATTACGCCTTCAAATTCGCATCTCAGAAGAGCGAAAGAATAACAAAAGGAAAAGAAGAGAAAAATCAAACAGAAAAGGCATCCCACCAAAGTCAATCATTGCATTCATGTGCACCCCAAACATCCAAGTGCACGCATTTCATGCACCATCCAAGAGAAAAGTTACTTCGGACCAGAGAATCCCAAAGATCTCGTTTTTAGAAAATCATCAACCCCGAGTTAATAAACTCCATCAACCCTGAGTTAGTAAACTCCCTCAACACAGAGTTAGTGAACTCCCACCGAGTTAGTGAACTCCTTCCACAGATCACAACATTGTGTACGAGCACGCAATGGATCCATCAGACTTCGTCAAGTCCTTCGAATTAGTTGTGTCAGCCTAAGGCATAGCGTAAATCCATTGATCAAATCAGTTCCGGACCTGATGTTGATCGGTCGCTCGAAAAGGCCACCCCCCCAGAGCTCGGACTCGACAAGAGTCCGTTAAAAGGTTTTAGTCAGCCTCCGAATTCCCAATTTTCCACAAAAATAAATAAGTTGAGGAGTGAGAAGCATCATGCATTGCATTTTGAGTCCTAAAAGTCATTCCAAAGTTTCTAAAATCATTTTTAGAGTTGAAATGCACTTTTTGGGTAAATCAGGTTTTTTTGAGTCCAAAAGGGTATTTTGGTCATTTCACAATAAAAATGATAATTCCTCATGAAGGTCATTGAGCATGCATTCTAAGATTCTAGAGGTCATTTCTAGGGTTATAGATTCATTTTTGAAGTGGAAACGCATTTTTCGGGCAAATTAGGGTTTTAGCGTCAAAAAGGGTATTTTGGTCAATTGTATCGGTTTTTTTCAAAAAGGCTCAAAAAATATGTATAATTAAAAATATGAAATCTGAAATCAAAATGAAAAATGAATAATAAAATAATATTGGATGTTTATTGTATTTTTAGAATTAGGGCTAATTCCTTTTAGGTGCTTTTTGCTTTTATCCATTTTTGGCCAAAGTAAGCACCAATTTTACAAGCAAACCACCTCCCTCACTCCACCTTCACTTCAGCCCCCATCAAGTGCACATCACAAAAAAGCCTTTCATCATGACAAGCACACCTTTGAATCCAATAACATTCAATACACAACATATTTTTACCTTCTTTCTCTCTACACCACTAAATACACACTAATTTCTTTATTTCCCTCTCACAACCTTAAACCCATTAGATCTTTGGCCTCCCAAGGATTTGAATAAGGGAACTCACTCCTCTCCTCCCCAAAAGAGCCAAGAAATTCGTAGCCCCTCTCCTCTCCCTCACTTCCTCTTGTTTTTTTTCATCTCAAAGAAACCTTCCCATTCTCTCCTACACCAAAAACCCTAACAAACAACTCACCTCATTTGCATCCCTCTTTCACATACTCTCTCCATTTCTCATTCAAAGTTCAAGCATCATCATCAAGTAGGTACTTCTTTGAAGAATATTGGAGTTGTGTTGATTTGTGTCTAGCTCCATCTTCTTATCTCACTTTCTAGCTCAAAGCTAAGGTAATCCTTAAAACCTTGCATCATTTTTGAATATTTCCTCAAAAATATAAAAAGCATTCACCCTATCATCTTCACATTCTCATATTGTTGATTGTTGTTGGTGAGAGGTGTCATAAGCACTTTGACAAGCACTTAGGGAGGCTTCACTACAACAGATTTAAGCATTGGGAGCGCTTTTTTTAGGCCATAGGGAGCGCTTTCGGGCGCTCCTAAAGCTAGCGCTCCTGTTGCAAATCACCCAAAGGGAGCGCTCGAAAAGCGCTCCCAAAAAACAGGAAAGAGGAGCGCTTTTTATTACAAGCGCTCCTTATTCCTAGGCGCGCTAAGACAATAAGGAGCGCTTACCGTAAAAAGCGCTCCTCATGGTCTTAAGCAAAGGGAGCGCTTTTTATTAAAAGCGCTCCTTATTCCTAGGCGCTAAGACAATAAGGAGCGCTTACCGTAAAAAGCGCTCCTCATGGTCTTAAGCAAAGGGAGCGCTTTTTATTAAAAGCGCTCCTTATTCCTAGGCGCGCTAAGACCATAGGTAGCGCTTTTTACAGAAAGCGCTACCAATGCCTAATTTTTTTTTTAAGAAAGTTTTGCCTGTTTCTTTTATATTGCCAATTCTCAGCTCCCTGCAATCAGAAACCAGCAACAACCAGAAACCAACAACCAGCAACAAAGTTCCAAATAAAATTCCAAATCAATAACCAATTTCAAATCAATTTCCAACTAATTTATAAATCCAACATACATCCTCATGTACCAATCAACATGTGCCAACATATAAATCTTCATGTACCAAAAGATCAACAAAAATTACATAACTCTTCATGTACCAAAAGATGAACAAAAATGACAACATATCCAATATGAGGTACTACAAAAATAGGATATCCAAAAAAAAATTACATCAAGTTTGATTTGAATTAATCAAACCGGCAACATTCTGCTTCTATATTCAGCGCCTGCACTCTATATAGTCTCAAATATGTCCTTGTTTAACTGTTGAGCCTGCACTCCATATCCATGTAAACTATCAAATTGAAGAACATCTATCTACCGATATACATGGATTAATAGAGGACCATTAAGAATTAGCAGACCCATAAATGTTATTTATTGAGGTTTGTTGTCATCATTAGCAAACCCATAAACAATCCAAATCAAACACACACCCTATAGCAAGCAATCAAACACATGAAGTATGACAAAGATGTCCTACCTTTTCTCTTACATATCGTGGTAGTGCAATTGATGCAAGGTTGCACACAGCTGTCTCTGTTGGACTTGTATACTCAATTATCTCAGTGCACAAGTTTGATGACTTAATTGTGCTGGTTGCTTTTCTTATTGCAAGCATCCTGGAATGTGTAGAAAACAACAACAAAATCAATGCAAAAAAAAGGAAAGGAAAATGTACACTTACAGATTCTCAACTACAAAGCCAAACATACATATATTATAGATTATCTATTGTGCTACTAACTCAAGGAGAAGAAAAAAAGCATGTGTCTCTGTGAACTAGTTTGCACAGATTCCTCTAAGAACAATAACAATACATGCTTGATATAGAACAAGGTTTAGCAGTTTTGGTTCCACTAATGACTAAAAATAATTGAACCTTGTCAACATCAGGATGGGATGTCAAAGAAGCACCAGCTTCATGGCCTAATCCAGTGACAATATTTAAGACACCAGGAGGAAGGCCAACTTCTCTACAATGAAAATATGCATTTCAAGCTCAAACACTTAAGTCTTTAACAGTAGACAGCAATTTGATTAGCCTCCTAAAGTATTTTACAGAGAAAATTTGCAAGGAAGCTTAACAAAGAATAGCAGCAACACCTGTAAAAAAAGCCAGTTATATTGACCCTTGGACTTCGTATGTTCTTTGAATTTCCTTCTAGGAAAATAACATTGTTCATCAAATTTTACAGCCATTTGCATACATGAAGAGAATAAAATTGAACACTTCCAGTTTTTGAGGCAAAGCTTATGCATATTGAGAAGTATAATCAAAATACCATATGACCAGAAAAAACCATCCAAATTTCAAAGTACTCTCTGTCCTGCACAAAAAAAAACAAAGAGCATATTTAGAATCAAGAATATGGCTAACTAGAAAAGATTAACTGGAGAGATGAATAACTAAACAAAGGGCAAAGAGAAAGGAGAGAAATAGAGCTACAGCCGCAAATGGAGAGAGAGAGAGAGAGAGAGAGAGAGAGAGAGAGAGAGAGAGAGAGATTGTGGTGCTTACCCTAAAAATCAGTTCACCTCAAATGGAAGAGACAAACCGTCGTGCTTGTGGTGAGACGGAATCGAAGATGGCAGAACCGTTCAACTGGAGCGTGAGAGGTTTCTTTGACTCAAATGGAACGGGTTTCACAATGTTGAAGGAATAGGGTTTAGGATGGAGAAGCTCGAACAGTGGATGGAAGAGAGAAGAATCGAGGTTTCAGAGTGGGGTTGCTGCGTGAGATGGGAACAGTGGAATGGGGTTGCTGTGTTTAGGGTTTGCTGCGTTTAGGGATTGAGAGCGTACGCGGTGGAGGGAGGAGAGGCGAGTGTGGAGGCGTGGTCGAAGGAGAGCGAGGTCGAAGGAGAGACGGCGTGGTCGAAGGAGGGCGTGGTCGAAGGAGAGCGTGGTCTAAGGTGGCGGCGCAGGGTGGAGGAGGCGAGGGTGGAGCGTTTAGTGTTTCAGCGTTTGGAGACTTTTGCGTTTCAGCGTTTTAGTGAGGAAGGAGAGCGTACTGTGTATTGGAAGGGGTTTTTGGGTTTCTGTGGAAGGAGAGCGTACTGTGTAATATTTTAGAAATTGAGCATAGGTAGCGCTTTCTAAAAAGCGCTCCTGATGGGGTATGCGAGATTTTGAATGAGGAGCGCTTTTTAAAAAGCGCTCCTGATGGGGTATGCGAGATCAAGAATAAGGAGCGCTTTTTTAGAAAGCGCTCCTGATGGGGTATGCGAGATTTTGAATGGGGAGCGCTTTTTTGGAAAGCGCTCCTTATTCTTGATCTCGCATACCCCATCAGGAGCGCTTTCTAAAAAGCGCTCCTTATTCCTGATCTCGCATACCCCATCAGGAGCGCTTTTTTAGAAGCGCTACTAAATGGTGCGCTCTTTTTTTTGGCTTTTGGCGTAGTGCTTGGGTGCTTATGGTGCCTCTCACCCTTTGATAAATGTTGATTTATGTTGATCTTAATCCTTGCCTTTCATGAAATAAAATATGGTTTTATGGCATGTTGTATTTCGCATACTCTCATAAAAATGTGATTTGCTAGTTGTTGTTGTGTTTTCTCACATTTCTTTTCATATTCACTCATGTTTGCATAATTTTCACAAAATAAGAAACCCATCTCAAGCATGATAACATTCGGCCATGGGCCTAGGTTTAGGATTCTTGAACGCTTTTGTTTATTTCATGATTTGGGGATGAATAATAGTTGATTTAGGGTATGTACGCTCCTAGGTTTTAACATAAAAAATTAGGGTTTGGGTTTGCTTTAATAAACTTGTTTTTGTTGATGATTGGCAAGGTGATTCACACTTGTGCACTTGTGCACTTAATCTTAAGTGTGAGGATTGACCAAAGTGATTCAACATTCTTTGATACTTTGGTTGCTAAATAATTTTCTTGCTTATGCTTGCCTATGATCATGATGGAGGCGACTCTTTTCCTTAAGCTAACAATTTCATTGTCCACTCTCATATAAAAATATCATCAATACTTAGATAGGTCAACTCCATACATTGCATCTTCCACTAGATGTGCATTTAGATTCCCTTGCGTTTTGTAGAAATATTTGCGTATGGTTCTCGCCTAGCATCTTCCACTAGATATGCATTTAGGTTCAATCTTGCCTATTCTTGTATTTTTGCTCAATGTCCAATTCAAGTTCCTTCTTTGCCTATTTATGTGTTGTGGTCTAATATGTGTAGTCTAGGCTAATATTTGCTCAAGAATTCAAACGAGATTGTTGTTTGCCTAAGGATTCGATTTGCATTCATTACTTTCTTTTCTAAAGGGCCTAGCATGAAAATGGTGACTAGTGACAATCACCCATAACCTTTGTAAGTTTGATTGTCCTAAGAGCCTAAGTTTCAAAAAAGATGTTTTCATATGCATGAGCTACTAGTGATAATCACCCATAACCTTTGTTAGTTTGATTATCATGAATGCTTTCAATTTCCAAAAATATTTTCTTAAGCATCAAAAGTCATAGCAAGTGTTAATGATGACCACCCATAACCTTTGTTAGTTTGGTCATCATGAAGGCTTTCATTTTTCAAAAGAGATTTTTACATGCACTTAAAGGAGTTTTAGTAATGATCACCCATAACCTTTGTTAGTTTGATCATTATGAACCCCCTTCACTTTTTAAAATCAAAACAAAAAGACTTTCATTTTCAAGGCTCTAGAACTACGTCGCTTTGATTCCCATTTGGGATACGTAGGAGCGAGCCACGTCCTCGTCAAGCACAACAAACCAAAATTAATTCGATTGCGAAAGTCCTTTTTGATCATCTAAAATAAAAACCGATTATCATTAATGATCACTCGCGCCGTTGCCGTTTGGTTGTTAATGATAATTTCATGTTCAAAAGAGTTAGTAGCGCGGCCACTCTAAACCGTTGTTGTTTGGTCGTCGCGAACACTCGAATCAAAAGCAAAACCGATTATCGTTAATGATCACTCGCACCGTTGCCGTTTGTTTGTTAATGATAATTTCATTTTCAAAAGAGTTAGTAGCGCGGCCACTCTAAACCGTTGTTGTTTGGTCATCGCGAATCCTCACTCCTACTGCGAAAACTCATCTAAACAGACTAAAAAACAAAAACCTTTTTAGGACAACCAAGAACTACGTAGCTTTGAATTCTCCATCGCACCAGGAGATACGTAGGAGCGAGAGGCCAACTCTCGTCAAGCGCCAAAAATAAAAATTTTCATTAAGTCTTCTCACTCCCTTTTCAATAAAGAGGCAAAATAAAAGCATTTTCAAATCAACACTTCAAACCACACATTTAATTAAAGGTTCCCTTTCGGTAGAAAGGAGGTACGGGGCGCTAATACATTCCCCATGCCTAACCGACCCCCGAACCCATATCTCTAGTTTTCGAAAGACCATCCGCCTTGTCTAAAAGACCTTTTTTCAATGTTTTGGTCTTAAAATTAAAATATTGGTGGCGGCTCCATACCTTTTCCACGTTGTACAATGAGAAGTCCGAACCGGATTTTTTGGGGTGCAACAGCTGGCGACTCCACTGGGGACTTTTCTTTTTTTTTAAGTGGGTCAAGCCTAACTAATTAAGATGTGTGGTCAAACGTGGGTTACCGGGATTAGTGGTTTTTGCACGGCCGGTTTATGCTAAGTTAAATACACGATTCACCGGGAGTAGTGGTTCTTGCACGGTCGGCGTTTCGATTAATCACTGGACATTGTTTGTCAACTTATGTTGTAACGGTTTAATAATTGAACCGAGTGTTAGTGAGGGGCACGGTAGAACTCACTGAGACAAGTTGTCTCACCCAATCATTATTGTTGTTTTTACAGAGAACAGGATATAAGGATAGCAGGCGGCACGGTTAGTTGTCAGGCTCGAGGAGAAGTTGGAGATGTGATCTTCCGTCCATGTTTTAGATTTCTTTGATGTAGCCTCTGTATTCGGTCTTATGACTCGAACTTGTATAATGTTATTCCATAGTTTCCGCTGTTTCTTGTAGGGATTTATATCTAAACAGGAATTTTTATACTCTGATGTAAACCAAATTGTATATTTAGGTATTTCTTTGTTAAAGAAATACCGGGGTGTTACATTTGGTATCAGAGCGGTTCGACCTTGTTGGACTTAGTGACCTTCGGGTCAAGAGTATAGGATCGAGTCAGCTAGGGACTTAGACAATTATGTGTCGGATCTTTTTAGTATATTATGTGACGTATTGAGTCAGGATCCACTCAATGTTTCATGTAAATTACTGAAAATTAGAGCGGGGCGAGGTGGCATATCCCAACCTGTGACTCCGTTAAGCATGACCCGCTAAATGGAGTCGCTGGTTGGGACTAGTGTGGGTTACCCTACTTTCCCTTTTTTTATTAAAAAATGTAAAGACATAACATTACTTAGGTACTTAGGTTAGGTTGCGTCGTTTACTTAGGTGACACTAACATTAGATTTTTTTTTCATATATTATGGTGACGGTACGTAACATCTTCATCCCATCTTTCCTTCATCTTCACCTTCAAACTTCAATAAAGCATGCAAAGAGACTATGCCCCGCAGCCTTAAGTAAGGTATATTGTTTGCAAAACGCTCACATATCTAGATCAAGTTTCTGTTGCCATTCCTATTGGGGTTATGATTTAGATATCCCCACTTGGCCCATATACCCCCACAAAACCCAAAACTTCCTATTTTACCTTTAATTTTAACAATACCCCCTCATATTATTTTAAAATTCCAGAATTATATTTTTGACATAATTCCAGATTTATTAAGAAGAATTTCTCTTACCAAAGATATTGTAAATTAGAAGCTAACTTTTGTGTGTGGATTACTTAAGATACGGGCGTTATGAGTGGAGCTATGATATTCATAAAGGATGATCTCAAAATCAGCGACAACAAGCAAGGAATTCTAGCGGGGATCTTAAATATCTGTGCATTGGTTGGATCTCTAGCTGCAGGAAAAACCTCTGATTACATATTGGTCCACCCTATACAATGATCATAGCCTCTATCCTCTTCATGGTTGGTTCAGTTCTCATGGGATATGGTCCAAACTACACAATCTTAATGGCTGGAAGATGTGCTGCTGGTATTGGTGTAGGTTTTGCTTTATTGATAGCACCAGTTTACTCAGCAGAAATTTCCTCTGCTAAATCACGAGGCTTTCTAACTTCTCTACCTGAACTTTGTATTGGTATTGGAACTTTACTCGGCTACGTGGCAAACTTTCATGGGAAAATTGAGTTTGAAATTTGGATGGAGATTAATGCTTGGTATTGCAGCAATTCCTTCACTTGTTTTAGCTTTAGCTATTCTCGCAATGCCTGAGTCTCCAAGGTGGTTATTAGTTATGCAAGGTCGTTTAGAAAAAGCAAAGAAAGTTTTATTACAAGTTTCAAATACTGAACAAGAAGCTGCTGAAATTGACGAGAATAACCTCAAAAAAAAGAACCATGGTGAAGGGGTTTGGAAAGAGTTATTTGTGAGGCCATCCTATATTCTGTTCGTTGGATGTTGATTGCAGCAATTGACATTCACCTTTTTGAACATGCAACTGGAATAGAAGCTGTGATGTTATATAGTCCAAGAATCTTTAAAAAAGCTGGTGTTACTAGTAAAGACAAGCTTTTGTTAGCAACAATTGGAGTAGGTCTTACAAAAGTTGTTTTTTTGATTATAGCAACGTTTTTGCTTGACAAAGTTGGAAGAAGACGTTTATTGCTTTTCAGCACTGGAGGAATGATTTTTAGTCTTACAGTGTTATGGGCATTAACACTTAGCATTGTGGCTACTTACATTTTTGTTGCATTTTTTAACATTGGGCTTGGGCCTGTCACGTGGCTCTATAGTTCAGAGATTTTTCCTTTGAAGTTGAGAGCACAAGGAGCTAGAGGGTCACAAATGCTGCTATTTCCATGAGTTTGATATCAATCTACAAGGCTATTACCATAGGTTGGAGCTTTTTTATGTTTGCAGGTATATCTATAGTAGCTTGGTTGTTCTTTTACTTTTTCCTTCCAGAAACTAAGGGTAGGGCCTTGGAAGAGATGGAGATGGTTTTCAGCAGAAACATTGACCATAATAGCAGTGTTCCTGAAGAGACTAATTTGAAACAAAACGTGTAGTTTGTTTTAGTCTTGAGCAAAACTGTGTACGGATCTTCAAAACCCTCTATGGTCGTGGCAGAGTTGTTGTTAGACCCAACAACGGCTCTGTAACGACTATAGCATGTGCAAGAAGATCCAAATGTGGTCGAAAGTGATATATAATCCTTGATGTAAAATTTAGATCAAGTCATATGATTATTTTATTTCCATGAATGATATACTCACTCCGGTCCACAATATAAGAGAAAAAACCAGACATCTCACATACCAAGGAATAACATTGAAACGTGTGTTTTTCAATTAACAAAGCTGAAACATAGTTTTGTTTCCAAAACTACCCTTTTTATAAAATTTAAATTTAATCTCCTAATTAACTACACCACCTTTAATCATTAATGACACTATTTAATTAACCATCTTCTTCTCTCTTCTCCATCTAAATAACCAATGCAACGCTTCATGTTCCAAAAATTTTACTCACTTCAGCCATCAAGTGGTGCGAGTTAAATTTGGATTTCCCACCATCAAATTTTTAACTTCCAAATTTTTAACTTTCCCTTCATATTCATCCATTGTTGAGATTGAACAATGCCACTTGATATAGATTTGAATTTTGCCGTTAGCGAATCACCAACCCAAAATAATGAGACTACAAATGCAGCATTAAATAGAGATAGAGTCGATGAAGATAGAGTTGCAGCGTTAAATCAACTCCACATGTTTTAAATCAACCCACATGTTTTGATGAAGATAGAGTTGAAGCTGAAGATTATTTAAATCAAATTCCATCCTTTCCTTGGTTAGATGAAGCCGAAGGTTAGTTCATTAATGAAGTTTTGATTATTTATGCAAGGAGCGGTACATGGGAAAGTGGAGAGATTAAATATTTCTCGTAAACATACTTTCTAAATAAATAAGGGTAGAATTGGAAATTGACATTTAACACATCCTAAAAACAATGCTTATTTCTTATATTGTAGACCACAAAAACACCAATTTTTTCTCTTATATTGTGGACCGGAGGGAGTACTAGTTATTTTCCTGTTCATCATACTGCTTAATATTTTTATAATAGTTATTTGTGTTATTATCTTTACCAAGTTCTCAATGGGTGACCATTCGTAAAGACTAAATTTACGTTTGGATATGCGGTGAGAATTTTGGCATAGCTTTTAAATTGCCGCGGTTTTCCACCACGGAAAATGATACTTCCAAACACACGCTAAAGAGTATTGACTCCACCCAAATAGCAACGGATTATACTATATAAGTTTGTTCTTGCCCTGTGCACCCTTTCAATTTTACATAATCTAAGATTATTAAAATGAATGTTATACATAAATCACTCAGATATACCTTGCTTCCCCTGCCCATGAAACTGTCTACTTAATTTCATGAATTTTATGGTTTCTCAAAATCAGGCTGCATGGATGAGAAATACCAATTAAAACACTTTACAAATAATATTTAAAATTTGTAAATTCGGGTCATAGTACTAAAAGCAAAAATTAAGGATGACATCTTTAAATAGAAACTTAATTAAACAAAAAATTAACCATAATCATATATAATTTGTGCCCACACAAAATCTACAAGCAAGGAGAGCCTTCTACCGACACCCTCTCTCTTTATGGAATTCCCAAATTTCTTCATGTTTCCCCTCCACAGGTAGAAAAGGTTATGGTAACAAACAAAGATTGTTTAGCCTTTGATGACACTAACCTTCTTCCTTAATTTTTTTTCTCTATCAATTTCTTCACTTATCTTATCCTCTTCAATCAAATTCCTCCTCGTATATACCTTGTCTTTCTCTTTCACCAACACATCGAATTAAACACTGATGAAACAAGCAGCTACAAAGTCATCCCTAAGAAGGCTTTGTCCTAACATTGATAAAGAAGATGGATTGGAAACTGTTCTTGAAATACCTGTTCCGGAAGAAATGTTCACAACCATGGGAAGCAACGTGACTTTACGGTGGCAGAACATGTTAACGTGGATGAAGGCTCAAACCGATGAAAGATTGGCATCTCCTTCGGTTTCAGCACGCTTAAATGAGCTTCGTTTTTTGCTTTACCTTGTTGGCTCACCTCTTATCCCTCTTCAAGTCCAATTAGGCCATTCCATCCACCGTCCAGTTCGAGATTGTTCAATTGTAAGAACATTTACATTTACATATCAATATCATACCTACCACAATGTAATCGCATTTGACCGCAATTCTCCACGATCTCAAGAATCGCAACGAGAATGTCACTGCAGTGACCATGATTTAAAACCATGGTCACAATGTAATTGCAAACACAATTAAGGTCATATTAGATGCATTTGATCGCAATTCTTTCCAATATGAAGAATTGCGATCCAAATTTAAAATCTTGCGTTTTCCTTATACATATTTATTTGTGTATTGTTTTTCATTTTATTTAGTATATAACTAAAAGGGGTGGTTTGACTGTGTGGTAGGAAGCATCAACGGCCAAGTATATAGTGCAACAATATATAGCGGCGACTGGAGGACAACCGGCATTGAATGCGGTGGAGAGTATGTGTGTAACAGGGCAAATGAAAATTAGTGCGTCGGATTTTCACCATACTAGTGAAAATGTTGAGGTGAAGAAAACCTCTGAAGAGGTTGGAGGGTTTGTTTTATGGCAAAAGGACCCAGATTTATGGTGTTTAGAGCTTGTTGTGTCTGGTTGCAAAGTTTGTTGTGGTAGCAATGGCAAGGTCTCATGGCG
The DNA here is from genome assembly GCA_039519185.1 of Astragalus membranaceus. Classification (NCBI taxonomy): domain Eukaryota; kingdom Viridiplantae; phylum Streptophyta; class Magnoliopsida; order Fabales; family Fabaceae; genus Astragalus; species Astragalus membranaceus. The sequence goes on from CM076849.1 coordinate 18,704,724, forward strand.
CCATTCTTCTAATCAACAAACCCCCATTTCAAAAGGTGCCCCTAGACCTCTTCGTCGTTTTCTTCAGGTATATTTCTCATATGGAAATCTTCTAGTTGCATGAAACACAATAGAGTTCGGATCCTCTACAGCATGTAGAGGGTGCAGCAAGTTGCTGCACCGTCCGATCTAGAGAGAGAACGGCGCAACAATTGTTCTCTCTCTAGATCGGACGGTGCAGCAACTTGCTGCACCCTCTACATGCTGTAGAGGATCCGATCTCCACGATTTTAACTTGCAATTATGATTAGAATTAATTTCAATATGAAAACCTCCTTATTGTGTGAAATACAACAAGGTTTTGAATTGTAATTGTGATCCCAATTATATGGTGATCCTTTGTATTATGAAAAATTACCGACAAATATGATTGATGTGATCATAATTTTGATTGGGACAAGAAGTGCCAGTAACACTCTCTTTAGTACTATTTTTTCAATACTCTATTTGTGATTGAGTAAAACTCATCTAGGTCCTACTAATTAGTGAGACTTATTATCAAATTGGTGGAACCTAGATGTATTTTACCTAATTATCAGAAGAGTATTGAAGAGTGTGGCTTAAAAGAGTGTTACTGGCATAAGAGAATTATTTCATTTACATGCACACTATATAGCTAAGTTGATGACAGCAAATTTTGGAATATTTTTATTTGATCTTGTTGCTAAATGACTAAATGTAATTATACAATTTCTACGTTAGGGATTGGATCCAAGGGCCACAGCTAACTTATTTTTGGACGCTGCATGCATAGGAGAGAAAATAATCAACGATGAAGAATGTTTCATTTTAAAGATAGAAACAAGCCCTGCAATTCGTGAGGCACAAAGTGGTTCAAACTTTGAGATCATTCACCACACCATATGGGGTTATTTTAGCCAACGATCTGGTCTCTTAGTTCAATTTGAAGACTCTAGATTACTAACAATGAGGACCAAAGATGATAATGACATTTTCTGGGAAACAAGTCTTGAATCAGTAATTGAAGATTATAAGTATGTGGATGGGATAAATGTGTCACATAGTGGTACAACTCGTATTACAGTTTCAAGATATGGGGAACAGTCGGCTAACCATAAAAGAGAATTGGAAGAAAGGTGGAAGATTGAAGAGGTAGATTTTAATATATGGGGTTTGACTGCTGAAAGCTTTTTGCCTCCAGCAAACTTGGGAAAGACATAAAATACTTTTGTATTAGAATAATCGTATGTATTTTTTCCAAATAATTAATAATAATTAAGCATTATATATGTTATGTAATGACAAGCATGAAGCTAACATTGGTTCAATAGCAGAGTGTGAGGGTGTTGGAACCAAAGATGATGAAAATGTGTTTCTTGTATTGCATGTGAATCAATGTGATTACATGTGTATCTCTCTACAACAGTTTCTGGTTCTTGTTATATCAGCAAAGAACTCAAACCAGAAGAACAAATGAAAAACTAACTAAAACAGACTTATTGGACTGGGCCGGGTCCACTATACAAAGGCCCAATATAACACCAACAATAGCCAATACTAGAGACACTCATAGCCAATACTAGAGACACCCATTTGGCCCAACATATCCTCCCTCAAACTAGATGCTTGTGACAGACAGCAACTAGTTTGCTCCTTTGAGTTCTGTCATGCCCATCCATTCTCTAATCTGAACAAAGTCCTTCAGCTTCAATGCTTTTGTCATAATTGTCATACCCCAATTTTGTCCGGCTTAGGTCAAAACCCTAATTTTCCACAAAAATAAATAAGTTGAAGAGCGAAGAGCCTTATGCACTGCATTTCGGATCCTAGAAGGCATTCCAAGGTTCTTGAAATCATTTTTAGGGTTGGAACGCATTTTTTGGGCAAATTAGGGTTTTAGCGCCAAAAAGGGTATTTTGGTCATTTATAACGGTTTTTTTTTCTTCTCTCGCTTTCAAAAAGGCTCAAAAATATGTATAATTAAAAATAGAAATCTGAAATCAAAATATAAAAATGAATAACAAAATAATATTGGATGCTTATTGTATTTTTAGAATTAGGGCTAATTCCTTTTAGGTGCTTTTTGCTTTTATCCATTTTTGGCTAAAGTAAGCACTAGTTTTGCAAGCAAACTACCTCCCTCACTCCATCCTCATGCTCCACACCACCCCTCACTTCAGCCCCCATCAAGTGCACATCACAAAAAAGCCTTTCATCATGACAAGCACACCTTTGAATCCAATAACATTCAATACACAACATATTTTTACCTTCTTTCTCTCTACACCACTAAATACACACTAATTTCTTTATTTCCCTCTCACAACCTTAAACCCATTAGATCTTTGGCCTCCCAAGGATTTGAATAAGGATAACTCACTCCTCTCCTCCCAAAAGGACACAAATTCGTAGCCCCTCTCCTCTCCCTCACTTCCTCTTGTTTTTCTTTCATCTCAAAGGAACCCTCCCATTTCTCCTACACCAAAAAACCCTAGCACACCAAAAACCTCCCCTTTTCTCTCCCAAAACCGTGGCCTCCCCACTCCCTTCCTTCATCCATTTTTGATTTCCTCTTCACCCAAACACCACCATCTCACTTCATTCTCATCCCTCTTTCATATATCTTCTCCATTTTCCATTCAAGATCAAACATCATCATCAAGGAAGGTTTTTCATCAAGCTTTCTTTTTGGGGTTGGAGTTGAAGTTCCTTGGAGGTTCTTGTTGATTTGGTTTCTATTTTCTTCATCTCATTGCATTTTCTAGCTTGGATTGGAGGTAAAAACTTTCAAACCCTTGCATCATCTTCAACCTTTTTGCATTAAAACCCATTTTCCTCTTCACTTTGCATTTCACATATCATCATCATTTTGTTTAAAATGTAGCTTGTTGTTGTTGGTGAGAGGAGCCTTAAACACTATTGACAAGCACTTAGGGAGGCTTGGGTGTTTAAGGTGCCTCTCACTCTTGAATAAATGGAGTCATGTTGTTTTGTGTTGATTTTTTGCATTTGTTGTGAAGTAAAATTGTTGTTTCATGTGTTGTTTGGTTCGCATATCCTAGTAAAGTTAGCTTTAATTTGATTTTGTTGTTTCTCTTTGCTTGATGGGGCTTAATCATGTTGTAGATATTTGATTTTAGTGTTTTCATGCTTAGATACTTTGTTTAGGTTTGCAAATTTCTTTTCTCACATAGATTTCGCACAAAGTAAAGAGTTTGAGAATAAATGTTGATTTGAGGTCTTAGTGTTTAAGTTATGTGATTAATTGTTCCTAAATCTTGTTAGTACCTTTTGCTTGCTTGATTTTGGGAGTTTGATGAATAAATTGATGGTTTGACTATGTATTGGTTTCGCAAGTCATGAAGAATAAATAGAGTTTTTATATGTTTGCTTATTGTCTCAAGTTGATGATAGGCAATATGATTCTCACTTGTGCCTAGTGCACCTTGCCTAAAGTGATGAGGATGGTTCTATATGATTCAACCATTTTAGTTTATATGTTGTTTAAGTTGATGATTGGCAAGAAGATTCACACTTGTGCACTTGCGCACACCAATTTAAGTGTTGAGGATTGACCAAAGTGATTCAACATGCTTTGGTGTTTTGATTGTTAAGATGACTTGCTTGTTTAGGGTTTGCCAATGATCATGCTTGAGGCTACTCTTTTGAATTCATTTGTGCCTACCACTTCCTTGTCTACTCCCATGTGGAATCATTAATACTTAGATAGGCCCATTCCTCACATTGCATCTTCCGCTAGATGTGCATTTAGATTCCCTTGCGTTTTGTAGAAATATTTGAGTATGGTTCTCGCCTAGCATCTTCCACTAGATGTGCATTTAGGTTCAATCTTGCCCACTCTTGTATTTTTGCTTAATGCCCAATTCAAGTTCCTTCTTTGCCTATTTATGTGTTGTGGTCTAACATGTATAGTCTAGGCTAATATTTGCTCAAGAATTCAAATGAGATTGTTGTTTGCCTAAGGATTCGATTTGCATTCATTGCTTTCTCTTCTAAATGGCCTAGCATGAAAATGGTGACTAGTGACAATCACCCATAACCTTTGTTAGTTTGGTTGTCCTAAGAGCCTAAATTTCAAAAAAAGGATGTTTTCATATGCATAAGCTACTAGTGATAATCACCCATAACCTTTGTTAGTTTGATTATCATGAATGCTTTCAATTTCAAAAGATATTTTCCTAAGCATCAAAAGTCATAGCAAGTGTTAGTGATGATCACTCATAACCTCTGTTAGTTTGATCATCATGAGCGCCCCTCACTTTTCAAAACCAAAGCAAAAAGACTTTCACTTTCAAGGCTCGTTAGAACTACGTCGCTTTGATTCCCATTTGGGATACGTAGGAGCGAGTCACATTCTCGTCAAGCGCAACCATAAAAAGTTTAGCATTTGCATAACAAAAAGAAAAGAGTTATTTTCATAACAAAAAAGAATCACTTTTGCAAACCAAGATCATTTTCAGAACGAAAACCTTTTCCTTTCTAAAAACATTTTCAACCCATTGTCGCTAGTGGCTAATCAGAACCTTTGTTCGTCTAGCCATTGGTAGCAATGTCTTTTTCCCAAAAAGAACAACAAGCGATGATCACTCATAACCTTTGTTAGCTTGATCATTCGTGCCAATCAATCCCTTTCGAAGACCACTTTCAAAAGAGCAAATAAAAACGGGTTGCTACTAATAGTCAATCAGAACCTTTGTTCGTCTGACTAGTAGTATTGACTCTCATTTTCTAGAGTACTTAGCGGTGATTACCCATAACCTTGGTTAGTTTAATCATTCACTAAATGCTCGTCCTATTTCGAAAACTCACTAAAAAAGATAAAAAACAAAAACTTTTCAAAAAGACAAAGAAGAACTACGTAGCTTTGAGTTCTCCATCGCACCGGGAGATACGTAGGAGCGGGTCTTGTCCCGTCAAGCGTTTTCTTCTAAAAACCCATTTTCCCCCCTTTTTTCATAATAAATAAAGATTTTCATAAAGAGTTTTTCAATAAGAAGTAGAGAGGCAAAATTAAGTATTTTCAAGTCAACACACTAAAACCACACATTTAATTAAAGGTTCCCTCTCAGTAGAGAGGACGTGTGGGGTGCTAACACCTTCCCTACGCGTAACCGACCCCCGAACCCTATTCTCTAGTTTCGCAAGACCAATCGCTTTCCAAAAAAGGTTTTCCTAATATTTTCCTTAATAAATATTGGTGGCGGCTTCATTGTCTTAGAAAAAGTTGTGAACGAGGAAGGTTCTCCCTCGGGGACTTTTTCGGGCGCAACAGCTGGCGACTCCACTGGGGACTAAAAAACATTTTCTTTCAAAAGTGGGTCAAGCCTAATTAATTAAGTGTGTGGTTTGTGTGATTGATTTGAACATCTTGCTTTGCCTCTATTCTTCTTCTTTGTCATAAGAATGTTGCATCCATATGCATTCTTCTTCTATGTTTGCTTTTGTCTAAAATAATAGATAGTTACTTCTTTGCTTAAATGCTTAGTTCCCTCATGCATATTTCCCCTCTCTTGTCATGTCCCCTTCTTCTCAGCTCCCTTTCTGAGGTAAGTAATGTGTTCGTTGTTGGCACCCTAGATTAGTTGAATTTGATTGGTATTGAATCCTAGGGTAGACGACATGTTATGGCTTTCTATTGTCTGGACTGTTCTGGATCTTCATTTGCAGGCGGGGTAGTTTTTAAGGAAATACCCTTCGCACACACACACTTGTACCTTGAGATTATACGATTAGAGAAATAGACCATAACCCAGGTCTGTTAGGATACCTTAGGATGAGCGGATTCGAGTAGTGGGAGCCCATCAGGACCTTTGTCCGTTTGGCTACTCGCGAAAGTTTCAATCAGAGTTGTGCTCTTTCATGATGCTTCGTATCTAGCAGTTTGTGCTTCTCAATTTCCCCTTTCTCATTTAACTTGGTTTTATATATCCACTTAACTCCAATTGCCTTACTACCTTTTGGAAGTTTAGTTAGCTCCCATGTATGGTTCTTTTCTATAGCTGCCAGTTCAGCTTGCATGGCTTTTCTCCATTTCTCTTCCTTCACAGCCTCTTCATAGTTCATAGGATCATCACCTTGAGTAAGAATAGCAATGTTGAGTTCATCAATCTCATCATTATTGGTAATGTAGTCTTGAAGATATGTTGGTGGTCTCCTTATCCTCCCTGTCACTGGACTATCTTCACTGTCATTATCCAAATCAGTGGTAGCATCTTGTCTGGTGGTGCTACTTTCACCTACAGCATCATTGTTGTCACTATCACTGTCACTTGATTATTGTTCCTCTATAGAATCAGCATCATCATCAGTCTTGGCTCCTTCATCAACAGTTTCACAGCTAGTTTCAATGGTGTTTTCTTCCCAATTCCATTGTTTCTCTTCATCAAATATTACATCTCTACTAACAAGTATTTTCTTTGAAATGGGATCATATAGTCTATAGGCCTTATACTCTTCACTTACTCCAAGGAGGACACACTTCTTGCTTTTGTCATCCAATTTCTTCCTTTGTGAGTCATGAATGTGAAAATACCCTATGCTGCCAAACGTTCTAAACCAGTGCACAGCAGGTTTGAGGCCACTCCAAGCTTCCTCAGGAGTTAAATATTTCACTGCAACCGTAGGACTTCTGTTCTGAACAAAAATAGACCAATTCACAGCTTCTGGCCAAAATTTCTTTGGAATTTTCTTTTGAGATAACAAGCATCTCACCATATTCATGATGGACCTGTTCTTTCTTTCTGCAACCCCGTTCTGTTGAGGTGTATAACTTGATGTAAGTTGTCTCTTGATCCCATTAGTCTTGCAAAAATCATCAAACTCTTGAGAAGTAAACTCCCCCCTCTGTCAGTACGCAAACAGACCAATTATGCATCACATTCCTTCTCAACCTTGACCTTAAATTGCTTGAAACACTCCAATGCAGCAGATTTTTCTGTGAGAAAGTAGACCCAAGTCTTTCTACCGTAGTCATCAATAAATGTGAGGAAGTATCTCTTGTGACTATTGGATTCAGGGGTTATGGGACCACAAATATCAGCATGTACAAGTTGTAATTTATGGGAGGCCCTCCAAGTGCTTTTCTTTGGAAAGGATTCCCTATGATGCTTGCCAATAGCACAGTTAGAACACACCCTTGTTGAGTCTTCAATCTTAGGCAACCCTCTTACCATCCCCTTCTTACTTAACAATTGCAAACCTGTAAAGCTCAAGTGGCCATATCTGTTGTGCTAGAGCATACTTGTGTTCTCTGCATCAGTGGCAACCTTAAAGCAATCGGGCAGGATTAATTCAACAGTGGTTTTAAACATCCTATTTGCAGACATTTGGGAATCAATTAACAGGCCTCTAGTTGGATGTATAATCTTGCAAGTATTGTTCTCAAATGTGACTTTCAATCCCTTCTCTTGCAGCTGCCCTATACTCAACAAATTGTTTTTCAAGGATGGAATATAGTACACACCAGTAACTATCTGAATTATTCCATTCACCTTCATCTTAATGCTACCTTTACCCATAACTAGCACCTTGGATCCATCTCCCAATCTAACAGTTGTTCTATAATTTCCATCTAGGCTAAAAACCCAATCTTTATACCCCACACATGATTACTACACCCTGAGTCAAGGAACCATACCTTTAGGTTAGTTGCTTCATTGCAGGGGGTTTGTGCCATCAACAGAGCTTCCTCAATCCAGTACTTCAAGTCCTTTTCTTCATCACAGTCTGTGTGAGCAATTAGCAGAACTTCTTCTTCATCATTGTTTTCTGCATAATTTGCTTTCTCCTCAGCATTAGGACACTCATACTGATAGTGTCCCATTTTGCCACAGTTATAACATTCAATATTGTCTTTATTGAACTGCTGTCTACCTCTGCCTCAGTTGCCTCTGCCTCGTCCCCGTCCTCTTCCTCTAGCCGTGGTGGTGACCTTTAGAGCATGATCTTCTTCTTTAGGTTTCTGTTCATTCATCAATTGTTCATGAACTAAGAGGCTACTCTGTAATTCATCAACGGTGAGGGTGGAGATATCATTTGCTTGAACAATAGCACACACTACATAGTTGAACTTCGGTCCCAAAGAGCGAAGAACCTTCTCAACAACGCTTTCTTCGTCAATCATGGAATCACGATGAGTTTTCATCTTTCCCACGATGGCGAGGGTTCTGGAGAAGTAATCAGTCACGCTTTCACTTTCTTTCCTAGCCAATTGCTCGAATTCGCCTCGTAATGCCTGCAATTGTGCTCGCTTGACTTTGTTTGAACCTTGGTATTTCAATTTCATCAATCCCAAATTCCCTTCGCCGTCTCCTTCTTGAGAATTGTTTCGATAATTCCCCTTTCGATTGATTGAAAGGGGTAATTCACTACAAGAATTTCGTAAATTTCCGGCGGCCAAAATCCGCCGGTAATGGCCAAAATCGACGACATTAAAATCCGCTGGAAATTCATCCGCAGGTAACGGTTACTGGCAGATTTTCCGCCGGTAATTTCCGGCGGATTTTTCGTCGGAAAAATCCGCCGGTAATCACCCAAAATCCGCCGGTAATCACCCGAAATCCGCTGGTAATTATTAAATTTTTTTAAAAAAATTGTTTTTTAAATACGTTAATTTAAAAAATTAATATTATTTAATTTTTTTTGTTTTTTAAAATTTCTTTCTTTTTTTAAATTCGTTTATTTTAATTTATTTATTTATTTATTATTTAATTTATTTCTTTTTTAAAATTCGTTTATTTAAAAAATTAATATTATTTTAATTATTTAATTATTTATGTGAAGAGATTGAGAAAAATAAAGTGTATGTATGTGAGATTGAGAAGAAAGTGTATAAATGTATAAATGTGTGAAGATTTTGAGAAGAGATTGAGAATAAAGTGTATAAATGTGTGAAGATTTTGAGAAGAGATTGAGAAAAATGAAGTGTATGTATGTGAGAAGATTTGATAAGAGATTGAATGAGAAAGAAGAAGAAAGAGGAAATAAAGATTTGAGAGAAATATGAAAGAGAGATATGTAGAGAAATTTATGGAGATTGGAGAGTATGAGAAGGAAATAAAGAGTGAAATGAGAGAATGAGAAGAGTGTAGGAGAAAGTTGTATTTATAGGAAATGAGAAGAGTGTAAAAAAATTAAATAAATAATTTTTTGAATAATCTGCTGGAAATGACTATTACCGGCGGATTTTTAAAATTTTTTATTATTATTTTTTTAAAAAAATCCGCCGGTAATGCACATTACCGGCGGATTTTTTTAAAAAAATAATAATAATAAATTTTAAAAATCCGCCGGTAATAGCAATTTCCGGTGGATTATTTAAAAAAAAAATTTTTTTTACGCAAAACAATTCCGCCGGCAACGCTCAAAATCCACCGGTAACGCTCAAAATCCGCCGGTAATTTACCGGGGGATTAAATCCGCCGGTAATTTAATCCGCCGGAAATGCCCCGCCGGAAATGGGCGAAATTCTTGTAGTGATTCTTGGCCTTTAGATCTTTCAATTTCGCTTCCTCTATCTTCTTCAATTGCTCCGGCGTCGTTGTTTCAGTAGCCACCGGAATACCGTGCTCAACGACTCCCCAGTACTCCTTGGATCGGAGAAAATTCTCCATTAACGTTGACCAGTGATTTTGAAATGTGCACATATTCAAACATTTTGTTTCACATTTTTTAATTATTTCTCTTAATGATAGAGGAATTTTGTATAGTTTAGTAGCACTACTGTATTTCTCCTTCTCCTCATATGGGAGGGTTCCATCTTTTCAACCCCCCCTCTCTCTCTCCCTCCCTCCCTCCCTCCTTTCTTTAAGTTGGTGCTGCCGAAGGGAAGTGAAAATGAGATACAATCTAATAAATCTTAGTTTAATAATCTTTTAAAAGAGGAAATGAGATACAATCTATTAAATCTTAGTTTAATAGTCTTAATTCTTATAAAAGAGAAAATTCCTCTGGAAATAATCGTGTGAGACATATAAATGACTCTAAAATATCATCAATGTAATAGTCAAAGTAATATCAATTACTTTGGGTATTACAACAAACCCTTAATTTGTTATTTGGGCTTTATGTTTGTTGTGAAAGTGTTTATCAACAAAACTATCTATTAGACTTGGTTAATTACATAATTAGTTATAATTGTTTTTTTTTACGGTTAGTTGTTACTTCATCTGTTCCAAAATAAAAGTCATTTAAGGTTTTTTCACACAAACTAAGACAAAAAATATTGGCAAGGGTACTTTATAGCATTTTTTAGTAGTTTATAGCAGTGTTTCAAAACTCGGAGCGGTGACCGACTCGGTAAAGGTACCGGGTCACTGGGTCAAGGGTCGGACCGATGGGTCGACAGTTGAACCGCATGACCAAAACCGGGGCCGCATGACTCGAACCCGGTCTCTATTTCACGAATTTTCTAGACCTATATAGTATATAATATAAAGTTTGTACCTGTAAAATGAATAACTATGTTTATTTTATATTTACTAAAATATAAAAATTAATATCTTAATTTATTAATTTTTTTAAATTTATTCGTACATAATATTAATCTATTTTAGATCACCCAAATTAATATGTACTCAACAAATATGGTGCTTATTTTTGCTAATAATGCAATAATTGAAAAGAAATAGATGAAAAAGAGCAAAAGAACAGATTAAACGACGTCGTTTTGATAAAACAATTTTTTTTTTAAAATTCACAACCTGGCTCGGGTCAAACCGGGTCACCGGTTCACCGGTTTTTGCAAAACCCGGTCGAGTCATACCGGGTTTCACCGGTTTGCTGCATATCTGATCCATACGGTTGACCGGCTCGGTTACCCCACGGTTCCCGGTTCTACCGGTCCGACCCGCCGGGCCGAGCCGGTTTTTAAAACTATGGTTTATAGCGTTTTTTTAAACGCTACTTGAAGTAGCGTTTGAGCTTATAACTTATAGCGTTTCATTTTTTTCTCTCCTTTTTACCCTTACTACTTTAATTTCATTCCCCACCTATCTTTTATTAAATAAATATTCTCTCTCAAATTTAAACATTAATTACAAATGTCTATTTATGTCATTTTACATTTATAACCTAGTTCAACAACTAATTTTACCAAACACTTTAAATTCAATCCGCTAGTTTATTCGCTATCAGTTCATCCACTATCCAGATATACCGACTCAATTAATAACTCAGTCCGACGAAATTAGTTTTTTTTTTTTGACATAAATCCGACCAAATTAATGAAAGGTTTGAGTTTTAAAACATTAAATGAAGAAATAATCTCATCTAAAAAATTTCCGGTGCATTAATTGCAATGTTTTTAAAACTCGACCAGAGATCGAACCGGTGAGGCCTCCGGTTCATGGTTCAATCGGTTCAACCTGGTTCAACCACGGTTGAACTGGATGAGTAATTTATTAAACAAAAAATAAAAAATATTAAATTTTGGAGAAAAAAGTAAATTTAAAAATAAAAAATGTATTTCGGGCGGTTCAATCCGGTTCGGTTTCCGGTTCAAAGCGGTTGAACCGCAGTTCAACCCGGTTCTTCCCCGGTTCGATCCGGTTCTGGGCGTTTCAATAGGACTACGGTTCAAATGGGGTTGAACCAACCGGTCGGGGGTCCGGTTTCCAGTTCAACTGGTTGAACCAGCCGATCCGGTCCGGTTTTTAAAACATTGATTAATTGGGCCAAATTCACTGATTGGTGTCGGTTGGTAAATCACCGCTGACCCCCTACCCAAAATACAAGTAAAACGCTGCCGTTTATTGTCGGTTGCCTCAAACAGTGGTAGATGTCAGGCATATGCATAAAGATGCATCAAATAATCGAGTCCAATCGACGGTAACCATTGTGCCACATCAGACTCGACCAAAGTCAAGCAAATCAAAATTAATAAATTTGAAGGCCCACAAACCCCAAATCCGTCATTTCGTTATTTGCATCGCAGTGTCTGTGTATCTGAGTAAGTAACGCGGTGCTCACATTCACATTATTATCATCATCATCAAATTAAATCAAGCAATCTAGATCGGACTTCAGTTTCCTTTCTGCAAATCGGAGTCCGAAAAAGCTATGAAGCTGAATCCACAACAGAAATAGGTAAAACCAAAAAAAGGTTCAGCACATATCTTAATTGAAATCATTACCATTAGATCGAACGAGAAATGAAGGAGGATGATGGGCTTCCAACTACGACGGCAAGTACGAAAAAGGAAAACGTTGATTCGGGTCTTTTTGGGAAAGGGAGGTATAAATTTTGGGCATTAGCCGCTATTTTGCTTCTGGCTTTTTGGTCCATGTTCACCGGCACCGTTTCTCTTCGTTGGTCTGGTAATCTCAACTCTTTAACCAATGACCTCGATATTCCCATTCACGATGACCTCGATGTCCTGGTAAGTTTCCCCTTTTTTGTTTATTTTTTTAAATAAATCTCTCTATGACCTCGATTTTTATATTTTTTTATCTTTTTTTGTGTGTGAAGGAAATGGAGGAGAGGGAGAAAGTGGTGAGGCACATGTGGGATGTGTACACGAACAGTCGCAGGATCAGATTACCAAGGTTTTGGCAAGAGGCTTTTGAAGCTGCTTATGAAGAATTGACAAGTGATGTTCCTGGTGTTAGAGACGCTGCCGTCACTGAGATCGCTAAGATGTCTGTGCGCTCCATTAATTTTGATCCACCTCCCGTTCAATCCACGGTTCGTCCTTCTTCTTCGATCTTTAATCTCTTTTTAAATGTTCTTTGATGTTAGGTTTTCCGTTTTCTCGCTTCTAGGGTAAAGGCACATTTATGGTGTTTTTGGTTTCATCTTTCAACATTCACATTGCATAGGAAATTTGGACTTGGAGTTTTAGGGGTGATATTTTGTTCACACTTTATAATTTTGAAATAGAAATGTTTATGGTGCTTATAAAATCCAATGATTTGGGGAAGAAATATTAAAACAAATTTGTAATAAATACTAGGTTTACTAAATAGATTCTCGTATAAGTTAAAATTAGGATATGTATCTTAGTTTTTAAAACTCATTTAATTTTTTAATAAGTAGCTGTAAGCTTATGAGGACTAATCCAAACTGAGTCTTAGTGATTAGTTAGTACTGTTTGGAATGTTGTCCCCATCACAAGTGTTTCATTACTTTTGTTGCAAATGGGATTGTTTTTCTGGGCACAGAATCTCATGCAATAACGCCTGTGCATGGTTTATTTTGCATGAGCGAAATGCGGAACAGTTTGATCGTAATTCACACATAAGGATTTACTTGTTGGACTTATGCTGGAAAACCTCATCTACCTTTTATTACCCATATATGTCATGCTTACCTAGATTAATCGTTTCCAACTTGTCAGTTTTGGTACAAAAAATTCTGTACTAAATAGCACTATTGTTTCCATAATATGGTATGACCGGTTTGAATTCGGTTTTACAATTTTTCGACAGCTTTCTTCATCCGTGTTATTTCGTTATGCTCAAACAGAGATCTTTCTTGCTTGGATTTATTAAAATTCAGTTCACTTCATACTTTGATTGGTTACTATATATGATGTAGGTGCAATAAGTTCCTAGTATCTTTATTTTTAACAGTATGCTCAGACCATCATCTAACAAAGTAGCTATGCCCCTCTTGTCCCCTTCTTCACACTTTCTCTTTTTTCTTGAAAAGGTTTTGTGCGTGGAATATCTAACCTTCTGGTTATCTGGGAGTAAGTATAAATAAAACTTGGCAAGGATAACATAACCTCTATATATCATACAAGACAAAATAGAATAAATAGCTTGAAAAATGTCCACTATAAAAGTCTCTGCTTTGCGTGACTGTTGAGGCTGCAATATGTGCTTTTTTCAATGTTGTGAGCTAATTCTTTGTTGTTTCTTCATTAAAATGACAATAGTGCTCACTCCTTATACTACATTCTCGTTTCTTTTAGAATTTTATTGGAGATTAGTTACCTTACAAAAGTTGAATTTGTTGAATAGCTCCTTCATGATGAATTGGGGTGAATCCTTTTGAGGAGTCTTCAATTAACTAGATGTTTGGCAGCATTACTGATCAACCTGTAATTTTAGTTTTATGTGTTTTTCCTTTTTGTTTTATTTGCACTTTTGTTCTCTTGTTTGATAAAGTTCAATTTTGATCTCTGGTTCCAATTTCAAGGGTCTTCCCTTGTTTTGGAGTTGATACAAAGTAGTTTTTGTCCACGTGTTTGGTGACGTCTGCATAGCACTGGTAGTTCCATGTCAGTAAAATGGCTGATATGGCTATCTTCTATCATTTGTCACTATCTTCACTGACTTGGAGATGCCATGGCTTGACTCCATTGTAGCAATGAGGGCTGTGGTCTGTGTTGGCAAATAGGGACGGTCTGTTATGAATCAATTTTTAGGAAAACTGTTGAAATTGGACAGATCTATTTTGTAAAAAATGTTAGGATAGATCCTTCCACCATAATTTTGAATACTTTCCATTAATCATGAGATGACTAACATACTAGTCATCACTGATTTGTCCATGTCAATTCCACAATCCGCATCAAATAAAAACTTAATGGAGTATTTAAATATATTTTTTATTTTGTAAGTATGCTATGTAAAGAAAAATTCTCAACGTTATTGTTTTGTTAAAAGAAAATTCTCATGGGTGATGGGACGACAAATTCTCATCAGTTAATGGAAATTGTTTGCTAGAGTCAGATCAAAGGGTCTGATCCGCCCAAGGCTTCCTCTATTTGTTTAAACAAATTTAATTGACTAACTAGCTGTAACTGACTAACTGTAGTTTGTACCCTTAAGTGCCTTGTCTCAAGTCTTAAGTGAAGGATTTGTTAGTGTAGTCTCTGCTATTGTATAGATGAACGAAGCAAAACTGGCCATCGGGTAGATTGTTGAATTGAGAGATTTAATGATGCAGAAATATCATGGTTAGGAGGACAAACTCCTTAAAATAATAAAAGGGATATCGATAGTTTCTAACAAACCTTTCTTGTATTGCTAAAATCTAATATGATCATCATGTGACACTCAGGCAGTAGGAGCAGAGGAAAGTTTATTTTAAATGTAAAGTAGCTTGCATATAAATCATATGATGCTAGCATATTGATGCAATTTGATCGATACTTTCTTGTCTCCCTTATTCCAAGAGTTTGTATATTTTAACATCTTTTTCTTTCGAACAACAAAAAGGTGAGTTAGATTAGAGCTTACTTGTGTAGATGTTTAAGCTTTTTTTGGTCGAAGTATGAATGTATGATTGGCATTGGTATTATCTATCAAAAAATATTGTCAGTAACACGTGTGAAACCATAGCTCAGTCTCAAATATGATCATACCAGAGCATATATTCTGGCCTGATGTCTTCACTGCATACTATTTCAGAGAGCACAGGAATTTAGTAAAAGCCTCAAGCAAGCTGAGAAAGGAAAAGAAGCAACAGTTTCTAGGCGTGCTTAAATTAAAGATTAGCTTGGGGAGCAGTCAAGGGTCTGGCTTGTGCTTGAAAGTGCGTGTGTGCTACCAAATGGTTGCGAAGAAATAGTGATGGGCGAAGCCCTACTCGGATTTCCATGTTTCTCTAAGTGGGGATGGTTATGTATTTTAGTATAGTTGTGGTTCTTTCAAATTTTGCAGTCAAGTTTAAAAGCAGTAGTAAATTAAAACCACGTTTTCGTCAGACATTTTCAGCTGACTATATTTTCTTGTAGACATAGCAACTATGTTAAATGCAGCAGTTTTTCTAATTTATTTTAATTTATAAAAATTATTATTTAGCATTGCTGGTTGTTTAACTTCGACAATTTACTGTCATTTTTTGTGTATATTTTTATGTGGTTGTAAGGAATTTTTTATTTTTTATTTCATTTCGCTCGTAAATGATTTTGTATCATTGATTTTACATTTATTGCCAATTGTAGATATGGTAATTATAGTTGCCCTACTTATCTAAAGAGATGTGTTTGACAGATACTTGAGTTTGATTCTTTACGGTGAAATACTTTGGAGTTATACTTTACCTACCTTCCAGCTAAACTTTGAATTAGTCATGACTCTTTTTTTCTAGGCACCCGAATAAGGTTGAACACCTCTAGACAAAAATAATAGATCTGCGATATAGATGAAAACTGAAAATTGAATCTTTTATGGTTTTTGCAAAATACCCAGTATAACTTTTGGAGCACGGTTGAGGTGGAGCGAAAAGGAGAAATAGTTGTATATACACAATTAGACCAAAATAGCAATATAAACACAATTGGACCAAGTCCACCATATTAGACATATTAAGAAATTCATTTGAGTCATTCCAACTAAAAAGTTACTAATGAAAATTAAGTTTAAAATACAGAAAAAAAGAGAATTAAGTTCAAAATTCAACTAAAAACCTTTCAAAACTCTTTGCAATGAACCTCCTCCACAATGGACTCAAGTATTGAATGACCCCGCAATGAGGGTCTATAAGATTACCACAAACAAGAAGGATGAGGCAACAAAGGAATTACCAAATCAGCAACTTACAAAAAAAATACAAACATATAGGAGATAAAAAAAAGATTGTGCAATAGAAAACCACCCTTCACCAAATAAAATTGAATTTATTTGTGTCCAGACTTAGATACAAATTTGTTCTGAAGTTGGATATAAAAACTATCCCAAGGTTCACCGCCTAATCTTATCCCAAGCCCTAATCTAGGATCATAATCACACATATAAAGCATTAAAATGCAATCAGTCAATCACATATAACCACACAATCAACTGCAAACCCAAGATCAAACCTTTACTAACTCCTACCAACACAATGAGGTCCTGCACATTCTAGCATACAACGCTTCATAGGGTACCATTTCTATACTATAATGGTAATTCTTGTTATAGAAAAATCCTATAAAAGAAAACAACTAATCCTAAATCCATATTTTCTCTAAGCATGTCTTCCAAAAGATCCTCCAACGATTGAATGGTCATTTCCGACTGACCATCGGTTATAAGTTGAGCTCATACTCAACTTAGTCCCCATCACCTTGAGAAATCTCATCTAGATCTTAGATGAGAATTTAGGGTCTTTGTTAGAAATTATGCATAAAGGCACAGCATGTAATTTGACTATATATCCTTTAGATATAACTGGGTCAACCTTAACGTTTAAGTCTCATAGATATGTAGAAAGTGGGCACACTTTGTTATACCGATGGGCGATGGCTACCCAAATAATCTCAAACTTCCTTACTGTCCTTGGAAGCTCATCAAAATCCATGACCATTTTGTCCCATTCCCATTTTGGAACTTCTAATGATTGTAACATCCCAAATGGCTTATGATGTTTAATTTGGCCTTTGGGCACACAAAGCATGCCAAACCTAACTGCTGCCACTTGCTTCTTCATATTAGGAACATCATGTTTAAATCTCAATACACCCACGTAGCGCCTTAATGCGAACTCAATTACTCTATTTAAGCCCCAATGATATTGTTAGCACCATATAAGTCCACCTTAGCAAGCTCTAGAGCCCCCTGAGGCCTCCACCCTAAGATTTTTGATAACGCTTTCGGGGCGTCTGTCCCTCAAGACATTAGGACTCGTTAATTTCGTTTTGTTGTTTTCGGGAGCTTGCCCTCTTTTATTACAAAAAAAATAGTTAAATGAATGGGGCCATCTACCAACTACTTTAAAATGGATTCATATTAGAATCACCTTTTCGCAACCAAAATGAAATGACTTATTCACCTCACCACACACGCAATAAATTGACTTGTTATTGTATGTATAGAAGTATGTAATAATAAAAGACGAGAACTTGTGTATTGGTTTAGGATTTTAAAAGACTTTTTTAGCTGAAAAAAGTCTCACAAATTTTAAAAGACTTTGCAGGATTTTCATGACTTTTAAGATTTTGCAGAACTTTCAAGACTTTTAAGTCAGGACTTCAATGAATTTTATGATAAAAACTCTGCAGGACTTTTTGGACTCTGCAGGACTTCATGAATTTGATAAGACTTCAAAGATTTTTTGCATGCATTCAACATTCAAAAGATAGTCAAAGAAAAACATAACAAAAAACAATAATATTGGGATAAAAAAGTAAAATCAATACAATTATTAGTTAATTTACCACAAATTCACTCTAATTGCATATATTCTGTTTTTTATTGCATCCACCAACAACTGCAACAACTCATATGAGTCCTCCATGGTCCAAGATTCATAGTTTTCTTTCTCTTTACCCATTGCTTTTTTTTTTGACAATAACCCATTCCTTTGTTACTTCCTGGTGAATCTCCCATTTGAATTATTAATACAACATATGTTGAAACCATACAACATATGTTGAAAACTACCTAGTTATATAAGTGATTATGGGGAGGAGTATGATAAAGAAATCCTAACTAGAAATAGATGTTTGTTAGAAAAGTGAGCATGTATAAAAGACATAAACTACATAGCTAGTTTCAAATTTGTTAATAAGCCAACTACGTTAAAAATAAATTTTCCCTAAAATAAAAAGCCACTCTCCAATTTATTTGTAAGTGATCTAATTTCTCAATAAACACACTCCATGGAAGCATGATATTATCGCTGCTATTTTTGAAACAATTGATGCTAACCATATCAGCCAAATTCCACTGCACAATGAAATTGTATGGAGCTGCACTACTCACGGTGATTATATAGTGAAGAGTGCATATGTTGAACAATTAACAACATATGTTAATACAAAAAACATGAGACAAGCATAAGCGCATATGTTGACGGAAAAAAAAAACAGAGAAAGAAAGCAGATATAAAATCCATATCAAAACAAAAATCTGAAACAATCCCTTGAAATCTCTTGAGTATGTATGGGTGGGATTGTTTGATGGAACAACTAACACTAAAAAATTCCATAAAACAATCCGTTAAAATTTTTATGTTTTTTAATACCAATGGATTTTTTTTAAGTTGTAAAAAATCTCAAACGCTGGATTTCGTTGGACTCTTAAAAAAATCTTGAAAATCCTAATTGAATATCAATGGATTGTTTTTAAGTGACAGAAAGTCTTCATTGAATACCAACAGACATTTTAACTTAAAAAAAGTTTTTTAAAATCTTTCAAATTCCTAATCCAATACACCCCCCTTAGGTGACTGTTTCATAAGTATTATTGGTGTTTTTTTTTATAATCAATGTTAGTGGTGGGAGGGGAAATGTTAGTTTCCCGGGTTCAACCTCCTTTTTGCACTCCTTTGGTGCACTCTTTCAGTACTTAGGATATCTTATATCTAAATTCAGTATCGCCCTACAGTTAACTTTCGGTTACTCTGCATTTGTTTGTACTGTATTATCTTCCATAAAGTGCGTCTAGGCTTCATCTGCAAAAGCGTGCGGTAGGACCCCTTGTGGCAACTTGCAAATCTCTATTTAATTGACTCAACACATGTATTATTTATTGTAGCAACCGAAAAATCTGGAAAAGGATTTTTCGAAGGTTAAAAAATGAAGCCGCCACCAAAGTTGAGTTTAAGGGTAAATATTGGAAAATCCCTTGGGTTTGAATAAAGGTCGTTGAGACCAGACTTGGGTTCGGGAGTCGGTTATGCGTGGGGAATGTATTAGCACCCCCACGACATCCTTCCTACGGAAGGTTACCTTCTAATTAGTTGTATTTGGAAAGAAGCTTATTTATTAATTTTTTATAGGGTTTCTTGGACTTTTGAATCGTACGACTCATTCATCCTAGAACGATGACTAACCCGACCGTACGGTCGACTTAATCCCCTATTTATATTTCTTGAGAGAAAATATTTATTTATTTATAAGTTTTTAGTCTTTTTTTTATAAAAGAAGTTATTTTTGAGAAGAAATAAATAAAAAACGAAAGGGGGGTGAAATAGTAAAATTGTGGTGTAATTAATAAGAAGGGGGTTGTATTAGGAAAAAGTGTAATGCGATTAACCACAGGGGGGTTGTTTTTTTTAAAATAAATGGGAGGTGTGAAAAGCAGCAGCCCCGTTTTAGTTTCTGGGTCTGGACTTGCGAATTGGGCTGGTGTTAAAGGGGGGTTGTGCGGAAAAAAAAGGTGAGGTGTGAAAAGCACAACCCAGTTCGCAGAACTGGGCCTGGCCTGTGCAGACCAGGTGGTATGGGGGGCTACGCTATTAACAGTGAAGGTGTGACTAGCTAAAGCCTATTATTTTTTTTAACTTTCTGGCCCACGAAATTAGGGCCTAAACAGGGAAGTTGTTTCATTAAAAGAGGGTTTAAAAAAACAGATGCTGTATCATTAGAAACTCAGTGGTGCAAACAGCAGTCTGATGTTAAAAATACAGATTGTATCATTAAGAAAAAGATTGTGAACTTTATGGTTAATGACTATCTTATTATTATTATCATGATGATTAACATTTTATATTTCTAAAAAGGATAAATCATGGTGATTAGAAACTCACCGTTTACTTGTTTACTTAATAATAAAAAAAATGTCTTAACTGCCTTTTTATTAATTACTAAGGAAATGTTTTTTTGTTTTTGGAATTCTTTTGTTATCATTTTTTGGTTGAGACAGTTTTTTGGTTGAAAAAATAAATAAATAAAGGTTTAAATATGTTTTTACCCCTTGCAAATAGGGGTGTTTTGCTTTTACCCCCTACAATTTTTTTTTTTAAAAAACAGCTTGCAAATTTCACCATTTTGGCGTTAGCCCTTCTGTTAGTTTCTTTGTTACAAAAAAGCCTACGTGTCACACATTTGGCATTTATATTTAGTTTTCTTTTTATTTTATTTGTTGATTTGGCATTTAAAATTATTTTAAACCCTAATTCTCCATCTTCTTCCCCCATTCCCAGATTCAATCTCTCCTCCTTTTCCAGGAACCATTCTCTTCTCTTCATCTCCATTTTCACCATAATCCATCTTCACCAAACACAAACCCATGAGCACAGAACCACCAAGCAACATCTATTCTTACCCATTCTTCTTCGATTCTCAGCAACCTCCATACCGAAAATCACCAAGAGAATCAACAACAACAAATCGATTCTCACCGTCTTCTTCCTCTCCCTCTTTTTCCCTGCAAATCACAAAATCAAAACCACTTGGTTCACCCCTTTCTATTTCTCTTCCTTGATTCTGTTGTTTTTGTTGTTGAGAGAGAGAGAGAACATTGGGCTCCCTTTTCGTTTCTTTAGCCTTGTGAATTCAATCTTGGTTTCGGTTGTGGGTGGTGCGATTTGAAGAGAGCGATTTGGGTATGGGTGCCTGGGTGGTATTGATGGTGCGATTTGAAGAGAAAGATTTGGGCATCTCACTGTGATGTTGCCTGGGTGGTATTGTTGCATCTGGTTAATTACAAATAAACATAAAAAATTGGAAATCTCACTGGGCTGTGTTAATGAAAGCTTGGGGTTTTAATAGAAGTGGGAAGTCATGGTAATAAAAACATATTTTCTCCCATGGTAATAATCAACAGCAACCCCCATGGGGACAGATCTGAGTTTTGGGGATTTTAACAGATATAGAGTTTTGGGGATGAAGATTTGGGGCAAGGTATTTGTTTTGATGGGTTGATGAAGATGGAACGTGGAAGAAACAAAAGAGGAATTCAAAAATTAGAGACTTTTTTGATTGTGTTTGTATTTGTTTTGATGGGTTGATGAAGATTGTGTTTGTGTTTGTGTTATTGTTGATGATGAAGATGAGATGGAAACAACAACAACAGAGAGAGAGAGAGAGAGAGATGAAGATGAAGAAAGATGGGTTCAGATAAAAAAATTTGTAGGGGGTAAAATCCAAACATCCCCTATTTGCAGGGGGTAAAATCAAAAGAAAATTAAAAATAATGATTTGGCAAAGCCAGCTGGCAGTTCCGTTAGACACGTCACAAAAAAAATTGCAAGGTGTTATTTAAAAAAAAAATTGTAGGGGGTAAAAGCAAAACACCCCCTATTTGCCGGGGGGTAAAAATGTATTTAAACCATAAATAAAAGAATAAAACATAAAAATCATTTGTTTGCAATTGTAACATTCCAGATCTACCTTTTAATAAGGAAAAATTGCTTTAATCATTTTTATAGAAAATATTGGATCTATGATATTAATGATAATCATCATACTTGTTATTACAATGCATTAATACATTTCCACAAATTATGATATTTCCAACTAAACAACAAAAATCGTGGCCAACAAATTATGACATTTTGGTCTATCAAAAATAACATAGAGGATCATCAACAAACCAACAAATTTCAACATCCAAGTACTTCAACAACATAGGAAGATTGATGGACAGCAAACATAAAATTGCAAGGAGTATGAAATAAAAGATGTAAATAGTACAATAGATCATAAAAACAAAAGAGAAGACTAAGGTCGAGGAATTACCACAAAGCTTTAGTAAATAATCCTTTCTCTCAGATCTCACATAAAAAGAATAAAAATAATTTTGATGATAATTTTAGTAAGAGAAACGAAAAAAATGAAGAACTCTCTCCTTCTCTTTCACTCAAACAACATATAGATCTGTTTTTGACAACTGGTACCCACGAATCCTCTTCTTCTCTCTCCGAATCGTCCCGTTCTTCAAAACCCAAACCCGTATTTATACTGTTTTCAGACTTGTAGTGATGAGCTTTTTTCCTTCGTTTTTTCAATAGATCTGTGCGAATCATTGTGGTTTTGCTTTGAAACCGAAGCCTTCCATGAAAAACCGAGAAGGAAAACGCGTGAACCACCGATTTACCATTGGACCGTTGGTTCTTTAAAGGTTGGTGACGAAAATGGGAGGTTGCGTGTACTGTAGTGGCATGGGGGGATTGTAAAGGTGGGAGGCGTGAGGAGATGAGAGAAAGAGACGTGGGGAGAGAGAGAGAGAGAGAGAGAGAGAGAGAGAGAGAGAGAGAGAGAGAGAGAGAGAGAGAGAGAGAGAGAGACGGCTAGAGGTTGCTTGTTGAGAGAAACTTTTCAGTTTTTCTGATCTGATGGAAAGGAGGAGTTCTTTTTAGGGTTTCTGGTGTGGAGGCATTAGGTTTAGAGAGTGAGTGAGGAAAAAATTAACCATTCGGGTTGGGCTAATTCGAATGGGCCTCTGATGGCCCAAAATCAGTTACAACATGAAAAACATTGCTCACACCCTCATTTTTACTGATTGCTCCCTATTTCCTCTTTTCTTGCTTTTTTTATTTATTTTGCTTTTTCCTTTCATAATTAAAGACTTGTAGTAGCTAATTAAGAAGTAATGTACAACATGAAAAAAAATTGTTATTATTATTTTCTAAAAGAAAAGAACTCTTTCTCTTTTTTTTTGAAAAAAAAAAGGTAAGACAAAATTAGGATATAATATTTATTCTGTATACTGTTTCACTTATGTTTGGCCCCACCTATTGTTTTTCTCAATTTATTGACTTCAATGCATTTACTTCATTGTTTTGTTTTATTTCTTTACCTTTAAAGAAAACATATATATATATATATATATATATATATATATATATATATATATATATATATCAACTTCTATATAATTTTTATTATTAATAAAATATTTGTACATCTTATTTATAATGCGGATGCCGTCCTGCAGTCGGCATTCCGCGCGCAAATACAACTTTTTTTCTTTTTTTTTTTTCCTTTTCTATATTTTAAGGCGTATTATGGATAGAAAAAATTTTATATATTCAAATACATGAAATTCGTTCCTAAATAAGTGGTTAGATGGAAAAAAAAATTAATTTCATAACAAAATGCATAAAGTGAGATGCTAAGTAGTGTGTTTTGGTGTAGTTTATGGTTCAGAAAATATTTTAACTGTTCAAATACGAAAAGTTTGTTCTTCAATAAACGCTTTGGTGGAAAAAAATAATAATTCTGTGACGAAATGCGTAAAGTGTGATGCTAAGCAGTGTGTTTTGGGGTACTTTAGCATTCTGAAAAGAAATTAACTATTCAAATACGCAAAGTTTGTTCCTCAATAACCGGTTTGGTGAAGAAAAAAATAATAAATGTGATGTTAAGTAGTGTGTTTTTGGGTATTTTCAGTGGGTTTTGGGGTATTTTCAGTGTGTTTTGGTGTGATTTCTGGTTCAGAAAAAATTGTAATACGCAAAATTTGTTTCTCAATAATCTGTATGGTGAAAATAATAATAATTTCGTGACAAAATACGTAAAGTGCGATGCTAAGCAGTGTGTTTTGGGATACTTTAGCATTCAGAAAAATTTTAACTGTTCAAATACACAAAGGTCTATTCCTCGATAACCGGTATCGTGAAAAAATAATAAATTCGTGATAAAATACGTAAAGTGCGATGTTAAATAGTGTGTTTTGTGGTACTTTAGCTTTCAGAAAGAAATATTGATTTCATGACACTAATCTGTGCAACTCACACTTTACTAATTTCCCCACTTTCAAATATTCATTTCTTTTTATACTTTTTTTCTTTATATTTTTCAAAACCATATTTTTTTGAACCTTCAAAAAAATTATTTCATTTTTATACTTCTCCTTATATTTTTGAACCTAAATATGTATTGCATCCATTTAGTTTGGTCACTACCAAATCACTAATATATTTTTTAAATTTTTAGGATTTACGGTTTATATAATATGCCATAGATAATTGCAAGCAGAAGGTTAATATCGTTTTGTCACTTTATGCCATAGATCTCAGGTGTTGGCCAATGTAAAATTTACTCCTAAACATGAGTGAGTATTAATCTTACATTAAAAGTATTGAGACCCTGGGTAGTAGCCGACTATAGCACAAACTAAAAATTTTACACAAACAAAATTTAGTCCACCCGTGCACTGGTATTAGGGGCACAGGTATTAGGGGATATTGATTGAATGCAGTACCCTATCTCTATCTCTCTCCTTTTTCAATTTTTTTATTTATTTTAAATCAAAATAATTTAATGGCAATGATTGTTAGTCGAGTGTTATCAATGGTTTAAGGTGAAGGTGACTGCGGTGACGAAATATGTTTTACAAAAGAGTAATGATATTTAGCCAAAGTTTTTCAGCTAAAAATAGACAAAAACCACATTACAACATCAATTAACCAAGTTTTTTAAGCCAATAACCAACCTACTTTTTCATAATTTTCTAGGCCATTGACTAAAAACTGTAAAAAAGTAGGTTGGTTAGTGGCTTAAAAAACTTGGTTAATTGATGTTGTAATGTGGTTTTTGTCTATTTTTAGCTGAAAAATTTTGGCTAAATAGCATTAATAGCTAAAAGTTTATGGATAATATGAAAAAAATAGCTCATGTGTCCTCTTGTGATTAAAAACATCACAAGTATATATACTGTAAAATATATTTATTATTTTTGAAAAAAAATAATAATTTAAAATCACTAAACTGTAAAGTGAGAAAAGTGATTGAGTCCCACGATCGGGTACATAAAGCTACCAAATAGACCAAAAAAACAAAGCAAGAAGTAGAAAATGAAGTGTCCGTATTGTTCGGCGGCGCAGGGGCGTTGCGCCACAACGACGAGCGGAAGGTCCATAACGGAGTGCACATCTTGCGGGCGCGTAGTGGAAGAGCGACAATCCCATCCCCACCACATATTCCACCTTCGCGCCCAAGACAACCCTCTATCTCTAGTCACATCGGATCTCCCTCTCCCCACACTCCCAAACGAAAACAACAACAACAACAACAACGATGAAGACCCTTTCGAACCCATAGGGTTCATCACCACTTTCTCTACCTGGTCCCTTGAACCCATCCCACTCTACCTTCAATCCTCTCTCTCCTTCTCCGGTCACCTCGCTGAACTCGAACGCACTCTCGAATCCTCTTCTTCTTCCTCATCCTCGTCCACTTCCTCTTCCAATGTCGTCGTTGATAACCTTAGGGCGTACATGCAGATCATTGATGTTTCCTCAATACTTGGCTTGGAAGGCGATATTTCTGACCACGCTTTTCAATTGTTTAGGGATTGTTGCTCTGCTACTTGTTTGAGAAATCGCAGTGTTGAGGCCCTTGCTACTGCTGCTCTTGTTCAGGCTATTAGAGAGGCTCAAGAGCCTAGAACGCTTCAGGTATATAACATTTTTGCTTTCTCTTTTTTTTTTCTTTCAATTATTGAGATTTAATTGGTTGTGATTTTGTTACTTAGATAGAATGATGTAGATACACTCAAAATACTGTGTCTATAGAGATACAGCTATTCTTGAAAAATAGTATGCATAAAAACATTCATAAAACATACTCACTCGGCACTCAAATATAAGCAAAAAAGTTTTAGTTTAGTGGATCAATATATAAGCAAAATTTAACCAATTCAACTATATTTATGTTGTTAATTCCAGATAGCGACGCAGAGATCTCGACACTCAAAAAACGCTAGAGTAGAATAGCAAATAGCAGGATAGCCACTATTGCAAAGATTAGAAAACAGTGTATAGCTAAGCATAAATACTCAAAAATAGAAAAATAGAAAAATTAAAGGGGTAGTCATAATTCGCAATCATAATTAACCTTTGTCAATTGTCACTAACATTTTAAAATCAAAACCCTGTATAGTTTAACTACTAATTCAAGTTCTAAAAGAACTCAAACTAATTACAAATGATTCTGCAAAATAGAATAGAATCACTATCATCTCCACTACCAAAAATCAGCTCAAGTTGATAGAAAATGACAAAGAAGTCCTTAAAAAATTTGTAAACGCGTATAAAAGAGGGGAAAGGGGGGTATTAATGGCTATAGCGGCCACTAAAGGCTATTTCAGCCTCTATTATGACCCTGTTTGCATCCGTTAAAGCCACTATAGTGAGATGCTCCGCAACAGGAATTAGCGCCGCGTCTCGCAAGATACCTTTAATCTGCTCCGCTATTAAGCTATCGCTCGCTATAGCGGTGCTATTGACTACATAGATTTAATGCCATAATTCCAAAAATACACCCTTAAATTAATTGAATTTTTATTTTCCAAGAGAATGACACGCTTCCCATGATTAAGAGCGGTTCAGGGAGTGATTCATTTTTTTACATGAAATAAAGAAAATTAAATGAACATAAGTAACATCTTTGATTGACATTAGGTATTTTTGTTTATATTTGAGTCTGGAGGGAATAGTAAACATGTAACCGGAATTCCAAAAACTCAGACTAAAAATGTACTTATTAGACATTACTTTGTCAAACTAGTATATGATTTTGGTCAGATATAGAAAAATATGCAGCTAACTTTTGAAGCCATAAATACGCAACAATCTAAAGATGAGAAATGTCATTCATTGGAATGAACTTAGACAGAAAACTTCATATACTGCTTTGATATTGACACTTGAGAGTAGAGAATAAAAGATGAAGAACTGTGATTCTCATGTCTAAGGAATTGGAGAGTTGTGTCACGTGTGTTTAGATAAAGGGTCTAATGCAAGACACATTGAATCCTCTTAAATTTGGCTGTATCTCAAAAGTGCCTGGCAGTATAAGAATCAGACAACCCTTTTTTTCTAAAAAAACTGATTTGGATACTTCACAGTATTGGTGAAGCATATGAAGTATCAGTTCAGATAGTTATTTGATAGGATGACCATGCGTTAAGGAAGAATCGGTGCTTCATAGAATAAGTGTGAACACTTTCTTCGGTGGTCATTTTTAGGGATTTGTGAAGCATCATCTCCCTCCAAACAAGAGCAGCATTTGAACTTGTCGCTGTTTCAGTTTAGGGGCATACTAATTTAAAACCAGAATTTAGATCCATGCTTAGTTTTTAAAACTGGCATTTCCATATTATGGACTGTCTCTAACAGTCTAATATTTCAAATGTTAGTCAAAATCACAATCCTACTTGTATGATATCACATGATTCATGATTTTCAGCAAAACTAGGGCTTGATTAGCACTCAGTTTTGTGGGTTGGGTTTCATAACCCGCTAAAAACTTGTTTTTCTATGTGAAAATGGAAACCCTAAGCCCAATTCTGACTTCTGAGCATCTATCACTCGTGCGTATATCTATGGTGCTTCCCCTCTTATTCCTGCATCTATTGTTTGAGTCTGAGTATCTCTGAAGCACGGACACCTCTTCCGAATGCCGTGTCCGGGTGTCCGACACGTATCGTGTCGGACACCGACACCGACACCGACTCTTCAATTACTTGTATTTTTCAAAAAAAATTAAAATAAAACCGGTGTCTAGGAGTCCGTGTCCGTGTCGTGTCCGGTGTCCGTGTCTGTGTCGGTGCTTCATAGCTGAGTATCCTCTCTCCCACGCGCATCTCCTCTTTTTTAGTCACATCTCTACCGTACATCTCCCCCTCTCCTCTTCTACCTGTGTTCTCTCCCACGCATCACTGCCTATTTTTTGTTAAAAAATCAGTGTTTTCTGGGCATATTTCGAGCTGTTAAGTTGTACTCGTTTCTACTTAGCTTATCTTGTTAATTTATTGCTCAAGTTGTAAGACTGGGATTTTGAATTTAAGTTGTCTCAATTGTTTGTAGTGACTGAATGTTTTTTATTCTTCTTTATGCTATTATTTTTAGATGAATTTACATGCACACATTACGTGTATGTGTATATGAATTTTATCGATTTTGTAGAATCTTCTAGTCCAGGTTATGATCCCATGATTTACAATTTCTAATCCTCTTCCCAATCGTAAGTAAAATCTTGATATTTACCACTTTATTTGCAACTCTTGGGAAATGGCAGGAAATTTCAATTGCAGCCAATGTGCCACAAAAGGAAATCGGGAAATACATCAAGATATTAGGAGAAGCTTTACAGCTAAGTCAACCTATTAACAGCAATTCCATATCAGTTCATATGCCAAGATTTTGCACACTTCTTCAGCTCAATAAATCTGCTCAGGTACCTGGAATTACTCTTAAGTTTGACAGCTAGCATCGACCTTATTTTGTTTTGACAAACATTTGCAAATGTCTATAAGGTGAAAACAGAAGCCTCTGAATTAAGCCATGATACAGTTAATTGATTTGGAGTATACTTCTCTATGATTTTTCTTATGGGTTCTGGGGGGTCTCACATCTCATATCTCCTGCATTTAGGAGGTTCCGAATTTTTATTGCTGTGGTGTACTAAATTGGTAATATATCCACTAAAAGATCATTCATCTTAGGTGTTTTATTCTTTGCTTTCTTCCTTATAATATATTACTAATACAAAAGTCTAAGAATGGCTCCTACATTACATTTTAGGAACTGGCTACTCACATAG
The DNA here is from genome assembly GCA_039519185.1 of Astragalus membranaceus. NCBI lineage: Eukaryota > Viridiplantae > Streptophyta > Magnoliopsida > Fabales > Fabaceae > Astragalus > Astragalus membranaceus. The sequence goes on from CM076849.1 coordinate 18,733,889, forward strand.
GAGAGGTTGTGATCAACAAATGCTTCTGCACTCGCAGAAATCCAATTAGCATCTCAGCTGCTGCTATATATTTGGCTTGCCAACTAGAAGACAAACGCAAAACCCAAGCAGAAATTTGCAAGGTAACCGGTCTCACCGAAGTCACTCTCCGTAAAGTGTACAAGGAATTACTGGAGAATTGGGATGATTTACTTCCCTCTAATTACACCCCAGCTGTACCTCCGGAAAGAGCATTTCCCACAACCGTAATTGCTTCTGGTCGTTCTTCAACAACTAAGGTTGATGCCATAGAGGTTATTTCTTCTTTGGATTCAGAAAAGTTGCCAGAAATTAAACCTAGCAAACCTAGTGAAGTCTCAGGCATGGTCCATCAGTCAAGAGGAAAGGATGAGGCCGAAGGTAAAAGCAATGCTCGTGCAAGCCATTCCACACGGAATCAACAGCCAATTTTTTGGCAATCCCATCTTCCTAGTGGGACACACAATAATCAGAATGCTTTACAAGGAATGGATATTAATGTGTTGCAGCGAACCCACCAGCTACCCGAACCTTTGGTAGAGGACAAAAATATTGCTGCCAGTGCTAGTTCTTTGAAAGTAAGCCAACATTATAGTCCTCCACCTTCTGGTCCTCCAAATACTCGATTAGTGCAGTCAGCTAAGGCAATACCGGGTTTTCCGGAGTTCTTGGGTTAACGGATTTGGATTTTGTGCAGTTGGCTGGCTGTGTTTATCTCTCTCTCTTCATGCCTTTTTATTTTTTTTGATATAAAATCATTTATAGACTAAGATAGAAAGTTAAATATATTTTAATAGTTTAGATTGCATGACTGCACCATGCACCACAGTCATGAGTCATGACTAAATGGGTACATTTCTTCTGGATTGTATATATGTATTACTATGCCTTTAGTTAATTTTTTTGGTGTTCTAAGGTGTGATTTGTGTTGTGATTATAGCTGGAATTGTCCATCCCTCCCATAAGGTGTTTATACCTGACAAGAAACTCGTATCATATTCGTTGTATAGCGACTGAAAAAGCTAGAGGAATTCTTTGAAATTGAGCCACCACCAAAAGTTAATTATAAAGGCAAATATTGATAAATCTTTTTTGAGGTGGATAATGATTTTTGAAGACCATATTTGATTTGAGAGTCGGTTATGCGTAGGGAATGTATTAGCATTCAATGACATCATTTTTAAGAAAGATCACCTCTTAATTAATTTTGCAATGAAACGTTAGTTTTAAAATCTTTATTTTACAATTTTATTATGAATTAATAAAATGCGAATTAAAAAAGGATTTAGTACTTGGCCCTCTTGCTCGATATCTTCGGGTAGAGAATCAAAGGCTACACATATAAGAAAAATATTCATTCACTCAGCAAGAGATCTATCCAAGTTAACTCCTTTTGCCAGTAAAGACTCTAGACTTTTCTTCCAAATAAATGAAAGCATATCCCTCCATTTGTAGTTCCACGAGGCCATTGTCCATCACTGCTTCTTTGAATCCCATATCCTCTAAGACTCATAGTCATAAGAATCTCTCTTTTTGCCGTAAGACGATATGCCATTAAAGTCGTTCATCACACACCAAGGCAAAATATTATCTCTAGCTAAGGTACGAAGGGGTCTCACGATTCATAACTATGTCTGCTGTCTGGATAACCAAAGAATCATGCCATTAAAGTCATCCATTTCAACATTTATAAAATTTGGCGAGTAATTCATGATATTACAATCAGAAGAACGGCGCCAAAGAGAAGAACAACGAGGAGAACAAACAATAATTCCTATCGTGTATACAGATATGAATTATATATATGGTGTTATGGATTGGGCCTCAATGGCCAATCCACCAAAAAGGCCCAACACCAAAGGGTCCAATTCATCCAACGGTGGAGATTGCAGACCTAGATCCAACAGCCCTCCTCCACTCCAGATACCTATAAATAAGCATTGAATGCTCACATTAATGGTATTCATCTCTCACCTACTCTCACTTGTAATTGACTCACTCACTGACTTGAGCGTCGGAGTGTCATTGCAGGTACCACCCCACCTCGGACCGGAGCACCAACTCGGACAACCAAGGACACACGTACCAACTATCTCGGACCGGTCTACCTATCCCAGATCGGATACGTAGCAGGAGATACGGTACCGAAACATTGGCGACCACAGTGGGAGAGCCTTATACTCTAGTCTTTCCCCCAACATCCTTGATCGGAAATGGCTCCGGAATTACGACGGAGAAACGTCTCCAGCGTCGTGGTCAGACCCGACCAGCAACAGGAAACCCCGGAGGGGGTAGCGATTACTCTCCCTCGCAGCTCGGCCCATGGCCGGAATTCATCCAGGGCGATGGTCCCTATAAGCTCTGCTAGAAATCAGTTTCAACCTCCAGCCCCGACCGTCCCGGTACCGATCGATGCTGTCCAACAGCTCATCCAACTGCTAACAAGGCAGGCCGAGGCTGATCAAAGGAGTCATCGTTACTCCCAGCTGGAGGCCGAGATGGCCGAAGTCCGGGCCAGAGATATCCCGGATCGTACCTCCCCTCAAACTTACTCTCCTAGCAGAAGGACCTCCAGTAAAAGACGTCACCGGTCCTCTGCTTGGAGGAGGCACCACCATCGCTCGCCACCACGCAGAAGAGGGAGGCAAGAATCTGGAACTCCCCCAACCGAGACTTATGACGAGACTTATTACCCCGGGGACTCAACTCACCAAAGCTCATCATTAGCATCTTCGTCCCCAAGGCGACGTTCTATAAGCCGGGGAAGCCCCCCGAGGCATGAACGTCGGCGCCCTCGGTCTCCCGGATCCCCTGCCCGACACCCTATCAGAAGGCCCCCTCCAAGGGAAAGGTCCACGGCGCGGAAGGGACCCTTCACAGCGGAAATCGACTATTTTCCGGTACCCAAGCACTTAGAGAAGCCCCCGGAGCAGTGTTTTGAAAACCGGCTCGGCCCGGCCGGTCGGACCGGGCGAACCGGGAATCGGGGGGGTCACCGAATCGAATCAGGTTGTGGATCAGACTTGCATGTCACCCGGTCAAACTCGTTGAAATTCGGCCAAACCCGTTGAAACTCGGTCTGACTCGGTTAAATCCGGTTGGCTCGGATTTATTAACTATCTCATTAGATTTCCATTTTCCAATTAATTTTCTTAGTTATTGGTGCTATTTATTATTTACATGTTTAATTACATTAATTAGGTTTCCAATATCGAAATTTTTAATGCATGTGCAAATTCCAAGCACAGATTGTGCGCCTCCCCAAGTGTGCTGAAAGATTTCAAATTTGAATTTTTAAATGATGAATCAATTTGAACCCAAAATATATGCTATGAGGATCGAACCTTAGACCTCCTAGAATAGATGGGCGAGTTTACCACTAGGCTATCTTGTAGTTGTTGATATAACCTTACAAATATTGCTATATATTATTTAAAAACCGGTTCTGCGGTTCAACTGTTGACCCTTCGGTCCGACCCTTGACCCAGTGACCCAGTACCCTCACCGAGTCGGTCACCGGTCCGAGTCTTAAAACACTGCCCCGGAGGGTTTAAAGATGCATGACGGGACGGGCGATCCCGACCGACATCTGGATTACTTCGACACGATGATGCAATACCGGAATGTCCCAGAGGAGATCAAATGCCGAATCTTCCCTCTCACCCTTGAGAAATTGGCTCTAGACTGGTTCAGAGCCCTCAAGCCGAACTCGATATCATCCTGGGACCAGCTTGCAAAGCTGTTCTCGGCCCAGTTCGCCCACTCCAAAATGAAGCCTAAATCTCGGAAAGTCTTGCAAGCCATCCGGCAAGGAGAGAACGAGTCTCTCCGAGACTACATTGAAAGATTCAACAAGGAGGCGGCCCAGGTCCGGAACTTAGATGATTCATTTCGACTATTCTTCATGGAAGCTGGTCTGCGGGAAGGAAGTCTGTTTCAGATCGATGTCGGAATCAACCAAACTGAGTCGCTTGCCGAGTTCCTCCAGCGATCTCAAAAATACATTGACCATGAAGAAGGCGCTGTTGCAAGAAAGACAGATGCCAACCCCGGAACGAGCAAGCCTCGATATGAAAAAGAGGCTCCGGGGCGTCAGGCAGCAGAGGCCCGGTATGAAAGAGAGGCCCGGAACGACAGTAGGCTCCGACCTCGGAACCGACACCAGCAATACTCCGACCTGAATGAAACAAGGGCCGGGATTCTGGCGGAATGTATGAACGCTGAGTTCAAGGAAGTCAAGTTCCCTGATTCGCTCCCACACAGGCCGGGACAGAGATCCAACAAGTACTGCCGGTATCACCGGAGCAAAGGGCATGATACCAATCGATGCAATGCTTTGAAGGATGACATCGAGGACCTGATTAAGAAAGGGAAGTTGAGCCAGTATGTGGCTAAAGCACCCAGGCACGAGGGCGAGGTTAAGGAGGAAGAAGCCGATCCGAAACGAAAGGGTAAAGCCCCACAAAAACGAGAAGAGAGCTCAGAGGACGAGCGCGACTATCGAAAATCAAAGGGCCGACCCGTGATGATGATGATATCTGGGGGCTACCCCGACAAGGCATCTGGCAAAACAATGAAAAGGAAATGGAAGGAAGTCATGTGTGCCGTTTCCACCTCGGCGATCAGCTCAGGCCCGGAGCGCCCGCCCTTGGCATTCAGCGACCGGGACTTATTGGATGGTAAGCCAAATAAGCACATACCCCTCATAATCAGGGCGGTCATGGCAAACCATGAGATAAGAAGGATCCTGGTCGACCAGGGGAGCTCCGCTGATATCATCTTCATCGACCTGGTGAGAAAACTGCAGATCTCAGAGGAAGACTTCACCCCTTACCGGGGATCGGATCTTTCGGGCTTCAACGGGTCTCGGACCAAACCTCTCGGCTACCTGGAAATGATGGTCACCTATGGAGAGGAGCCCCTAGAAAGGATGGTCAAGACCAAGTTCTTGGTCCTGCCATGCCCCTCGGTCTACAATTGTATCATCGGGAGGCCCACCCTTGGAAGGCTCGGAGCCGTGACTTCAACGGTTCACCTCAAGATGAAGTTCTACTCATTGAGTGACGAAGTTATCACCCTTGACGCCGACTTAGAGTCCGCCCAAAGATGTTTCTATCTTCATGTCAAGGAAGACAAGCAGGCCTCAGAAGAGGGGGTTCCCCCCATAGAGGCAAGGACCCAGAAGAACCCAAAGAGGAAAAGAACCGGTCCAGCGGCCGAGGTCAACGTCACGGACCTCGATGCTAGATATGACCCGGACAGCTCCGAGGAAGAAAGCGACGACGAGTAAGCACGAGAGCTAAAGAAGAAAATTAGGCGACCTCAACCTGATGGACAGTTCATGCAAATCCAGCTGGGAGAGAACCCGACCCAAACTGTCCAGATCGGCTCTGATCTCCCCGACGAAGTAAAAGCAAAGCTCACCCTCTGCCTCAAATCCCACGCCGATCTCTTCGCGTGGTCAGCGAAGGACATGCCCGGGATTCCCCCCGAGGTCGCCTGTCATCAGCTAGCGGTGAACCCCGGGGCAAAATGGGTCGCCCAACGCAAAAGAGCTCAAAGCCAGGAAAAGGCAGCTGCTACGGCTAAGGTCGTTGAAGATTTAATTAAGGCTGATTTTGTAAAAGAGGTCAAGTATACAACTTGGCTCTCAAACCCTGTACTTGTTAAGAAAAGCAATGGAAAGTGGCGAATGTGCGTTGACTATACCGATCTTAATAAGGCCTGTCCTAAAGACGCCTTCCCTGTTCCTAGCATTGATCGGCTCGTCGATAATGCTTCAGGTTTTCGCTTACTATCGTTCATGGATGCTTATTCCGGATACAATCAAATTCCGATGTTCCCCCCCGACCAAGAGAAGACGGCCTTTATGACTGACCGCGGTAATTTCTGCTACCGGGTCATGCCATTCGGTTTAAAAAATGCAGGGGCCACCTATCAAAGGATGATGAACAAGGTATTCCGAGATCAGATCGGTCGTAACGTGGAAGTTTACCTCGACGACATGATTGCAAAAAGCGAAAGAGAAGACCTCCATATATCCGACCTGGAAGAGATTTTTGCTGAAATCCGAAAAAATAATATGCGGCTAAACCCGGAAAAATGCACTTTCGGAGTCCGGGCTGGAAAATTCCTAGGTTTCTATCTCACGGAAAGGGGCATTGAAGCCAACCCGGATAAATGCCGAGCGGTAACCGAAATGCGGACCCCGTCCACTAAGAAAGAGCTCCAGAAACTTAACGGCATGATAGCTGCGTTATCTCGCTTCATTTCCAACGCCGCCTTCAAATCGCTCCCATTGTTCAAACTCCTTAAGAAAGAAGCAACTTTCGAATGGACCCCAGAGCGGGACGAGACACTCTCCCGGCTCAAAAAGGTCCTATCCGAACCGCCCATACTAAGTCGGCCGAGCCCAGGGGAAGATCTATTTTTGTATCTAGCCATCTCAGATGAGGCCATCGGAGCCGTGCTTGTCAGGGAGACCGGAACTGGACAAAGCCCGGTATACTTTGTGAGTAAAGCTTTGCATGGACCAGAAGTGAGATATCAGAAAATAGAGAAGATCGCCTTTGCCCTACTCATCTCGGCACGCCGCCTCCGACCTTATTTCGTCGCCCATCAAATCGTGGTGCGGACTAATTATCCAATTCGGCAGATCTTGCACCGACCCGACTTAGCAGGACGAATGATCAAATGGGCAGTAGAATTCTCCGAGTTCGGAATCAAATACGAAACAAGACCGGCCATGAAAGCTCAGATACTTGCCGACTTTATCACAGAGATGGCACCCGCCGATCCGGATGACGGGGTGTGGACACTTCACGTAGACGGATCCTCAAATCCAAAAGGAAGTGGTGCAGGGTTGATGCTCGAAAGCCCGACGGGCGTCGTAATCGAAGTATCACTCACGTTCGGTTTCCCTACCTCAAACAACCAGGCGGAATATGAGGCGTGCATAGCTGGACTCCGGCTTGCGATCGATTTCAAGGTCTCCCGGCTTTCCTTAAATACCGACTCGTTATTGGTGGTATCCCAAATCGGGAAACAGTACGAAGCTAAATATCCGACCTTGCAAAGGTACCTAACCCAAGTGCAGGAGCTGCTCTCCCTTTTTACATTCACGGAGGTGAAGCATGTTCCAAGATCGGAAAATATCAGGGCAGACATACTCTCCAAGCTTGCCAGCACCAAAATTCCGGGGAACCACCGGTCAATAATCCAGGAAACACTGAGCAATCCGAGCGTAATCTTGAACCCAGAAGCAAATTTTTCCGTTAATGTAGTGGAAGAAAGCCAGGGTTGGATCGCGCCATTAATAGACTACATCAGAACGGGGAACGAGCCTCCAGACCCGAGCGAAGCCAAAATCCTCCGGAGGAAGGCCTCCTCTTTTTCCATAATCAATGGAAGCCTCTACAGAAGAAGCTTGTCAGCACCGCTGTTGAAGTGCATCGAAGGAGGAGAGGCGGACTACGTCCTGGCTGAGATCCACGAGGGAATCTGTGGGCAGCACCTTGGAGGTCGATCCCTGGCTCGAAAGGCATTAAGGGCGGGATATTTCTGGCCGACCATGGAGACCGATGCAAGAAATTATGTAAAGAGGTGCAGTAAGTGTCAGATCCACGCCAAGGTCCACATAGCGCCCCCTACGGAGCTTTCCAGCTTAAGCTCGCCGTGGCCATTTGCTTGGTGGGGAATAGATCTCTTGGGACCATTCCCAACTGCCCCTGGCCAGATCAAATACCTCATAGTAGCGGTGGATTACTCCACCAAATGGATTGAAGCCGAGCCTTTGGCTATCATCAGCGCTAAGAATTGCATCAAATTCTTCAAGAAGAATATACTGACTAGATTCGGGATCCCCGAGGTTGTAGTCACGGACAATGGAACACAGTTCGCCGACAAAGGCTTCAGAAAACTCATGTCTGACCTTAAGATCAAACACCGGTTTACTTCGGTAGAGCACCCTCAGACGAACGGTCAGGCCGAGGCTGCCAACAAGGTCCTTCTCAATGGACTAAGGAAACGGCTCGATGAAGCAAAAGAAAACTGGGTTGAAGAGCTACCTTATGTGCTGTGGGCCTACAGAACTACCCCACAGAGCTCAACGGGGGAAACCCCTTTCCGACTGTCATACAGGACGGAGGCCGTAATCCCGGTAGAGATCGAGGAGCTTAGCTGGAGGACACTCCACCCGAAACCTCTGGGGGACAATAGCCAGGCGTTGAAGGAAAACCTCGACCTCGTCGACGAGGTCCGAGGCCAGGCTTTCCTTAAAGAAGCAGTAATAAAACAGAGGGTAGCAGTACGATATAACTCGAAAGTGATCCCCAGAGACCTTGAGGTCGGTGATTTAGTTTTACGAAGAGCCGATGTCGGTTTGAAGAACGCCGCACAGGGCAAGCTCGCCCCCAACTGGGAAGGACCTTACCGAGTTTTATCTAAAACCGGCAGAGGTGCCTACGAATTGGAGACCTTGTCCGGCAAGGCGATCCCAAGAACTTGGAACGCCACTAAACTGAGAAAATACTACAGCTGACTCTCATCTTACCTAAAGAACGGTGTATACCGACGTTATTCTTATTTTATCTGAAGAACGGTGTATACCGACGTTATTCTTATTTTATCTGGAGAACGGTGTATACCGATGTTATCAATTATGTTTGCGGTGTATACCGATGTTGTAACTCATCTTATCTAATGAACGGTGTATACCGATGTTATCCAATATGATTGCGGTGTCTACCGATTTTATCGCCTATCTATTTTCCTTTAGCTGACCGAGGTTTGTCGCTATCCTAATGGGTGAGTTCGATCTGGGCCGAGTCCCGGTAAACTACCCCGAAGGTGATCATTGTTACGACTATTTGGCTGAGGTTGCCACAACCCTAAGGGACGAGTTCGATCTGGGCCGAGTCCCGGTAAACTGTCCTTAAGGCGACGTTTACCACTTGAGCGAATCAAACGCAAGTGCACAAATGTAAAACAACAGTATAAAGACTAAACCGAGGTAAATGAAACCGGAAGCACATTAAATTACATTTTCATTACAAATTATCCCGGATACGGCCGGGTCCTCTAGTTCAAAAAGGTAATGGCATATTACAAAATTCCGGTTCCGCCCGGAACCCGGGGCTTTATTTCCCCACCGGTTCCACCCGGAACCCAAAAAAGCAGCAAATTCAGAACTTCCCCATCAGCAGCAATCACGGCAAGGAAGGGGGGAGGGTAAATGACATCGAACGCTTCAGAGTCACGATAGGGCCGGACAATACGCCCGTCTGCTACGGTATGGTTCAAGCGAATAAATCCCCGGTCCAGAGGAAGGGATGGATGGATGACAGTGACTTGAGCAAGGGCTTTTTCGAAGCTCTCCTCGGCCACGTCCACAGCCAGTTGAGCCACCTCCACCACCTCGTCCTCCAAAGTTTCTGCTTTGGCACGTACCTCTTGAAGCTCTCTTTCCAATTCAGCAATCCGAGGCACAGAATCAACGCTAGACCCGACCTGGGCCTGCCTCGCCTTCACAAGATCGGCCTCGAGTTCCTGAATCCGAGCCCTCAGGGAAGAAATCACCTCGGCAGACTGCCTATCTTGACTCTCGAGATCTTGGATTCGAACCTCATGTTCCATGCACAAGTTAAGGGCAGAGTCCCTCTCCCTCTCAAGTTTTTCCGCAGCCGCTTTAAGCTCGGTCTGATCCCTCTCCAGAGTCTCGTATTTCTTTTGCAGCTCCTCCCGGGCTCTTCTTTCGTTGTCCCTCTCCACCAGGGCCCCTGTAATAATAGAAACAAGGAAGTCAACAACAGAGATAACCAAGAAGGAAAGTCAAAGAGTGCACCTCGGAACTTGGGGTCACCTTTTGCCTGATTCTCTGCCTCGACCTTCTGAAGCTTCGTCACGTCGGCCAGATGCCGGAATAACCTGAGAGACGCCTCAACCGGATCGATCTGGGAATCCTCCAAATGCTTCTGCAGGAAGTCGGCGTCAATAGAAAGGCCGGAAGACCTAGAAGTCCGGTGCTTCCCGTGACGCCCCTTTTTTGAAGCCCGTGCAGCCGGGGCATGTGAAGTAGAAGCAGGGTCTGCTTGCGGTAGGGGGCGCTCCCTTTTTCGATGCAAGAGATCCGCAGCCCGATCCTCTGCTCCAGCCGAGCCTGCCTCCGGGATGGTGCTGATCGGGACGGCAGCAACGGGTTTTTCCTTGTGAACCCCCGGCCTTCCTTTCTGCAAGAGCTGTCAGGCGGGAGAACTTGTCCGGCCCCATGCTATCTGCAAAGTAAGGAAAATAAACAATGTTAGAAGAAACGGCAGTCAAGAAATTGTGATGGGCGGGGTTATCTACCAAGAAACCTACCAAGAACGGCGACTACTTGAGATTTCGACCCGGCCCCGACCAATCGGGCTACGTCAATCCCAAATTTCTTGGGATCCCGGTAGACAATCAGGTCGGCAAAGTTCGTCAAGATCGCCAATGAATCCTGATCAACCTGGGATAGCCGCCCTAAGCCGACGGTGTAGGAATGAGGCCTCCGGTTGAAGTGAGAGAGAGACCACCCCAGTTGAAACTTTGTGAACTCCAATGATTTCCCGTCCGCAGAATATTGGCCGACGTGCCTCACTGCCTCCTCATTCACGGGCTCCACAAAGAAATACTTATTTTTCCAGTTCTTAAGAGAGTCGGAATAAGGCATGAAAATCTTTACCCCTCTCTTAGCCCGGAAGCTCACATGTTCCCACCGATCTTTAGTTCCATCCTCATGCCTCCGGTTAACCTCAAAAAGGTGGAAGAAGAGGTCACAGGAGATCGGCCTCTCCAGATGAATGCACATCAACTCAAAAGCCCGGAGGAACGCCCATGAGTTGGGATGTAGTTGGGAAGGAGCGAGGTTCAGGATCTCCAAAGCCTCTTGTTGAAAAGCGGTGAACGGGGGGCTAACGTGCATATCAAGGATCGTCACCCCGTACATAACAAATTTAAGAGCTTTCGGCCAGACGGCCACATGCTGGTCTTCAGCCATTCCCTCCACATTCCAGATCTGATCCTTCCGGGAAAGGCGGTTTACGAAGAAACTCATATCGTCCCCGGTCCTATAAAGGGACGGAATCCCCCTCAACGCCTCCGACACCCAGGAATACTCCCGGGGAACAGTGAGAGGTAGGGACACGGAAACATTGACCGGCCCTACTCCGGCTCGGGGATATTGATCAGAATCACCTTCTTCATAGGCGGGCTCCCCGCAATGACCAAGACCGTCTTCATTGTTTCGGCTCTCAGCCACCTCCTCCTCACTCTCCTCCGAACTCCAACTAGTACTGCCCTATTCTTCACCGTCGGGCTCGGCATCAGAATCACCCGAATCAAGGACCACCACCTCTGTGTTGTCTTCATCTACCGGCTCGTTGCTGGGAACCCCGGGAGACCGGTCTTCAGCGTGAGTAGGAGCGGATCCCAAGTCGTCTTGAACCTCGGGAATAGCTGACCCGGGGGGACTAGCACGAATTTCCATCGACTCTCCAATTCCGGAAGCCATTGTTTGTGCGAAATGAGGGCGATCTATGTCAGCAACCCGACGGGTTAATTGTTTCGTCCTCGCCAGATCGGTCCTGCAGAAATGGGGGCTTGACGAGTCAGGTTGATACGTAAACAGTGGGTCCACAACCAAGTCGGAACCCGACCTGACGACCCCCACTCTGTATCTACAAATACGGGTCCGGAGAGAACCCGGTCGTGATCTAAAGCCGGAAGCAATAAAGAGAAGAGGAAAACTAACCTTATGAAAATCGAAGCTCGTCGAACAATGGAGGCAGGTCGCGAACAGCAAAGGCGTCACCGAGATACAGCACAACTCTGAAGAGAGGAATAAGCTCCGGAACGACTTTAAGATCGGAAGCAGAGCAATTCGCAGAAAAACAATCCAAGTAAGGGGGATCCCCCCTCCTATTTATAGAACATTAAGAAGGCCACAAATGGGCCTGGGCCTAGGCTACGTTCCCCAAGACTAGCCCCTAGACAGGCGCGTCGTTCCAAGCGCCATCATTACCCCAATCTTCCTCGAACGACGCGTCCCATCAATGACGTTGCCAGCTGGCACAGAAATCAAGGCACAGCTATGACCGGATCGCTCCGTTTCCGTCGACTCGCCCCGGTCTCTTGACCCCGCCGTGACCGGAATCTCTCAAAGCGGTCAGCCTCGAGTCACTCGGCGCGACCTGAGTCACACAGATCGGCCCGGCATGTCGTGAAGTATCTCGCCCGAGCTCGGGCCCGACAAAATCTCTAAACAAGTCTAGCTCGCCTTAAGGCGACCCGACTTGGGGGGCTACTGTTATGGATTGGGCCTCAATGGCCAATCCACCAAAAAGGTCCAACACCAAAGGGTCCAATTCATCCAACGGTGGAGATTGCAGACCTAGATCCAACAGCCCTCCTCCACTCCAGATACCTATAAATAAGCATTGAATGCTCACATTAATGGTATTCATCTCTCACCTACTCTCACTTGTAATTGACTCACTCACTGACTTGAGCGTCGGAGTGTCATTGCAGGTACCACCCCACCTCGGACCGGAGCACCAACTCAGACAACCAAGGACACACGTACCAACTATCTCGGACCGGTCTACCTATCCCAGATCGGATACGTAGCAGGAGATACGGTACCGAACATATGGTTATTACGAGAAATGAGAACATTTAAATACAATCGTCAGATTAACGGTTCAAATTACGTCATTAATTACAAGATTTCGTATGATTGTTTTCTATTTAGTTAAGGATCACAATGAATTTTGTAATTAATGACATAATATGAGCAGTTAATTTTAATCTGAAGATTGTAATTACATGTTCTCATGTTTTCACCTGAGTTGTACCATATATATAGGGAGCGTATCAAGTGAGAATTAGTAATATGGGACGAGATCAAATTATGTCATTAATTACAAGATCTTGTGTGATCTTTAATTAATATGAAAACAATCATACGTGATCATGTAATTAATAACGTAATCTGAACAGTTAATTTTAATCTAACGATTATAATTAAGAGTTCTCATTTCTTATCATGAACACTAGTTCTCACCTAATATGCTCCATTTATATATATATATATATATATATATATATATATATATATATATATATATATAGATACATACATACATACATACATACATACATACATACATACATACATACATACATACACGGGTGCGTACACACAATAATTCCCACATTTTTTACGAGGACACATGTCACTTTCCCATACAAAAAGTTTCCTCAAAAAAAATTCATTCTATCTATCTATTTATACTAATTATCTTTGGTACTTTTAGCTATCTACACACAAATAATTAAGGTATTATTAATTTTTGTTAGTTAAGTACCAAAATATCCTCTTTTTAGCATTAATTATTTGTAAGTTTCTATATATATCCATCTATACTTCTATCCATCTATTTATCCATCCAGAAAGTATTTGAGAAGAAGGACATACATGTTGTCGATTCGGTTTCACATGCTATGATCTCCATTTGCGATCACCGCGGTGTAGTGAGCGTTGTTGTTCTCGCGCCTCCCATCTTTGTGCCATTGGAGTAGTAGCGTTGGATCCCCCCAATTGTTGGTTCCTACAAATTGAGCGTGGAGGTTGCACTCGCTGGTGGGGTTGTCGTCGCGGCTACTAGCTGGTGGTCGGAGCGCTACTTTCTGAATTCAAGCATGGCTGAGGCGATGGGTTTGCGTAGTGGATTGAGGTTTGTGAGAAATTGTTGTCTTAGCTACAAGTGGACTTTGATTCATGGGTTTTTGTTTATACCCCCATCAACTCCCATCTACCCCCACCCAATACCGTAATCCCGAAAATACCCCTGCCCAAATAACAAAGCGGATTTACCTCAAATGGGGGTACCTAATAGGTAAATCCGACCTTAAAAATAACAAAGCGGATTTACCTCAGATGGGGATACATCCGCTTTGTTATTTTTCAAATCGGATTTACCTAGTGGGTAGATAAATCTGATTTCCCTAAAAAAGGAATTCGGATTTACCCCACCTAAGGTAAATCCGATTTTGTTATTAAAAATAATTGTTTTTTATTTAAATTTTTAAAAAAGCCTATAAAAATGCTACTAAAAATCCGTTAGAGAGTCAAAACTAATCCAAAAATTATCAAAACACCACTAAAAATTTAATAAAACCAAAATAAGTTTATGCAAATTTTTTTAGATTTTTTGGAAATTATGAAAAATTAAAAAAATTAATAAAAAATAGTAAACGATGGAATTTGGGATTCTGAGGTCCCCTGACCCGAAAGAAGCGTCTTCTTGAGGAGGCTTGATCGTTGATTTTTTTCGGATTTAATGGCTGTGGTTTCATTACAATTTGAGCAGATTGCCCGAGAACCGATTTTTTAGCCTAAATTATTTGCTCGACGTACAACATCGTCACGTGTTAACGAACTACACACTAAACAGAACCAAAAGACAGTCGAAATTCGTATCTAATTTTTTAACTGATTTATTTATTTATTAATTAGGTAAATCCGGATTTATATTTATTAATTAGGTTAACAAAGCGGATTTAGCCCCACATAAGGTAAATCCGCTTTTGTTATTTAAAAGCGGATATACCCCCATATAAGGTAAATCCGCTTTTAAAAATAACAAAATCGGATTTACCCCCACTTAAGGTAAATCCGCTTTGTTATTTTTAAAAGCGGATTTACCTCATTTTAAATAAATCCGCTTTTAAATTTTAAAAATTTTCAGTGGAAATCGGATTTACCTCACAGATACATAAATCCGATTTCCAAAAAAAAAATTGAAATCAGGATACGTTCGGGTTTTTTAAATTTTGTGAAGGGCAATTGCGTCTTTTCGCAGGGTCGGTGGGGTAGATGGTGAAATAATGGGAGTACAAAAAAAAACATTGATTCATTAGCTTTAGTTTCATGCTTCCATCGTAAGTTGGGGTTGGATAGGTCTTACATGGGCCTTATTGCTAAGGAATGTCACTAGTTGGCAGCCAATTTTCGATGGCCTTTTTTTTTGTACCCCCATCAACTCCCATCTACCCCCATCAAATTGCTAAAACCCGAAAATACCCCTGCCCAACTTACAATTCGCTCGGATTTACCTTCAGCTAAGGTAAATCCGCTTTGTTATTTTTAAAGTCGGATTTACCTCAGATGGGGGTAAATCCGATTTCAAAAATAACAAAGCAGATTTACCTTAGCCGAAGGTAAATCCGCTTTGTTATTTTGGAAATCGGATTTACCTGCTGGGCACATAAATCCGATTTCCCTAAAAAAAGAGAAAATCGGATTTATCCCACCTAAGGTAAATCCGATTTCCCTAAAAAAAGAAAATCGGATTTATCCCACCTAAGGTAAATCCGATTTTGTTATTAAAAAAATTGTTTTTTATTTAATTTTTTAAAAAAGGTTATAAAATGCTACTAAAAATCCGTTAAACAGCCAAAACTAATCCAAAAATTATAAAAACACCACTAAAAATCTAATAAAACCAAAATAAGGTTATGCAAATTTTTTCAGATTTTTTGGAGATTATGAAAAATTAAAAAAATTAATATAAAATAGTAAACGATGGAATTTAGGATTTTGAGGTCCCTAGTCCTGAAAGAAGTCCCTTCTTGAGGAGTATTGATCCTTGATATTTCCGATTTAAAGAATGTGGTTTCATTACAATTTGAGTAGGTTGCCCGAAAACTGATTTTTTAGCCTAAATTATTCTCCCGACGTACAATATCGTCACGTGTTAACGAACCACACACTAAACAGAACCAAAAGACGGTCGAAATTTGTATCTAAAATTTTAACTGAGTTATTTATTAATTAGGTTAACAAAGCGGATTTACCCCCAATTAAGGTAAATCCGCTTTGGTTATTTTTAAAAGCGGATTTACCTTATATGGGGGTAGATCCGCTTTTAAAAATAACAAATCGGATTTACCCCCAATTAAGGTAAATCCGATTTGTTATTTTTCAAAGCGGATCTACCCCATCTTAAATAAATCCGATTTTATTTTTTTAAATTTTTTAGTGGAAATCGGATTTACCTAAATCCGATTTAAATTTTTTAAATTTTTTAGTGGAAATCGGATTTACCTAAATCCGATTTCCAAAAAAAAAAAATTGAAATCAGGATACGTTCGGGATTTTTAATTTTTGTGAAGGGCAATTGCGTCTTTTTGCAGGGTCGATGGGGGTAGATAGGGAGGTGGTGGGGGTAGAAAAAAAAAAACCCATTTTCGATTCCTTTCCCTAGCCCATATCTCTAGAAATTGTAACAAGGCTGCCCATTATTTAGCTAAGTGGGTTACCACTAATCCCGATCAAGTGTGGTTAGAAGTCATCCCACCAATGATCCAGGATGTGGTTGTATCTGACTTGTCTCTCTCTTTCGGTTCTTAATAATATGAGGTTTTTTCAAATTAAAAAAAATCTATTCATCCATCCATCTATCTATATAGAACTCATGTCTCTGTGATGCATGAGATGATTGAATCAAAAATAGACGAATATTGTGTTGCAAAGAAAACACTATTGACATCTATTTCGTTATCACCCAAAAAATTGGAAAAAAACAAACAAAATAAGTTGGAAGCAAAGCAACACAACACGTTAAGAAAGTCTCAAGATAAACCTGTCTTTCATATTACATGGTACACATTAAAAATTTATCAGGATATATACCTTAAAATAGAATATGTTGTCAAACTATAGTATTAGTTGAGGATCGGCCAAAAGTTTGAACTCTTGATTCATTTTCTTCAAACGATTACATCGAGGAAGAAAATATGTTCCTTAGTTATGGGTTCCCTAACTACTCCAAGGAGCGTTAGGCTACGTGTGGGGGACATGTAGGATTATCTAAAGCTAAGGCACACAAGGGTAAATAACAAGTAAATGAAAAGTAAAATGCTTGAAAAAGAAAGATGAGAGAGAGCGAGAAGAGAGGGAGAGAGAGAGAGAGAGAGAGAGAGAGAGAGAGAGAGAGAGAGGAGGATAAAGAGAAAAGAGAGAGGAGGAGATGTAGGGATATAGAGAGGAGAAGGAAAATTTTTAATTTTTTATATAAAGATATAAAAATAAGAGAGGAGGAGAGAGAGAGAGAGAGAGAGAGAGAGAGAGAGAGAGAGAGGAGCGGGAGGAGAGAGAGAGAAGGAGGAGGAGGAGGAGGAGGAGAGAGGAGAGAGAGGAGGAGAGAGAGAGGAGGAGGACAATTATTAATTTTTTATATAAAGATATAAAAAAAAGAGAGGAGGAGGGAGGGAGAGGAGGAGAGAGAGGAGAGAGAGGAGAGAGAAAGGAGGATAGAGGAGATAGAGCAGGGAGAGAGGAGGAGAGTAATAGGAGTGAAAGAGAGAGGGAGAGGGGGAGAGAGAGAGAGAGAGTTTTCACCCATGTACCACCCCTAAGTGGAGCACATGGGGGAATAAGATAAAAAGGGGAATAAGACAAAAAGGGGAAGAAGTTTTATTGATAAAAAAGGGGGAAGGAGTTCGGGGGATGTTGGAGATTAGATTTAGGATTATAAGATAAGATATAGATGTTGAATTAGACACTTTGTTCTTCGCCTCTAAAGCAGAGCAGCGCTCAAGTGGGTGCGAAAAGCTGGAGATGAAGCACCCCATCACATCACGTAGAAGACCACCACATCTAGGGGTGTTCAAAACCGAACCAAATCAATAGAAAACCGCAAAAACCCGCTTCTTATTGGTTCGGTTCGGTTTCTTTTTCAGTGCACCGCGCAATTCGGTTCTGTTCCCGGTTTCGATTACAGAAACCGAACCAAACCGCAAGTAACACTAAGGCTTATTGACTTACAACCTTCCTTACTAACTTACTAGCCCAAATGCAACTAAAACCCAACTCTCACTCACTTACTGGCCCAAATCCAATTAATTCTATGACTCACTTACAAACAATTCATATTGTTATGCTATATTTAAAAATTACAATAAAATATTTAATTCAAATTCTTTTAAACATTTTCTTAGCTATCTTAAAAGAAATAAAAGAGAGTAATTTATATACTACATATATTTAAGTAGATTTTTCTTAAAGATTTATGTTAGCCATTTTTTATGTTAGTTAATTTTAACTTCGTTTTAAATTATGTTTTGTCTTGGAAAAAACCGAACCAACTGAACCAATCCAAACCGCATTGGTTTGGTTCGGTTTGGTTCAGTTTTATTTTAGGAAGCCAACCGAACCAAACCAAACCGCATGTAGTTTTATCTTGCGGTTCAGTTCACTTTTTGTCTCAAACTCGAACCAAACCGCACCGCGAACACCCACATGACCCACCGAGTTTCCCTGGTTCCCCACTGAGGCATCACAGTGAAGGACTGTTGTGAGCTTTTCTGGTCAACTCCGGTCACTTCACTCTCAATTAAGAAGTGGCGGATCTAGGACCTAGGGTCAGGAGGTCAATTTTTTCTAAAATTACGCATCATTAAAAATTGGGTTAAATATGTATCTGATCTCTAGAAAATTTAGGTTTTTTGCTTTTAGTCCCTCAAAATTTGTTCACCCACTTTTGGTTCCTACAGTTTTTTTTCATCTATTTTAATCCCTCGTGACTTTTAATAAAGCTTCATGACTTTTAATATCGTTTTTTTTTTAACTTTTATTAGCACTATTAAAAGTTGTGAAGCGCTATTAAAAGTCACAAGGGACTAAAACTGATGAAAAAAATAAAACTTGACCAAAAGTAGGTGAAAACTTTTGAGGGACTAAAACTAAAAAAATCAAATTTTATAGAGACATAAAACATATTTAACTCTTTAAAATATAATGAAAATAAATTTTTAATATATTTAAATAAATATATTACACAACTTATAATTATCTTCTATACACATGGAGGGAGAGGAATTGATGCGAGTGCTTGTGTGAATATTGTGCGGTGTGAACTAGGTGCAAAATTAGGGGCTTGGGTGCAAATCATTGTTTTAGTGATGAGTTTTGTGAGGTAGTTGGTTGCAATTTGGTGCTAAACTATGGGTCTTAGTGTAAAATTATAATTTCAGTGGGGCAAAAATATTTTTATATACAGAAGTAAATGGATTCTTTTAGCGGGTTCAAGTGACCCCTCATAAATTGCTATAGGTCTGCAATTGCAATCAAGACCACCATTGTATGCTACTCCTTCTCCTCTACAAGAATCACCCATGTTTTGATGAAAACAGGAACAAAAACAAAATAGATCTATAAATCCGAAAGTGAGACATCTCTCCTCTTTTTCGATGAATCTAGACATCTAACCAAAAAATAACCTTAGCTTCGAAATCCCCACATCGCCTCTACATTAGCTCTCGAGAAATTTTGCATTCCAAGAACCTTGCTCCAGCGACCACCTCGTCGAAAATCGCCCCACTGCATTGGAAAATTGAACTACGGCCACTTTGTCTCCCTCGTCATTTTTGAGGTTTTTGGGTTGTGGAAGAGGATGTTGAAGATTATGAGTTGTGTTAAGAAAGTAAAAATGAGCTAATTGAAACTCAAAGATATACATGAATGACCTAATTAAAACTGAAACATTAACATTCGTCTTGCATATAAGCCACGTAACCATGCCACATAAGCAGATAATGGCTACGTCATCCTCCGTTATGCATCACGAATTTGAAATGTAGATGATCTATCTAGAAAAAAAAAACACTTAAAGAATCAATGTAGACTTTTAAAATAGGCTAAAGTGCTCCCGGGGTCCCTTATCTTTATTTAAAGTAACGAATTAGTCCTTTATGTTTTTTTTGTCCCAAATAAGTCCTTTATCTTTCAAATTTTTGACACATAAATCATTTTCCGTCAACCTCCGTCCAACTTTGTTAACAGTGCTTATGTGGCGTGCTGACTCATTATTTGATTAGGTGGCATGTCATTTTTATTTTTGTTTAGCTTTTATTTTTATTAAATTAAATTATATGCCACCTAAGCAAAAATAAAAATGACATGCCACCTAATCAAATAATGAGTTAGCACGCCACATAAGCACTGTTAACAAAGTTGGATGGAGGTTGACGGAAAAGGATTTATGTGTCAAAAATTTGAAAGATAAAGGACTTATTTGGGACAAAAAAAACATAAAGGACTAATTCGTTACTTTAAATAAATATAAGGGACCCCGGGAGCACTTTAGCCTTTAAAATAACTTAAAGACTAAAAATATATTTTAGTCTAAAAAAAGTCTAGTAGTGAAATAAAATGAAGGGAAGGGATTGAATGAATGCCTTTAAGGGGAGAAAAGTACCATACATTTAACCATCTTGAGTTTATTTCTCGAATATCTTTACCCAAAAAAATCTCTCTCATCTATATGTTTACCGAAAAAAATCTCTCTCATCTATTATCTTCTCTCACATCTTCCTCTCGAGTTTGGATCCCACAAATACTTGCAGGACAATTTATGAGAGAGGGTGACACAAACAAAAAGATAATAACATTTGTTGTATTTATTATTAGGCTTAAATATATGTTTGGCCCCTGCAAATATGGCCATAATCCATTTAGGCCCTTGTAAAAAAATAAATTTAAAATGGCCCTTGCAAATATTAAGCATTTACAGTTAAGTCCCTCTGTTAACTTTCTATCCAAAAAACTGATGTGGCTAACGGAGATGGCGTCAGCATGACATCATCAATGATTAACAGAGAAGAAAAGAAATGATTCTGTTGCTCCAAAAAAAAGGGAATAATTAACAGAGAAAGATTGACACGATTCAAAAACGATAATCTTTCTCTGTTAATCTTTCTTTGTTAATCGTTGATGATGTCATGCTGATGTCATCTCCGTTAGCCACGTCAGTTTTTTTGGATGGAAAGTTAACAGAGGGGCTTAACTGTAAACAATTAATATTTGCAAGAGCCATTTTAAAACTTTTTTTTACAGGTGCCTAAATTGATTATGACCATATTTGCAGGGGTCAAACATATATTTAAGCCTTATTATTATATTTTATGTGTCACCCTCTCTCATAAATTGTCCTGAAGTACTCTTTTCTCCCACAAAAAATAACTTAAAATCATGAAAAACATAGAAAATTAAAGGCACTCAATTCAAATCCAAATTGAAGACGCTTGTGGTATATTCAGGTAAAATGAATCTTGTGGAGTGGCAAATAATCAAGAGTAAAGGCCCAAATTCGTCCCTGACAATTTTTTCGCGGGACGAATTCGTCCCTGACAATTTTTTCGAGACACATTGGTCCCTGACAATTCCAAAATGAGACACATTAGTCCCTCCATCCATTTAGCCGTTACCGGCTCACTAAACGTCTCCTACGTGGCACGTTAAGTGCCACGTTGTCAGGTTAGATGCCACAGATGCGTTTATTTTGGGCCAAATTCTTTCCTAAAATTAAAAATTTTAAAAAGGTAAGAATCAGTCCCTGACAATTTTTGGGACAAATTCGTCCCTGAGTCATCTTCAACCTTAAAACTGTGGTTTTTGAAACCAGAAACCATTTTTCTGCCATTGAAGGAGAGAAGACGCACCTGAGAGAGAAAGAACGACCAAAAGGTAGGTTTTGTTCACTATTTTTCGTTTTGATTCATGATTTGTGTGTCATTTTTATTTCCATTTTATATTTTGATTTCTATTCGTTCATTGGTAGTTTGATTATTGATTACAAGAATGAGCAGCCATGGATCTCAAACTACTCACTTTTATTCTGGCAATTCAACAAATACTCGTAGGCATTGGAGTGGCCCAAGATGTTGTTGTGGGTTAAAAGCTGCTGTAACCCTTTCAAAGACAGCAACAAACCCCAATAGAGAGTTTTTTGGGTGCCCTAATTTTAAGGTAATTAAGCTGTAAATGTTAATTCTGTTTCCATTACTTTGCAGATTTTAATCATAGTTTTTTATACAATGCAGAACAACATGCCAAATTGTAAATGTTTCATATGGGTTGATGAATTCTTTGAGACCCATAATCAAATTGACCTCCAAGAAACTAAAATCATTCAATTGGAAAAGGAGCTAGAAGCGATGAAAAATCTTATGTACGAAGTTGAAGCGAAGATGAATGCAATGCAAATCAAAATGACTGAAATGATGCAATTGAAGGTGCAAGGAGCTAATGGGTGTAAACATTATGTATGGATAGTTGGAGTTGTGGTTGTTGCTATTTTAGTGATTCTAATTAATATTGAATTAGGCAATGTTTTTAGCTTATGTTGTTGTAATGAACCTTATCTTCTTGTTAGACTATGGCATGATTTGCAATCTTGTTGTAATGAATAATTATATTGTTGTTTCAATAGTAAAATTGGTGTGGTTGTTTCTATCTAAAATTGGTGTGTGTATTTGTGTGTGAACTGGAAACGAAATATCCATAAACAGGAAACTGAAAACTGAAAGAACTGAAAAAACTGGAAACTGAAATGATACAAAAGAAACATTCATTAGAAACATCCATTAGAAAGTACCATTTGTTCATTAGTGCACCAAAATAAACTACAAAAGCACTATTTGTTCATTAGTGCACCAAAAGGAACATGTTCTCCAAAAGAAACAGTTACATATTCTCCAAAATAAACATTCAGTAGTTAAATAAGCACCATTTGTTCATTAGTGCACCAAAATAAACTACAAATCATCCCCTAGTTAGGCCTAGATGGTGGTGGTCTGAATCCAGGAGTAGGCATGAATCAGAAATTCATGTTTGCCATCTATCTTTCCCCTTCATTCTGAGAAACTCTTGGAGGTATAAAAGGCCTAATAGGAGGTGGTCGAATTGCTGGTATACCAAATGCTGAAGAATGAAGTGGGTTGAAAGGTGGAGGTGTTGATTGCGGTCTCATTTGAGCACGTGGCCTAATCGGTGGTGGTCTAATAGCAGGTGGTTCTGGTTGTGATTCCCGAAATAGAAAAAAATAGGTCATATTAGTCCCTGACAAATATTAAAATAGACCAAATTAGTCCCTAGAAATTGTAAATATTAATACCTGTGTGACAACTTGTGGCTATGATGGGGTTAAGCTAACTTCATCTTGAGTAGGTTGTTTAGCCACTCTAGCCTTCTTTGCAGCCTTCCTTTTGACATATCCATGTTTAGCAGGTCCTTTGCATGTCTTTTCATAATGACCAGGTTCAAGACACTTACTGCAGGTTGGCCTGTACCTCTTTTTAAGCTTCTTTCCACCTGGCACTTCTTCAGAAACAACATATTTTCTTCTATGTTTTTTGGGCCTTCCAATAGGCCTCTTTAGCGGTGGTGGCTCTGGTTTAGGATGTTCACTAACAGCCCAATATTCTTCACTATTGACAGGTTGAATATAGTGCTCATAAGTTGCATTCAAAGGCTCCATGGTCAGCCATTGATGCACATAAGACTCGGGTTTCTCATGTTTATGTGCAATACATGCGATGGCATGCTCACAAGGCATCCCAGTCAATTGCCACACTTGGCATGTACAAGTCTGGTGAGTTAAACTGACCCCAACCTTGGAATTTTGTTTTTGAACCTCAAAGGTTTCATTGGAAAGATCACCATTAAAAGTAGCAATCCAGAACATACTCTCCATCTTCAACTGTTCCATCCTTTTTCTTTGCACAGAAGGTAGTATATCCTTGTAACTCCCTAATACCCTTTTATGTCTTGCCATTCTTATCATACAGTAGCACCTCAAAGATTCTAGCATTGTCAAGATTGGCTTATCTCTATACTTAGCAATTTTGGCATTCCAAATTTCACAGTTGTTGTTTGTGATGTTGTCCACCTTAGGTCAGTGACTGAAATATGCCTTCAACCATGCACTTGGCTCAATGTTGTTTAGGTAACTCCATGCCTTTTCATTCATTGCCTTCAGCCAAATCATGTTTGTCTTGAATTCTGCCTCAGTTGTACTCCTTGAACATTGAAAGACCATCGTACGCAAATCTGCATCTTTAAATTTCTTTATAAAGTTCTTCCAAATGTGTACAACACAATTTCTGTGATGGGCACCTGGCATTAGTTCTTTCAGTGCTGGAATTAACCCTTGTCAATTTCATAAACAAGACAAATTAGTCCCTGACAAATATTTAAGTAAGCCAAATTAGCCATTGACAAATATTTAAATAGGCCATATCAGTCCCTGACAAATATATAAACATGTCATATTAGTCCTTACTCCTTACTACGTACTACTACAATCACATAACATGCAGGCACTCTAATGACATACCTTTTGCTGATCTGATATAAAGTTCCAACCAAATGTTTTGTAGTCTCCTAGGTCATCTAATAGTAGAGTCAGAAACCATTTCCAATTTTCTTTTGTCCCAGAATCAACCACAGCATATGCAATTACGTAAAAATGATTGTTAGCATCCTGACCAACTGCAAATAATAGCTGCCCCCCATAATATTGTCAGAAAGCACCCATCTAGGCATATCAATGGCCTACATCCAGCCTTAAATCCTTTCTTACATGCATCCAGACAAATATAGAGTCGTTGGAACAAAGGTGGTAACCCAGGACGTGGTAAAACATCCATCTTTGTTGTTGATCCGGGGTTGCTTCTCAACAACTCAACCAAGTAATTCCATGTCTTCCCATGTTGCTCTTTTTCAGAACCTTCCACTTTCATTGTAGCATTTTTCAGTGCCCTTGAAACCACCTTCTCATTCAAGTGGACATGAAACTCATTCTTCATTATGTCATATACATGTCGCCTTTTAAGGTCCGGTTGTGTCAACAATCTTTTCTCTAATTTACTCGCAACTCAATCCCTATCCGTTGCCTTGTTTGTAAAGACTCTACTACATGTATGCTCTAAGTCAAGGTGTCTTTATTTGATAAGCCTTGTCATTGCTACCCCGAGAACAATATGCAACCCATGCATGGACAATCATTATCCTTACAAACAGCCCTAGCCCGATCACTATCATTCTTCTTCCACACAAATTGCCTTCCAAGGTTAATATTATAGTCTTTAACAACATTCTTGAAAATCTCCAAGTTCTCAAACTCCATTCCAAGTACTAGGTTGACTTGACCAAATGTAGTGGATTCCCTAAACATTGAAAAAATTGGCCTTGAATTCCCCTCATCATCTGTTGAGATTGGAGTCCTCATACCCTCGGAATACGAAGCATACCCATTGACTTCAAATGACATCCTTCTACTATCTTCAATACCCTCTTCTTCTACCACAACATCCTTATTTTTAGAACATTTCTTGATTGGAGAAGCCGATTTTTTCTTACCGGAAAGTTCTTCAAGTTCATCATCAAGAATTTCTTCCAAATCAGTGTCATCGACTCTCATTATATTGAGTCAGGATGTATGTGGAATCCTCTGAAGTTTCATCTTCACCTAAGACCGATTTGGTACCTACATCCGCAACATCATCAACTAAATCCTCCACAATCTTGGTACCTAAATCCTCCACATCATTCCCTGTGACAAGCTTGGTACCTAAATCCTCCACAATCTCAACATCATTCAACCCTAACACCGGATGCTCAAAATACAAATGAACACTACATTCATTTGACTTCATTGATTTGATTGCTGCCTCGCACATAAGATTGATGTCTTTGTCACAACTTAGTTTGTTTAAGCCACTATTAAGGCAAGGATAATTCGGATGCATCCAATACATTGTCGTCAAATCGTGATAGCCCAAAGACTTAAATAACTCCACCAAATCAAAATAGTTTACCAAATCAATATCCATTGGAGGCACACTATCTACTCTACCACCTACATAAAAGAGTTTCCGATTTTCATCTCGTACAAATTTTCCTTGGGTGTGATAATAGAAGGTGATATTTGTTGTCATCTACAAAAACAAAAGACAAAAAAACAGCATTCTTTTATCTTTGTTAAAATCACAAGGACCACATACATGTAATACATAAGGACCACATACAAGTTTGGGGTTATTTAACAATTGCACATGATGAGGGGCCACGTACAACTTCCAAAATACACATACATTAAACAATTGCAATTAAAAATTGGGGTTATCTTACTGATTGGGTGTTATTTGATCACATGATGAGTGAAGTTTATAGCAATTCAAACATCAACAAAATCAAGTCAAACAACTCAAACAACGACAAAATACACAACATTAAACAAAATAGGGAAACATGCATTCGGTAGAGAGCCACGGATAAAATGTGGATCAGTGTTAGGGTTTTCATCTTTTCTTAGTGTGCATGTGGACCAGTGTTATCATCAAAATAGGGAAACAAAATGGTAGAGAGCCACGAAGAAAATGGTAGAAGAAATGAAATCAACGGCGTGTAAACAAAATGGTAGAGAGCCACGAAGAAAATGATAAAAACCTAACCATTGCGAAATGTAGTGGAGAGCCACCGCCTCCTACGGCCAGCAGCGTGTCAACGGCGTCTTCAACCCACAACGTCTCTTCTTCTTCTTCTTCTTCTTCTTCTTCTTCTTCTTCTTCTTCTTCTTCTTCTTCTTCTTCTTCTTCTTCTTCTTCTGCGCTTTCTCTCTCTGCTCCCTGTCTCTATGTCTAAAATAGTTTTCTGGTTTTGAATACCAGATACCACTCACTTGTGACTCAGGGACGAATTTGTCCCAAAAATTGTCAGGGACTGATTCGTCCCTTTTTTAAATTTGTAATTTCAGGGACGAATTTGACCTAAAATAAACGCATCTGTGGCTTCTAGCGTGACAACGTGGCACTTAATGTGCCACGTAAGAGACGTTTAGTGAGCTGGTAACCGCTAAATGGATGGAGAGACTAATATGTCTCGTTTTGAAATTACCAAGGACCAATGTGTCTCAAAAATATTGTCGGACGAAATTGGGCATTCCAGATATATATATTTTTTTTAAATATCTGGACGTGTCAAGATGGCGTGGATGATCCACGTTTTTCCTCATCTCATTTCTCGAAAACAAACACGGAAATCTCCAAATCCAAATTACACCGTCCGTTTCACCCACGTCATTGATCCGCGGCATTCCGAACCCAACGGTACATGAAGGTCCCCCAAGAAGAAGAGGCACGCACTTACTGAACCCATCCTTGAACCCTAGACACCAGACAACCAACCTGAGAGGTTTTTCCGAACTCGTCGTCCTTCTTCTCTTTCAAATTTCAATTCCATTTCCTTTTCAATTGACACTGAAAATCATCCAGTCTTCTCTATCCCCAATTTCTGATATGCTTAGGGTTTCCTACTATCGTTAATCGTTTTCATCTCAATTTCGTAACCTCGCACATAAATTAAAAACATTCATAGTTATGTGATTATATAACCTGTAATTAATATACCGGTGATTTTGTATGCGATATAGTATTTCTTCTTTGATGGATGAAATTTGGGAGAGAGCCGTTGAGACGGCGCTTGACGGCGAAAAGGATCGCGCCTCGGCTCGCACTCTGACACTTGACGGCGCCGTGAAGTGTATCCAAGGACGGTTACCACCACCAAGTCTTCTAGAAAGGTTCCAGAACCTTCAGCACTTGTCAATTGCAAGCATCGGCGTTTCATCGCTGGAGCAATTTCCTAAGCTTTTGAAACTTGAAAGGCTAATACTCTCTGATAATAGGATCGCCGGTGGGCTTGAGTTTCTTGTTGAAGCAGGATTGGATTCGCTTCGTGATCTCGATTTGTCAAATAATCGGATTCAATATATTGAGGATCTCGCGCCACTTGCTCAGTTGAAGCTTGTTTCGTTGGATCTGTATGAGTGTCCTGTTACGCGAGTTAAGGATTATCGATCTAGGGTTTTTAAGTTAATTCAATCGTTGAAGTATTTGGATAAGATGGATTTGCAGGAAAAAGAAAGGCCTGAGTCTGAGGATGAAGACGAGGATGATAATGAAGATGGGGAGGAAGAGGATGAGGATCCGGGGAGTGGGGAAATTGATGGGGAAGATAGACAATTTGTAGACTGTAATGGTCATGGTGAAGGGGTGGGTGGGGTTGTCAATGTTGATGAGGAAGAAGAGAGTGAAGCTGAGGAGGAGGAGATAGTAGCCTTGCCGAGGTTGAATGGGCCAAACCGTGCTCCCAATGGGTTGGTTCGGGTTGAGCCTGTGGAGGATGATGGGGATGGTGAGAATGATTTTGGGGAGGAGATTCATGATGATGATTATGAGGATTTTAATATTGATGACATTCGAGATCATTTTGTTGAAGTTCATCAGGTTGTAGGAAGTGGCGATGATGAAGAGGATGGGATTGAATATGATGAGGATGATGATGATGACGACGACGATGATGAGGATGACGACGATGATGAGTCTGATGACGATGATGATGAGTCTGATGACGATGACGATGAGATGGGGATAGGGAATGTTGCACAAGTGGAGTTTGCTTTTGATGAACCGTTACCTGATAATCCTGGACTATTCTTCGACATGAGTGGGGAGATTGATGGGCATGAGCAGGGGGAGGAAGATCGGGATGGAGATAACAATGGTGAAACAGGTGAAGAAGAGATTGGGATAGAGTATGATCCAGAGTTTGAAGATGATGATGATGAGGTAAGATGACCCTTACACATAAACTTTTCCTCTTTCATAGCTACTTAACTCGTGTATTGATTATTTATTTGCTTATACTGTTGATGTTATGAGTTTGCTGAAGTGAAGGTGATAGCCATCGACGTTCATTAATTAAGGGGATAGGGACTTTGTTTATTTGGTGTGAATTCATTGTATTACATGATTTTTTGTTCGTTTGGGGGGTTTGGTGGGAGGTATGATATCTACTTATCTAGCTCTTGAAAAGTGAAAACCTCTTTTCTCCGTGCCCTTCATGGCAATGGTGTACTGTAAAAATGTGAATGCTATCCCTTTCTTTTTCTTTAATGATTGGTTCCCAGTGTCTCCTCTAAAGCTGCAAAGCACTTTTTATTTTTTTAACTTAAAACCTTGTGCAGTGCCTAAAATATTTAGACCAACTTAGGGGGGGCAGGGTTAAACAGTGCAGGTTGTTTTCTTGCTATATTCTGAAATTTTATTTTAACTGAATAAACTGGTTTCAGGAAAATGAAACAGTGTTACAGTTTGAATTTAGAGTGGTGCTTACTTCCTGTACTATTTTGACGGGTAGAAGATTTGGAGTTGGGAATCATTCTTTAAATTTGTTGCTTTTAATAATTATTGTTGTTGTTGTTGTTGATATGTTTGCTTATAATGACTGATTACAAATTGTTACTGATGTGATCTTATGATGCTTACTAAAGCTACCTTTGCACGTGTGATGATCAATTCGACTGAAACAAGTGTGGGAACTCTTAACTAGTATATGTATACATTTTTGAAGTTGTGATGGCTTTCAGATTGTTGCCAGCTTTTTGATCAAATTATTTATATCTTGCTTTTGAATCTCACAGGAAGAAGACTTAGGTGCTGGATATCTTGTTCAGCCAGTTAGTCAATCTGAAGCACTTAATAGTAATACCGGGATTAATGGAGGAAACAAAGATGAGGAGGAGGAAGAAATTGATGATAATGACAGCAACGATGCTCAGGTGTTGCCTCCCTCTTCCTCAAACCTCAAGAGAAAGCGGGATGATGACGGCGACGATGAACAATGATGTAGCATGAGTGAGATCCCTATCAGTGTTTTATTATGCTGTTTTCCAAGTGTTGGCAGCATGGAACGCCACTTCATTTGAGATAAAACTGTAATTAGTATTGGGAATTTAGCTTTTAGTGACCGGACATAATAGGGAAAAGAATTGTATGTTGGCTGGTAAATGACATTGTGTTTAGTTCAAAAGGTCGTTGAAGTTTCCCTCCTTTCTTTAGCATATAGCCGTTACTCTTATTTGTTCAAATGACAGTTATTATAGAAGTACCGCCCATGTTCCCTATGTAGGCGTTGGCCTGTAACGGAGACTGTCTGCTGACTTGGAGTCTAGAGAGAAGAAGATAGTGGGACGGAAAACCCCCCTTTTTTTTCGTTTCTTTTGAAAAAACACTGTTTATTTTGGAGTCACTTTCCTTGGGAGAGAACAAGAAGGCTTTAAGCTTGAAAAGCATCCGTAGATATTTTTTTTGTAAAAAACCTAAAACTCAATTATTAATCAATCAAAGCTGTTGGCCATTTATAATGTTAAATTTTTAGCCTAGTTACGTGGAGTTTATTGAGAATTGCCAAGACAATGGGCCCCTCGATCTAGGTTCAATTCCTACCATTGACTGAATTATTATTATGTTTATAATAATTGGCAAGTATCTGAGTAATGTCATTCTCCATCGTATAATACATACAGGTGAATTTGCCTCCTCCCATGTGGTTATAATCGATTTTTTGATCTTCAACTGGACGACAGGTTACTGTTAGCTTTTTTGGGTCAATGATGAGAGTTTATTTTATTTTTTTGGTCAAAATGATGAGAGTTTATAAATGGCCAACAACCTACGCACCAAAAGGCTATTATTGGGCTACATTATACTTTTTTCTTCATATAGGGGCTTGTTGATGGGGAATTCTTTTAAGTAACACTCTCCACTTCTCATTTATTGCATTCCCTCGCGGTATCTATATCAAGTGCCAAAATTTGTCATTCGATATCTAGATACCGAATGTGTGAGGAAGTGAGAAGAAGAGTGCTAAAAGAAAAATTTTGTTGATAAGTGTGCCTTTTATGACCCAATAAAAGAGAGGTATCATAATTCTACTTCTTGTGCTCTTTGATACGCGATCACTCATACCCAAGACCCAGTACTTTCAAAATAGGAAACATTAACAAAAGATTTTGAAATTGGTAATGGCAAACTTAAATTGCTTGGTTGCACTTGATAACTTGCCAGGCAAGGTATATATCTTATTTTGACAATGATTTATCATTAAGTTGTGCAAGGCCGGCCCAACATCCACTGAGATCTAAAGTGAATTCTGAGATGAGGTTAATGAGTTCTTAAAATAATGAGGACTCTTAATGTCCAATTCAATATAATTTTAAGACTACTTTTTTATATTCTAATAAAGATTGTAGCGAAATGTAATAGCAATAGAATAATGCAGATACAATTCAAACTCTTTTAAAAATAGTATTTGAATAGCTTAAATGAATAGTTTAAGTTGCGTAAAAATTAATGAATAATTTAAGTTAGGTAAAAATAGATAGATAGTTCAAGTTGGATAAAAAGAAATGGATATTTAAAGGCATTTTATTAAAAAAATTGAGGCCTAAAGCCCCTGCTTTAGTGGCTTGGGCATCGAGCCTTCCCCGAGATTGTGTTTGGTTGACAAGTCAAGAGTATTCTAAAATAGAACATGGATTACCCAAAAGCTTTCGAATGAAATGATAAGTGTCTCAAACAGAAATGCCTTGTGTTCGAAACCAACCTTAGAAATGTAGCGGCTTTAAAATTCTTGCGAGATAGTTTTGTTGCTCATGTGATTCTACTCGACTTGAGTGAATAATCTCTGCAAAGTCTGCTTGGAGGAGAAATTCCTCATGCTTCATTTGTTAAGTTTGAGTTTGTTTGTGTCAAACACTAAACTTTTTATGATGTGTTAAACAATACTTTTTTTTTATGTGTAAATTGGGTATTCTCCATGGCAACCGCAGAGATTAACTGTAGAACCACAGTGGCATGTTAAAGATACGCACTTACTATAATGTTATATTTTAAAAATATTAATTCCAAAATAAAATTAAAGAAACTATAATTTCCGAACATATATTTTTTCTTATATACAAATTAAATCCATTCTTTATTCCTTTTTTCCAATACTTTATCGATTCTTCATCCTCACATTATTTAGTTGCGAAACCACAACCACATTATTCTATTGGCACTAACTCAAGCGTCTTTCTGCCTAGCTTCGCAGAGCGCTGCCAGCTCAACTTTTCCAACAATGGAAGCCTCAAAGATGCTACTATTCTCCCCACTACCAACCCCAAATACACTCACAAACCATTTTAATAGAAGGCCAATATCGCGCATGGGACTCAAGATAGTGAGCATGGCAAAAGAAACAAGCGACACCAACATCGGCATCACAGAAAAAGCAGCAATAGCAAGCGGTTTAATCTCAACACCAGTAATTGGTTGGTCTCTCTACACACTCAAAACAACTGGGTGTGGCCTTCCACCAGGTCCAGGTGGATCCATTGGTGCATTAGAGGGAGTTAGCTACCTAGTTGTTGTGGGAATTGTTGCTTGGTCATTGTACACTAAAACTAAAACTGGTTCTGGACTTCCTAATGGTCCTTTTGGGTTATTAGGTGCTGTTGAAGGCTTATCTTATTTAGCATTGGTAGCAATTGTTGTTGTTTTTGGGTTGCAGTATTTTGAACAAGGTTACATTCCAGGTCCTCTCCCTGCTGATCAGTGCTTTGGCTGATAGGTTTTCTGCCTCTCTCTCTCCTCCCCTTTAGATAATCAATGTAATATGAGCCACTAAAATTCTATCGTTTCACTTGTGGATGTGGTTGCTCCATCTCATGTATTTTAGGATTATTATCATTTCCCACTGCCTCTTGTTATAGTGAAGCATATTTTCCGTGTAAGAAGATTTCTAACAGTGAATGGAAATCGACTGTGTCCGGTGTCTCTAATTGTGCGCAGAGGATACCCGTATTGTAAAAAAAAAAAATCACGGATTTTTAATATTTTTGCTAAAAAAAATTATGCACTAGTGTAGTAACTACTGACCAGTGGTGTGTACAGAGAATATTGGCTTCCTAATATCCTTATAAAATAACTAAAGTAGTTTATGTAAAAAATAATTCTATGAATAAGAAAGAGCCATTGAATGAGGGATCAAATCTAAATGTTTTTCTCTTTTCTCATTCGCTTTGAGATTTGTTTTAGTTAGGTTTACATTTTTTTTAGGCTAAATATATATTTTGGCCCTTTATCTTTGGGGTTGTGGTCACTTTGGCCCTTTATCTTCTTTTTTTTCTCATTTTAGACCCTCATGTTTTTTGTGTGTGTCATTTTTTGTTATGTTTATGTTTTTTTAGGCAAATTTTTAAGGACGAAAATGAAATCAATTAAAAACATAAGGGCCCAAAAATGAAATCAATTAAAAACATAAGTGACTAAAATGAAATCAATTAAAAACATAAGGGGCCAAAATGATAACGGCAGGGGCCAAAATGACACACACACAAAACATGAGGGTCTAAAATGAGAAAAAAAAAAGATAAAGGGCCAAAGTGACCACAACCCCAAAGATAAAGGGCCAAAATATATATTTAGCCTTTTTTTTATCTTGCTTTTGGAAAGACAAATGAAGGATAGGTGGAAGAGGAGATGGATTAAGGGCGGTTCTTAATGTAGTTCTATCATGAGATAGATCTTGAAAGGGCTCTCAAAGAGAATCTTGGTCTTTTGATAATTACATTAGGCCAATCGAGCCAAAAACCACCTCGCTTGGCTCATTTTGACGGGTTGAGATCATCTTTATTTCTTAAAAGAAATAGAAATCCCCACTAGTCCCATTGGGGGAAGGTGAATGTAATTACCTTCGTAAATGCTTAAAGAGCTCGAAGGTCTTCCCTGCCTTGGACTGGGCGTCATCCTCTCACCCTAAAATTTTGTAACAAAAAAAAATTAGAAAATTCAATTACTATAGTTTGTGGTATATTTTTTTTTGATCATGTGGTATATAAATAGAAGATATATACCGGACATTCATAATATTTTACACACCCCCACCCCTGACTTGTTTTTAGTTTGATTAATTATTATATATTTTTTGAGCTAATCATTTATACAACTATATCATAATTACACCACAAAAAAAAACTATATCATAATTAATTAGTGAAGTAATTTATGAATACTCTGCTTTTCCAAACAATATTTACAAATTGGTCTGTTTGTATAAAATATTACATTTGATCACATTAAAAATGAAACCTTTTGAAGTTTATAATGTGTATTATTTTTAGCTGAATTTTGTCTGAGCGTGTGTGTTTTGGTTTGTAATCCATACAATATTACATAAATTGAGATGTTCATGTGAAATATTACACTTGATTAGTTACGTTGAGAATAAAGCCTTTTAAACTTTATAATGGGTTATTTTTAGCTGAGTTGTGTGTGTGCTTTGGTTAGTAAGCTATTTTTGGGCAATGTCTGTTGTGAGTTAAAAAAAAATTATTATGATTAAGCTAATTAAGGCCGAACAATAGATGATCTAATGAACACCAATCAAAAAATGGCAAAAACTATAACTGACTCAAACTAAGAAAAAGGTGGCAAAGGCAAATGCATCGATTGAGAAAGACAGAGGGGTCCTCCTTTGTAGGAGACCATTGAGGAAAGATAGCAACGGTTCCTTTCGTATTACGGACTTTTTAGGGTGCAACATGTTTTCCTTTTCTTTTTGTTGAGAACCCCTGTTATTCCTTAACACAGGTATCTCCTCTCCATAAAAAAAAAACAAATAAATATTTTTCTTTTAGTTTCCTTTACAACATTAAAACACAACCTTAAATCCCAGAATCTGGGAAACAAAGTTTCATGATCAAGAATCATAATAAAATGGTTTTAACTATTGAGTAGGTTAATTATGTTTTGTGTGACAAATGCACCATCATCTGATTGCATTAAGATTTTGATCTGACCATAACATACATTAATTATTTTCAGGGGTCCCAACCATTGATAGAAGGTGGCGCTTCCGGCGGTGTGTTCGTTTTGGACGTAAACCTTTTAGCCGGAACCCAAAAAAACTCTTCTTTCATATGTAATTGTGAGAAACAAAAATAAAAACAATGCCTGCTTATAATGATTTTTCTCCTGACAACGAAACACCCGACAATGGCACCCCTGACAACCAAACACCCGACAATGAGACCCCTGATAACCAAACACCGGATAATAGTAGTATTCCTGATCACTCTGTTTCATCTTCATCACCATCACCACCACCACCATCCCCGACCCCTCCATCAGAATCACCACCACCACCGTCACAAGATTCCCCATCCCCGCCACCACCTTCACAATCATCACCTTCGCCTCCATCCAACAATCCATCCCCTCCATCCAACAATGGAGCCTCACCACCACCTCCTGCAGGTATTATAATTTATAACTGAATTCATTTATTGTATAGAACGGAAAAGGTGATTACAAAGACAAACTACGTATAGTTTATATAGAGAAGTTAATTAACCAACTAACTAATTTTTATATCTCTAATATCAGGGTCTGGGCGTTCTCCATCAACTGGATATGGATCACAGGCACCTCCATCTAAACCATTATCACCTCCACCACCCTCAGAAACTTCAAATAACAAAGATTCTAGCACTACGGCATTAGTTGGGGCAGTGCTTGGGGTTGGGAGTGTTCTTCTCATTCTGGTCATAGTTTGCGTTATTTGCTCCAGGAAGAAGAAAAGAAAACAAATGTACTATTATGGAGATCCATCTCATGGAAAAGGTGCCAAAATCATAACCCTTGTGACTCTTTATACATATTAATTATATAATAGCTATAATATTGCAAAGAAAATTTCTATTATTGTATTATAGACATCATGTTTATCTCATGCAGAATCATTGATTAGCTAGGAAGGGTTTTATTAAAGAAAAAAAATCACAAGTTTAGTTATTTTGATACATCTTGAATAATTTACCGATTCTATCTATAGTTATTGTAAACGCATGTGAATTTGCTCCTTTGATAGAGAGCCAAATTTATAGGCTATTGATGATTAATTGTGTTTAAAATATGTACACAGGGAATATGAACTATTACAACAGTGGACAACACCAGAATTACTATGGAGGTGGTCCACATGGGGAACATGTTGTGAGGGTACAAAATGGAATGGGTCCTCCTAATGGCGGTGGATGGGGTGCTCCACCACCACCTCACCTAATGAACAGTACTGACATGAGCTCCAATTACTCGACAGGACCGCCTGCTCTGCCTCCTCCCTCACCAAGCGTTGCTCTAGGCCTCAAAGGAGGCACCTTCACTTATGAGGAACTAGCTGCTGCCACAAACGGATTCATTGATACCAACTTGATAGGACAAGGCGGTTTCGGCTATGTCCACAAGGGTATTTTGCCTAGTGGAAAGGAAGTAGCGGTTAAGAGTCTTAAATCGGGAAGTGGACAAGGAGAACGAGAGTTCCAAGCTGAAATTGACATTATCAGCAGGGTTCACCATCGTCATCTCGTCACACTTGTCGGATACTGTATTTCTGGTGGGCAAAGAATGCTCGTCTATGAGTTTATTCCCAATAATACTTTAGAGTTTCATCTCCATGGTAAGTACTATACATTTTTTGAACTCATGTTAGTTAAATTTTTGTTTTTACATGTAATTTTTAGAGTAGTATCCCTTAATATCTCCTTATATGATAAATCTTTCCGTTTTAAAACAAACATTTACTATCCTTATTTATTTACCCACATGACATCCAACACCTTATCATTTAACAGTGAAGTGTAGTGATGTGAAAGTAAATTTCAATTGAAAACTTATGAAACCATGATTCTGAGAGTTAAATTTTTGAATACTATATTAAGATTTAGATTTGGTACTTATGGGACATTTTTTTCTGACATTTTTGTTGTGAGCATCTCTTATAATCAAAATTGCTAATGTAGTTATGCTGACCTGTAGGAAAAGGTAACCCCACCATGGATTGGCCCAGTAGAATGCGGATTGCAATTGGAGCTGCTAAGGGGCTTGCCTATCTTCATGAGGACTGTGAGATTCTCTTCACTCTTATGATTTTTATCTTTTTATTTACTTTCTTCTTTTGTTAGATTTTTCATTTCTTTTCCTATTTTACTTGTGCATTCAGGTCATCCTCGCATCATACATCGTGATATCAAAGCCGCAAATGTCCTTATTGATGATAGTTTTGAAGCAAAGGTTCAACTTATTTATATATTTTTTCTATTTAATTAAGTGAATGTTTGCATATTTACTTACTTCTACTATTCAATATTTAGACACATGTTAGCAATCTTATGTTGCTGAAATCTAATTAATTATGCCAACATTGTATTTTAACCAGGTTGCTGATTTTGGACTAGCTAAGCTGACCAGTGACAATAATACTCATGTATCTACTCGTGTTATGGGAACCTTTGGGTAATTTTCTTCACCACATGCTTTTGTTTCCTATAGTAACCTCAATAAAAAATGTGTGAACTATGAAAAAGGTCTTTTGCTTATGATCTATAGAACACAGTGTGCTTCATACAAATGTAATGTCATATTAACCAATCAAATTCACTGTTAACTAGAATGCTCATCAAGCTTACAGAAATAGTTGACCTTTCAAAAGCTGAAGTGTTATATATAGAACATTTATGGTTTAAAATTGACCAAACATACAATGAAAATAGTTTGAAAAATGTTAGAAAAACAAAAACACATCAATTAGCAAGAACAAAAACAATATGCAGAAACATTTGTTTTTAAATCAAATAAATTCAACTTGATAGTCTATATCTTTTCATGCTAACACAGGTACTTAGCACCTGAATACGCATCAAGTGGAAAACTGACAGAGAAATCTGACGTTTTTTCATTTGGGGTTATGCTTCTGGAACTCATATCCGGAAAGCGGCCAGTGGATGTGGAAAATGCAATGGAAGACAGCTTAGTGGACTGGGTTGGTATCATTTTCATTTTCAAGTCTATTACTTGTCCTAAACACGTGTTTTTGTCAATTAACTTCTACGAATTACTTGTGATATGAGCAGGCTCGACCACTACTGACTCGTGGACTAGAGGAGGATGGTAATTTCGGCGAATTGGTGGATCCCTTTTTGGAGGGAAACTACAATCCTCAAGAACTATCAAGGATGGCTCATTGCGCTGCTACTAGCATTCGGCATTCTGCCAAGAAGCGCCCTAGAATGAGCCTGGTATATATATGATTCATTTAGAGATACAGTCATTATTAATAAATGTCATAAGAATGTTTGAGACACATAAATTATATACGACACTATTATACTGTCAAGATTGATAAACTTATATATATTCACTTGAATTTATGTGTAGATTGTAAGAACATTGGAAGGTGATATGTCATTTGACGACTTAAAGGAAGCATCAGTCAGTAAGCCAGGTCATAATACTGTCAATGCCTCATCTGGGAGCTCAGAGTATGACACAATGCAATACAATGCTGATTTGCAGAAGTTCAGAAAGGCAGTGTTTTCCAGCCAAGAATTTGGCACAAGCAGCGGCTCTAGTGGCGATATGAGCCAAACCCCAAAACCAAAGCAACAACAGTTGCTCTAAGTTGTTGAATAAACAAGGCTATACATATCGGTTCTCATAATATATCTGATGCTCACGTGATGAAAGGAATTGAAGAGGGAGAAATATCATTGCTTCTGTTTACTATTGTTTCCTTGGTTTGGGAAGGAATATTCATTTTGTGAATAATTGAGCTTTAATTGTTTTGGAGTGTGTGTTTGAGGCACAAGTTTAGACCAATGTGACTTTGTTC
This sequence comes from Astragalus membranaceus, assembly GCA_039519185.1. Lineage (NCBI taxonomy): Eukaryota > Viridiplantae > Streptophyta > Magnoliopsida > Fabales > Fabaceae > Astragalus > Astragalus membranaceus. The sequence continues at coordinate 18,772,326 of CM076849.1, forward strand.
TTTTATTTACTAACAGTTTTATATTCTGTAATATGGCTATTGTGTACTCTGGGAGATATAGGCATACCTTGGAATGAGTGATAGCAATAACAATTACTCGTATTATACTGACTCAACTTTACATATGTTGTATTTATTTCACAACTGAGAAGCTTTTAAAGTTAGATTAATTTTGTTCTTGATTGATCTTTTCTTTTGTATTTTTTTTTGAAAATTTGAACTATAGCTTCACACATTTTATGCAGAGCTTATTTATATGTGCAATTAGTGTATACTTTTGTCTACTATCATTTAATCTATTGCATTAAAAAACCGACAATATATGCATTATACCTTCTCACTAAAGTCTAATTCTTTAATGAGTTGTTTCAACCATATGAGTTCACCTATAGTGAGAGCTGTAAGTAAGTTGGCATTCTGCTTCAACATTTGACTCTCTTAAGTATATTTTGTTTCTTATTTTCTCGCAAGGTAAGATTTTTTCTATCAAGAACACAATATCCCAAGATGAATCTTCTGCAACAAGGAGATCCATCCTAATTTACACCAGTATAGCTAACAATGTCTCTATTTTTTATTCTCAATACACTAACTTTTTCTTGGTAATCCTTTAATAATCTAAAAATTATGATAATTCCATTCCAATGGCCAACATAGGAAGAACTAAGGATTTGACTCACCAAACTAACAAAAATATAAATGTCTAGTAGGGAACCAGAAATAGATAATTTGACTTTTCTACTAATATATATATATATATATATATATATATATATATATATATATATACATATATTTATATATATGACATCTTCTTAAGGTTCCCCTTGGCCAAGAAAAAGTAACATTTAGACACATGGGAGTATCTACTAATATTCAACTTAGAAATCCAAATTCTCCAAGAATATCGATCGAGTTGGGAGATAGCAATTTTGGAGTTTGATATTGAGTAACTTCAATATCAAGAAAGCATCTCAAATCAATCCAAGTCTTCTGTTTCAAATGCTGATATATATAATTCTAGTATAAATGTAATAATACCCTAAAAATCATGGTGTTGTGTTTAATATGTTAGTGAATGATTTTGTATAAATGAAAGTGTGTTATTGTGAAGATAAGCACATAGCCAACTTAATTACATCCCATTTACACAAGTTAATCAAATAGAAATTAAATCTTATATCAGTAGTTCCATACTCTTGTTTTTAATTACATCCCCTTCCGACCTCTATGGCCAATCGTTAGCACCATCCAAGTCTTCAAGTTTTTAGCCTAGCATTTCATATCTAATGCATATTAGCGCATTCCAATCAATTGCAATTTTGGTTAATTTAGCTTAGCTGTTTGGTTATCTAACAGTTTTCAATTTTAACTGTAAATAGTTGCTGTGATGTTAGGCTCAATTAGTTAGATGGTTGCTCATAGCACTAGTGTAAATAAACACAATGTACAGATATCTATTCCAATTCAATAAAATGAGAATGTTTAATCTCCACTTTTCCTTTTTCTTTCTCTGAAAATTGATAATGCAAGCAGTGACAGACATGAAATTGCAACATAAACCAGCACTAATTTATACAGTAAATGCATCACCTGCTATCAGTTCGAAATCGACGACATGCGTCCTCTCCTTAACGGCGGCGAGGCAGTTCGATGGTAGCATCTTCCTCTATCGTTGATTCGATACGTGGACCGTGAACCTTCCTCTTCCATCTTCTTCATCTGCACACATCTTCCCTTTCTGGACGGCGGGGCAGTTCAACGGCGGCAGCTGAGGGCTGACCGAAATCCCTAACAATAAGGGGAAAACGACTCGTATATAAAGGATTGACTCGATTGAGTGTGTTTTGGGTTTTTCTAATTTCTAAAAAAAAAAAACTCAGTAATTTGTTTCTTTACTTTTTTGAACATTGCTATTTGTTATAAAAAGTGTTTTTTTGCAAGAAACAATAGAATGCATAAAAACTCACGGCAATTTGTTTCTTTACTTTTTTGAGCATTGCTATTTTTTATAAAAGTGTTTTTTTGCAAGAAAGAATAGAAATGAATCGGGTTCTGAGGTTTCGTCACCCTCTATGCGTTCTCTCTGCTTCAAACGCTAGGCTTCCATTTCCATCATCATCCTTTTGTCAACCCTATTATCCATACACACAAAAACGGTAATCTCTTCTAAATCTCTTTCTTCCATTTCTATAATCATTGCGTAATTCATTCTCTTTCTTACATTTCAGAATGGATTTCGAAACACATAAGAATCAACTCGGAGTTTCGTCACTCACCACTTCATGCACTGCCAACAAAGGTGCGTATATTTGTCTGTTTGTTCTTTCGCTATTCATTTTAGAAGCAACCCTAGTTTCACGTAACTTAAATTGCCATAGTTTTTTTTCCATTAAAATTGCTTAGATCTGTCAATTAAGAAATGCGTACCTTGCAATACAAAGGACTTGCAACCAATGACAGAGGATGCAGCGCATACTCTGATTCCACAGGTTTATGCAATTTTTGAAATAATCAATTTCTGTGTATTATTATTATTTTTGTTGTTCAACATTGACGTTAAGTGTTTAGGTTTCTGAATGGAATTTGGTAAACGAAGGTGGTTCATTGAAATTGAGGAGATCATGGAAAGTAAAATCGTTTACCAAAGGATTGGAATTTTTTAGGATTATAGCTGATCTTGCTGAGGCTGAAGGTACTGTGTTTTTTTACCTTATGTATTGATATTACAGAGAGGATAGAAAATAATATAACCAAAATGTTTATAATTCAGGTCATCATCCTTCTTTTTTTTGACAAAATAATTCAGGTCATCATCCTGATCTTCACCTTGTTGGCTGGAATAATGTTACTATAGAGATTTGGACTCATTCTGTTGGTATGAATTATTCATTATTCAAATTCAAGTTACTTAATCAGATTGTTGTTTTGTTTATGATAAATTTAATTATCAAAGGTTTATCTTATAGGCAGAATTGTCATTTATCGAAATTATATGATTTCTCCAAAACACTCCAAGCCCTCGATTAATACCAGTTTGTCTGTCATTTTATATCCATCTATTGAATAAACTTCACCATACAAATATGCAGTATATTTTAGCCCAAATACTTAAAGACCATTGATTTCACTATTTTTCCTCTCTGGAAAACAGGAGAATTTTATATTCTCCCCGATTTCACTATAAATATCCCCTGTGGATTTAGTAAGTTTGTTGCCCTTACTATTCAGGCTGTGACACGTGTTCCTTCAGAAGCTCCCACTCCCACCCCCCATATTAACACCACTTGGTATTGTGGCACTGCAAGGAAAAGAAATGCAGAACAGTAATGATCATCTTAGGTTTCATCTTTTCATCCACGACAATGTGGTTTGCTGGAGTGAAACTACTAGGAAAGAAATTGTGTGTGATTTGCCTTAGGTCACTTAAGTAAACAGGTAATTCGTTTAACCACCGAGTCATTTTGTTGCACTATAGTCTATACTATACCTAATTGCATTTTCTATTTTATGTAGCTTATATGTATGTTTTTGTTAGGAAGCCACCTATTCCTAGTAGGAAAAAGCAGAGAGGAAATCAAAGAGAATTGAATTATGTGAACCAATCAAGGAAATTGAGTGATTCCAGAGACAAAATTGATCCTTAATATAGCTATAAGAAAGGAGATGGGGAGAAGATAGAGGGGGCAAATAACTAGAGGATAGTAAAGGAGATAGATGGGTCTCTCCAAAACACTGGGTTATCGTTTTCAATTTTAGTCTTTATCATTATCATTACTTATAAATCTACCATATTGGTAAAATGGCACTGCTGTCTGCATACTAGCAGCACCACTTATTATCAGAAGAATAATACAGTACGTTTACCCAATTTAGAGCATTTTGAACGAGTTTATAACAGTTTATCGTTTGCATCTGTAATATTAGTACGATAATGTATTTTACAAATATTGTTAACCACACAATTTTTCTTGATTTTTCTACCTAATAATTCATTTTTTTCTCTAACCGAATACGTTACTTGATTATATCACAATTTCACATCTGTCTAAGTGATTCGTGTTCATGCAGGTGGGCTGACAGAGAATGACTTCATACTAGCTGCTAAGATAAATGAGCTCAATTTGCATGGTTTACTAAGAAGGAAAGCTTCTGACTGAATTATTGGAATGAAGAGGAAATTGTAGATATCCCAGTATTAGTAAAAAAATTGTCCTTTTTTTAGAATAAACAATTATTGACTTGAATTATCTTTTGACGCTTTGAACTATATATTACTGGTGCTTACAAGTATGAGCACCACGAAATTGAGAAAAACCAAGCCCCCTCCACAAAAATGGTTTACACAACCGCTCAAAAAAAACTGGTTTACACAAGTAATTTTAACTAAATGCATTGAAGGGAACTTTGTCAATCGAGAACTCTTTTTTCTTCGAATTCAACACCTGTTTTTTCTTCTCATGTTATGTTATCAGATACAAATGAAGCTAACATTGCAGGCAACCAAAATTGAATAGTAGAAGCATTCTCTAGTCAATATAGTTTCGGGTACCAATTCTGTATCTCAAACATCTGTTACTGTCTTGAACTTGCTCGACTCTTCTAAGGAAAGTAAGCAGGCCTTTTCATGGTATATAATACAGGTCAACTCCTCACCAACCCCTATTCTTATTCTGTCTTCACAACAAGCGCATCAAAGCCATCATTAGCAGGGGCCACAGCTTTGGCTTGCTTTCCCAAAACCATTCCTCCATACCCATATTGTTGCACAACCAGCACAGATGAGCATGTGCCGAAGTTGTTTGACGCCAAAATATCCCCTATAACCCCAAGTTCTGAACAATCACACCATTCCAATAAATTTGAGAAGACCCGGGAGTTCCTACAATTGCCTTGTCCAACTATGTATAAATCACAACCATTTTTTTCTAGGTCATTGAGGACTAAAGGGATATCTTCACCTGCATGGACATCTACCTCTGAGTATGATATAGAATCGTCATTGTTCACTGCTGTGAGTCTAAATGAATTAATGTACTCATCATCCAGTTCTCTTTGCTTCTCATTATCCATTACAGCAGATAATATCCCTTGTGCTTCACCGTGATTTGAGGTATCCACTTCTGCAGCATCATCAAACAGAAGCATCCGCGTCACTGATAATCGAATTCCAGGATGCCCTGCCATTCTCCATGCAACAGCCAAGGCTTCACGGTCATCAGGTCCTCCAACAAAGAGCATAAGAATACGAAAGTTCGTTTTCGGTAATGATCCAAGATCACGATCAACAAAGATTCCCATAGAGCAAGCTGCACTTTGCATTATATTCAGGTTTATATCTCTATACACACCACTAGTTACTTCGAGTGCACCTTCGGAACTTAGATGTTTATGAAATGGAAGGAGAATCAAGCTAGTGCGTTTCTCATTAGCTGAGTTGTATATGTCCTCATGAATGGTTGCATAGGCTGACACAACATTTAAGGTTTGAACTCTAACAGCATCATATGCCTCTCCAAATGCATCAAAGGTGTTGCTAATGCTTTCTAGCTCCGCTTGTGTTTTGGTGAGATTTTGCGCTCCGGGCTGGCCACTAGGCTTCACCATATGAGCAGCAACAAGTGCAGCAGCACGTCCAGTGAGTTCAACAAGGTAAAGTGCAAAAACATGTATAGGGGATAGTCTTGTGGCATTGAAAGATTCAATGAGGTTGATCATGCCCGTGGCGTGACGTGCATTATGAATGCATGCCAAAATTCTGAGCTCTGCATCAGCTCTTAGCTTTTGTATAGTCTTTAGCTTGTTCTGCTCAAATCTCTTTCTTGGCCTGTAGATGGCATTGATGATGGGAGACACCACCATGGTCATCAGAAGGACACTAGTGGTAATAACAGCATAGGTTTGTATAGATATAATCTGCAATATCACATCACATTATTATAATTATAAGATTAACTTGCTATTGCCTTGACTTTTGAGTAATTAAAAAAATAATTTTTATTCGCCAAAAAAGAACAAGAAGTGCTTGCGACATATTCTCAAACACTATTTCTCACAGAGAAATTATTGTATAGGTGTGAGCGTAGTATTTAATGCTTACAAACAACCAATCAAAATATTAGAATTGATTATTTAAATAAATTAATTTGCTATTTGCAATTAATATCTACTTAATGCATGCTCTGTGTTTCCTTATTTAAAATATTGATAATTTAAATTTATCTAATTGTGCAATTTCATTGGTTGTTTGTAAGCATTAAATGTTAGCTTCATACCTATGCAAGAATTTCTCACCAACACATTCCCTTCTATTGATAGAATTTCAAATCAGTCCCACTAAATCATGAGTCTGGATTCGTGAACTTCAACCAATAAAAGATAGTGCGTTGATGGCGTATCTCAAAAAGAACTTGAGTAAATATGGAATTTCAAGTAGAATAATACCGATCTATCCCAAGCGATGTTTAGCATTATCAGTGCCATGGCTCCCTTGGTATTGAGAATCAAGCCCAACGCAAAACCATCTAAGGTACGCATGCCGAAAAAGAAAGTGACAAACAAAGTGCCTAAAATCTTTGGAACACATAACAAGACTATGACAAGAAATGTTGCAGGCACATTTGCCCCCTCGATTAAGGCGCTCACCATGAGTCTCATTCCGGTACCACTAAAGAAGATTGGTGCCAGAAACCCATTACCAAAATCATCTGAAACTGAAACCACTGTGTCAGCAAATTTCCCATGAGGTAAAATTAAACCATACACAAATGCGCCAACAATGCCATGTGTGCCAAGAACATCAGTAATGTATGAACAAACAAAAAGGCCCATCACCACAAAGAGTAATTGGTTATCATCCCACTCATCCCTTTCTGTCTTGCGATCAATGATCTGAACAATGAGAGGACGCACCACAAAGACACAGATAAAAATGAATATTATGGTGCTTAGCACTGAGTATACTGCTTTTTCGCCATTAATTGAAAATGGAACTAATAATGTGAATAGAATCCAACCATAAGTGTCACCTATCATGGCTGCCGTTAATGCAACCTTACCAAGACCTGTATAAAGGAGTTTGAGCTCAGAAAGGGTGTGAGCTATGACTGGAAAACCTGTCACAGTAAGAACTAAAGTCCAAAGTAAATGAGCATGTATTGTACTTTTCTCAATCTCATATCGACCACCTTCATAAAAATATCGATATGTGCGGTATAAGATTGGTCCCATCACTGTTGGAAACATTATCCCGGCAATAGCAATGCTTGCAGCCTTCTTTTTAAGATGTAAAATTGTATTCAAGTTCATCTCTAAACCACTGAGGAATGCATAGTATATTACGCCAATGTGTGCCAAGACTTCAATATTAAGAACGCCTTTTACGGGAAAAATGAAAGCAAATATTTGCGGGAATCTCCCAAGTAACGGTGGAGTTAATAGAAAACCAACCTACATACACAAATTATTTGAACGAGTTACATATAGGAGAAATTCTATAGTACACTAATCTATCTATCTATCTATCTTTTTATTTACTTTCTATTTCATTTATTTACTTCTATTTATTGCCATTTTATAAAACCAAATCTTAACCCTGTCATGTTCTTAAAAGAAATTTTTTAGCTCGAAACCATTCCCCCTAATCCTCTTTTTTGGATTTAGATTAAATGCACAAATATAATTGTGTGCGGTCATGCAGTTAGATGCATCTTTATCTTTCGATTTTGATCAAACAAAAAGTTTGTATTTAAGTGTATAATTGCCCACATTCAAAAATGCACTTAACCCAAATTCCTCTTTCTTTTATATATATAGCTAAACCATTTTTGCATATTTGTTGCGGGTGGTTCTATTTTTCCGCTCATAAAAATATTTTTTGGGTTTTGAAGCCTTGATGTTCTCTAAGCTAGTTTATTACAAACAAAAAGAATTGGTGCATGTATGTATATACTTACAGAGATTTGTGAAATGATGCGGGGTTGATAGAGGGGTTTATAGATAAAAAAGAAAAACCGATACGCCAAGACGGTGAAGCAAATTTGAAGACCGAGTAGAGGGAGCTCAATTTTTAAGACATTATCAGTTTGCCATATTCGATTGGGATTAACCATTGTTAATTTAAAACATGGTGTTTGCAGGTGTCCCATGGTTTATGATGAAATGTGACTTTGAATTTGTGTTATGTTATAGTGGTTTTGTTTCTTTTTCCTATTGAACCTTTTTCATTTTTGTGACTATGATAACAACAAGAAAGCTAGCTGAGCTTAAACGTTGTATTGATTGTATGTTTGATGACAGCAACAACAATCCAAATATAATATGAGAAAACAAAATTCCAACCATATTTGTCTATTTGAGGTGCCATTTAGCTTATTAGTTATGATTTCCCACGACTAGTTTACTTGTTTCCTATATATATCTTATTCTGGTGCATCAATGACATTGACAGCTCCCAATAACTATCTTCTTTCACTTTTCGAAGAGTAATGCTATTTAGCCAAAAAATTTCAGCCAAAAATAGACAAAAAACACATTACAACATCAATTAACCAAGTTTTTTAAGCCACTAGCCAATCTACTTTTTCACAGTTTTCTAGGCCATTGACTAAAAACTGTGAAAAAGTAGGTTGGTTAGTGGCTTAAAAAACTTGGTTAATTGATGTTGTAATGTGGTTTTTGTCTATTTTTGGCTGAAAAATTTTGGCTAAATAGCATTACTCCTTTTCGAATGATTTTTAAAGAAATTATTAAACAACATACTTGTCACACACACGATACAATTTTCATTTGTGAAATCATTATTTGATATATTAGTTAATAATACTTTTTTTTGATCAACTTAGTTAACAATATAGTTTTTTTACCAAGTAAGATAATAATACACTTTTGTGAACAACTCGTTTTTTGTATTATTAATATTATATTATTATCATAATTATTACTACTTAATACATGAAATGCGTGATTTAATAAAAATATCTTATCAATATGAAGTACTGCTGCTAATTTTCCTAATTCTAATCATAACATTGCATTTTCTTTCGTTACTATTTTCCCTCTATTTATTCTCTTTTATGTAAGCAACTCTCTTTTTTAAAAAGAAAATATATTTAGTTAATGTGTATTGTCCAAAGTTTATAAAATTTGTCAAATTAGTCTAAAAAATTTATCTCAGTAGTTTCTGTAAAAAAACCACTTATAAAACCTTTTGCTAGTAATTGAGGAATGCCGTAGTTTTTAGAGATTACTTATTATTTTAATATATTTTAGGGACTAAACGAAATATGTCATCAGTATAATTATTTGTACATTTTATCTTTATATCAGACTTTTTTTTTGTATTTAGACGGAGTGGCCACTTCATATTCAGCTTAACAATTTTGGTATTTGTATTTGCCAGTTAAGCTAGGCCTTGCGGATATCTTTATATCGGACATTGTTTACTACAATTATGTTTCAGCTTAACACTGTTGGCCTAGTGGCTTAATCTACCCTGGGACACGGGGTTGACCCGGTGCTCCCGGGTTCAACTCCGGCAGTGGACAGACTCAGTGTTGGCCAGTGCGAAATTTGATCTTAAGCACGAGCGGATATTAGTCTTTCGTTGAAAGTATTGAGACACTCACTCCGTGAGTAGCCGGCAATAATTGAACAAAAAAAATTACACTGGGACACCGATATAATGTTTATTTTGTTCATTTACTACAAATTGCTCATTTATTCATTTGATTTGGTTGAGTCGTGAAAATTGGCATTTACTTTGTTTTCTTTTAATGGTGTGTTCCAATATTCTGACCTCAATTGTGCACTATCAGGACCAGCAAAGTATAAAACTATTTAATTATGTTTTTGGTCTCCGCAAATATAGTTGTTTTTGTAATATGCCCTTGCAATTTTTTTTAAATACGTCTTTGTAAAATCAACTCGTTTTTAAAATGTCCTTCTGTTAGTACTCGGTTAAAAAAACGCTGAACGGGCTAAAAGAGTCTAATGTGGCAAACATTTGTCCTTCTTGGCATTTCCACATCATATTTTTAATTTTTATTTATTTTAAAATGCTGATGTGTTATTTCTTCATCATCCTCATTTCTATTTCGAAAAACCCCTCTCCTTCTTCCCTCGCCATCACCATCTCCCCACGATCCAGAAAACTCAACAAAAAGCAACAACAACACCTCCACGCCCTCTCGGCACCAGCAACAACAATCACTTCCAGAAATCAATCACCACCCCTCTCTTATCTTCTCCCTCTCAAATCAACCCCTATTCTCCCTCTCCAAAACCCCTATTTCTTATCTGCTAACAACCAACAATCACCACATTCCACAAACAAAAATAATGGTTGTTTCAAAAAAAACAACCAGCAAACACCACAATCACCATGGTCACTCAATATTCATCAAGGGTCATCACCAATCGAGGAGAGAGAAACAAAATGGCAGAGGTTTTCGAATCTGTGGGTGAGATATGGCGGGGCTTATTTTGTGGTGGTTCACGACGGTGGTTTCGCGGTGGTTACAGATCTGTTGTTATTGTTGTTCCTTCAGTGCTACTTGCTGATCAGTTTGCTTCTTTACCATCGTGAAAGATAAAGAAGAATGGTGAAGAAGAAGGGAAATCTGGATTGTAATAGATCTGGAAATGGTGGTGATTGAGAAGAGAAGAAACAATGGGGAAAGGAGAGATGAGGAAGAAGATTGCTTGGCATGCCAACCGATGCCTTAATAAATTAGAAATGAAAAAGAAAATACACATCAGACTCTTAGCTAGCTCGGCATTTTTTTAACCGAGCATTAACAGAAGGGGCATTTTTAAAAATGAGTTGATTTTATAGAAAAGGACATATTTGATAAACAGCTATATTTAGAGAGACCAAAAACATATTTAAACCAAACTATTTCTATTTATATTAAAAAATATAATTAAATTTGATGGAACAGTACTATAAATGCTATTGTTGGCATGCATTTAATTTATGAAAAAGTAACTTTTCTATATGACATCCAGGGACAATGGGCTAATTTCATTAGAGCCAAGTTTTATAAGAGGAACATCCCAATTTCTTATCATGTGAGATCTTCTATTTGGCGAATTAGAATCATCTAATTCTAAATTTAATTTATTGTGATTCTATTTGGTTGGGATAGTTGACATATGATTTATTTCCTTTTAGAATGTATATTGTACCTTTTTTCTATTGTGTATTGTACTTTTTTTGGAAAACAATTGTATTGTACTTAACTAATTCAAATTTTATCCTGTACTTCTGTAATTGTATTTCATAATATTTACAATATATTTTTTGTTACATCCGAGAAAAAAACCGAATAAAAGAAATGCCTTTGGCATCCGCAAGTAAACAACACTTCATCCCGATCGGGGGAATTGAGGACTATCATGAAGTCATTGCAATTAGCAACTATCTTAACTAAGAAATCGGCACATTAGTTGCATTTTCAGAGAGCGTGATGTAACCTGACCTCCCATTACCTATCTATCTTGTTTACTTTCTGTTATGGTAATATGTCTTAAATAATAATTGCACCCCTCATTTAGGGCCCATTAACAATTTGGCCCATTAACAGCCCAACCAAATCAACGGCTCAGATGTCTTCTCAAGATCGGTTGGCTCAGAATAAACAACACAAACACATTCAAAACTCTATAAATACCCCATTCAATGCTCATTAATGGTGAGCACTTTCTAACCAAACACTCATTCTCTCAAATACTGACTTGAGCGTCGGAGTATCATTGCAGGTACAACCTCGCCCTCCAAGTTCGAACATCTCAAGATCGAACACCTCAACATCGCCCCTCAAGGTCGAACATCCCGGGTCGAACAAGACTTTCCTCTCAGCCTGAAGACAAAGATAAAATCAAGGACAAAATATCTACCAACTGCATAATATCGATCCTCACGATCGGTAGCACGGTACCGAACATTGGCGACCACAGTGGGAGGGAACAGTACCCGAGTTTTCTCACCATCTCCTTGAACTTATTGAATGGCACCAACACGCCGCTCGATACCGACTCGTCTCATGGCCGAACCTGACCTCGGCCCTCAGCAAACTCCTGAAGGCTACGTCCAGGGACTCACAAATTCGTCACAAACACCAAGCCGACTTCCCAACACGGGACCTTCCCGAGCACAATCGGGCGCAGATGAGACGAGCTTACCACCTCCCCCCCAATTACTCCCGACCTTGACAGACGCGGTTCAACAGCTCGTTCAGCTATTGGCTCGGCAAGAAGCAGTAAGTGAAGAAAGAAACAATCGTTTCGCCAACCTCGAATCCGAAGTAGCGAGACTGCAAAATCGAAACGTCCTGGATCAACAATCATCCGGGCAGAGCTCACTGGAAGAACGACGCCCAACTCGAAGGAGACTTTTTCATCGATCACCCCCTCGGAGAAAGCTCACTCATCGTTCCCCGCCGCGCCGCCACCGAGGGAATGGTTCCCGTTCTCCTCCGGCTCGCCAATACGACGATCTTGATGATCCTCATTCTCTGCCACGCCGCCACCAAGGGAGTGATTCCCGTTCTCCATCAGCTCGACAATATGACGATCTTGATGATCCTCATTCTCCTCCACGCCGCCACCGAGGGAATGGTTCCCGTTCTCCTCCGGCTCGCCAAATTGAAGGCTCGATCTCGTCAAGGAGACGATCGAGAAGCCATGACAGCGTTCAAAACAATCAAACACGACGATACGGACATCCTGAACCCCATCACCGACGCCAACCACTGTCACGGGCTAATCAACCGGGGCGAAAAGGTCCTTTCACAAGATCGATTGACAACTTCCGGGTTCCCCGGTATCTCGAGAAACCCCCTGGAGGTTTGAAAACTTACGACGGAACGGGCGACCCCGACAGGCATCTAGACCAATTTGACACGACCATGCAGTATCGAAATGTACCCATGGAAATGAAATGCCGAATATTCCCTTTAACCCTAGACAAAATGGCTTCCGAATGGTTTCGGACGTTAAGGTCGAATACCATCTCCTCATGGGACCAGTTGGCAAAACACTTCTCGGTGCACTTTGCCCATTCCAAGAGCAAACCCAAAAACAAAAATGTTCTATCGTCTATTGTCCAGAAAGTAAATGAACCCCTGAGGGAATATATAGAGCGATTCAATGTTGAAGCTCTTCAGGTTCGGCAGTTAGACGACGCTTTTCGAATTTTCTTCATGGCCCAAGGTCTGCTACCTGGAAGCTCGTTCCGAAAGCACATCAACACATGGGAACCCAACACCCTTCAGGAATTCCTCGAACTATCCCAGTGCTTTATTAACGAAGAAGAAAATTCCAAGGTCGATAAAACGTCGTCACATGCAGAACCATCAAAACGCCACGTCGAGATCGACCCTCGTAAAAACTCGTGGAACATCGGTAAGAAAAATCGTCACCAGATATACACCGAACTCAACGTCTCCAACGCCCAGTTACTAGGGGAATGTTGGAACGTCGAATTCAGGGACGTCAAGCCTCCCAGGTCCTTGCCTAGCCGACCTGGGCAGAAGGCCAACAAATACTGCCGATACCACAGAAGCAATGGCCATGACACAAACCATTGCAACGCCCTAAAAGATGACATAGAAGATTTAATAAAACGGGGAAAACTATCTTCTTATGTCAAAAGGGAGGGAGAACGATCTGACAACCTCGGAAGAGAAAGAAATGAAAACCTCAGGGCAAAAGGAAAAGAAGTGATCGACGCAGACCGCGAAGAGCTGGATAAAAAACGCTCGGTTATCATGATGATAACTGGGGGATTCGATCATGAAGGATCGGGAAAATCCATGAAGAGAAAATGGAAGGAATTGTTGTGCGTGGCTTCAACGTCAGCGACCCCGGTCAAGACTAACCGACCTCCATTATCTTTTAGTGACAACGACCTTATTGACGGAAAAGCTAACAAACACGTACCTCTCTTGATATCGGCAATCATAGCCAACAAAGAGGTACGTAGAATCCTGGTCGATCAGGGGAGCTCATCAGACATCATCTTTATCGATCTTCTGAGCAAAATGGGGATCGATAAAGAGGAACTCACCCCTTATAGAGGGACGGCTTTGTCCGGTTTTAACGGATCTCGAACGAAACCCCTTGGACATCTGGAGCTAATGGTTACCTACGGAACCGAACCAATGGTCCGAACCATCAGAACCAAATTCCTCGTCTTGCCTTGTGAATCCATATACAACGGCATTATAGGAAGACCGACCCTCGGCAAGCTCGGGGCGGTTACATCCACCACTCACTTAAAGATGAAGTTCCACTCTCTTTGCGACAGAGTTATCACTTTAAACTCTGACTTAGAGTCGGCCTCCAGGTGTTTTTTCCTATGGACTAAGAACGAAAGAAAAGCTTCGGAGCATGAAGGGGTTCCCCCTTCGGAAGAACTGGCGACTCCCAAAATGCCAAAAGGGAGATCGACTGAAGTTAACACCGCCACTAACGTAGGAACCAACTGCGGTCCGGATGTCGAAAAACAGATAGATGTCGACGAGCTAACAAAAGAGCTCAAACGCAAAATCAGAAGACCAGAGCCTGATGGAAAGTTCGTCGAAACACAACTCGGTTCAGACCCCTCCCAAAAAATCAAAATAGGGATCGACCTTCCAGAAAAGATCAAGACCGAATTAACCCAATGTCTTAAAGATTTCAAAGACATCTTTGCTTGGTCGGCCGAAGACATGCCTGGGATCCCGCCAGAGATTGCCTGCCATCGCCTCGCAATTGACCCAGAAGCAAAATGGATCGCCCAAAGAAAGCGGGCCCAAAGCAGAGAAAAAGCCATTGCTGCCACCTTAGCAGTAGACGACCTCATCCGAGCCAACTTTATCTCTGAGGTTAAATACACAACTTGGTTATCAAACCCTGTCCTGGTGAAGAAGTCTAACGGAAAATGGCGTATGTGTGTCGACTACACCGATCTTAATAAAGCTTGCCCAAAAGACGCCTTTCCGGTCCCCAGTATCGATCGTTTGGTCGACAGCGCTTCCGGTTTCCAGTTGTTATCTTTCATGGACGCATACTCCGGGTACAACCAAATCGCCATGTTTCCACCAGATCAAGCAAAAACCGCCTTCATCACTGACCGAGGAAACTTCGCGTACCGTGTTATGCCCTTTGGTTTAAAAAACGCTGGAGCAACTTATCAAAGAATGATGAACAAAGTTTTCCAAAACCAGATCGGTAAAAGCGTAGAGGTTTACCTCGACGATATGATCGCCAAAAGCAAAAATGATGCCGACCATGTGAGCGATCTGAAAGCAATTTTCTCTGAGGTACGAAAAAACAGAATGAGATTAAACCCAGAGAAATGCACTTTCGGGGTTCGAGCTGGGAAATTCTTAGGTTTCTTCTTAACAGAACGAGGTATCGAGGCAAACCCAGACAAATGTCGATCCGTCACAGAAATGCGAACTCCGACGTCCAAAAGAGAAGTACAAAAACTCAATGGAATGATAGCTGCTCTATCTCGTTTCATATCGAATGCAGCATTCAAATCTCTTCCACTTTTCAAAATCCTCAAAAAAGAAGAAAAAGATTTCAAATGGACACCCGAGCAAGACGAAGCTTTGAAGCAACTTAAAAAATCTCTCTCCGAGCCTCCAATTTTAACTCGCCCAAATGAAGGAGAAACATTATACCTATATCTAGCAGTCTCGGAAGAGGCATTAGCTGCCGTTCTAGTACGCGAACTCGAAACCGGGCAAAGTCCCATCTACTTCGCAAGCAAGGCTCTGCACGGGGCTGAAAGTCGTTATCAGAAAATCGAGAAAATCGCCTTGGCCCTCATTGTTGCAGCTCGACGTTTTCGAGCTTATTTCGTCGCCCACCAGGTAGTCGTCCGCACTAACTACCCAATCAGACAGATACTCCACAGACCCGATCTGGCTGGAAGGATGATCAAATGGGCCGTAGAACTCTCAGAGTTCGGTATCAAATATGAAGCTCGAACCACACTTAAAGCACAAGTTTTAGTCGACTTCATCGCCGAGATGACACCCGCTAACACCGGCTCTGACATATGGATCCTCTACGTCGATGGTTCCTCAAATCCAAAAGGGAGTGGTGCTGGGATTATGCTAGAAAGCCCGACTGGGGTCATCATCGAAGTCTCCCTTGCATTCGGTTTTCCCACCTCGAACAACCAAGCAGAGTACGAAGCTTGCATTGCCGGACTTCGCCTGGCAATTGACCTCCAAGTCCCAAAAATTAAACTCCATACCGACTCTCTCTTGGTGGTCTCCCAGATCGAAAGCAAATACGAGACCAAAGAACCGATCCTACAAAAATACCTACTTCAGGTACGGTCGCTAATAGCTAAATTTGAAGCAAGCGAGGTAATTCATGTCCCAAGAACGGAAAACCAACGAGCTGATATCCTCGCCAAACTCGCAAGCACAAAAACCCCGGGTAACCAAAGGACGACCATCCAAGAAACACTACACAATCCCAGTGTATCTATCGAGCCGCTGTTTAACCCGACCATCTACGTACTTGAAAAGGCAGACAGCTGGATAACCCCAATTCTAGAGTACATCGTCTCAGGAACGGAACCCTCAGACAGAAACGACGCCAAATATATCAGGAGAAGAGCCTCGGCTTTTTCAGCCATCAACGGGACGCTCTATAAACGAAGCCTCTCTTCCCCGTTAATTAAATGCATCGAGGGAGAGGAAGCGACCTATGTGTTGACAGAAATTCATGAGGGGATCTGCGGCCAGCACATGGGAGCTCGATCTTTAGCACGAAAAACCCTTCAAGCCGGCTACTACTGGCCGAGCATGATCGGTGATGCTAGTGATCACGTGAAGAAGTGCAAGAAATGTCAAATACACGCCAATGTGCACATAGCTCCCCCCACAGACCTCACGAGTTTATCCCCCACATGGCCCTTCGCATGGTGGGGAATGGACTTGCTCGGACCTTTCGCAAAAGCACCAGGACAAGTCAAATTCTTGATCGTCGCCGTAGACTATTTCAGTAAATGGATAGAAGCGGAACCCCTGGCAACCATCACTGCAAAAAACTGCATAAAGTTCTTCAAAAAAAGCATTATGAGCAGGTTCGGGATCCCCGAGGTAGTAGTAACAGACAACGGGACGCAATTCACAGACACAGGATTCCGCAAACTAATGTTCGAGCTTAAAATTAAACACCATTTCACTTCAGTAGAGCACCCTCAAACCAACGGTCAAGCAGAGGCTGCAAACAAAGTAATACTAAACGGGCTGAAACGACGTTTGGACGATGCTAAAGGAAATTGGGTAGAAGAATTGCCTTACGTCCTCTGGGGATACCGGACGACCCCCCAAAGCTCCACTGGGGAAACACCTTTTAGGCTCTCCTACGGCAGCGAGGCGGTCATCCCCGTCGAAATCGGCGAACTTAATTGGAGAACGGCAAATCCCAAAACACAAAGCAATAACGATCAAGCCCTAAGAGAAGAACTCGACCTCATCGATGAAATCCGAGGTCGAGCCTCGCTCCGAGAAGCGATCATCAAACAAAAGGTGGCAACCAGATACAACACCAAGGTCGTTCACAGAGATTTCAATCCTGGCGATCTGGTACTCAGAAGGGCTGACGTCGGTCAGAAAAACGCCTCCCAAGGAAAGCTCGCCCCAAACTGGGAAGGCCCCTACCGAATTTTATCTAAAACCGGCACGGGAGCCTTTAAATTGGAGACCCTCCAAGGAAGAAAGATTGAGAGAACTTGGAACGCAACAAAACTGAAAAGTTATTATCCTTAGAAAGAAGTCACTCACACCGATCTTGTGTAAACTCGAAATAAGCTATTAACAAAGAAGCTTGACATTTCTTTCAAACGCTTTCAATACTTCTCAAAAGTTTTTTCAAGTCGCCACACATTCTTGATTTTCATCAAACAGAATGAAGGGACTTAATTCCCCCCAACAGGAATCAACTGGGACCGATCTTAAAAGATCTCCCAAAAGCGACCACCCAAAGGTCAAAAACTCTTTGAGAAAACAGTTAAATCCGAGCCGAGTCTTGGCAAACTATCTCAAAGAGACCGGGTCTTCAAGGATCGAAACGTCCTACGAACGACCATCGGCCACAGCTGCCGATACCCCTATGGGGCGAGTTAAATCTGGGCCGAGTCCTAGTAAACTGTCCTATAGGTTCAAAACCGGTAAATCGAGTTCCTCGATTACCGACGTTTTTACGTCACACACGACGTGCAGAATTTAAAAAGCACTCGTTAAAAACTCGCAAAAACGACATACATGGCATGCGAAATTCGAAAAGCATTCATTAAAGCTCGTAAAGGCCTTATAAGCATATTCCAAAAAGAGGTTACAAATATCTCCAGCTAAGACCAAACAGAAGTTCCGGATCTATACAAAAAATGCATAAGTAAAAGCATACACCAGGAACTTCTGCAAAAGAAACGCTGTTACAACATCAGGCAGTGGAGGTCGGGAATATCACACTCTTCGTCTGCGTCTGAGCATCGATCTTAAAGATCTGACCCCCTTCTACCTCATGGTCGGCGTCAATAATCGACCGATCCAAAATTATAGAAGGATGGACCAAAGTAATTTGCTCCTGGGCGGACTCAAAACCCTCCTTGTACAGCTCAATTGTAGAATTAGCAGCTTCCCGAGCCTCCCTCCTAGCCTCATTTGCAAGTTTTGTCGCCTCTTTAGCATTTCTTCTGCTTTGCTGAAGGGCTGCCTCAAGCTCTGCAATTCGAGCCTCCGCATCGCCGCTCGTACCGACCCGTGCCTCAGATGCTTTCTTCAAATCCTCTTCCAAACCAGCTACACGAAACTCCAAACCTTTGATCTTCTCGTTGGCCTCGGCAAGCTCCCCCTCCAAAACTTTTTCCCTTTCTTCAAGCTCCTTGACACGATTCTCCGCAAACTCCGCCCGACGTACAACCTCCTCTTGGCTTTCCTTCAGAACCAGAAGTTCTTGCTTTGATCGAGCAAGCTCTCTCGATTTTAAAGCCACGTCCTCCACGAGCTTCACTATTTTTGACTTCTCAAGCTCCAACGAAGCTGCAAAATCGAAAAATGAGGGAAATCAGTTTATGAAGAAAGAGATGTTTTTATGAATATAAAAAGCAGTGATGTCATTTACCCTTAGCCCGCTGCTCGTATTTTTCTTTCTCGATCCTATGAACATCGGCCAAATTCGCCAACAATTTAACAGACGCCCCGACAGGATCCTCCCGCCATTGGGCGTAATTCTGCTCCAAAAAACCCTCCTCCAAGGGTACGGTCTTACTCTTATGCTTCGGTCTCCTCGAAGTCTTACTCCTTTTTTCTGGCCTCTGCTCGCCACTTGCCTCGGTGCGCACCCTTTTTCCCGAGGTACCCGCACCAACTTCGGGAGCAGTCGGGGGAGGAGAACTGGAAACAAGATCGACCATAGCCTCATAGGCAAGGTCCTCCTGGGTAACGATATTTATCGGAGAAGCAGCAGTAACCGTCCCAACAACAGTCTCGGCCTGGGGAGAAGTCGGAAGCGGTACACCAACCCCCTCAGCATCTCCAGATATCTCGACGCTTCTCATCGCCAGCGCCTTCATTACGGCGAGCTTCTTTGGGGCCATGGTATCTGGAAAAGAAACATAAATCGGTCATACAAACTACGGTCGAAAATATGCAAATATCAATAGCAAGAAAAACAAAGCTACCTAAGACAATTTGCACTCGTCTTCGCTTTCCGGCCTGAACTATCTTAGCCGCAGGGATACCCCGATACTTATGTTTTGAAAACGGAATGTTCTCAGAAATAAACATCAGGATCCTCTTGGTAAGAAGATCGGCAGCGTTCAAACGATTCTGACCAACCGAAAAGGAATTGGTGGATCGTTCAAAATGGGCCTGACTCCAACCAATGGGAAACTTGGTGGACACCAAAGTCCGACCATCCTCTGAAAACTTTCCCACTCTCTCAATCGCTTCGTCGGTCACCGGTTCGACCCAATAAAATAACTCCTTCCAATTCCCCTTCAACGAGTCCGCATAGGCTTTAAAAATCTTGGCACCTCGCCTCGAACGAAGACTGACGTGTTCACGGCCGGACTTATTCTCACTACTATTCCGATTGATCTCAAACAAATGAAAAAAGAGCGACGGCGAGACCGGCCTCTCCAGATGAAGACACATTAGCTCAAAAGCTCGAACAAAAGCCCACGCGTTTGGATGCAACTGAGAAGGCGCAACATCCAAAGTCGCCAAGACCGTCTGCTCGAACCAAGTGAAAGGAGGCCTGATATTCATCTCGTTTATCAGCATATGATACAAAGTAAACTTAAGCTCTCCTGGCCACAAAGCCACATGCTCTCCCTTCTTCATTCCCTCAACTCTCCAAATTCGCTTCGAGCGACCCGAAGCTTTCCTCCCGACCCTCTCCAAATTAAACCCATGCTGGTACAACGATTCGATCTCCAAAATATTTTTGGAAACCCAATCATATTGGGAGACCTCTCGCACCGGTACGTCAAGGTCCCCGCAACCAGTACTAGAGTACTCATCCTGAGAAACGGCAGAAGCTCGGCTGGACTCCGGTTGGCTCTTAGGGCGAGATTCAACTTGTTCTTCGACACCCTCTCTATCGGACTCTTCAGCAGAGTCGGAACTCGACCCAAGATCGACCTCGGAACCCTCTGATTCCTCCACTGGGATTTCCTCATCAGACTCGGAAGTAACAGCCATCACATCCACCAAGCAATCCTCCTCCACATCTTCGGGAGTATCGTCATTCGGTTCATTAGCATCGGTCGCAGGAGAAGAACTTTCGCTCTCAAAATTATCTTCCGCCTTATCACTCACAGGGGCGGAAGCAGAGTGCTCTTGCACATCCGGGGCGGCGGCTTCGGAAGGCTCGGCACGGACCTCAGGGATTTCACCACCAGATGCCATCGCACTCGTAAACTCTTTCCGGTACTGAGTAACGTCTCTCCGAGTTTGTTTTGTCCTCGCCAGAGCGAATCTACAGGAATGGGGGACGAAATGTCAGGAATAACGATCGAAAATGGGTTCGCGAGCAAGTCGGAACCCGACCTGACGACCCCCATTCTGAGATCAAAGGGGACTGGGGGAAGTCCAGGCACAAACGAAAAGAAAAGTAAAGAAAAATCAAAAATAGACTAACCTCGGAACTAAGCCGCAAGTTGATTATATCTGGAGAAATACGGTTGTCGATCCACAGAAACCGACCTTAAAAGTACTTCGAAACCTTTTCAAACTCGTTTACTTTAAAGAAGCTCGGGAGCTCTCGAAGATCGATAAAACGAAGACAAATGATCAGCAAGCAATAAATGGGAAGGTGAGACCCTTTATTTATAGCAAAGCGAATTTTATGGGCCTGGGCCGGGAAGTCGAAGCGTCACATCCAAACCCTAGCCCATTAAAATTCGCACGATGAAGAATAAACGTCACCATCACGCGCCGCCACTGTGAAATCACGCTTTGTCAGAAACAATAAAGATGGCACTGATTCCAAGATGGCACTGATTCCAAAGCAACACTGAATTCAAAAACTATCTACATCGCTCGGAAGATCGACGACCATTTAACATCGGCCAAAAATCCCAGGCTCGACATAAACTCAAGACTGAAGAAATTTCTACTCAAAACAAAGACAAAAATACAAGGCTACGTCGCCCATCAAGTCAAGCTCGCTCCTCGAATCGACCAGACTTGGGGGGCCACTGTTATGGTAATATGTCTTAAATAATAATTGCACCCCTCATTTAGGGCCCATTAACAATTTGGCCCATTAACAGCCCAACCAAATCAACGGCTCAGATGTCTTCTCAAGATCGGTTGGCTCAGAATAAACAACACAAACACATTCAAAACTCTATAAATACCCCATTCAATGCTCATTAATGGTGAGCACTTTCTAACCAAACACTCATTCTCTCAAATACTGACTTGAGCGTCGGAGTATCATTGCAGGTACAACCTCGCCCTCCAAGTTCGAACATCTCAAGATCGAACACCTCAACATCGCCCCTCAAGGTCGAACATCCCGGGTCGAACAAGACTTTCCTCTCAGCCTGAAGACAAAGATAAAATCAAGGACAAAATATCTACCAACTGCATAATATCGATCCTCACGATCGGTAGCACGGTACCGAACACTTTCTATTTCACTTATTATATTCTATTTACTTCTATCTATAGCCATATTATAAAACAAAATCATAACTTTGTCATGTTCTTAAAAGAAGTTTTTTAATTGGAAAGTTATTAGATACATATTTATCTTTCACTTTTGATCAAACAAAAAGTTATAATTGTGTGCAGTCATGTAGTTATTAGATGCATATTTATCTTTCGCTTTTGATCAAACAAAAGGTTTGTATTTAACTGTTTATATAAAGTGTCATCGACAAGGACGGAGGAAGGTACAAACTCTAGCCTTTATCTTGACTTAATATATATATATATATATATATATATATATATATATATATATATATATATATATATATATATATATCCCTTGGACTTTTTTAAACAAATTCTAGCCTTTATCTTGACATATAATTTGGATAAAGTATAATAAAATTGAAATATTAAATGGAATATGGCTAAATAAAATAGATAAACAATATTGAATGCAAGGCACAATTAGTAATATCTATTCTAAAGATAAAACTCAACAAATTCGTCTAAAATCTTATATAAAAAGAATAAATTCGTCTAAAACTACTCTAATAATCATTAAAGAGGTCCTCACGCTGGCAGCGGGAGTTGAACCCGTACTCTTACGGGGAGTGCGCCAACTCCTTACCAATTGAGTCAATCTTTATTGGCACATACCATTTGATTTTGATAAGTCGGTTGCATGACTACTCACATTCATAAATGCACTTAACCCAAATTCCTCTTTCTTCTATGCTAAACCATTTATGCATATTTGTTGCGAGTGGTTCTATTTTTCCGCTCAAAAAACCATTTTCTGGGTTTGAAGCTTTGATGTTCTCTAAGCTAGTTTATTATAAACAGAAAGAATTGGTATATGTATATACTTACAGAGATTTGTGAAATGATGCGAGGTTGGTGGAGGGGTTTATAGATAAAGAAGAAAAACCGATACATCAAGACAGCGAAGCAAATTTGAACGGCGAGTTGTGGGAGCTCAACTTTTAAGACATTGTCAGTTTTCCATATTCGATTTGGGTTAACCATCGTTAAATTAAAACATGGTGTATGCAACTGTCCCATGGTTTCTGATGAAATGTGACTTTGAATTTGTGTTATGTTATAGTGGTTTTGTTTCTTTTTCCTATTGAATCTTTTTCATTTTTGTGACTATAACAATAACAACAAGAAAGCTATGTGAGATTAAACGTTGTCTTCATTGTATGTTTGGCTACAACCGCAACAATCCAAATATAATACGAGAAAGAAAAATTCCAACCATATTTGTCTATTTGAGGAGGTTGTTAACGTATTAGTTATTAGTTATGTTTTCCTACAATTGGCTTACTTGTTTCATCTCTCTCTCTCTCTCTCTATCTATCTATCTATCTATATATATATATATATATATATATATATATATATATATCCTATTCTGGTGCATCAATGATACTGACAGCTCCCAATAACTGTCTTCTTTCACTTTTCAAATTAATTTTAAAGAAATTATTAAACATTACGCAATACAATTTTCATTTGTGAACAACTCATTTTTTGTATTATTAACTCATTATTATTGTTGTTGTTATTATTACTACTTAATAATACATGAAGTGCATGATTAAATACAAATATGTTATTGATATTAAATAATGTTGCTAATTTTCCTACTTCTAAACATAACATTACATTTTTTTTGACAAATAACATTACATTTCATGTCGTTACTATTTTCCTTCTATTTATTCTTTCTTCATGTACTTCACCGCAACTCTCTTTTTATCTTAAAGAAATAGTATTTAACTTTTTTTATAATAAGAAGATATTGTTAAGGGGAGTACAATGGGTACTCCAATTCTTACATTAACTTGGGGCTTCGTTAAAATCTCTACGGGCCAAAATTCCGTAAGAAAAAGACTCAAAGAGGAAAAAGAGTGCTCCAAGGAGAACGAGTTGATAAAGCCAACAAAAACTTTGATATAAAAACTAATACATCAGAAACAATACAACAAAAGTGGACTGTGGAGAGGCCCCTATTTATTTTGGATGTTATAAATTTATTAAATATTATCATGTGTAATGTTTTAATTAGTAGATAGGAAAAAATGATCGTTTTTTAAATTGAAATATAATGATATAATGTTTTTTATGTTTTTTCTTTGTTAAAGTGCAGGTAATGGGGATCTTGTCATTGAATTGAATCGCGGCTCTACTAGGGTTTAGCTAGGGTTTCGCTAGTGCAACCCATGGCCTTCAAGTTTGAAGTTATCCAGCGGCCGACGACAACACAATTAGGGGTGCAAAAAAAACTGCACCCGCGGGTAAAACCCGCGACGGGCACGGGGCAGGTCCCTTAACGGGTACCCGCGGGAAAAATAAATGGGCAATAAAAATACCCGTCAATAAACGGGGCGGGGTCGGGTAATTATGAGGTACCCGTGCCCGCGGGTACCCGTACCTGTCACTTATATACCTAATTACCCTCTACTTAACTGAATACTTGATGAATGTTTTGTTGCTTCTTGCTTTTTTATTTATTGTCTTTTTTTTGTTACAAAGGAGAAAAAACGCAAAAACTAAGGCCTAACAAAGGAACATCCTTGAGCATCAGCTTGGAGTAGCTGCAACATAACCATGGGAGGAGCATCGAGAGTCACATGAGGACGCGAGTCCGTTGTACCAAGTTTGGCTAGATAGTCTGCACAAAAGTTGGCTTCTCTAAACACATGTTGAATCTTCACTTCCCACGAACGAGCAAGCAGATTCCGAACAAGAGCAACTTCATTGCCATGCTTATGATGCAACACATCTGCACTGTCAATTAGCTTCATGGTATTCAAAGAATTTGAGTAACAGATAATCTTCTTATAACCCATATCCCAACACATAGACAAACCGTGTAGTATGGCACTCAACTCAGCATGCATAATAGTAGAGCACCCTAGCGAGCCATAAAACCCACGATGAAAATGACCATTACTGTCTCTGATTAGACCTCCAAACGCAGCAACCACTGGACTTTGAAGAGCGCTACCGTCGACATTAAGGGCCACCCAACCAACCGGAGGAGCTATCCAAGAGACCTCAATCCCAGAACTAACTCTGCTAGTAGACATAGTAGGACCAAACGCTGAAAGAACATCGCTCAATAAACCATGGGATTGAGCAACAATCTCATATGGCTTGAACTGCTTGCCTTCAAAAATATACATGTTCCTTGCACACCAAATCCTCCAAAGGACAATAACATGCAAATGCCCATAGCTATGAATAGTATCATGAATCCAAGTTGAATGAACAAAATCATTACCTGGTCCCACAAACCTACCATTAAAACAAATTTTCCACACCTCTCTTACACGGTCACAGTGGAAGAAGCAATGATGGAGGGTCTCATCCTGCAAATTACAAAGAGCACAAGTTGCGCTGTTCAAGACATGTTGCCTCATGAGAGTTCCTTTCGTTGGCAATGAATTATGACAAAATTGCCATAGGAAAAACTGGATGTTAGCTGGTATCTTCAATTTCCATAGCCAATACCAGTTTATTATGCTGTCATCATTATCATTTCCTGCAAGCAGTATGTGATAAGCTGATTTAACTGAATAAATTCCAGTAAAATTTTCTGACCAAGTCCACGTATCAGTAACATCTGTGACCAAAGTTGGATTCAACATTCTGATCTTATCCTTCAACTCAGGTGGAATTTGAGTGTATAGCATATCTAGCTGCCAAACCCCATCCACATAAATATCTTTTAGCTGCAAATGGATATCATGAATGTCTACAAATGGCAGTTGAGAGCCGAGGGTAACTGGAGTGAGCCAAGTGTCATACCAAATACTAGAATGACCATTGCCAAACTTGAACTTGAAACCTGTACCAAGGAAATCACGAGCCTTCATCATGGAATTCCAAATACTTGAGCCATTCGATTTTGGAGCACCAAGAAAGGAATGTTTCTGGAAGTACTCGTCATTCATTGTTGTTGTTTAAGTGGATTTTTATTGATATTCTGTTGTCATTTTCGATAACTTGTGGTTGTATCTTTCATTCTAATATCTAGGATAATTAGTGAGTTGTTATTTTCAAAGTTTCCTATTATTGTAATTCTAGTATTTTTTATCTCTATTTTAAATAACTGATAAGATAAATGCCTAACCAAATACATAATTTTCTTATATAAAAGAACGAAACAAACAATGTTCAAAAGATTAGTTTTATATAGTATTTCAAATTTTATTTTATAAAAAATTATTTTTATAACTCTAACAAGTACTCGTGGGTATCCATGGGTACCCGCAATGAGATCATACCCATTTAATATGTGGGTACCCGCACGGGTACGGGGCGGGCACAGGTCTCATTTACATCTCGCGAGGCGGGTAGCTAGTACCTGTGCCCGCCCCGCCCCATTTACATCCCTAGACACAATCAATATCAAAAGAACTACCTGATAGATGGGTGTTGGAGAAGGGAATACATGCGGTTATGGATGGTGCATCCAAAGTTTCTTTTCGTGACAAAGTGATAGGAAATCAAGCTCCTTCAATAGCAAGAGAGAGAGTCGATCTTATAGCAAATAATCAGATGTATTGAGTTAGTGAAAGGAAACCGGCTTCTACCCATGCTTTGGGTCGAAAAGATGGTCATTGATGAGCTCAGTGTTCCATGGAAGGACTCTCTCCTTGTTAAACTTATTGGCAAAACTCTGGGATATAATATAATGCGAACAAAGCTTGAAAAATTTTGGAATCTCTGTGGCGGTTTTGATCTAATGGACATGGGAAACGGTTATTTTATGATCAAGTTTGATATGGAAGAGGACAAGAACAAAGTGATCAATGGAGATCCATGGATGATATTCGATCACTATCTGATGGTGCGTCAATGGACTCCGGACTTCAACACGGCCAAGGCGACTATTGATAAAACGATGGGGTGGGTGTGGATTACGTGCCTCAACTGGTTTACTATAATGAAAGTTTCCTATGGGCATTAGCTTCGGCCATTGGCAAGCCGGTGAAGGTTGATCTCCATACCTTGCACGTTGAAAAAAGGAGGTTTTATAGGATATGCGTAGAAGCTGATCTTAACAAGTCGATGATTGGAACTGTGTGGGTGAATAATCAATGGTATCGTGTTTAATATGAGGGATTACACGTGATATGTACATACAAATTATGGTTGCTATGGGCATGTTTTGAAGGATTGCGGCGTTGTCGTCATTACTCTGCCACCAGCGACGGGAAATAGAGCGAAGGGACCTGAGAACAATCAAATGACTCCAAACTTGGCAGGTGTGCAGCGAGGGGAGAAAATCGTGGAGAATAATCAGGAGGAAGTTATTGCTGAAATAAATGCTCCAGATATGTTGCATGGGGAGGGAATCAAGATTGAGCGTCGTAAACACAACGGAAAGAATACACGTGGAGGACCAGCACACGATATGGGACCTACACACAACCAAAAGGCTTCACGGTTTAGAGCTTTATATTCTAGTGATTAGGAATTTGGACCCCAAAAAAGAAGAGACCAAGAATCGATGGGCCACCTCAAGAAAAAACTGGTCCATCAAATGTTCAGCACACAACCAAACACGCGACTCCTGTCTTTCGCGATGGATACACAACGACGCTCACTAATCTTCACAACGACAACAGTAGCAGCTCGAACAACAACAACACCAAACCGAGCATGGTTAAATCGTCGACCAATTAGCTCCCTAGAGAGTTGAATAAAAAGAAGGAGGTGATTATCTTATCAAACCCAGAGAAACACTTGACGAAGATAAAAAAAACTTTTCCAAAACCCCCTGATCCTAATAATCCCCAAATTAACCATATGCAACTAGAGGAAAAGGATGGGAGCGGCCTGGAAGAGATTTTTGAAGATGCTGGAGCTGAGCCTGGGACCACGACATGTAGCTCACCTAATGGTGAATCGGTTTGCGTTTCTAACCCTGCCCATTTTAGTTTTAATGATTGTGTTATCTTGGAATTACAGGGGTGCTCAAGAGAAGAACTTCTGCAGAGCACTTCTTACATGTTGTCTTTTGGTATAGGGTTGATCTCGTGGCTTTGAAAGAGCCTAGGTGTAGTGGTGTGGAAGCACGAAATACGATCAGA
Organism: Astragalus membranaceus; assembly: GCA_039519185.1. NCBI lineage: Eukaryota > Viridiplantae > Streptophyta > Magnoliopsida > Fabales > Fabaceae > Astragalus > Astragalus membranaceus. The sequence goes on from CM076849.1 coordinate 18,800,611, forward strand.
GGGATGGGTTTCCGTAAATACAAGGTGATTAAAGCTTGTGGGTTTTCTGGAGGTATTTGGCTTTTTGTGGAATAGGGGTGATATCCAAGTTGAGGTGTTAAAGAAGGATCCTAACTGTGGTTTATGCTAGCCCTAGAGAAGGGGAGAGGGGTGCTACTTGGGAGAATCTTGGTACAATTGCAGCATCTATGCCGAACCTGTGACTTGTCCTTGGAAATTTCAATGTTATTACTAGCATAGCAGAGCAAAAAGGAGGGGCTCCTCCGAATATTAATGCGATGAGGTTTTTGACTGGATTCATGACTGCAATCTCTTGGTGGTTACTACTGTTGGATATAGATTCACTTGGAGAGGGCCAAATGGAATAACAGAGACAAAGTGTTTAAGAGGATGGACTGTGTGTTGTGTAGACAAGGTGATATGCAAGTATTCACAGTCGCAACAAGTAATAAAGAGTAAGTAGAGATCGTTTCCACGAGGATTGTTGAGTTCATTTCTATATTTAAATTAGTAAGTAAAAGCAAAATAAAATAACAAGTTGTAGAACCCAATTTTATCAATAAGCACGGTTAAAATAAATGATTAGTAGAAATTCAGAATGAAAACAAGTTGGGATGTCTTTCACTATGCAATTTCATAATAACATTCTAATGTTGTCGCATCTGGTGCTATATCATATAGTTTGTGCTTTTCAGGCACTTTTATACAGGGCTTCATTACAAGCATTTATGTCTAAGCTCTAAATAGGTCCACCCCTAGCTATTACACACCACGGTATTCACCCTATGGAATTTGCCCTCCTATGTCTATATTTTAAGCGATGATTATTAAAGTGTCGTTCAATAACCACTATCCATATTATCCTTTAAGATAAATTTATAAACCATGTCTGAATCTATAAATAGTACTTATATTTAGCTGATCAGTTCTCAAATAAGTTTGAAAATAGTATTACGCAAAGGATGAAAATGTTAAACATCAAATACATTGCATTAAACCATTAAAACTCCACATAGTTACTAGCATATCTCAACTATAAAGTGATTATCTCATAGTGAGCAACAAACACAAGAAATAAAACATAGATGCGAAATCCAAAGCCATAAACTAAAATTACCACGAAGAAAATACACCAAGAAGAGGTAGACTGAGAATAGCTCCAAGAACAGTGAAAATGGGTACAAACAACTCTCTAATCCAAGAAAAACTCTAAGTAATGACAACTCCAGTGATGTTGCAGCACTGTTGTGCAGAATTTCTACTTGTTATTGTGAAAATGGAGCTTGGAACAAAAATGGAGAGAAAAGCTATGTCTAGACTTCACCTCCTTCGAACTAGCCTCCTAAATGAAGAAGATGAGCTGCCTTTTATAGTGCTGGGGTTAGTAATCCAAAGAAAATACCCTAAAGAGGCACCATTTGTCATTATATGTGTCTAGGAGTACAATGTGCCCACAAAAAAGGAATATTCCGAGCATAAAAGTACTGGTCTCCCGCTACAGAATGTGTCTGTCCTTTCCTGAAAGCTAGTAGGCGTTAAAATCAGTGCCTCAATTTTTTCTCTCTCATCTGACGCAGAATTCCAATGTTGTAGCATCACATGCTGCAACATACTAAACAAACATGTCAAAAAACAAAATGGGGCACCAATGTGTCAATTGATCACAAACCAATATTAATCCATCTTTTACACTAAAAAACTCATTTTAACTAATTAAACAACAATATTACTTTAGAATTCACGACAATTTAAGCTAAGAAAGCATAAATAACTCATATAAATAAGAGTTATCATAACGTTGATTGGAGACTCCAGTTCTAGGAAGGCTTCATAAGGGTTCTGCCCAGGATCCAACCGGACCACCGCCCCTTAGTTGTTCTTCATGCAAGAGAGCCTTTCCTTGGCAACAACAAACCTTTCAGATTCGAAGCAGCATGGGTTTCACATCATGACTTTGGTAGACTTATTCAAGTGGCTTGGCATCAGAGGAAAAAGATTGGTCAGAAGCTATCCTACCTTACAAATGAGCCAAAGAATTGGAATACTGAGACCTTTGGTAATATTTTTAAACGTAAGAGGCGTTGCAAGCCAGAATTCAGAGGATTTAAACTAGCCCAAGCTATGGTTACAATCAATTCCTTGACACCCTTGAGAAGGAGCTTCAAGAGAAACTAGTTCTTACTCTTTACCAGGAAGAGTGTTTTTGGCACCAGAAGTCTAGGGGTAAGTGAATTATAGATGGGGATCGTCACAAAAAGTAATACCACTCAAAAACAATTGTTATTATAAGGAAAAACAAATTTCTTTGTTTGAGGAACGAGACCAATGTTTGAGCATTATTAAACATTGTGAATCGACTTCTTCTTTCAAACTGCTTTGGAATGGTGATAAGACTGACTCCTTTTCTCCTAGGCGTGGCATCAGGCAGGGGATCCCCTTTCCCCCTATTTGTTTGTCAAATGCATGAAAAGACTATCTCATATTACCTATGATCGGGTTGAAGCGGGCTATTGTATTCCAATGCAGGTAGAAACAGCCCCCAAATGTTTCATCTTTTACTTTCTAATGATTTACTTTTGTTTGTAGAAGCTTCTATTGAGCGGGCCTATTGTGTCAAACACTGTCTTGATCAATTCTGTACGCTTCAAGCCAAAAGATCAATGCTCTGAAAACTCAAATATTTTTCTCCAAGAATGCTAATCAACAGATCATAGAAGACATTCTCAGACATACCGGTTTTACCCATGCTACTACTTTGGGCAGATATCTTGGGGCGAACCTTTACCATGGCAGAACTATAAGAGAGCGTTTCAAGCATATCATTGACAAGATCCAAAGCATACTTGGAGGGTGGAAGTACCAGTGTCTTAGCATGGTAGGGAGGTTGACTCTTTCTTAGTCTGTTCTTAGTTCCATACCTTACTTTCATATGCAATATTCTAAAACCCCCAAAACCATTTGTGATGATCTTACAAGAAATCAATGGAAATTCATTTGGGGTGATGAGGAGCATTCCCGGAAAGCCCACCTGGTTGCATGGTATGTTTGTTGTCTCCCAAAGAGGGATGGGGGTTGGGAATTAAGCATCCTCATATTATGAACGAAGCCTTTCTTATGAAGATTCTATGGCAGTTCATAAAGGATCCAAACGATCTTTGGTGCCGGGTTCTCATCAGAAAGTATGGCAGAGCAACGTTCTGATGGCTGTGTGACTGCTCAACCTGATGACTCCCCCTTTGGAAAGCTTTGAATAGCCTATTACCAAAATTATAGCAACACCTGATTTGGCAGATTGGGAAAGAAACTCAAGCTAATTTTTGGCTAGACAAATGGCTGCCAAATGAGCCTTCCTTGCTTAGCATAACGACCCAGAACAATATAATCTTTGATACTACCTGTAGCGACCGAAAAATCCGAATGAGGGATTCTTCGTCATTTTTAAATGAAGCCGCCATCAATATTTATTTAATAGGATAAACATTGAAAAAACTTTTATTTTTGGGTTCGGGGGTCGATTATGTGTGGGGAAGGTATTAGCACCCCACAACATCCTTTCACAAAAAAGGGTTACCTTTTAATTTAATGTGTAGCAAAAAAATTAATTCAAAGAAAACACTCTAATTTACCCTTTTTATTATTTGCAAAATTGAAAAGGAAGACCTAATAAAAATTTTAGTTTTTTTTGCGCTTGACAGGAGTGGGCCCCTGCTCCTACGTATCCCCAGGTGCGATGGAGAAATCAAAGCTACGTAGTTCTTGGGTAAAAAATGTTTGTGTGTTTGGTGTTTTTTATTTATTTTTGAAATTGGGAGAAGTATTCGTAATGACCAAACAAGTAAAACTCAGAGTGGTCATCTCATAGCCCATTTGAAAACTATAGTGGTTACTAATGGTCAAACAAGTTGAGCTTAGAGTGACTATTAGTAACGAACTGCTTTTTTATGCGAGTTTGATTGTTTGAAAGGAAAGAAAAAGGAAAAAAAGAAGAAAAATTGATTTGAAAGCATTACGGTGTAATAAAAAAATGCAATGGGTTATGGTAAAAAAAATGGTAGGTGCAATTAACAACAGGGGGTGTTGTATTGGAAAAGGGGGTGCGAAGAGCAATAGAGGTTGTATTTAAAAATATTCGGGTGCAGTTAGCGAACCCAATCCGTGTCTGAGGCCCAGATTGCGAATATGGACTTTTAGTGAAGGGGTTATGACAAGGAAAAGGAGGAGTGACATTATAAATCAGTTTAATAAACATTTAAAATGAAAATAAGATAAAAGGGAGGGGGCGCTGATATTAACATGAAAGGGTGTAAATAACAATAAGGAAGGGGGCGTTATCTTAATGAAATACAGGGGTGTAAGTAGCAAACAGAATTAGAAAAAATTGAAATGAAATAAATAAATAAAAGGAGATGGGTATATAAGGTAAATGCTAAACTAAAAAACCCTAAAAACACTTTCCTCATCTCAGCGTCGTTCCACTATCCCCTTCAACCCTAATTTTTCATTTCTTCTCCTCACTGCCGTTCACACTCATCTTCCCCCCACCAACCCAGATTTCGTTTTCCTCTCCCCCCGTGGCCACCGATCCTCTCTTCCTAATCTTTGATCACTCTCTACTTCCGCCGTAAACAAACCTAATGCCTTTACATTTCACGATGCCGTACCCGTCTTCTCCAAGAGAGAACACGATTTTCTTTTCAAAAAAAAAAGAAAAAAAGACGATGGTAAGTGAGATTTGGAGAGAGAAAACGAGAGAGAGAGAGAGAGAGAGAGAGAGAGCGAGAATGGAGGGGTTAGGACGCGGTGGTGGTTAGCGTTGCGGGGAGAGGGATGACGGTGGAGATGACGTGGTTGTTTGCGAAAGGGGAGAGTGCGGTGGTGGTTCTGGCTACGGAGTGGCAGTGATTTGGGTGAGGGTAGAGAGGGTTCAATGGTGGCTCTGGTTAGCTTGAGTTTAGGCGGTGATGGGGGCGGTTCTATGTTGGTGGAGTGGTGGTCGCGGAGGAAGTAGTGGGAAAGGGAAGCAACGACGGTGGTGTGGTTTCGGTGGTGTTGCGTTTGTGGTGGTGGTCTTGGGTGGTTGTTTGGTGGTTTTTGTGATGGTGGTTGACGGTGGGGTGCGGTGGTTCACGGCGACGTTGTGGTGGTTGTGAGTATACGGTGGTGGATATTTTTTGTGCTGTGGTTGTTCTTTCCTGGGGTTTTCCGGCGAGGCTGCGGCGGCGTCCACTGTGGACGGTGGCCGGAGGTAAAGTTTTCCTTTTTTCCTCACTGTCTCCTCTCACCGTGTCTCCTCCCTCTCCCTACATCCTGTTTTTTCCCTAAATGAACTGATTCTGAGTTTGTATCCCTAAATTTTTTAACTAAACCTATTGCTAATCTTTCAAAAGAAGAAAAAGAAGATAAACTGAACCTATTTTTAACAACTTAATCATGATAGGGAAACCAAAAAAAGACTACATTTTGGAAGAAAAAAATAGGTTAGACCACCTTTTTCCAGCCTCTGAAATAGATTCCTGTTGCTTACTGCTTGCTGCTACTATCACTTTGTTTCAAAAAAATTGGTGCTTTGCCGTTAGGGTTTCAGTATGAAACCCTAAACTTTTGCTCTGAATTTTCGTGTGAATTTTCTCTCAGTTTTTGTGCCTCAGTTGCTGTGTGCATGAGTATTTCACTCTGTCCTCCCCTAATTGTGTGCCACTGTTTGGTATTTATAGGCCAATTGGTAAGGTGCTGAGGAGTCACAAGGATCAGTAGCAGCTGGTTGAAGTGGCGCAAAAGGACAGCAATTGAGAGAAAAAAAGGACAAAGAACAACCATTTGAATTGAGCAAAAGGACAACAGCTGGCAATGGAGGAAGGGCAGCATTCAAGGAAAAAAAAACCCTAGCTAGGGCAGCCAACAGCAGCTGCGCCCCTCTCCCTCTTTTGAATCTTGTATTTTTAATTTTTGTACTATTTATCTCTTTTTGCTCTTTTTTGTTTATATGTGTGTAAAAAAAAGACTTGATTATGTAATGAATAGGGTTTTTGCTATTCAGCTCCTTCAATTATTTTTTGCACCAATAACAATAGACTAATAATAACAATAACTACAAAATAAAACAAAATGAGCATCAAAACAAATCGTTGCACGAGAGTGCTAAGGACACGCGTGTGACACAACGAGAATAAATTTTTTTTTGGATTTTTGATTACTCGGACAAAATTAGGGTATGACAGCTGCCCCTCTTTATTTATATTTTACTAGGAAATATGCAGGGTTTCCAAATTTCTCGAGTAAAATAGAAATAAAGATAAAAGGACACTAATTTTGTCAAAACCCTTTTTTTGAGAAATTCATGAAAAACCGGGTTTACATAGAACAAAAGTAAATAGGGATCACCGGGGATCTGAGGGAGCACTGGGGCTCTGATGGTCTAATTCGCAGTTGATGCTTGGCGCATTGATTGGAGTTAAACTGAAGGACCGACGGGGTCTGAGAGGCTGCCTGGGCCTTGATGGACCAAGATGGTCTGACGGGGCGCAAATTAGCAACGGTACTAGTAAAATGGTCTGCTTGGGGGTGGCCTTTTTCGAGCAGCCATGGGGTCAAGATCAGGTCGTCGACCTGATTTGCTCACCTCGAAGGACGTCCACTATGTCTTAGGCTGACACAGCTAGTCTGAAGGACCTTGGGGTTGGATGATCCGTCGGTTGCTCGATAACGCGACGTGCAATCTGGATTGAAGGACCATTGGAGTTCGGAAGGAGCGCTAGGGCTCTGAAGGACCGCTGGGGGTCTAAAGTACTGGTGCTAGACTCAGTGCTAACATTACAATTTAAATTTATCTCAACAAATAAAAACTATCTATATTTTAGCGTATCTAAGGATGCAATGAATGATGTATGCGTGCATGCAGTGTAAGCATGCGCAATGATCGATATCTAGTGGTATGATGAATGAAACGTGGAATGATTTTTCCTTTTGTTTTTGTTTTTGGTTCTTTTCTTTTTTGATTCTTTTTGCTCTTTTGCTCTTTATTGACTCTTTTGCTCTTTATTGACTTTTTTGCTCTTTTGCTCTTTCTTGACTTTTCCGCTGATCTCATCAACTCGCAGGACTCTCGACGGGAGATATGGGGATTACCCAAAGTAGTGGTACCGAAGTGCGGGTTATTGTGATTTGTTGCTTGGAGTGATTATGCATTCGTCTTGTTTGCAAATTTATGAGAGATAATCTCCTTTTTGTGATTTTTAGAAATTTCGCAATGATTGTAATGCTTTTGATTATGCACATGTTCCGCAATTCAGTATCATTTACCACAAAACATCTTTTTAAAGAAAATAGGGAAATGAGAGAATAAAGAAAGAGTTTAATATCCAAATGGAAACCGAGTGCGCAGAAGGTCACACTGGCTGAAAATTACATTGGGAGTTTAAACTACAAAAAGAAGGAAGAAAAGGAAAGAGCAGATCTTTTGATTGTTTGTATCTTTGAGGTAACAATGCCAATCACCCATGCACATGACCTTGAGCATTCATCATCCAACTTTCGGAGGTATTGACTGCCTTTGTATCTGTCCAAAGTCCAACTTTTGACCCTAATTTTTGCCTGGACTGCTCTTTAGAGTTTTCAATCCACCGGGTCGCTCTAATTTTTGCCTAGGCCGCCCTTTCGGATTTTCAACCTAGCGAGCTCATTTTTGCTTGGCTCATCTTTCTCTTTTTTCCATATATTTCTTTAGGCATAGTACTAACTACATCTGAGTCCACTGGGAGTGGGAGGTCTTCACCGTCCATCTTTGTGAGAATTAAGGCTCCTCCAGAGAATGCTTTCTTTACCACACAAGGTCCTTCTTGAGCACGAGATCTCCTTCTTGAAACTGCCGAGGGGAACTTTCTTATCATAAGCTTTCTTCATTCCTTGCTGATACAACTGCCCGTGACACAAAGCAACCACTCTCTTTTCCTCTATGAGGTTCAACTGATCCAAACGAGCTTGAACGCATTATGCCTCTTCTAATTTCGTTTCCATTATCACCCGCAGAGAGGGTATTTCGACTTCGATGGGAAGAACTGCTTCCATCCCATATACTAGTGAGAATGGTGTTGCCCCTGTTGACGAGCGAACTGAGGTCTGATACCCATGCAAAGCGAAAGGCAGCATTTCATGCCAGTCCCTGAAGGTCACCACCATCTTTTGCACAATCTTCTTTATGTTCTTATTTGCCGCTTCGACTGCCCCATTCATCTTTGGACGGTATGGGGAGGAGTTATGATGCTGAATTTTGAAGTCGTCACACAACTTTTTCATCATCTTGTTGTTCAGGTTGGTTCCATTATCCGTGATGATCTTATTTGGAAGACCGTAACGGCAGATCAAATTTCTTTTTATGAACTTGACAACCACAAATTTTGTTACACTGGCATAAGAAGCGGCCTCGACCCATTTGGTGAAATAATCAATAGCGACAGGAATGAAGCGATGCCCATTTGATGCCTTGGGTTCGATGGGACCGATGACATCCATTCCCCACATTGAGAATGGCCATGGTGCTGTTAGGACATTCAAAGAAGCAGGTGACACATGGATATTGTCAGCGTAGACTTGACACTTGTGGCATTTTCTCACGTAGTTAAAGCAGTCGGTCTCCATTGACAACCAGTAGTAGCCGGCCCTTAAGATTTTTCTTGCCATGGTGTGCCCGTTAGAATGAGTTCCGAACGAGCCTTCATGGACCTCTTTCATAATTATTTCCGCTTCTTCTTTTGCTACACATCTGAGGAGGACCATATCGTGATTCCTCTTGTAAAGCACCTCCCCGTTAAGGAAGAAACCCATTGACAACCTCCTAAGTGTCCTCTTATCATTATCAGTGGCACCAGGAGGGTATTCGCTGCTTGTGATATAGTGTTTGATATCGTAATACCAAGGTTTATTATCAGGCTCTTCTTCTATTGCCACACAATGATGTGCCGGTAGGTCTCGATGCTGAATTCGGATGAATGTCAGACTTTTGTTGTCATTGATATTGAACATTGATGACAAAGTCGCTAAGGCGCCCACCAACTGTTTTTCTTCACGAGGGAGGTGGTGGAAAGTAATCTCTTCGAACTGTTCAATCATCTTTTGGATGTGATCGCGATAAGGGATCAATTTGGAATCCCTGGTTTCCCAGTCACCTTTTATCTGATGGATGACTAAAGCTGAGTCCCCATATACATCGAGTCTTTTGACTTTCCATTCAAGGGCCGCTTTGATGCCTAGGATACATGCTTCATATTCTACGATGTTATTGGTGCAATAGAAGCTCAGTCTAGCAGTAAATGGTATGAAGCGGTTATCAGGAGAAATCAATACAGCTCCGACCCCATGCCCATACAAATTGGAAGCGCCGTCGAATGACATTCTCCACCTTTCGTTGTCTGGAGATTTCCCTTCTCCGAATAGAGCCATTATATCTTCATCTGGGAAATCACACTGCATTGATTGGTAATCCTCAATGGGCTGGTGCGCCAAGTATTCAGTTAAGGCACTACCTTTGATTGCTTTCTGGGTGACATACAAGAGGTCGTATTCGGATAGTAGCATTTGCCAGCGGGCGATTCTTCCTGTGAGTGCAGGTTTTTCAAAAATGTACTTGATTGGATCCATTTTAGATACCAACCACGTCGTGTGGCTCAACATATATTGCCTCAGACGATGTGCAGCCCAGGCCAAAGCACAACACGTTCTTTCCAACAATGAGTATCTTGCCTCGCACTCGGTGAACTTCTTGCTTAGGTAGTAGATGGCGTGTTATTTCCTTCCGGACTCATCATGTTGCCCCAGTACACATCCCATTGATTTGTCTAGCACTGTTAAGTACAGAATGAGAGGTCTGCCCTGCGCAGGTGGCATCAGAATCAGTGGATTTTGGAGGTACCTCTTGATCATTTCAAAGGCTTCTTGGCAATTATCATTCCACTTTGTTTCTTGGTTCTTGCACATCAATTTGAAGATAGGCTCGCAGGTCGATGTTAATTGGGATATGAATCTGGAGATGTAGTTTAACCTTCCCAGAAACCCACGAACTTCTCTTTCGGCGCTGGCATTTCTAATATTGCTCGTACTCTGGTTGGATCCACTTCTATTCCCCTCTGACTGACTATGAACCCTAACAACTTTCCTGATCTTACGTCGAAAGTACATTTGGCAGGGTTTAATTTGAGTTTGAACTTCCTTAGACGTTCAAAGAGTTTTCGCAGATTGACAACATGTTATTCTTCGGTCTTGGATTTAATTTGCGATCATGTCATCCACGTAGACTTCTATTTCCTTATCCATCATATCATGGAATAAAGTTACCATCGCCCTTTGGTACGTTGCACCAGCATTCTTTAGGCCGAATGGCATTATTTTGTAGCAGAAGGTGCCCCAAAGAGTGATGAAGGTGGTTTTCTCCATGTCTTCAAGGGCCATCTTGATTTGATTATATCCGGAATATCCGTCCATGAAGGAGAAAATAGAGTGTTGCGTTGTGCTATCTACCAGGACATCAATGTGAGGCAAGGGAAAGTCATCTTTAGGGCTGGCTCTATTCAGATCCCGATAGTCAACACACATCCGAACTTTCCCATTTTTCTTTGGAACCGGGACAATCTTGGCTACCCATTGAGGATATTTTGCTACTGCTAAGAATCCAGCATCAAATTGCTTCTTGACCTCATCTCTGATTTTCGGTGACATATCTGACTTCATCCTTCTTAGCTTTTGTTTTACCGGCAGGCATTCGGGCTTTACTGGTAACTTATGCTCGACTATGTTGGGGTCCAGTCCAGGCATGTCTTGGTATGTGTCATGCCCTAATTTTGTCCGGCTAATCGAAAAAATCCCAAAAATTTTATTTTCGTCGTTTTAATCGTACGCGTGTCTTTTACGCTCATCGTACAACGTTTATTTTGGTGCTCGTTTTTATTTATTTATTTATTTTGATAGTCGTATAGCTATTAGATTAGTTTATTATTGTTGGTACAAAAATATGCGAAACATAATCAAAAATAGAATAAACAATTAATTTGAATAGTCAAAAGTTTTGTTATATAATCAAGTTTTTACAAATACAAAACCAGCAAAAAGAAATAGTACAAAAATTAAAAATACAAAAAATACAAAAAAAGAGAAGAAAAGGGGGCGCAGCTGCTAGCTGCCCTAGCTAGGGTTTTTCCCCTCAATGACTGTCCTTTTGTGCCACCTATAGCCAGCTAGCTGTTGTCCTTGATCCTTATCCAATTGCTGTCCTTTTTGATTCCTCACCTCCATCACACCAATTCACCTATAAAATCCAAACAACAATGAACAGTCAAAGAGGAGGCACGGATACACAGAAAACACACACAGTCAAAAAAAGAAACAAAAAAAACAAAAAAAAGAGTAAGAACAGAATCGAAAGAGGAAAAGAAACTACCACCATCATCTCCACCATACCTCATCCTCCCTCTCCGCCTACCCTACTCTCCCTCACCTCCACGATTTCTCCTCTCCCACCACAACAACAACCCTCCGGCCACTGTGACCATACCACACCTCACCTCCCAAACAGCCACCAAAACCCCCTTTCTCACGGCCGAACCAGCACCGTACCCCCCCCCAACACCATCGTACAACCGTTCGCACCTCCTCCTCTATCTCCCTCTATTTCGTCCTTCGACCATCACCACCACCGTCCTTGATCTAAACTAGAATAACAAACAGTAGCAAAATAGAGTCAGATTTAGAAAAAGAGAAGAGGTTGAAACTGAAAAAGGAAGCAAAAAAAGAGTTTATGCTCACTCACAGATTCCGGCCACCGTACACGGTGGCCATTGGCCGTGAACCATCAAAGGCGCCTCCATCTTCTCGTTTCGCCACCATCGCTGTCAACACTGCCACAGTGTTCGTCCCCATAGTGAGCGTTCGTCGCCGTCACTGAAGCACCACCATCGACGCACTACCACCGTCGCCGCTGGCCTCGCCTCACTCCCTCTCTCTCTCCCAACCACCGTAGTCAACAAACCCCGCAACGACCTAGCACCGTAAACCACCACCGCACAACCACCCCTCTCCCTCTACAAACTGCCTGAACTCCTCCCCAGCGCCTCGACGAGCAGCAGGTCGCCGTCACGACGCTGTTTCCTCCTCCAACCACCGTCCATCTCTCTCGTTCCTCACACCATCACCCAACCACTGTTTTCCCTCTTTCTCCCTCATTTCCGTTTTCCTCCCTCACCATCGAACTCTCATTTTCTTTCTCCCTCACCGAAACCTTCTCTCACTCTCTCTCTCCGGATATTTCTCTCACCCTCCAACGTGTTTGTGGTTTGTGCGGCTGGAAGAGATAGGAACAAAATTAGGGTTCCCATCTCTAATTTGGTTATATATGATATATTATTATATTATTATTCTTTATTTATTTTAAATTTTTTAGATCAGACTATTTATGTTTACACCCCAGATGTGTCGCTGTTACCACCCCTGTGTATTTTAAAGACCAAATTTTTATTCACACCCATTTCTTTTAATGATACAACCTCTCAGTTTCAAACATCAAATTTTTATTCACACCCTCAACTTTAACGATGCAATTCTTTTTTATTATACCAGGACGCTTCCAAAACTTTTTTTTACCATCAAACTCACATAAAAATAGGTTGTTACTAATGGTCACTGAGTTTAATTTGTTTGATCGTTAATAACAACTTTAGTTTTCAAACGAGCTATGAGTGACAACCACCCTGAGTTTTACTTGTTTGGTCGTTACGAATACCTCTCCAAATTTCAAAAATAATTAATAAAACCAAACGCACAAACTTTTTGAACCCTAGAACTACGTAGCCTTTGATTCTCTACCAAGAGATATGTAGGAGCAGGGTCACGCCCCTGTCAAGCGCAAAAATAAACAATTTCCATTACCTTTCTTTCTTAATTCATTTTTACAAAAAACCACAAAATATAAATAGGGGATTAAGTCGGTCGTACGATCGGGTTAGTCAGCTTTTTGGGACCACGAATGAACCGTACAGATCAGGTCCTAAAATCCCTGTTTAAAATAAATAATTTCTAAATTAAAAAAATACAAACACATCTCTTTCATTTCAAAAATCAAAAATCTTATTTTCAAAGTAGGGGATTAAGTCGGTCGTACGGCCGAGTTAGTCATCGTTTTAGGATAAGTGAACTGTGGTCCTTCAGAGCCCCAGCGCTCCTTCAGCCCTCAGCTGCCCTTCAGAGCCCCAGCGCTCCTTCAGACCCCCAGTGGTCCTTCAACACAGATCACACAGTCCTAAAACCCCTATATTAAAAAACACCAACCAACAAACATTTTCTAAACCAAGAACTACGTAGCTTTGATTTCTCCATCGCACCTGGAGATACGTAGGAGCAGGGGCTCTCTCCTGTCAAGCACAAAAAACTAAAATTTTTATTAAGTCTTTTTCTTTCAAAAAAAGGGTAAAAATCAACATTTTCAAAATTAACATTTTTTTCTACAACTAATTAGCAGGTAACATTTCTTAGGAAGGATGTCGTGGGGTGCTAACACCTTCCCCATGCATAACCGACTCCCGAACCCTAATCTGGTCCCAAGTGAAGTCGCCAGCTGTAGCAACCGAAAAATCTGAATGAGGGATTCTTCGTCATTTTTGAATGAAGCCGTCATCAATATTTATTTAACAGGAAAAACATTGAAAAAACCTTTATTTTTGGGTTCGGGTATTGATTATGTGTGGGGAAGGTATTAGCACCCCACAACATCCTTTCAAAAAAAGGGTTACCTTTTAATTTAATGTGTAGAAAAAAAATTAATTCAAAGAAAACACTCTAATTTACCCTTTTTATTATTTGCGAAATTGAAAAGGAAAACCTAATAAAAATTTTAGTTTTTTTGCGCTTGACAGGAGTGGGCCCCTGCTCCTACTTATCCCCAGGTGCGATGGAGAAATCAAAGCTACGTAGTTCTTGGATAGAAAATGTTTGTGTGTTTGGTGTTTTTTATTTATTTTTGAAATTGGGAGAATTATTCGTAATGACCAAACAAGTAAAACTTAGAGTGGTCATCACTCATAGCCCATTTGAAAACTATAGTGGTTACTAACGGTCAAACAAGTTGAGCTCTGAGTGACTATTTGTAATGAATCACTTTTTTATGTGAGTTTGATTGTTTGAAAGGAAAGAAAAAGGAAAAAAGAAGAAAAATTGATTTGAAAGCATTACGGTGTAATAAAAAAATGCAATGGGTTATGGTAAAAAAAAGGGTAGGTGCAATTAACAACAGGGGGTGCGAAGAGCAACAGAGGCTGTATTTAAAAATATTGAGGTGCAGTTAGCGAACCCAATCCGTCTCTGAGGCCCAGATTGCGAATATGGGCTTTTAGTGAGGGGGTTATGACAAGGAAAATGGGGAGTGCCATTATAAATCAGATTAATAAACATTTAAAATGAAAATAAGATAAAAGGGAGGGGGGGCGCTGATATTAACATGAAATGGTGTAAATAACAATAAGGAAGGGGGTGTTATCTTAATGAAATACAGGGGTGTAAGTAGCAAACAGAATTAGAAAAAATTGAAATGAAATAAATAAATAAAAGGAGATGGGTATATAAGGTAAATGCTAAACTAGAAAACCCTAATTTTTAACCCTAATTTTTAATTTCTTCTCCTCACCGCCGTTCACACTCATCTTCCCCTCACCAATCCAGATTTCGTTTTCCTCTCCCCCCGTGGCCCCCGATCCTCTCTTCCTAATCTTCGATCACTCTCTGCTTCCACCGTAAACAAACCTAATCCCTTTACATTTCACGATGTCGTACCCGTCTTCTCCAAGAGAGAACACGATTTTCTTTTCAAAAAAAAAGAAAAAAAGACAAAGGTAAGAAAGACTTGGAGAGAGAAAACGAGAGAGAGAGAGAGAGAGAGAGAGAGAGAGAGAGAGAGCGAGAATGGAGGGGTTAGGACGCGGTGGTGGTTAGCGTTGCGAGGAGAGGGATGACGGTGGAGATGACGTTTTAGTGGTTGTTTGCGAAAGGGGAGAGTGCGGTGGTGGTTTTGGCTACGGTGTGGCGGTGATTTAGGTGAGGGTGGAGAGGGTTCAATGGTGGCTCTAGTTAGCTTGAGTTTAGGCGGTGATGAGGGCGGTTCTATGTTGGTGGAGTGGTGGTCGCGGAGGAAGTAGTGGGAAAGGGAAGCGACGGCAGTGGTGTGGTTTCGATGGTGTTACGTTTGTGGTGGTGGTCTTGGGGTGGTTGTTTGGTGGTTTTTTCGTGATGGAGGTTGTCGGTGGGGTGCGGTGGTTCACGGTGATGTTGTGGTGGTTGTGAGTATACAGTGGTGGAGATGTTTTGTGCTGTGGTTGTTCTTTCCTGGGGTTTTCCGGCGAGGCTGTGGCGTCGTCCACTGTGGACGGTGGCCGGAGGTATTTCCTCACTGTCTCCTCTCAGCGTGTCTCCTCCCTCTCCCTACATTCTGTTTTTTCCCTAAATGAACTGATTCTGATTTGTAACCCTAAATTTTTTAACTAAACCTATTGCTAATCTTTCAAAAGAAGAAGAAGAAGATAAAATGAACCTATTTTAAACAACTTAATCATGATAGGGAAACCAAAAAAAGACTACATTTTGAAAAAAAATAGGTTAGACCACCCTTTTCCAGCCTCTAAAATAGATTCCTGTTGCTTACTGCTTGCTGCTACTATCACTTTGTTTCAAAAAAAATTGGTGCTTTGCCGTTAGGGTTTCAGTATGAAACCCTAAACTTTTGCTCTGAATTTTCGTGTGAATTTTCTCTCAGTTTTTGTGCCTCTGTTGCTATGTGTGTGAGTATTTCAGTCACTCTGTCCTCCCCTAATTGTGCCCCACAGTTTGGTATTTATAGGCCAATTGGTTGTTAGACTATCTGATAACCTTAGAGGGGGGGTGAATAAGGTTATGTGTAAATCTTGGATTCTTTTCAAAATAAATTATAAGTTTGTTTAAATCAAATGCGGAAAAAGAGATTTGAACTTATCAAATATATGCAAGCAGGCAGATCAGGCACAATGAGATATTACTCTATATTCAATATCCACAATAAGGTTGTTTAATAAGTAATGCAGTGATATTGAATATAACAGATCTACAGTAGTGATAGAGAGGATGATAGATGAACAGATCTGTAGTACAGTATAACTATAACCAGATTAACAGATTCAGATCAGAGTAGTGATATAGTTATACAATAAATCCACTGAGCAATATTATAAACAGATATAAAATAGTATAATATGGACAGATCTAAACAATAAGAAATGTAAAGAGATAGGGATAGAGATACACCAGAAATTTAGCGAGCTTCGGGATAAAAGCCCTACGTCCTCGGCCTCAGGCTTTGCAACCCTTGGACTTGATGATAACCACTATATGAAGAACAAATGTTTTACAAACAATCAACTCCAAATAGCAAATCCCAATTCCCCCGAACTGAGAACCCGAGCACACAGCTAAGGATTTCGACACCGCTTCAATCTCCTGATTGAACGACCCAAGAGCACCTCCCAGGATTTCAAACCAACTCAATCTCCTGATTGAGAGACCCAAGAAAACTTCCCAGGATTTCAAACCAACTCAATCTCCTGATTGAGAGACCCAAGAACAAATCCCAGGATTTCAGAGTGACCCCACAAATAGAGTAACGAATACAAACAGAGATCTATGATCCAATCACCTCAGATATAATGACAGTATAGTGACTAAGAGATGAGTGATATGGAAAATAGAAAATGATATGAAAGTTGAAGCTCTATTTTCTCTCTCTCTGATCTAGAAATTCCGTATGAGAGGAAGAGAGAATTGTTGAGAAGTGTGGTGTGAGGTGTTTTGAAATGTGAAACACACTTGCCTATTTATAGGCGTAGGAAAATATGAAAATACATTTAGTACTTGATATAATCGATTATGGCCTTTATGTTTTTCAAGTGCATAATCGATTATAGATGTATAAGGAAACATTTTGAAAGCTTGATAATCGATTATTGATATTAGTTCAAATAGGCACATAATCGATTATTGTTGTCAATGATGGCTTCATAATCGATTATATAATGATGATATAATCGATTAGAGTTGTCAAGAAAGGAAGGAAGCAAGCTTGATAAATCGAATATGTGATATAGTGTAAGGAAGCCCATAATCGATTATGTTGTTTAAAAAGGAAACTTTCTTTTGTTTGATAATCGATTGTTTGCTTCATGTATATCAAGCACATAATCGATTTATTGATCTAAAAAAGGAAGGAAAGACAATACCTTAATCGATTATTTGTTTTAGTTAAAATAGGAGAGTAATCGATTATGTGCTCTGAAAACATTCAGGCACATAATCTATTACCATAATCTATTATCTTTGTAAAAATATAGGATTTTAATTTCAAGCCTTCAACCAAAATATTTTTAGAAATATTTTTCAAAACTATTTTGATGCACCATGCATGTTTTGAAAAACTCATCTCTCAGCTACTAAAAGTCATAGACCTTCAGTGATAGGACCTTACACAGTGTCCTAAAGAAAGCTTATAAACAATTTAGGTCTTTAGTTTGCTTCTTCTTCAAGCTGCTCCATTTTAATCTTCCTGCTCTTTGCTTTATGTCCTGTACTTAATTCAACTTGAACCATTAGTAGATAAGATGTAATTTGTTATCATACAAAACAAGGAGTGTTTGACCTTGGTTCAACAAACTCCCCCTTTTTGATGATAACAAATTACATTATGCATAGGGAGGCCATAATAGAGAAACAATGGCAGAAGCTCCCCCTAAGCATAAGCATAACAGAATAAGTAGTATGACAGCAGGATAGCAGCATTTTTTTTCTCCCCCATTAAATAATAACATTCATATTCTCTCCCTTAACATGCAATTTCTCCCCCTTTGTTTTCATCAAAAAGGAGGTGGGGTGAATACATACAACATAAGCACTTTATAAACTTGCATAATAAATAAGCAGCATTGCATAGCATATGATATATCAAAAACAGTAGTTCATGCTATGCTCCCCCTTACTTGGTGATCCCCCTGATTAATTTTAGAATGCAAAGCTTAGCCAAAAGAGGGTGGACCATCACAGTTTAAAAAAGATATTTAGAGAAAATAGGATACCCAAGATAATATGCCATACTTGGTTCAACAATATAGGTATCATATTTAACTTAAAAATATGTTGCATCAAAGATCCATCACAATAGAGAGAAGAAAAAAGACTTTGATGCACACAAAAAAATTTTATTTCACAAAAGTGAT
Organism: Astragalus membranaceus; assembly: GCA_039519185.1. Classification (NCBI taxonomy): domain Eukaryota; kingdom Viridiplantae; phylum Streptophyta; class Magnoliopsida; order Fabales; family Fabaceae; genus Astragalus; species Astragalus membranaceus. The sequence goes on from CM076849.1 coordinate 18,818,874, forward strand.
AAAATATTCTTAAGGTGAATAGAACTTTTCCAATCTAACCTTCACCGGTGATTCTTCCTCTATTGTTGATATTACTATTCACATGACTGCTGTTTGAGTATTAAGGATCTTTTTGAGTCTCCAGTCGTGAACTTTGAGTCTCTGCTATCAAGGTATCGATCTGACCCCCATACCTTGTAACACACCTGCACTAAGATCAAGTGGAAAATTTTGGTACCCAATTCTCTTTGGGTCATTTGGGGTTAGTCATCAAGGGGTTTGTTTTCATAATCCACCTTGGTTTCTCACAAGCAGGTATAAGGGTACCAAGCTCACACAATTTACGAATAGGACATCTAAGTGAGCTATGGTTCCCTTTTTGACAATAAGTGCAAGAGAAAACAGTAGGTGTATAACTTGAAGTAGCAGCTACAAAAGTCATTTTCTTTTTCAAAACAGAGGAGGTGGAACTACCTTCATACCCAATACCTCTCCTATCAACATATTCATGTTGGGAGTGCAGTATCTTGGTTAAGGTATTTTCACCAACCTCAAACCTTTTTAAAGTTTCTTTCAAAATTTCATTTTCAACCTTGGCTTTTTCAAAATTTTGTTTAAGCTCAAGAAACTCAAGGTTGAATGGTTTTATTTCATGTAGCTCATTCTTCAACTTAACTACCTCATTTTCAAGAGTCTCGATTTGAGTGGACAAGCTTTTGTTGCTTTTTGTTAATTTCTTAGATTTTAACAAAAGAGTTTCGTGTTCAAAATACAGAGCGTCGAAAGCTTCACTCAGATCGTGACTACTATAGGCATTATCAACTACATCATCATGCATAGAGGAATCAGAAAGTCTAAGTTCATTAAGGGTTACCTCAGATGTGTCTTTTTCCATATGCGAAACAGCATTGGCAGTCTGCTCTTCTTCATCTGTTTCACTGTCAGTGCCAAGACTGTCCCATATTGTAGCTTTAGATGTTTCACATGCCGTGAGACAAATGGCATTTGCAACCTCCTCTTCTTCACTGTCAGTATAGTTGTTCCATGTAGCCTTCTTAGCTTTCTTGGATTTCTTTGAGTTATTTCTCTTTTCAAGTTTGTTGAATCTCATGAATTCTTCAAATAATTCAGCCATGTCTTCATCATCATATTCTTCATCAGACTCAACCTCTTTCCTTGATACCTTAGGTGTTTTAGCAGCAAGAGCAAGAGATTTTATTTCTTTTACCATTTCTTTTTCTTGACTCTTTTTGGCAGCCAATACAACCTCAAAGGCTAGAAGTGACCCGATAAGATCTTCTTGAGGCAGAGTACCAATATCTTTGGCTTCAGTGATTGCACAAGTTTTTGGAAAGAACTCACCAGTCAGAGATGCAAGAATCTTCCCATTTATATCTTTTGTAGAATACCTTTTTCCCAGTGCCCTTAGGTTGTTTATAATCAGATTCAGTCTCTGGTGCATAGCTGCAACAGATTCACCTTCCTTCATTTTGAATGATTCATACTCAGAAGTTAGGATTCTGATTTTTGAATCCTTTACTTGGCTTGTACCGACATGTGTAGCTTCCAGACAATCCCAGATTTCTTTTGCTGTTTGACACCCTTTTACTCTTCCATACTCTTCTTTACAAAGTGATAGGTGAAGAATATTCATAGCCTTGGCATTTTGAAATATTTTGTCAAGCTCAGATTTTCTCAGCTCGCTCAGATCGATGGTGTAGATGTCTTCAATTGGAACTTCTTCTGCTTTGCCGGTGGCTTGACTTTTTGTAGTGTCTCCATCAGTACCACCTGGTTTTGTAATTTTGATCTTCATAGGAATCAGTGGTCCATCAACAATAATTCTCCACAGTGTGAAATCTATAGCCTGCACATGACATTTCATTCGACTACTCCAATAGTCATAGTTAGTCCCATCAAACAGGGGTGGCCTATTGAAGGATATCCCCTCTTTCATAAAAGAACCCATAATCACAGATAGATAAATAAAATTTAGGGTAAAATATGTTTTTAATCCCTACAAAATCGGCTCCTTCTAAGTTTAGTCCCTACATTAACGAAATAGGCGTTTTGGTCCTCATCTTATTTTTTCGTTTTCAATTTTAGTCCCTCATGACTTTTAATAGCGCTTCAAAACTTTTAATAGCGCTTATAAAACGTCAAAAAAGCGCTATTAAAAGTTTTGAAGCGCTATTAAAATTCATGAGGGACTACAATTGAAAACGGCAAAATAAGATGAGGACCAAAACGCCTATTTCGTTAATGTAGGGACTAAACTTAGAAGGGGCCGATTTTGTAGGGACTAAAAACATATTTAACCCTAAAATTTAAATTGCGAGATGTAAAGCTCTATATGCAATTTCTAGCTCTTGATACCACTTGTTAGACTATCTGATAACCTTAGAGGGGGGGTGAATAAGGTTATGTGTAAATCTTGGATTCTTTTCAAAATAAATGATAAGTTTGTTTAAATCAAATGCGGAAAAAGAGATTTGAACTTATCAAATATATGCAAGCAGGCAGATCAGGCACAATGAGATATTACTCTATATTCAATATCCACAATAAGGTTGTTTAATAAGTAACGCAATGATATTGAATATAACAGATCTACAGTAGTGATAGAGAGGATGATAGATGAACAGATCTGTAGTACAGTATAACTATAACCAGATTAACAGATTCAGATCAGAGTAGTGATATAGTTATACAGTAAATCCACTGAGCAATATTATAAACAGATGCAAAATAGTATAATATGGACAGATCTAAACAATAAGAAATGTAAAGAGATAGGGATAGAGATACACCAGGAATTTAGCGAGCTTCGGGATAAAAGCCCTACGTCCTCGGCCTCAGGCTTTGCAACCCTTGGACTTGATGTTAACCACTATATGAAGAACAAATGTTTTACAAACAATCAACTCCAAATAGCAAATCCCAATTCCCCCGAACTGAGAACCCGAGCACACAGCTAAGGATTTCAACACCGCTTCAATCTCCTGATTGAACGACCCAAGAGCACCTCCCAGGATTTCAAACCAACTCAATCTCCTGATTGAGAGACCCAAGAAAACTTCCCAGGATTTCAAACCAACTCAATCTCCTGATTGAGAGACCCAAGAACAAATCCCGGGATTTCAGAGTGACCCCACAAATAGAGTAACGAATACAAACAGAGATCTATGATCCAATCACCTCAGATATAATGACAGTATAGTGACTAAGAGATGAGTGATATGGAAAATAGAAAATGATATGAAAGTTGAAGGCTCTATTTTCTCTCTCTCTCAGATCTAGAAATTTCGTATGAGAGGAAGAGAGAATTGTTGAGAAGTGTGGTGTGAGGTGTTTTGAAATGTGAAACACACTTGCCTATTTATAGGCGTAGGAAAATATGAAAATACATTTAGTACTTGATATAATCGATTATGGCCTTTATGTTTTTCAAGTGCATAATCGATTATAGATGTATAAGGAAACATTTTGAAAGCTTGATAATCGATTATTGATATTAGTTCAAATAGGCACATAATCGATTATTGTTGTCAAGGATGGCTTCATAATCGATTATATAATGATGATATAATCGATTAGAGTTGTCAAGAAAGGAAGGAAGCAAGCTTGATAATCGAATATGTGATATAGTGTAAGGAAGCCCATAATCGATTATGTTGTTTAAAAAGGAAACTTTCTTTTGTTTGATAATCGATTGTTTGCTTCATGTATATCAAGCACATAATCGATTTATTGATCTAAAAAAGGAAGGAAAGACAATACCTTAATCGATTATTTGTTTTAGTTAAAATAGGAGAGTAATCGATTATGTGCTCTGAAAACATTCAGGCACATAATCTATTACCATAATCTATTATCTTTGTAAAAATATAGGATTCTAATTTCAAGCCTTCAACCAAAATATTTTTAGAAATATTTTTCAAAACTATTTTGATGCACCATGCATGTTTTGAAAAACTCATCTCTCAGCTACTAAAAGTCATAGACCTTCAGTGATAGGACCTTACACAGTGTCCTAAAGAAAGCTTATAAACAATTTAGGTCTTTAGTTTGTTTCTTCTTCAAGCTGCTCCATTTTAATCTTCCCGCTCTTTGCTTTATGTCCTGTACTTAATTCAACTTGAACCATTAGTAGATAAGATGTAATTTGTTATCATACAAAACAAGGAGTGTTTGACCTTGGTTCAACAAACTCCCCCTTTTTGATGATAACAAATTACATTATGCATAGGGAGGCCATAATAGAGAAACAATGGCAGAAGCTCCCCCTAAGCATAAGCATAACAGAATAAGTAGTATGACAGCAGGATAGCAGCATTTTTTTTCTCCCCCATTAAATAATAACATTCATATTCTCTCCCTTAACATGCAATTTCTCCCCCTTTGTTTTCATCAAAAAGGAGGTGGGGTGAATACATACAACATAAGCACTTTATAAACTTGCATAATAAATAAGCAGCATTGCATAGCATATGATATATCAAAAACAGTAGTTCATGCTATGCTCCCCCTTACTTGGTGATCCCCCTGATTAATTTTAGAATGCAAAGCTTAGCCAAAAGAGGGTGGACCATCACAGTTTAAAAAAGATATTTAGAGAAAATAGGATACCCAAGATAATATGCCATACTTGGTTCAACAATATAGGTATCATATTTAACTTAAAAATATGTTGCATCAAAGATCCATCACAATAGAGAGAAGAAAAAAGACTTTGATGCACACAAAAAAATTTTATTTCACAAAAGTGATAAAATATTCTTAAGGTGAATAGAACTTTTCCAATCTAACCTTCACCGGTGATTCTTCCTCTATTGTTGATATTACTATTCACATGACTGCTGTTTGAGTATTAAGGATCTTTTTGAGTCTCCAGTCGTGAACTTTGAGTCTCTGCTATCAAGGTATCGATCTGACCCCCATACCTTGTAACACACCTGCACTAAGATCAAGTGGAAAATTTTGGTACCCAATTCTCTTTGGGTCATTTGGGGTTAGTCATCAAGGGGTTTGTTTTCATAATCCACCTTGGTTTCTCACAAGCAGGTATAAGGGTACCAAGCTCACACAATTTACGAATAGGACATCTAAGTGAGCTATGGTTCCCTTTTTGACAATAAGTGCAAGAGAAAACAGTAGGTGTATAACTTGAAGTAGCAGCTACAAAAGTCATTTTCTTTTTCAAAACAGAGGAGGTGGAACTACCTTCATACCCAATACCTCTCCTATCAACATATTCATGTTGGGAGTGCAGTATCTTGGTTAAGGTATTTTCACCAACCTCAAACCTTTTTAAAGTTTCTTTCAAAATTTCATTTTCAACCTTGGCTTTTTCAAAATTTTGTTTAAGCTCAAGAAACTCAAGGTTGAATGGTTTTATTTCATGTAGCTCATTCTTCAACTTAACTACCTCGTTTTCAAGAGTCTCGATTTGAGTGGACAAGCTTTTGTTGCTTTTTGTTAATTTCTTAGATTTTAACAAAAGAGTTTCGTGTTCAAAATACAGAGCGTCGAAAGCTTCACTCAGATCGTGACTACTATAGGCATTATCAACTACATCATCATGCATAGAGGAATCAGAAAGTCTAAGTTCATTAAGGGTTACCTCAGATGTGTCTTTTTCCATATGCGAAACAGCATTGGCAGTCTGCTCTTCTTCATCTGTTTCACTGTCAGTGCCAAGACTGTCCCATATTGTAGCTTTAGATGTTTCACATGCCGTGAGACAAATGGCATTTGCAACCTCCTCTTCTTCACTGTCAGTATAGTTGTTCCATGTAGCCTTCTTAGCTTTCTTGGATTTCTTTGAGTTATTTCTCTTTTCAAGTTTGTTGAATCTCATGAATTCTTCAAATAATTCAGCCATGTCTTCATCATCATATTCTTCATCAGACTCAACCTCTTTCCTTGATACCTTAGGTGTTTTAGCAGCAAGAGCAAGAGATTTTATTTCTTTTACCATTTCTTTTTCTTGACTCTTTTTGGCAGCCAATACAACCTCAAAGGCTAGAAGTGACCCGATAAGATCTTCTTGAGGCAGAGTACCAATATCTTTGGCTTCAGTGATTGCACAAGTTTTTGGAAAGAACTCACCAGTCAGAGATGCAAGAATCTTCCCATTTATATCTTTTGTAGAATACCTTTTTCCCAGTGCCCTTAGGTTGTTTATAATCAGATTCAGTCTCTGGTGCATAGCTGCAACAGATTCACCTTCCTTCATTTTGAATGATTCATACTCAGAAGTTAGGATTCTGATTTTTGAATCCTTTACTTGGCTTGTACCGACATGTGTAGCTTCCAGACAATCCCAGATTTCTTTTGCTGTTTGACACCCTTTTACTCTTCCATACTCTTCTTTACAAAGTGATAGGTGAAGAATATTCATAGCCTTGGCATTTTGAAATATTTTGTCAAGCTCAGATTTTCTCAGCTCGCTCAGATCGATGGTGTAGATGTCTTCAATTGGAACTTCTTCTGCTTTGCCGGTGGCTTGACTTTTTGTAGTGTCTCCATCAGTACCACCTGGTTTTGTAATTTTGATCTTCATAGGAATCAGTGGTCCATCAACAATAATTCTCCACAGTGTGAAATCTATAGCCTGCACATGACATTTCATTCGACTACTCCAATAGTCATAGTTAGTCCCATCAAACAGGGGTGGCCTATTGAAGGATATCCCCTCTTTCATAAAAGAACCCATAATCACAGATAGATAAATAAAATTTAGGGTAAAATATGTTTTTAATCCCTACAAAATCGGCTCCTTCTAAGTTTAGTCCCTACATTAACGAAATAGGCGTTTTGGTCCTCATCTTATTTTTTCGTTTTCAATTTTAGTCCCTCATGACTTTTAATAGCGCTTCAAAACTTTTAATAGCGCTTATAAAACGTCAAAAAAGCGCTATTAAAAGTTTTGAAGCGCTATTAAAATTCATGAGGGACTACAATTGAAAACGGCAAAATAAGATGAGGACCAAAACGCCTATTTCGTTAATGTAGGGACTAAACTTAGAAGGGGCCGATTTTGTAGGGACTAAAAACATATTTAACCCTAAAATTTAAATTGCGAGATGTAAAGCTCTATATGCAATTTCTAGCTCTTGATACCACTTGTTAGACTATCTGATAACCTTAGAGGGGGGGTGAATAAGGTTATGTGTAAATCTTGGATTCTTTTCAAAATAAATGATAAGTTTGTTTAAATCAAATGCGGAAAAAGAGATTTGAACTTATCAAATATATGCAAGCAGGCAGATCAGGCACAATGAGATATTACTCTATATTCAATATCCACAATAAGGTTGTTTAATAAGTAACGCAATGATATTGAATATAACAGATCTACAGTAGTGATAGAGAGGATGATAGATGAACAGATCTGTAGTACAGTATAACTATAACCAGATTAACAGATTCAGATCAGAGTAGTGATATAGTTATACAGTAAATCCACTGAGCAATATTATAAACAGATGTAAAATAGTATAATATGGACAGATCTAAACAATAAGAAATGTAAAGAGATAGGGATAGAGATACACCAGGAATTTAGCGAGCTTCGGGATAAAAGCCCTACGTCCTCGGCCTCAGGCTTTGCAACCCTTGGACTTGATGATAACCACTATATGAAGAACAAATGTTTTACAAACAATCAACTCCAAATAGCAAATCCCAATTCCCCCGAACTGAGAACCCGAGCACACAGCTAAGGATTTCAACACCGCTTCAATCTCCTGATTGAACGACCCAAGAGCACCTCCCAGGATTTCAAACCAACTCAATCTCCTGATTGAGAGACCCAAGAAAACTTCCCAGGATTTCAAACCAACTCAATCTCCTGATTGAGAGACCCAAGAACAAATCCCGGGATTTCAGAGTGACCCCACAAATAGAGTAACGAATACAAACAGAGATCTATGATCCAATCACCTCAGATATAATGACAGTATAGTGACTAAGAGATGAGTGATATGGAAAATAGAAAATGATATGAAAGTTGAAGCTCTATTTTCTCTCTCTCTCAGATCTAGAAATTTCGTATGAGAGGAAGAGAGAATTGTTGAGAAGTGTGGTGTGAGGTGTTTTGAAATGTGAAACACACTTGCCTATTTATAGGCGTAGGAAAATATGAAAATACATTTAGTACTTGATATAATCGATTATGGCCTTTATGTTTTTCAAGTGCATAATCGATTATAGATGTATAAGGAAACATTTTGAAAGCTTGATAATCGATTATTGATATTAGTTCAAATAGGCACATAATCGATTATTGTTGTCAAGGATGGCTTCATAATCGATTATATAATGATGATATAATCGATTAGAGTTGTCAAGAAAGGAAGGAAGCAAGCTTGATAATCGATTATGTGATATAGTGTAAGGAAGCCCATAATCGATTATGTTGTTTAAAAAGGAAACTTTCTTTTGCTTGATAATCGATTGTCTGCTTCATGTATATCAAGCACATAATCGATTTATTGATCTAAAAAAGGAAGGAAAGGCAATACCTTAATCGATTATTTGTTTTAGTTAAAATAGGAGAGTAATCGATTATGTGCTCTGAAAACATTCAGGCACATAATCTATTACCATAATCTATTATCTTTGTAAAAATATAGGATTTTAATTTCAAGCCTTCAACCAAAATATTTTTAGAAATATTTTTCAAAACTATTTTGATGCACCATGCATGTTTTGAAAAACTCATCTCTCAGCTACTAAAAGTCATAGACCTTCAGTGATAGGACCTTACACAGTGTCCTAAAGAAAGCTTATAAACAATTTAGGTCTTTAGTTTGCTTCTTCTTCAAGCTGCTCCATTTTAATCTTCCTGCTCTTTGCTTTATGTCCTGTACTTAATTCAACTTGAACCATTAGTAGATAAGATGTAATTTGTTATCATACAAAACAAGGAGTGTTTGACATTGGTTCAACATTGGTGAGGTGCTTAGGAGTCACAAGGACAAGCAGCAGCTGGCTGAGGTGGCGCAAAGGACAGCAATTGAGAGAAAAAAAGGACAAAGGACAGCCATTTGAATTGAGCAAAAGGACAATAGCTATCAATGGAGGAAGGAGAGCATTCAAGGAAAAAAACCCTAGTTAGGGCAGCCAGCAGCAGCTGCACCCCTCTCCCTCTTTTGAATCTTGTATTTCTAATTTTTGTACTATTTATCTCTTTTTGCTATTTTTTGTTTATATGTGTGTAAAAAAAGACTTGATTATGTAATGAAGAGGGTTTTTGCTATTCAGCTCATTCAATTATTTTTTGCACCAATAACTAGACTAATAATAACAATAACTACAAAAATAAAATAAAACGAGCATCAAAACAAATTGTTGCACGAGAGTGCTAAGGACACGCGTGTGACACAACGAGAATAAAAATTTTTTTGGATTTTTGATTACTCGGACAAAATTAGGGTATGGCCTTAAGGTATGTGATGTGGTTGATCTTGAGACGGGCTGTTGGAATGAAGCCTTCCTCCAAGAGAATTTAACTCCCCAATATTTCAACAAATTCATATCCATGCCCCCTCCTACCAGTGATGATGAGGATGATGAGGTTAGATGGAGAGGAACTAGCAATGGTAATTTCCCTATAGAGAGCGCATACACTATGATTTCTACTACAACTGAGGCCTGCGATGGAGAGTGGAAGCATATTTGGGGATGGAAAGGTCTTCATAAGATCCAAACTTTTGCTTGGTTGGAAGTGTTGGACTTGTGGGACTATAGTGTAACCTTAGAGTGGGGGTGAATAAGGTTATGTGCAAAACTTGGATTATTTTCAAAATAAATGATAAGTTTGTTTAAATCAAATGCGGAAAAAGAGATTTGAACTTATCAGATATATGCAAGCAGGCAGATCAGGCACAATGAGATATTACCCTATATTCAATATTCACAATAAGGTTGTTTTATGAGTAATGCAATGATATTGAATATAGCAGATCTACAGTAGTGATAGAGAAGATGATAGATAAACAGATCTGTAGTACAATGAGTATAATTATAACCAGATTAACAGATTTAGATCAGAGTAGGGATATAGTTATACAATAAATCCACTGAGTGATATTATAAACAGATCTAAATAGTATAGCTATAAACAGATCTTAAATAGTATGAAGAGTATGATTTATAAACAGATCTGAGTAGTATAGCTATAAACAGATCACAGCAGTATAATGGACAGATATAAACAGTAAGAAATGTAAAGAGATAGGGATAGAGATACACCGGGATTTAGCGAGGTTCGGGATAAAAGCCCTACGTCCTCGGCCTCAGGCTTTGCAACCTTCGGACTTTGATGGCAACCACTATATTGAAGAATTGTTTACAAACAGGCAACTTCAAAATAGCAAATCTCAATTCCCCCGAACTGAGAACCCGAGCCCTAGCTAAGGATTTCAACACCGCTTCAATCTCCTGATTGAACGACCCAAGAGCACCTCCCAGGATTTCACTACCACTTCAATCTTCCCTGATTGAACGACCCAAGATTACCTCCCAGGATTTCAAACCAACTCAATCTCCTGATTGAGAGACCCAAGAAAACTTCCCAGGATTTCAAACCAACTCAATCTCCTGATTGAGAGACCCAAGAAAACTTCCCAGGATTTCAGAGTGACCCCACTTAAAATAACGAATACAACTTTGAGATCTATGATCCAATCACTTCGGACAGTATGACAGTATAGTGACTAAGAGATGAGTGATATGGAAAATAGAAAATGATATGAAAGTTGAAGCTCTATTTTCTCTTTCTCTCAGATTTAGAAGATGTATGTGAGAAGTAGAGATTTGTGAAAAGTGGTGTGTTTTGAATTGTGAAACACACTTGCCTATTTATAGGCGTAGAAAGATTTGAAAAGATAAATGCATGAAGTAATCGATTATGTTGAATGTGAGAAGCAAGTGCATAATCGATTATTTGATAGATATGGAAACAATGAATAGCTTGATAATCGATTATCTTATTTAGTTATTTTGAAGCTCTAATCGATTATTGTTGTCAAAGATGGCTCAGGATGTTTTGATAATCGATTACATGATGTAGTTATATGCATACATAATCGATTATTGTTGTCAATAAAGGAAGGAAACCAAGCTTGATAATCGATTATGTGATATAGTGTAAGGAAGCCCATAATCGATTTTGTTGTTTAAAAAGGAAACTTTCTTTTACTTGATAATCGATTCTTTGCTTCCTAATGGGTTAGGATAATCGATTTATTGATCTAAAAAAGGAAGGTAAGGCAAGCTCTTAATCGATTATTTGTTTTAGTTAAAATAGGAGAGTAATCGATTATGTGTTTTGAAACATTCAGGCACCTAATCTATTATCATAATAGATTATCTTTGTAAAAGGATAGGATTTTGATTTCAAGCCTTCAACAAAACTATTTTTAGGGTTTTAATCTTTCAAAAAATAGTTTTAGGGTTTTTGTTGCCACCTTATGCATGCATGCAATTTTATAAAATATTTTTCAAAACTATTTTGATGCACCATGCATGTTTTGAAAAACTCATCTCTCAGCTACTAAAAGCCATAGACCTTCAGTGATAGGACCTTACACAGTGTCCTAAAGAAAGCGGATATACAAATAGGTCTTGAACTGCTGAGGTGGCTTCTTCTCCAAGCTGCTCCATTTTAATCTTCCTGCTCTTTGCTTTATGTCCTGTACTTAATTCAACTTGAACCATTAGTAGATAAGGTGTATTTTGTTATCATACAAAACAAAGAGTGTTTGCCCTTGGTTCAACAAACTCCCCCTTTTTGATGATAACAAATTACATTATGCATAGGGGGTTTGATAGCAATGGAACTTTTTCAAAAAGCTTCCCCTAAGCATATGCAAAATAAAAATAAGCAGTACATCAGCATGATTCTCTCCCACATATAACATGCATAATATTCTCCCCCCCTTTGTTTTCATCAAAAAGGAGGGGGGTGAGCACATAGCATATGAGATAATCACAAACAGACATAATCACTTTGTAAACTAGCAAAGGAGCACATAGCATATGAGATATCAGAAACAGTAGTTCATGCTATGCCCCCTCTTACTTGGTGATCCCCCTTAATAATTTTAGAGTGCAAGGCTTTAGCAAAAAGAGGGTGGATCATCATGGTTTAAAAATATGATACCCAAGATAATCATCCTTGGTTCAACAATATAGGTATCATTTTTAACATAAAAAATATGTTGCATCAAAGTGTCATTTAACAACCACTCACCCATATTAACCCATGAGTTCGAAATATAAACCCTGTCTGAATTTATATATGTACTTATCCTAGTTGGTCAGTCACTAAATAAGCTCTGAAGAAGTTTCACGCAAGAATTAAAACACAAACATCAAAACATTTCATTAGAACTACTAAAAAGTCATTAAAAGCTTTAAGCATCCCAACTACAAAAGGCTTAGCTCATGATGAGCATCAACAAGAAAATACAAACAATGATAGAACCCATATTCATATTGTTGAAAATACAAATAAAAGAAAATAGCATAGAATATATACTACCCAAATTCCTTTGCATGAATCAGTCCAGTGATGCTATAACATCGCTTCGCAGCATTGAGGTGCAAGATTTTTTACTTTGAGATTTGTGAAGAAAGCTTGAACAAAAATGGAGAGAAGAATGTGTCAAAAACTCTTTCTATTCGAACCAACAAACATCAAGTGTATTGGAGAGGAAGATTCACTTTGAGATATATCCAACTTGTCTCCAAAAAAGTAGAAGTGACATGCCACCAACCAAAAATCATCTCCCATTCACAAGTGGACAAGTGTCCATATAAAGTGTTTTGGTTGGTGGCTGCGTCAGCTAGGGTGTCCAATTGGGGAGCGCTAACTTGACATAAAGTGGGAGCGCCAAAGTTGCACTTTAATGTAGCACTGAACAAACAACATATTAAAATTCTTACTAAGGCACCAAAAGTGCCAGATTGTCACATGTTAGTTCCTAACCCACATTGATACTTCTTAACACAAATTTACATATTTACACAACATAATTACCAAAGAACTTACATTCATTTAAGCCTAAAGAATATAAATAACTCTTATAAATAAGAGTTATCAGTAGGAAAGGGATGAAAGAGAGAGGGGAAATGGGGGATGCTTTTGTGGTTAGTAAGCATAGTTTGAGAATGCTTGAGACTTGTGAGGTGATATGCACATACGAGAAAGGATGGTGACAATGATTTTGATGGGCCTTTCACTACTGCAAATGCTTTCGTTTGGTGAAGGGGCTTCAATGCTGAAAAATCTGGTTTTTTTCCTACTAATGTTGTTCTACCTAGAACTGTAAAGCTGTTGCCACAGGGGCTATTCGGGGAAGTATTTGCACATGTTGAAGGGTATGTGCTTTTGAGAGCAAAGGCAACAAGACTGGCAAAAAGGAATGAGCTTAAGGAATTCGTGAATGGAGATGGAGAATGGAAGAAGAAGAAGTAGGAGGAGGAGAAGGAGGAGGATTTTGGAGATGGGGTTGATGAAGAGCCCTAATTTAATTTAACATCCAAGTCACCTTTTTAAAATAAAATAAAATGAAAAAATAATGACATGACAAGCTAGAAGGAATATCCATTTGACACATCAACAACTGGTTAACAGAGTGACTAACAAAAAGGACCAAAATGAAAAATTTGCTTTGTAGGGAGTTTTTTTAAAATTTTTTTTTTTGCAGTGACTTATTTAAAAAATCGCTATATTTGCAGAGACCAATAATATATTTAAGCCTAAATTAAACTCAAATAATAATGTGTCCCGTCATCCAATTTTACTAACGTAAACAAAACCGGACCGGGACGAGTGGTTCAACCGTTTGAACTGGACTCATAGTCGGCCCATCTTGCCTGTTAACCAGCTTGGCAGAAAACCGGACTCAGAAGCATACCGGATGAAAAACGGTGAAACCACCCAAACCCGACGATCCAGCGGTTGGAGCGGTTTGGAAAATAACAAATTTTATTCACTTCTAAGAAAATAAATGGGCAAAACGGTAACATTTTGCTTTCCATTTGAGCGGTGATCTCTTAGACGAGACCTTGGTAGTTAAAATGAATAACGTTCCTTCCTTTTTATAATGTTAGCAACTTGCTTTCGTTGTTGCATTAGTCGACGTGGGGGGTTGAGGCAAAACTGCAAAAGGCATGGTTTTCTTCTTTCAACGGAGCTTATCAACACTTCGAATTTGGCCCCACAATCAAGTTTTTGATCTTGACATTTGTTCTATACCTATGCCGTGTTTCCGATCTTGAAACAGTTGGTAGGAGTTGTCATTGATTTGCGACGTTCGACCTTGAGATGCCGATGTTCGATCTTTGAGATGACGATGTTCAGTGGCGGACCTAGCATGTAACCAGGGGGTTCAGTTGAACCCCCTGAATTTTTTTTTTGTACTAAACACTCTATATAAATAGCCTAAATCTCCTAAAATTTTAATTTTGACACCCCTAAAAATTTGAAATTGTACTAGTAGACCAAGTTTTGCACCCATTTGACACCGACCTTAAAAAATTTGACACCCCTGACCCCGGGGTCCTGGGTCCGCCACTGGCGATGTTGTACCTGCAATGACACTCCGATGCTAAAGTCAGTATCTGAGTGAGTCAGTGTTTTGTATTAGAAATTGCTTACATTTATGAGCATTGAGTGTGGTATTTATAGAGTTTGTGTGATGTTTGTTTTGTCGACCCTGAGCCGTTAGATCTTAGAGAGACATCTGTACCGTTGATTAACTGGACTAGATTTTCTGGATATGAGCTGGTTTGGTTATTGGGCCTTATAGGAGGTGTAAATATCATTTTAGGCCTTTTACTAGTTACCATAACAGTTGTATAACAGTTTTGTAACCTTGAGCATCTTCTGGTCTACTCCCACTTATGGTTTACGGATCGAGTAAGTCCATCATACCAAGAGGCAAGCAAGAATAGAACAAGTGTTCTCAAAAACATGATTATTCATTGTCGGAACTGCTATTACTAGCTCAAAGTGAACACCAATGAACGTTAGGGAGGGTCATTCGCAGTTGGTTGTCAAGATGGAGCCACCATGGATATTTTTGTAAGTTAATTAAAAATATTTTTATATTATAGATTTTGTTTACAAACATGTTTAAACCTTAAGCCTAAATTGAATGTAAGTGATTTAGGAATTAAGTTTTTTTGAGGGAAATGATAGGAAGTAAAACCCACAAATCATGGTATGAGTATAGAAATGAGGGTGTGTAGGTCCCACAAATCATGGTATGAGTGTAGAAATGAGAATATGTAGGTCCCACCAATCAAAAAATATATAAAGTGCAACGCTAATCAATGTGTTTTGGAGTATTTTAGAGTTCAGAAAAAACTTTAACAGTTGAAATACGAGAAGTTCGTTCATCAATAACCAGTTTGGTGGGAAAAATTAATTTCGTGACAAAATATTTCAAATGCGACACTAACCACTGTGTTTTAATGTTTTTTAGAGTTAAGAAAAAAAATTAAATGTTCAAATACGCAAAGTTCATTCCTCAATAACTGGTATTGTGAAAAATTTAATTTCAGGACAAAATACGTAAAGTGCAACGGTAAGCAGTATGTTTTGAGGTACATTAGGGTTCAGAAAAAGTTTAACTATTCAAAAGGACTTTTTTAATAGTTTTTTTTAGGATGTTTTTTTTGGTTAGGATGTTTTTTTTTGTTGTTTCATATTTAGATAAAATAATTGAATAAATAATTAACCAACAGAATTGTATTGAACTAAATTATTAGTTTAAATGATTTAATAAATTATGTATATTTTCAATAATCATAACTCTGTGCATCGCACGGGAGGAAGTTCTAGTTGTTATTATTATTATTATAAATAAAAATTGGATATCATCTTTATATTTTTTTTTTGACAATATATCATCTCCGTATTATTTATGTAATATATTATATTTTTATTTTAGAATATTATTTAATTATTGTAGGGTGAAATTTTGAATATCATTGTTTCATGTTGTTTTTTACGCTTTATATATTATAATAAAAATATTAAATAGTTTATTTAATTAATTTCGGTTCGACTCGATTCAACCAGTTGAACCAAAAAACCTTGAACCACTGTCTTTTTCGGTTCAATGTGTGGTCTAATTTTAATTACTTGAATCAATATGGGCGCTTCTAGGGCGATGGAGCAAATCAAATCACTCATCGGTGAACCACAAAAATTGAATTTAGGATATATTATAAAAATTCATCAACGGTTAAAATTTAATACTTGTTGATTCAATCTTAACCACTCATAGAATTTTACACAATATTCTATGGTCAATTTTTATGATTTATCTGTGAGAGATTTGATTTGCTCCCTCACCCTAAAAACCATCTTATCGAAGAAAAACAAATTTTACCAACGGGCAAAAGAAAAAAGAGTAAAGCCCCAAATTCATCCCTGACAATTTTTTTGCGGGACGAATTCGTCCCTGACAATTTTTTTGGGACACATTGGTCCCTGACAATTCCAAAATGGGACACGTTAGTCCCTCCATCCATTTTGACGTTACCAGCACATCCAACGTCTCCTACGTGGCACGTTAACTGCCACGAAAGTGTTTATTTTGGGACAAATAAGTCCCTGACTTTACAAATTTGAAAAGAGGACAAATCAGTCCCTGACTTTTTTGGAAAAGGGACAAATCAGTCCCTGAAACCATTCTCAGAACCATCATCATCACCATCATCAATTTTTCTTTCAGAACCATTCTCAGAACCATCATCAATTTTCCTTACACCTCCTTCGACCTTCATTCATTCCTTTCCTTTCCTTTTTCTTTACACCACAAATACCCAAATTGAAACCCTAACCCACAAATACCCCATTCTTCTCTCACTCTCGAACGTATCTTCTTCGTTTCCAGATCTGGGTTCTTCTTCTCCGTTCGTCGTTCTTTCCCCAAATTGCAGCAATCTTCTTCTTGGTTCTACAGACCTGGAACGAAACCCAGATGATGAAGGAAACCCAGGAACGAAGAAGAAGAACGATGGGTTTCTCAGATTCGTAAACGAAAACATCAGGAACGAAGAAGAAGAACGAACGATGAGATGAAAAACGAAGAAGAACGAACGAACGAAGAAGAACGATGAGATGAACACCACTGTTATTGGATGATCTGGGTTTCCTCAAAACCACTGTTAGGGTTCGAAGACGATGGGTGGAACCTTCGTTGATTGGGGATTTGGAGGTAGAAGACGATGAATAGTAACAGATGACTGATTCGTCACTTTTTAAAATTATCAGGGACCGATTTGTCCCTTTTTTAAATCTAACGTGCCACGTAGGACACGTTTACTGTGCTGGTAACGGTTAAATGGATGGAGGGACTAACGTGTCTCATTTTGGAATTGTCAGGACCAATGTGTCTCAAAAAAATTATCTGGAACGAATTCGTCCCACCAAAAAATTGTCAGGGACTAATTTGAGCCTTTACTAAACGAAAAAATATAGAGGGACTCACTCATTTACTCCGAGCCCACGCCAGTCACCAATTTCAACAAATACAGTACATTCTAGTTTTGAAATCCGCGTCAACACGTAGGTTCCGATGGTAAATAACGCGACAACTACGGGCAATAATTCAATTATACATTCCCGCCCAACCTCACTCTCCATTAAAAAAAAATAAATAAAAAAATCAGAACACTCCTTTTAATTTGTTTCTCCACTCACACACTGCTCGCCCATTATTTTTTTGGCGCTCCTTTCATCTTCCCAGTTTCTCTGAACTCAACTCTTCAAATCTCCCATTTTCCCTTTTGCCCCCTTTTCCTTTTCTAGGTACTTCGCAACCCTAGCAATGTCGATTCTGTTCTTGTTTTCCCCTCCCATCATTTAATATATATTTTATTTTTAATATTTCTGATTTCTGGTTGTGCTTTGCGGCTAGGGTTTAAAATGGAGGCGAAGAACAAAGTGAAGAACGAAGATCCTGCGGTAGAGTCTCCTACTTCGGTTCTGGAAGAAGAGGTAAGTGTTATCATCGTTTGGCGATAATGAAACATTGTGTTGTTCTTGTTAATCTGATTCAGGGTTATTTTGTTCTGTTTTGTTTATCTCTTTATTTTCGATTATTTTGGTTTTTGATGTTTGTTACTCTTTTTTCTTTTCCGACCCTTTCAAACATGGAAAGGATGTCTGTGACAAGGAAGTTGAAGTGGTTGCAGATGATGGATCGTCTCTTGTGTCAAAAACAATGGCTGAGGAGGAAGAGAACTTACTCAAAGAACGGGCCAAGGAAGAGGAAGAACAGTGTGAGGAGGCTCCTGATCTAAATGACACACAGTTCAACAAGTTGGACGAGCTTTTAACGCAAACTAAACTGTACTCTGAGTTTCTTCTAGAGAAAATGGATGACATCACATTTGTACTTATTTATTTTTTAACCCTCTTTGTGTTTTTGTTGTGTTAACTTTTTCTAATGTCAAGTTATTAGTCTCGTGATGTTCTCACTTTTTTGAACTTGTATTGCTAGACTGCGGGTGAACAAGAGAAGCAGGAAGAGGAAGAGAGTAAAGCGGGAGCAAAGAAGGGCCGGGGAAAAAGAAAAGCTGCTTCACAGTGCAATACTGTGAGTACATTCTGTTCTGATGCTTCTTTATTGTTCTTATGTAACCCGGAAGGTTGGTGTATACTGGATTAGTTGCACAAGAGTTAAGAATTTAGTAACATTGTAATGTAATGCGGCTTTGTCAATATTGTTTGACTTTTAGTGGTTAGTGAAAGGTGAACATTTGAGGCATGATATTATTATCTCCTAATGCACTAGAGCAATTTGGTTAGGTATTGTTTGACCATTGGTTTTAAGATGCACATTTTATATATAGTTATTTCCCAACTCCTGTTATTCTTATCAGTAATATGTGATTATTTATTGAAAAAACTTTAGAGGAAGGCAAAAAGGGCAGTTGCTGCCATGCTTACAAGATCTAAAGAAAGTGAGGGGGCTGAAGCTGA
This sequence comes from Astragalus membranaceus, assembly GCA_039519185.1. Lineage (NCBI taxonomy): Eukaryota > Viridiplantae > Streptophyta > Magnoliopsida > Fabales > Fabaceae > Astragalus > Astragalus membranaceus. The sequence continues at coordinate 18,837,868 of CM076849.1, forward strand.
AGATATGAACTTGAGTGAGGAAGAAAGAACTGAGAAAGAGCAGAAGGAGCTTATGCCCTTGCTTACTGGTGGAAAATTGAAGTCTTATCAACTGAAGGGTGTGAAGTGGTTGATTTCCTTGTGGCAAAATGGATTGAATGGGATTCTTGCTGATCAAATGGGTCTTGGGAAGACAATCCAAACGATTGGATTTCTTTCTCATTTAAAATCTAAAGGTCTGGATGGGCCATACATGATAATTGCTCCTCTATCGACCCTCTCGAATTGGGTGAATGAGATTTCTAGGTAGATAAGATGTCTTGTTTACTATTTATGGTTATTTAATTATTATATTATATATTATATAATATTATTGCATCATGCTTCTCCATTGTGACCTTTGTTTTTTGAATGTAAATAGGTTTGCGCCATCACTCCCTGCTATTATCTACCACGGTGACAAGAAACAAAGGGATGAAATTCGAAGGAAACATATGCCTAAAACAGTTGGCCCAAAATTTCCCATAGTAATAACTTCTTATGAGATTGCTTTAAATGACGCTAAGAAGTGTTTCAGGTCATACCATTGGAAATACCTTGTCGTTGATGAGGTAAATTTTTTTATTGATTTGAATGTATACATGGTTTTACATTAAGTTGCTTGTATTAAATTAGCAGTCATTGGGGCTTCAAAATTTAAAGTCCGTATCCCTTTTCTTCTAACTTTATTTTGCTAACATCTGAAGGGACACAGGCTCAAAAATTCGAACTGCAAATTAGTGAAGCATTTGAAATACCTGAATGTAGAAAATAAGCTTCTTCTAACTGGGACACCACTTCAGAATAACTTGGCAGAGCTATGGTCATTGTTGAACTTCATTTTACCTGATATATTCTCATCTCTTGAAGAATTTGAGTCATGGTTAGTATCTATTGCTTATTTGTTATTTAAGATCATGCTTTTCTTTCCTACTGACAAACTCATGATAATGCTACTGTTTGAATCGAATGCCCAGAAAAGTATGATGTTTTCTTCATTTGATTATTTCCCATTATATTGTTGGATAAAAAATGCAACATAGAGATCAAATGAACGCTTTATTTATTGCGACTTGAATTGTTGACTTGAATTGTTATCTCTGAGTACACTCAAGGGAAGCAATTTGGGTTATTCTAAAAAAATCAGTAAATTTTGTCCCGTTTGACATTTTTGAAGTTAATGAATGTACTTTATAAGACCTTTCTATAATTCAAGCATCCTTTTTGTTTGAACCTGTTGCAATTGCAACCCCCACCCTCTTTCCCACCCCCTTGTCTCAGTTCTACATATGCAAGGTCTCTTTTACTTTCACACCTGGTTGTTGATTGTGACTCTTCATTTTCCAACACGATCAATGGTAGTTTCTATATTTTTTTGGCCATATTGGTCTTGGTTTATTGCACATGGAAACCCGTGTTTTCTTTGTTTTACTTTATATTATAGTTCATACAAACAATTTTTTTGTAGGTTTAATCTGTCAGGAAAGTGCAGTAATGGAGCCAACAAGGAAGAATTGGAAGAGAAAAGAAGAGCCCATGTATACATTCTAAGATTGCTTTTATACCAGTTGTCCATTCTTTATATGAAGAGAGGACTAAAATGTCCTTGTTGCTTGCAGGTTGTGGCAAAGCTTCATGCAATTCTTCGGCCATTTCTTTTACGTAGAATGAAGACTGATGTTGAGCTGATGTTGCCACGGAAAAAGGAGATTATTATCTATGCTGGCATGACTGAGCATCAGAAGAGCTTGCAGGATCATTTAGTTAATGAGACACTGGGGAAATATCTGAATGAAAAACTATCAGTTGGTATTATTTCTCCCACATTTTTTCCTTTGTACGGGAAAGTGCCCTTGCAACTCACTTGCTCTGGCCCTCAGTTATTTGGGCTTCTGTCTAAAATTGTATGTATTGTACTTATTTAATGCAGGACGTGCTGTGACAAAGCTTAATAATTTGGTTATTCAACTTAGGAAAGTCTGTAACCATCCCGACCTCTTAGAATCAGCCTTTGATGGTTCATGTAAGTGCCATGAGATTGGATGGTTCTACTGATTTCATTACATGTGATAATTTAACTAAGTGTTGTTTTATTGATAGATTGTTATCCTCCTGTAAATGAGATAATCGAACAATGTGGAAAATTTCATTTGCTCGACCGATTGTTGGAACGGCTCTTTGCACGGAATCACAAAGTATGCCTTACAGTGCTGTGTTTAATGTGTTTATGTCTCTGCTTCTTTTTTTGTTGCCAAACTGCTACTCATTTGCCCTTGCCTTTTTGCTAATTGCTATCAGGTTCTGATCTTCAGCCAGTGGACTAAAGTGTTGGATATAATGGATTATTATTTTAGTGAAAAGGGCCTTGAAGTTTGCAGGATTGATGGTTCAGTGAAACTGGATGAGAGGAAACGGCAGGTCTGTACCAATGCATGGAACACAACGTTTAATCAAAATTCAATTCAAATTATTTTTCTGTCTGTTTTTTGTTAGTTTGTTTTGGTTTAGGTTTCCAATATTTAATAATGCATAACCCCTTGTGATCTTCAATACTATATTTCTTTATGTTACAAATGATATGTTAAGGATCTGTTTGGTTGTTCATATTTTTTTAAAATTATAAAGAAATGTAGCTTTTTTTAAAAATACTTTTTAAAGCTTTTAAGATAATTTGAAAAGCTTTTAGTGTCTTGAAAGTTAGAAATAGTAGCTTCTGACAAAAAACTATATCTTGAAAGCACTTCCTTTTAAGCTTGCTTAAAAGCACCCTAAAAGGCAATAGGAGATTTTTTTAGCCATTTGGTATGGGATTTTGTTTATGAATTATATGCATAAATTGTTCCAGTAAGTCTGAAACAATAATGGCCATTGGTCGGGAGGCGGGAAGCTCTGATAGTACGCAGCTTTATATATGTAGGCCAAGTCTGATTTAGAAGCCTTATGTCTGTTTAAGAGGAGTGTTGATCTAATTCACCGGTAATTCTTTTTCCCATGAGCAGATCCAGGACTTCAATGATCTAAACAGCAATTGCAAAATTTTTCTTCTCTCTACTAGGGCCGGTGGATTGGGAATCAACCTTACTGCAGCTGACACTTGCATTCTATACGATAGTGACTGGGTACTTTTTGGCTTTTTCCTATTTGCATTTTATCTGTTTGCTTTTCAGTATTTAACTAGTGATCTGATCCTGAATTCATTGTACTCCAGAATCCTCAAATGGATTTACAGGCCATGGATAGATGTCATAGAATAGGTCAAACAAAGCCTGTCCATGTCTACAGGCTCTCAACTGCACAATCTGTAGAGGTACGTGGCATTATTGTATATTAAGCACAATCTGTATGGCATGTCACTGGTTGCTTACTACATTGAGATGGATATGACATGGTCCATTTACAGGGTCGGATGTTAAAAAGAGCTTTCAGCAAGTTGAAGCTTGAGCATGTGGTGATAGAGAAAGGACAATTTCATCAAGAACGTGCAAAACCTACCATTATGGATGAAATGGAGGTATGTTAGCAGTAGCTTGCTAATGATTTCTTATTTCTGTTGTCCAGTGTTGATAAATGGATTTGTTGCCACTTGCCAACCTGCTCCAGCATGCCAATGGTGTTAAACAGGTGGCTTTGGCTGTCAAGTCATTATTTACGTAATGACTTCAAATTCGCAAGACTTCAAATTGCCAAACTTTATGATGGTTTTGTTTGCCTCATCACTTGTCATTTTGCGAGATAGTTTTGTTTCTTTATTTGTTTAGGGTGAATGGATCAGCCTAACTAAGATTTACTAGAAATATGAAGGCAATACAAAGTCTGGCACTAGCATAATTTTTATTAATCAGATAAGGTTATTTATAGAATTATCTTTACCTTGTTTTAACTGATTGTGCCTGATCTGATGTCAGGAAGAGGATGTTTTGGCATTGCTTCGAGAAGAAGAAACAGCAGAGGACAAAATGGTTCAAACAGATATTAGCAATGAAGACCTGGAGAAGATCTTAGATCGCAGCGATCTTGTTGTCAATGGCCCCAACAATGATAATCCTCCAAGTAGTACTTTTGGCCTAAAAGGACCTGGCTGGGAGGTGGTGATTCCAACTGCAACTGGGGGGATGCTTTCCACTCTCAACAGCTAATTTCTTCTTTCTGCAACAAAACTATTTAGGGCTAAATATTTTAGTTTAAATTTTTTGCCGTGGTATGAGATGTAATTGACTCTATGAGATGATCTCAGCAAATGATATCACAATTGTAATGTCCTGTTGGGCGTTCATTTGTGTCACGGGTAATGTCCTGGAGGGCATTGATTTTGTAAACTCTAACGGAGCTACAACTATGAAGCTTTGTGGTTTTGGTTAAATATTTGCGGGATATTAGCAAATCATATCTTAACCTTCATATAAGGTCTCCATTTTCTATTGGACTTTGCTTTTAGTTTTTTTTTTGATAGGCAATGCTATTATTCCACAAAAAAAAGTCAATTATAGACTAATCAAGTGAAGATGTAGCACATTGTCAATGCTATGATCGTTAAACTGAGCTCAGTCAAGAGGCATAGAATCTCATCTTTTAGCGTGTACATTTTCCAAATTTAAGAAATCCAGATGATGTTCTCTAATGAATGAATTATTCTATACATGGTCCATATTTTGGTAGCAAATTTGTTTAACTTGCATTGTAATTTTTATTGACAGTTGATGAATACATAAAAATAGACAAACCGCACCTCTAGAAACTGCACCCCTAGCTGTCACAGCAATATGTGAAGAAGGTACTCAGTCATAGTAGGTAGAAAAATCCAAGTCAATGCATATTCGGTTATTAAATGTTTCATAATTTGTAAGTGTCTAACTGCTGTCATGTAAGTGTCTAACTGCTGTCATGGACCCCCCAACTTCTATTCAATATCATCAAGAGAGAAGGAAGAAAAATAGCAGGGAAAATATCATAAAATCTGGTTGTATAAGGTTGCTAGCTCATACTTGCTCCAAAATAATGAGTATGTGGCCCTCCATCAAGTCTCTCAAATGTGTGTTTAGGGTGTTCTTTGGGATTAGAGATAAGCATGAACGACGCCCAACAATTATTGCTTTCTGCATCACTATGATAAGTTATCTTGTTGTCTTCATAACTTATAGGTTGTGTTGTGCATTGGATAAGATGAAGTCACTACTGCCTATTGGAAGAAGAGAGGGGATGGAGAATTATCCCATTCACGATTCTCATACTTGGATGACTTAGATTCACTCTACCGATTCAACGGCTCACCACGGGCACAGTTCCCTATAAATACTAGCTCACATTGCCATAATGAGGTAGATTCTTATTCCTAGCTAAATCACTCATCTATTCTCAATACTGACTTGAGCGACGGAGTGGCTTTGCAGGTACTCCTCCCGGGCTCGCACTTACCTCCGACCAGGCAGCAGGTGACCTACCAACTGCAGTCCACCCAACACTGCAAGGTACAGAACAGAATGTAAATTAAAAATTCAAATGCTCAAAAGATATAATAATAACTAATTAATTTTGTGCTGGACGAAGTACAGTAGGTTAGCAAAAAAAAAGTTTGGGTTACTCATTTTAAATTTTTTTATTATATGGAATCGAATTAAAATACTATTTTACAGGGCAAAATGCACTTTTGGTCAGTTATCTTTCACCAAAATTTTAGTTTGATCATTTATTTTTTCTCACTTTGGTCATTAATGTTTCAAATATGTGTCAAAGTCGTACTTTTTTAACATTTCTGTCCACGGACTTTAATAGGTGTCACGCTGGACGTTAAGAGGTTACGTGACTTGCTTAGTTGGCATTAGTGTCGGGGAAAAAAACATAAAGAACCAAACTGAAATTTTGGTGAAACCTAAAGGACCAAAGTGAACTTTTGCCAAAAAATCTCGATCTTCATCCCCAATCCCCATCACCACCACCCTCAACCACTACCACCACCCTCTCACTCTCTCCTCATTGTACCACCATCACCACCACTAGGACCTCTCTCCCCTCCCCCTCTCTCCTCTTTTCCCTTCCTCCCCTTCTTCTTCATCCCAAATTGAAAAATTAGGGTTCAGGGGTTTGCAGAAAGAGCTTCCCTTTGCAATAATGTCAATGTAAGCATGCTTTTTTTTCCCCAGAAAATGTTGGTAATTTGGGGATGAAGATGAAGGAGAGGAAGAGAAAAGAGGAGAGTGACACAGGGAGGAGAGAGGGCGAAAGGAGAGAGATGGACAATGAGGAGAGACATGTTGCAAAGGTGGTGATTGTGGTGCGGTGGAAAGAGAGAGTGGAAGGTGGTGGTGGTCGTGGTGGAGAGTCATCGTGGTGGAGAGTGATCGTGGTGGTGATTGGGGTTGAAGATGAGGTTTTTGTTTTTGGCAAGATTTCAATTTGGTCCTGTTGACACCCGTTTTCGCCGATGGCTACTCGGCTGGCGTAGAATCGGCTAGCCGAGGGCCGAAGGTTGATTCCCGTTGACAAAAATAGAAATTTTAGCAGCTTGGGGTCTAAATTGACTATACATGACCACATGGCTAAGATAAACAACTGAGGTGTCTACTCTGCTGACGCCTGATTGGCCGAGGTAAGACTCGGTCGAGACAAATCGGGTTGACATGGCTACTAAGTTTATATAGACTTGGAGGCTAATACTTGGTCTTAATGTGTTCATATAATTATTTATTAAATAATTATATGATTAAATATAATGGGAAAAGGCCAAGCCAAGCTACGGTAACCACCTTCCTAAATTTATGGGAAGTGGGCATGAGGAGTTGGCCGAGTTAGAGGGTCTTGCTTTGGGAGAAATGATTCAACGCACATGGACACTTTTATACGTTGGAGCGGTTAAGACAACGTGGAGAAGCGCCGTAGAAGTGGAAGCAAAGATATTTTGATCCACTACCCGTGCTAGTGGAAGAGTGTTCCTAGTTTTTAGGGCCTGGATGTAATATAGTGCGTTGATCTTGATTAATCCAACGGTAGACAAGTGTTGGCTCGAGCAGTGGCCGACGAGGGCCTATGTATATAAAATAAATAGGAGAAGAGTAATTGTACAAAAGACACACATCAATCAATCAAAAACTCTACGTTTATTTTGTCTATTTGCTTTTTTTGCACTTTATATTTATTTTCATGCATTAGCTAGTAGTATAATCCAAACCTCGCAGTCCCTCTCACCCAACCTGATCCTTTCTAGAGGAGTCAGGATAGCCACAGTCAATGAGCAAAGTTCCCTCCTTGGCGCAATCGCTTGAAGAACAGAGGAATCAAAAAACCTTCCCAAACCTCTGACTGAATCCACAGCTAGGACCTAAGAGTTTGACGTAGAACAACAACAAATTGGCACACCCGGTGGGAATAGAAAGGGTGAACAGACCATTGCGTTTGATTCGCCTGGACTGGATTATCATTGGCATATGCACTTACGTTCTCGTAAGAACTTAAGCATGGAGTCACCTTCTGCATCAAAGAAGCCAACTGCTGCCAAAGGCAAAACAATGGAGCTAGTAGGTGCTTCGGGGAATACTACTGCAACGATTACTGCTGAATCGAATGAGCCACCTCATCAAGAGGAGGAGCCCGTGGTGATGACTACATCATTCATTCATCAATAGATAGATATGGGGATACATGATATAATGTACCAAGTGTCCCAACAATTGGCTGACATAGTTAAACCTATGGTGCACAATGAGGTGCAACAGGCCAAGGAATTGGAACAAAGGCATGCAACGCAAGGTAGCAGCGCTACTAACCCCATTTTCCCGGGCCAATCACAGGGAGGACATCCTACTTCTCTGGGAGGCACGCATCAGTCCCTGCCATACGCCAACCCTGTTGGACCTCAGCAGGCATCCTCTTATACTTCTATGGGAGGCATGCATCAGTGTCCACCGAGTGGGAGTTTGGCTGGGCCTCAGCAAGCGTTCTCCCATCAGGTATGTCCTACTCCTGTAATTCCTCAGCCTGGTACTTTTGCCACTGCCAACACTGGGGGGCAATTTTTGGTGAATGTCACTAGTACGACTTCTCTTCAGCAGGGACAAGTGCAATTTGCAAGAAGGCCGCCCGAGGCAGTAGCCTCGGTGGGTTTGGTGCAAGGACCATCCTATGGATGTTGTGCCGCGGCTAACTACCCGGCCTACGCAGGGGGGTAAGCCTTCGCCTCGGAATCAGGGAATGGCAGGATCAATGGGCTTTGCCCGAGTCAGCAGCCATGGGCCTAGAGCCCACCTGGCTCGACAAGCCTACCTCCTAGTCAGCCGTACCCCGGAGCACTCAGTACCTACCCGGTGGGTTCCTATATACACACACAGATAAGTGTTGCCCCGGCCGAGCAGCCATGGAATCAACTTCCACCTCACCGAGGCATTCAGGCATCTGTACCAGGAACTTGCGTTGTTAACCTGGCCCAAGTAGTACCTGGGCAGCCATGGACAGACGCTCCACCTCAGGTACCACCGCACCCAGGGGCACAACGTCCCCTAGATACACTGTGGCGACCAACGCCTCCACCTGAAAGACCTTTGGGGGCCCAACTCCTGGACCTTCATTTGATAGCTGACACCATCAAGAAGTTCTTCGGTGTTCAGTTGAAACCGCTCGATAGGCCAGTGTAGAGGAAGCCTTACCCCGAGTGGGTGGACAGATTGGTGCCTCTGCCCAGAGGATTTAAAACCCCTGATTTTGCCACATTCTCCGGGGATGATGGTAAATCTACTATGGAGCACGTCGGCCGATTCACGACCCAATGTGGGGAAGGAAACCAGAATGAGTTCCATAAGTTGCAGTTGTTCCCTTTGTCTTTGACAGGGACTGCATTCTCATGGTATTCTTCTCTCCCACCTGATTCTATACAGACCTGGGCAGACATGGAAATGTGCTTCCATGACAGATTTTATTAGCCACAACCTGAAGTTACTACTGCCGATCTCATGAATTTACGGAAGAAAGTGGATGAGGCTGTGACAGGCTTCATTGAAATATTCAGAAAGATGACCGAAAAGTGCTCAGTACCTTTTTCCAGAATCTCAACTTACTTCCATGGCCATCTCTGGAATGCACCCTCAATTGAAGGAGAAACTTGTGGGACAAGCTTGTAGTGACCTCGGTGGCCTGAATTCCAGGGCAATTCAGATTGAACAATTCATTCATGAGAAGAAGCAAGAAGGATTTGACGGTGAAATAATCCCTATAGATGATTATGATGTGTCTGAAGATGCATCAGAGTACCATGGTACGCATAAGTTTATTTCACCGGGAGAACCGGCTCTCACTGCTATATAAAAACAATCCCACTCTTCACTTTAACTCACACTTTTGAAAAGCTCTAATCGGATTATCAGGTTCCAACCTCTCTCTCTAATCTTTCTATTCTTTCTTTCCCAGTTTTGTTCTTTTTTTTCCCTCTTGCTTTTATAGTTCCATCGGGTGAAGTAATAAGAATAGACAACCTGCAACGAAAAGAAAAGTGGATATAAAAAAAAACTTGTCTTTCACTTCACTTTTCTTCTCTCTAGTTTATTATATATATATATATATATTCTCTCTTTAAATCCTTTCAAAGCACATTCTGGGTGAGACAAGAGAAATCAAACCCCTTTCATTATATTTTCTTGTACAAACCTTTTCAATTTTAGGTTAACCGTTTTTTTTTTTAAAATTTTAGGGTATTATATCTTTACTTATGTTAGAGTATAGTTTAGAGAGTATTTATGGCATTAGTTTAAAAATGACATTGAATGCTTATTTCAAAAACCTGTGCTGGTAAGCGGTGGATTGGATTAAATCCTAGGATTCACATTTTGGAGCTAGAATATACATGTCTTTGTGAACTCTTAGGTTTTAAAAAAAAATATTAACTCTAGTTTATTCTATATTCTCATTGTACCTAAATTTTAAATGGATAGTATAAATAGGTTTCCTTTTAAGAAAAAATAATACCTTGCATTTTGAAACACACAAGTATTAAATAGAGTTTTAGTAAAATATTTTTAGTTATGAGTAGAGTAAATTAAGACATAGTTGTTTTAATGAATAATAGGTATTGTGGAAATTGAAGCAAGTAAGGATCATCAAGCTAGTTTGGAAAAAATCCAAGGTAAGGGGAAATACTAATAATAAGTTGATGGGCACAACTTGTGTGTTGCTTGTATATATATTAATTAGATATTCTTAAGTGATTTGTGTGATTTTGATTTGTTTGAGTTTTATGCAAATGTGTCAAAATTAGTATATTTTGAATTTGGTTGAGAATATTGGTGGTCTATTTTACTTAGTAATATAATAATAGATTTAGTGATATGACTTAAGAGGACTGATAAGTTAAGGTGTATTTCACAAGTTGTTCTATGGATTCTAAGGACTGAATTGTCAAGTTGATTATGGATTAGATTAGTAAGACTGATGAATTTACTAAGAGCTATTACATGATGTTTCTTATAGTACTATCAAGTATATAAGACTGAGGATAGGTTCGGTTGAGTCGACTACAGACCTTCTGGGGGCACTTGTGTTTCGAACTCCTACCAATGGTCAGTTGTAGCATCTCTGACTGGGGGAAATCGTACTACCCGACACGGTGAGCCTGACTGTACAGAACTATCTATAATAAGGTGCAATGCTCGGGCCAGAATGATTGGGGTTTAGATTGGATATCTGCTCATTGCAAAACAATCATGTTATGGCAGTTGAAACGACCTTACGCTCAAGATGATAGAGAAATCTCCATGGAGTAGGTTGGGTATATTATTTCTAGTTAGTAGACTAACCTTGTTGATGGATTTCAGGATAGGTGTGATATCTGCCTTATTTGACTAGCTTTCGACAATTGAATTCACTAGAATATTAATCATGTTTTGCAGTATTTGGTGATTATGTGTGGTTAATTTTCTTAGTCTTGATTTCAGTTGATGTGTGTCACTTATTAAGTCTATATATTATCATTTCTCGTGATTATATCTTATTATGTGTAACTTGTGTAACCATCGCGTTGCAAACTTGGGTACGAGTATTTCACCCCCGTACATTTCAGATGGCGATGGGAGAACCACTGGGGCCACCGTCAGATTAGGTTTTTTGGAGGACGAGGGAAGTCCCATCTGGGAAATTGATGCAGTAGCTCAAACTTTGACCTATACTAGTATCGTACAGACAACGGATGGAATCGGGGGAGTACCCATGACCTCAATTACTTCCCACATGACTTTAGAGATTGAGTTACCCATGGACTGAATGATAGATGCATTGATACCAGGTGGGGTGGTACCTGAGGTAGTAGTACCTGATGCCGTAGTTCCTGATGTACCTGAGTGGGAGCCGTCTGATGGCTCCGATAGTGGTGGTACCATTGGGGATCTCCCCAATGGATATCATTAGTGGTTGTTAGAGGTTGACTTTTCTTAGTTCTACTTAGAGTGTAAGAGTTTTTTTTTGGGGTTTTAGTCTGGCTTGTAATCTCTTATAACTCTACCTTTTGATACAGTAATTATTAGTCGTTTCAGTATATTAGCTTGACTGTTTAGGTCTCAGCCTAACCCATGGTATATATATAACCTTATAGACTGTACCACCTTTTGGGACACCTTTGTGACGTGGTACTTAGACGATAACCTATGTAAGCCCAAGAGCATGACTATGATCTAACTGTTAGTGATCAATATATGATGCATACTTATATATATTTCGTTGTTGTATGATATGACTAATGCTTTATGCTTCTTATACATTTAGAAAATCATTGGTTTTTTTTTGTAAGTTAAAAATCAAAAATTCATATCTACCTTGAATCAATATATTTTCAAAAGAAATTAGAAATGAGAATATTAATTAAGTGTAACACCACTTTTAAAGGTTAGAAAAAAAGGGTGTTACAACATCCTACTTCTCTGGGAGGCACGCATCAGTCCCTGCCATACGCCAACCCTGTTGGACCTCAGCAGACATCCTCTTATACTTCTATGGGAGGCATGCATCAGTGTCCACCGAGTGGGAGTTTGACTTGGCCTCAACAGGCGTTCTCCCAACAGGTATCTCCTACTCCTGTAATTCCTCAGCCTGGTACTTTTGCCACTGCCAACACTGGGGGGCAGTTTTTGGTGAATGTCACTAGTGCGACTTCTCTTCAGAAGGGACAAGTGCAATTTGCCAAAGGGCCGCCCGAGGCAGTAGCCTCGGTGGGTTTGCCGCAAGGAACATCCTATGGATGTTGTGCCGCGGCTAACTACCCGGCCTACGCAGGGGGGTAAGCCTTCGCCCCGGAATCGGGGAATGGCAGGATCAGTGGGTTTTGCCCAAGTCAGCAGCCATGGGCCCAGATCCCACCTGGCTCGACAAGCCTACCTCCCAGTCAGCCGTACCTCAGAGCACTCAGTACCTACCCGGCGGGTTCCTATATATAGACACAGATAAGTGTTGCCCCGGCTGAGCAGCCATGGAATCAACTTCCACCTCACCGAGGCATGCAGGCATCTGTACCAGGAACTGACCTTGTTTAGTTGACACAAGTAGTACCTGGGCAGCCATGGACAGACGCTCCACCTCAGGTACCACTGCAGCCAGGGGCGCAGGGTCCCCCAGATACACTGTGGCGACCATCGCCTCCACCTGAAAGACCATCGGGGGCCCAAATCCTGGACCCTAATTTGATAGCTGACACCATCAAGAAGTTCTTCGGTGTTCAGTTGAAACTGCTCGATAGGTCAGTGTACAGGAAGCCTTACCCCGAGTGGGTGGACAGATTGGTGCCTCTGCCCAGAGGATTTAAAACCCCTGATTTTGCCACATTCTCCGGGGATGATGGTAAATCTACTATGGAGCATGTCGGTTGATTCACGGCCCAATGTGGGGAAGGAAACCAGAATGAGTTCCATAAGTTGCAGTTGTTCCCTTTGTCTTTGACAGGGACTGCATTCTCATGGTATTCTTCTCTCCCACCTGATTCTATACAGACCTGGGCAGAGATGGAAATGTGCTTCCTTGACAGATTTTATTGGCCACAGCCTGAAGTTACTACTGCCGATCTCATGAATTTACGGCAGAAGGAGGATTGGGCTGTGACAGACTTCATTGAAATATTCAGAAAGATGGCCGGAAAGTGCTCAGTACCTTTCCCAGAATCTCAACTTACTTCCATGGCCATCTCTGAAATGCACCCTTAATTGAAGGAGAAGTTTGTGGCACAAGCTTGTAGTGACCTTGATGGCCTAACTTCCAGGGCAATTCAGATTGAACAATTCACTCATGAGAAGAAGCAAGAAGGATTTGACGGTGAAATAATCCCTACGGATGATTATGATGTGTCTGAAGATGCATCAGATTACCATAGTGATTAGGCAGCCAAATGACATGGCAACCGAGACCACGTCAACTAACAAGGGTGGCTACACTTTTTGACAATGGCTTTGGCGCACGGCTTACCATTTCCTTCAACAAAAGGTAAGTGGAAGTAGCCGATTCAATGGAAACGGAATACCAATCCAACATGACAAAGTGTGACGACACTTAGCAGTGCCACATCGGCAACGTAAGACTACTATCTGCAAACGCGGCGTCTTACTTACGTTGGTGTTTCCTTAATTGACTGGAACACACAATACGGGGGGCACCTAGCAGTGTCACTTTGACATTATGAGTCTACTGTCTGCAATCCCAATTGTACAAAACTTGGGCGCACCTAGCAGTGTCACTTTGACATTATGAGTTTATTGTCTGCAATCCAAGTCAGACATAACTGGGGAGCACCTAGCAGTGTCACTTTGACATTATGAGTCTATTGTCTGCAATCCCAATTGTACAACACTGGGGGGCACCTAGCAGTGTCATTGTGATATTGTGAGTCTACTGTCTGCAACCTCAGTTATTCCTAATGATTAAGTTTCCATATGCACTACAACCATAGTTGTCAAGTGTAAGGAGTTGGCAGAGAAGAAATCGGATGACATTATACATCCTTCAGCTTCCTCTTAAGGTCCTCAGCTAAAGGATGCAGGGGGGCATTTGTTAACACCCGTTTTCGCCGATGGCTACTCGGCTGGCGTAGAATCGGCTAGCCGAGGGGCGAAGGCTGATTCCCGTTGGCAAAAATAAAAATTTTAGCTGTTTGGGGTCTAAATTGACTATACATGAGCACATGGCTAAGATAAACAATTGAGGTGCCTACTCGGCTGACGCCTGATTGGCCGAGGTAAGACTCGGTCGAGACAAATCGGGTTGACGTGGCTACTAAGTTTATATAGACTTGGAGCTAATACTTGGTCTTAATGTGTTCATATAATTATTTATTAAATAATTATATGATTAAATATAATGGGAAAAGGCCAAGCCAAGCTACGGTAACCACCTTCCTAAATTTATGGGAAGTAGGCATGGGGAGTTGGCCGAGTTAGAGGGTCTTGCTTTGGGAGCAATGATTCAACACACGTGGACACATTTAGACGTTGGAGCGGTTTAGAAAACATGGAGAAGCGTCGTAGAAGTGGAAGCGAAGAAATTTTGACCCACTACCCGTGCTAGTGGACGAGTGCTTCCTAGTTTTTAGGGACTGGATGTAATGTAGTGCGTTGATCCTTATTAATCTGTATTTGTTACTGTCATGTTTTAGTATGTATGTTTGTTTCTATTGTTGTAATCCGATTTTTTTGGTAAACCAAGATATCCTCTGTGTGCACAACTGCAGAGACTAATCCTTCGAGGCACTGAGATCCATTTAAGGGATTGACCACTCCCACCAGGTATTTTTCCATACGCACTGACCAAGGATCGAATGCTTGACCAAATGGTTAAGGAGCCCAAGTATCTACCACTTGTGCTATTCCATGTTTGTTGTTGTAATCCGATTTTCAATCAATGTAATCTGCGTTTTTAATTAATTAAAATAAAGGTTCAATTAAAAAAAATACTTCCGATTTTCAATCAATGTAATCCGCGTTTTCAACCAACCTATCCATGAGACTCCACTAATTGGGCCCGTGCAAAAATTAATGATCGGAAATGATAAAAAAAAACTAAGTAAAGGCCGTACTTCGAGATTTTTATACCCCCCACACATAGGCATCGTACCCCCACATGATTCAATTTTCCCCATATTACCCTCGTAAATTTTATCTAAACGAATTTATCTTTTTAATAGATAAATCCGTAGTTGAGAAAGGAACTATTGATTTATCTATTAAAAAGATAAACCCGTTGTTTAGTTTTTTTCACAACGGATTTATCTTTTTAATAGATAAGTCTGTAGTTGAAAAATGCACTACGGATTTATTTATTAAAAAGATAAATCTGTTGTGCATTAATTTTATTTTTAAATTACAATTATAAGACATATAAATCCAAAATATATTATATTATAATTATACTATAATGTAAAGCGTTAAATATTAAATCAATCAGAATCTAAGTCAACTACTAAGTCTGCAATTACAGGTGGATCAGTTGGTGCTTCGGGAATTGGAGCTAAAGCCCTCATAGTTGGATACACCCTAAATATGGTCTCAACGATGTATTAGTCTCGTCTAATGCAAAACGCTCTCACTGAATAGCAATTGGAGGCAATGGACACTCAGGAATCAATTTAACCTGCACCCAGTGATTGTTCCTCACGAACCCAATACTGATCATGGTGACACTCCTTCTCGTCGAATATGAACCTCTCAACGGGAAAAATGTATATGAGCCTGTCAATGATAATGAAACTAGGGCGACATTATATTTGGTAGCTATAATGTACCCCATATCTGGCATCGACATCCACTTGTCCTCAAGCTGGAAGCCCAAACTAGTAACATATAATGACTCTTTAATAGTTGACGGTCGGTTCCCAAATAATTGATCATATAGACCCATATGTGAGTTTATTTCATATTGATCCTCCCACTAGAGCCTATACAGGAGCCACTCACTACCTGCACTCCAAACAACTCGGATTGGGCCTCCACATATATGGACCTTTGATGTCAACCGAAATAGTTCGGTTGAGGTCAACCGAATAGTGTAAAAGAGGTAAAAAAGGGGTGTGTCTCAAAAAAATACACGTTCGGTTGGGCCTAACCGAAAGTTTTTGGTTGACCCTAACCGAATCGGTGAAAACAACGCGCCTCATTAATGGTCTTTTGGTCATTTCGCAGGGTTTAGGGGTGTGGGGTGAGTAGGGAGGGATGTGGGAAAAGCATGGGCCAAAACATTTAATTAAAGGTTTTGATTTTTATGCACCATATTGGTCCACTTACCCTCACATAACCCTAAACACTTTCCATTTTACGCATTATTTTTTCATTCCAGATTTATGTTTTTGATATAAATCCAGAATGTAAAAATTAATTTTGGGAAAGTCTTTTAATATAGTTTGTTTGAGTAAGCGCTATTAAAGAGTATATTCCCAATTTATGTTTTACAAACATAATTCCGGCTTTGTGGAATGTTAGTGTTTATACTCTTTAGTAGCGCTTACTCAAATAAGCGCTATTAAAAGACTTTTCCAAAATTATTTTTTACGTTCTGGATTTATGTTTTTGACATAAACCCGAAAAATTCTGAAAATGTTATTCCGAAATTATTTCTTACATAGATAATTCCGAAAAATATAAAATTTGGAACTCTGAATTTAATTTTTTTTCGAAGGGTAAAACTGGAATAAAGTAAAATATGGGGATATAAAAACAAAAACCCTTTAATTAATTTCTAAGAACTCCTCATTATATTGAATATCAAAGGCTTATTTCGGATGTAAAAACTGTTCTAGTTAGACTTGAGGGCAGAGTATTGAATATCAAAGGCTTATATCGGATGAGATAATGAATTAGAGGCTTTATAAGCTAGTTGGTTGAGTACCAAAACGTCCCGACTTTTTTTGTTTACCTTCCATGCATGATACAAATAAGACACTACACCTATTAGGCCTATATGAGAAAATTAACATTTAGGCATTAGGCATGTTGCACGTTTTATGAACACTTTGATGACATAAGGTAAGAAACACGCCGTACACTTTTCTTATTTATAATTAGGGGTTATTGATATATGGTCTAACTGCCAGGCTAATCGGAGACCAAATACAAGTCATATGGCCGCGTGTATTTCTGGCTATGCCAATATGTGTGGTTCTCCTCTTCTAACAGAATTTTTGTCACACCTAGACTCGAATCCGAGACATTGAAGTGGAATCTAAACGCAGTTAGCAGTCAGACCAACCTTGGTTGGTTATCACGATCATACTTTACCTACTCTTAACTAATTAACCATTGACATTTGTCTATAAATAAAATCCTAAACATACGTTGAATCTGAAATTTTCAAATTGTAGCTTCTCACATTGCAGAACTTTGAAACGTGATTTCAACCTGCCAACGTCTAACCAAACACGCTTAAATTTAAATATAATCATAATCAAGTGTTTCGGGATACATTCACACCTCATCATACCGTAGAAGCTTCTTTCTAAACTTTGTATTTGTTTGATATATATAATATATTTGATTCATTGTATCGTAGTTGTACTTGTCCCTTAATGATCAACACATATTAATTCATTGTATCGTGGGGACTATAAATTTGATGAGCCGAAGCCGAAAGCAAATTTGAACCTTCTTTTCTATTTTGAAAAAAAAAAGTCAAATTTGAACCTACGGATTTGGCTCACCGTTGACCGTTGTTAAG
Source organism: Astragalus membranaceus (assembly GCA_039519185.1). Taxonomy (NCBI): domain Eukaryota; kingdom Viridiplantae; phylum Streptophyta; class Magnoliopsida; order Fabales; family Fabaceae; genus Astragalus; species Astragalus membranaceus. The sequence continues at coordinate 18,855,538 of CM076849.1, forward strand.
CCAAATTAAGAGAGAAAAACAATATATTTTTTATAAAATTGTTTTTTTTTACTAATATAAAATTGTTTTTTAATTTACACATCATTTTCATTGAGAGCAGTTTATACTTAGATTAAATATCTCAATTTTTTTTAGATCAGAAAATTTGGATGAGTTAGGCTCTGGGGGCTCACCACTCATCAAGGCCAGGACAGGCCTCACAACTCTTTGAGCATTTACGGAGGTACTTACAGATCATCCACCAAAAAATTCCTCACATCGGCAACGGGAGTTGAACCCACGCCCTTACCAACCGAGTGAACCTTCATTCACATCTTATTTTAAAACCCACAATTCGGTCTCCCAATGAGTACTCTGTACATCATGTATGACATTATAGTATATATCTTAAAATAGACAAACATTTTATTTTAATAGTGATGAATGACTCTGAATTAGGGCTGTGCATGGTGCAAGAACTGCACCAAACTGAACCACATATGTGGTGTGGTTCGGTTTGTAAAACCATTTTTGCCAAAATCCGGTTTTTTCTAAAAACCGGTTCCGGTTCAGTTATAAACCGGTTTAAAACCGGTTTCTGTTTTAAAACCAGTTTTGTCTCATAACCATTTGAAAACCGGATTTTATTTCCTGAACCGGTTTTCCATAATTACTGTTTTTTTTTTAAAACCAGTTTTTTGATCAGAATCATTTGAAAACCACATTTATCTTCACTGAACCGGTTTTTTGCTAAAACTAGTTTTTCCCATAATTGAAAATATACTGTTTTTTTGAGATAAAACTATAATCAAATAAAATTGAGGAAGTTCAACAATCTGTGCATGACCCAGAACAAATTGAGGAAGTCCAGTTCATAAACTGTATAAATAGTTATGGGCCTTTTTGGGGTGGTGTGGTCCAGTTACTTAATATGGGCTGGTGAACCTTATTTTTTGCACACCCCTACTCTGAATTAATCAACCTTCAGTCAATTGAACTTTCTTCTTTATGTATAATTTTTCGATATTACTAACAACTAATTTTGAAATTTTATTTTTATTTTAGGATTGTAGAAATAAAATAAAATTTAAAATATCTATTTTATCAATTTGGAACTCTATAAAAAGTCTATTTAATTTATATTTTACTGTCTTGTAATTGATATATGGATTCAAAGCTATAATAAAATTTTAAAATGCTTATAAGAAGGTTCATTATATTAAAATATATAATATAAAAGGAGAATGTAAATTTTTTTTTATTGGTAGGAATAGAATTCGATACCATGGGGGTTTATAATACCAACCACTTGTCCTACACACCGGTGTAGGAGAGTGTAGATTTTAAAATAGAAGGATAAAATAGCATAAAAAAATAAAATAAGAGGAGAAAAGAGTATAATTTAAGGGGAAATGTAATTAATTATATCATAATTAAAAAAATTAAGATATTAATATTTTACTTTTTTATTTAAATTTATTGTTGCCCTTAATTTTAATCATAAAGAAGCAGCAATATTTTCCTATATAAAAGTTCATTTTGAATGTACGCTTATGCCTTGTTTGGTTTTGAAAAGAATGTGCATTAGAAAAAAGAGACGATCTTTTAGTAGTTTTTTTTGGGTAAACTCGGGTATCTACCGCACGGACAGTAATGACTAATCTCTCGCCCATTGTAGGTGCCTCGAGGGGCAGAACAGCTGGCCCACAGTTTTAACACTACTCCATACCCAAGGCGGGGATCGAACCCCCAACCCTTGGTTAAGAGAGGTTCAGCCCCAACCAGATCTTTTAGTAGTTTGATATGTGAAAAAATTAAAACTACAAAATTTTATGTTTTTTATTGTCAAATGTATTGGGTCACGAGTGGAGCATAAAATATGGGGGAGTTTTCATATTGGGCCGAAAGCAAATATACAAATGAATTTTATATTGCTCAATATCTCTATTTTGAGAATTTTATTATTATTATTATTATTATTATTATTATTATTATTATTATTATTATTTTATTATCAATAATATTCTAATCATTTAATCAAAAATGTTAAGACAGTATAAAATTCTGCACAGTCGTCACTAAAGCAGATTCTTTTGTAACATCATTTTATTACATTAATTTCTTAGATCGACATACATAACTTCTTTTAACTTTTTTAATTTTTTTTGATAAGCTAACTTTTTTAATTTGGTGTTTCATACTCCTCTGACTCTAATTTAAAAATATTCTCTCCATTCCCCTTGTTCACGCATTACCAAAGTACTTTGTGTTTCTGCTATTCTAAATAACTTATGAAAACAATATTTTATCTATTTTTTTATCCTTAAACATTCCTTCGTAATTAGGGTTTAGGATTTAGGACATTTTATCTGCATTTTATCTGCTATACATATCAGAGTTTTCTCCTCTTATTTATTAATACTTCATTCAGACTCTTTTATAAGTAAAAATTGGTCAACAGAAATTGATGTATTTAGTCCAACCTAAAATAGTATTCGGTACCATATATGCAGCCAAAGACTTATGAATTACTTATCTAAAAAAATGCATGCAGCCAAAGACTTCATCGTAAGGAATATTCTTCTTCCCTCTCCTAGAAGAAGAAAGATCAAGATCTAAATTGTGGACCAAGCAAATATCTCTCAAACTCCCCATTTTACATCCACAAAAATTTCTTGTGTATTATTAGCCCGTGTTCTCAACTCAATTATGTTAAAAGGTTATATATCTTCTAGGGGGTGTATTAAGGGTGTGTTTGGATTAGAAGAGAAAGAGGAAAGAGAAGAGAGACTGAGGGAAGAGAGAAAGAGGTGAGAAATAGAGTAAATTAGGGGTTTTGTTTGGTTTAAGGGTAAGAGAAGAGAAATAGGGGAGAGAGAGTTGTGTGTCTTGGTTGGGTTGGAGCGAAAGAGAGAAGAAAGAAAGAATACTAGTTTTGAAATGACAAAAACACCCATATGTGTTTGATTTAATTTTTTAATTTAACTAACTCATTAGTTATTTTAATTATTTAATTAAATTAGCTAAGTATTTATTTTAATTAACTAAATAATTATATTAATCATTTAAGTTTAATTAGTTAAATACTTATTTTAGTTATTTTATTTGATTAAATAATGAAAAGAATTGTGAAATTGGATGATAAAGTGAGGGTAAAATAGTAAAAACATAATTATTGAGTCTTTTCTCGTCACTTTTTTTCCACAATTGGGGAGATTGCAAAAAACACTAAAACAATCATATCTCTCTCCCATTTCTCCCCTCAACCAAACATGTGAAAATCGCTTTCTCTTCCCTTACTCTCTCTCTTCCTTCACTCTCTCTTATCTTCCCTCTTTCACCTCAAACAAACACACCAAGTGAGAGGAGTTTTAACATCAAAGGGTCAAAAGAGTAAATTTGGACCGCATAATAATACATGGGTGGTTCTGATTAAAAAGTAGCTGGATACCACATTGATTTTTTATTTTAATCTCAACAACTAACCATTTAATCTATATCTAAAATTTACTCCTCTCACCCTCTCTCACTAAGGGTGTGTTTGGATTAGGAGAGAAAGAGGGAAGAGAGAAAGAGGTGAGAATTAGAGTAGATTAGGAGGGTTGTTTGGTTTAAGGGAAAGAGAAGAGAAATAGGGAAGAGACAGTTATGTCTCTTGGTTTGGTTGGAGCGAAAGAGAGAAAAGAGAAAGAATACTAGTTTTAAAAAGACAAAAACACCCCTATGTGTTTGATTTAATTTTTTAATTAAATTGACTTAGTATTTTTTTGACAAGTAGTATTTATTTTAATTATTTAATTAAATTAGCTAAATATTTATTTTAATTATTTAAATAATTATTTTAATCATTTAACTTAATTAGTTACATATTTATTTGAGCTATTTAATTTAAATTTATAAAGTGTCACCTTCTATAAATTATAATAATAGTTATTCATGGTAAAAATAATTTAGCCGTTGACAAAATGGTAAAAGTAAAATTTAAGAGCCATTCTTCTCCATTTTCTCTCAACTTGTGGAGAGATTACAAAAATCACTAAACTAATCATCCCTCATTCTCTCTTTGTTATTTCTCTCTTTAACCAAATATGTTGTAACATCCCCAGTTTAGCTAATTTAATTTATTTAAATTAGCAAGGAGTCATAATTAATTAATTAGCTAAACCAAATTTAAGGCTAAATTATAGTTTTGGTCCCCCTATTTTAAAAAATTCAGACATTTGGTCCCCCTATTTTAAAACTCAGACATTTGGTCCCCCAATTTTAAAAAATCAAATACATTTAGTCCAAAGAGGGACCAAATGTCTTTGATTTTTTAAAATTGAGGGACCAAATGTCTTTGATTTTTTAAAATTGAGGGACCAAATGTCTTTGATTATTAGCCATAAAAAACTGAAAATTCCTCTTGGGACTAAATGTATTTAATTTTTTAAAATTGGGGGACCAAATGTCTGAGTTTTAAAATAGGGGGACCAAATGTCTGAATTTTTGAAAATAGGGGGACCAAAACTATAATTTAGCCCAAATTTAATTAACGAAAAATATTAAGTTACGAGATGTTTGAGTTAAATGATTTATTGTTGTGCATAATTGTTATATTATGCTAAGTATAGGAGTCATGAAGATTAGAAATGGAATTAAGAGGGAATTAGAAAGCCAATGACGTTTCAGTCTTTTCCACTTATTAAAAGACCCTCAGCTGGACAAACACCCAAAACTCACCTTGTTTCAGCAAAGAAACTGAAAGTAATAATAATGTAAGTTATAGTTTAATAAGGGAGTGGTGTGTTAGGAGTAGAAGGGCAACTTAGTCATTTGAAACAAATAAGTGAGGGCAAAATGGACCTTTCCCACCCACTTAAACCCCCGGCTCATTTTCTGAAACAGAAACAGCACATTCATTTCATTAAAAATCAGAAACTAGAGAGGGAGAGAAGAGAGTGAGTTGCGAAGAGGAGAAGAGAAGAAAGAGGGGAGAACTGCTTGAATCCTCAATGCATGTAAGTGTTCTATAGTTCATTCACCTCCATTTTTCAACCTCTTTCCAATATATGATACCAATTTTGTTGGCTCAATCTTCCTCCTTTCCCATCCACCATTTTCGAGCTTAAAGCTCAATCCTAGCCAAAATCTGAAAGTCTGCCTTGCATGTTGTCTAGGGAAGCTTGTAGGTGGTGTGTGGGGTGCAAGGTTCAGTCTTAGGGCTCATAAGCTAGCTACATTGCGAATTTAAGGAAGGATTGGAGTATCCAAGTTGCTGTGTTCGAAGTTCCTAGTGAGTGGATTTCGGTTTTGAAGTCTTGGACGCGGTTGGTACGAGTTCGCGACGTTTCAGAGTCGTTGAACTTTCGAAGTCTCAGCGAATTTCGTGATTGTCATCACGATCGGTGAGTTCTATACTCGCTTAGGGAAATGTTTCGAAATGATAATCGTGCATTTTGGGCCTGTTTTCAACTCGTCGTGTTTTTGTGTTAGAAACCGTATTTCGAATTCTTGATGTTTGATTTGTTGAAATTGTGATAATTATATGATTGTTGGAATGTGAGTGCTATGACTATTTGTGCTGGTTATGTGTTGATTCGGACTGAATTGGTATATTGTGGTTTTCGGGGATCGATCGGAACGATAATTGGGAACAAACGGGATGGCCATATTATGAGAAAACAACAATTCTGTGTTACTGATGAACACGCACGGGTCGTGCGCCCTAGGGCACGGACCGTGTGTACTCTTCGCAAACTGTGTTTCAAAAACTTTGGAAACACGCACGGGTCGTGCGCCTCTGGAGCACGTACCGTGCGTGTACTTCCGAACGGTTCCAATTGCATTCTAATCCCTTCCCCAATGTTATATAATGATAAAACAACCTCACTTCATTGGACTTGCTTAGGTTTGGATTGAATTGGGGGAAGAATTTCCTAAGCTATAATAGATGTTATATGGATTGGTTAAAACAAAGCAAATAAGTGATATTCCCCTTTATAGATGGGTTAAAACATTGTTTTAGTGACAGCGAGTGAGAAATTATAACATGTGCTAATGAAACAGACTTGGTGTTCCGCTACGATTTTGGTAACCGCTTAAATGTGAATTTAATGAAACAGACTTGGTGTTCCGCTACGGTTTTGGTAACCGCTTATATGTGAATTTAATGAAACAGACTTGGTGTTCCGCTACGGTTTTGGTAACCGCTTAACAATTAGTTAATCGAGGTGACGACCTCTACGAGATAGCACACTAGGGGAGGGAAGTCATGATTCCCATAACCTAGGCCCTCATTGTTTGCCCACCAGTAAGAGTGAATTGAGTTCACCAGAAGTCGATAAAGAAACCGAATAAGGTGACTTGCGGTGTTGTGTTAGTACGAATGTTATTGTAGCTATCCAGGTTTACGAATGAAAAAGATGCATAATGAACCGTTAGTGTTAGTGAGGGGTCTCGATAGAACTCACTGAGATAATGTTTATCTCACCCTTTAATGTTGTTTTTCAGAGAAACAGGGAAAGTCGAAAGCAGTTAAACATGGCTAGGTGATGTTCCGCATGATGATGTTGAAGACTAGCTAGCTGCTTATGTTATTTCATTTTGAGAACTTCGAATATATGACTTGTACTTGTACTCAGAGTTGTATATCGATTTTCCGCTTTATTTCTGTATTTGGATATTGAACTCTAGGTTTGAGGCGAGGACGTCTAGTTATGGAACTTATGTCAATTATGTACTTCGGTTCGAAGTTTTAAATGCGAGTGGTACTTTGACAAGTTTAATCAAAGTTTTAGTATTGTTCAATGTCCATAAAACAGGAATAACACTCTGATGTATGCTATGAAAGTATATCTTAGTAATTTCTACAAGTTGGAAATATCGAGGTGTTACATATGTCAAAATCAGTCTTTCTTCCCTTACTCTATCTTCCCTCTTTCACCTCAAACAAACACGCCCAAAGCATTCTCGTTTGATAGGCTCCCTTGATATTTAGTTCAATCATGTATTAACATATTTTCATAATTTAAACGAGTTTTTTAAAAGTCAATTAGTACAACTTTGTAATACGTTTGGAAGATACTCTGCCACATGTGGGTTCCATTCCATCCCAATATCTAATTGCCACTATCTCAAATGCTTTTTTTTTGTTTGAAGAAAACTATCTCAAATGCTGAAATCCTATTTATGTCATTCTTTTTTGTTTTAAAACTATGTTACTGTCTTCTGCTTGATACATTATGGTCCACAAGATAAGAGTAGACAGTTTTCATGCTTAACAATTAGGGCTGGACAAAATGTCCAAACCGACCGTAAACCCGACCCACCCGAACTTGCTGAAACCGATTTTCGGGTTTAAATGGTTTAACGGGTTCGCGAGTTTTAAATATGGGCCACAGTGGTTTGTAATGGTTGGGCCTGGGTGGGAAAACCCCAACCCTGGTACAACCGAAACCGACCGAATCCTATTAATAGATAGTTATTACTTACCGAGTATAAATACAATTGCTTAAAAATCGTGAAAACCTAGTTGATTTACATTTCATTCAGCCGCAAGCCAAACCCTAGCAAAGCGCGACCAAGCGCATCTGAGAGTGAGACTGAGAGAGATGAAGAGATCCACCGTGAAACGTTTCTCCTCCATCGCCTCTGTTCTTGTTTCGTTGCTCTTCGACTCTTCTCTCCTCCATTGCTGTTCGTGATTCGTTGCTCTTCGCCTCTTCTCTCCTCCATTGCTGTTCGTTTCTCCTCCATCGCCTTTCTCCTCCAGTACAATAGGTAATGTTTCCTGATCTTCTTCATCTCTGTTTCAAGGTTTTTTTCGTTATTTGCCTTGGTCCGATTTTTCGTTACAGCTTCTAAAGGTTGCTTTCTGAAGCTTATACCAAAACCATATCTCTGTTTGAACGTTTTTTTCGTTTTGTTTCAACGTTTTTTTCTTATTTCTTGATCTTCTTCATCTCTGTTTCAAGGTTTTTCGTTTTTTTTAGAATTTTTGTTGTATAAAATGAAACTCTTGTTCTGTTTCTCATCATTTTGTTGGTTTAGTGTTTGTTGCTAACATTATTTTCTTTTATCGTTGGTTGACTTTAGGTTTGGGTCTAACTATTTGTGAACAAGGATTATCCAAGAATCAGCTGAGGATTTCGGATTGAAGCATCCACTAATTGGTAATTATATTTTAGGGTTTACTGTTTATTTAAAGTTTAAAATGTACTTGACTTATTTTCTAAAATTAATGGAATTGTTGTTTTATAAAATGAAACCCTATTTCTGGTTCTAAAGTTTAAAATGTATTTGGCTTATTTTTTTCAAATTTTGTTTAGTAAAATGAAACTCTGTTTCTGTTTCTCATCATTTTCTTGTTTAATGTTTTGTTACTAACATTAATTTCTTTTATCTTTTGTTGACTTGAGGTTTGGATCTAACTATTTGTGAAGAAGGACTATCCAAGAATCGGCTGAGGGTTTCTTATTGAAGCATCCACTATTTGGTAATTATATTTTAGGGTTTACTGTTTATTTAAAGTTTAAAATGTGTTTGACTTATTTTCTGAAATTGATATGATTATTTTCTGTCCATTTTCGTTACTTGTTTGTTTGGTTATTTATTTTGTTTTTGTTTAGTTATGTGTCATCACAATTGGTTGTGGGATCTTTGTGTTTGGTCTAGTTTGCTTCAAACTTCCTTCATCGATTTTCTGTTTACTAATTTATGTGTCAACATGATTTCTTAATTACTTGCTTGTTTAGTTATTTGTTTTGCTTATGTTTAGTTTTGTGTTGGCTGAGTTAGGTATGATATCTTTGTGTTTGCTTGAGTTTGCTTCAAGCTTGATTCCCTATTTTTTTTGTTTACTAGTTTACTATATGCATCTACATGATTTATTAAATACTTGATAGATAAATAAGCTTGATTCATTCTTCAGTAATGGAGCAGCCTGATCAAACACCAAATGTCATTCAAGCGACTGAAAACACCACCAATGCTGTCCAAAAAGAAGGTGAAGCTGTAGTTGCAGCTGCCGCAATTGCCACCAAACCTCCTCTTCCTAATGATAAGAAGAGGAAAGCAAATGCTAATGGTAAGCGTCGAGATATCTGAACATGTCATCACAGGTTGTATTCTTGTATTTTAGTCTTTAGATATTATTCAGTTTATTGTTTCCTTTCTCTTAGTGTCTTAACAAATTTTTCGGTGCATTTTAATAGAGTTTCAAAAACTTTCAACTGTTGGAGCCCAAACAGCTTCAACTGGAGGAGCATCAGGATCTGAATCTGCTGGTGTTGGACCATTGTCCCAATCACAGCCAATGAATATTGGCTGTGAGTGATTACAGAAGCTGTGGGTATCTAATTTACTTACTTTTTTACATCTGTCTTCATTTTATTTTTGGTATTAACAGACTTTATTTTGACAGTTTTGATCATTTTGCTTTTTTGGAGTCACATGGCTACATCTCTTGTTGTAAGGCATGCCACTTAATGCATCAGTTTTGAACACCGTTCTTTTGGAGTCATTAGTGACTCAAAACATGATCCAGTTGTATGTGAGGGGATTGCTATCATGAACTTAAATGAGAGTAAGTGTTTTAATTATTCTTGTATCAAATGATGAGATTGAGTTCTATTTCTTGTTTTTTTCTGATATGATTGTTGTTCTCTCTTCCTTTTGCAGAATATTGCTAATTTTGTTGTCAACTGTGGTCAAGATTGGAGACCAGTTCTAAACATATCAATATCTGGTATGGTAAGTTAGTTCTAATAAATTTGTTTTAGCTCATTATTGCTTAGTGTTATGTTTTTAATTCTGAGTTTTTTTCCTAGTGCTTGCTTTGCATACATGTAAATTCTTCCAAACCATTCCATCTCTTCATACGAATTGTTGGAAATCAAGAGGTAAGGGTGTCATTACTTTTATGTTCACTGTTTTACTTTAGTCTGGATTGTGGATTGATAGTTTGAAATATGTTTCAGATTTTGCATAATTATATCCCTTGATACAAGAATATAAAGATTAGATGGAATGTCAAGTAGAGTGTTGTGCAATAGGCTATTCTCTTCAATCTTACAAGGTTAGTGCTTGATTACTCATTAGTCTATTTTGTTGTTTTTGAATCAGTGTGATATTCAAATGATGATTTTTTTTTATGCAGATTCATATGGATATGAAGCTGAGTTCTTAAGCTTCTTCAGGAAGTTGATCCCCTTGCATGGGTGTATGTGCATTTGCACTGTAACCAATCAAATTGGAACATAAGTAGTTAATTATTAAGTAGATTTGGTGTAGGGAGCTGATGCATGCTTGGCTTGGCTGCCTTTGATTAAAACTTGGTAGTAATGTGATGTTAACTTAGTACAAGTAATGTTGAAGTAAAACTTTGTTGTAGTTATTAAAACTGTGTAGCTAGTTACTTCTGGTCATGTTAATTTAGTTGTTGTGCAGTTGTTGCACTCTTCTGGATGTTATTTAGCTGAGGCAAAACTATACTGATCTAGTTTGGCAGGTTACTACAATCATATCAATGTTGTTAATTTAGATGTGCAGTGAATGTTTAAATTAATTGGCAGGTGCAAAATAGTATTTGAGTTATAGCAGTTTAATTATAATTGTTAGGCTTAATGTTTTATGGATTTTATCATATTGAATGCTATATTTTGCAACTTGTTACAGGTTCAAACATATTTAGAATGTATTGTATTTTGTTAGAATGTTGAGAAAATTGTTTCTGTTCTTAGTTGCATTAATACTTTTGTATAGAAAATGTTTTATGTTTAAGTTATTTACAAATTTTTGTCCAGAATTTTCCTAAAAACTTTATTGGCCCAACATGGCCTAAAATCGTTTTAAACCATACCGATCCACCCGTCACCCGAATAAACCGATCCGTATATACCCAAGCCCTATATGGTCGAAATTGGGCCTTGTTAATATGCTACGGTTTCAGCTGGATTGGCCTTATTGAATCCGAATCCAATATACCCGACCGTTTGTCCACCCCTATTAACAATTCACACTGTAACAATTCACACAGTTTTCATGATAACACTCTGCCGAACCATTAATTATTAATCAGAGTAGTGATTAAAGTAGGAGGGTGATAAGAAGTTGGTATTATTACCATAGTCATGTCTTGTATTGTAGATAATAATGCGCGCTTTTCTTTTCAATCATAGAAATTTTGTCTACTTGTCTGCATATCATGCATATCATTGTGCCTCAACGAAGTAGTAGTAATAGTAATGTGGATGGAGGAATGCAAGCATTACATAATTAAAGGTACTTGGGCAAAGTGAAAAGAATCCAGTTTAGTCTTGTCTTAACTAGGCATTATAATCATTCTTTCCTTTCTTTTTCTTTTTATTGTCTTTTGAATCAATGTTACGTCTAATCACTTCACGTAAGAAATCTAATATCTATTTCTATTTATCTATTTATACAAATAAACCTTCTATAAAATTTCCAATTTCGATCTCTTATTAACAAGACACATATCTAATTTAAGGGTAAAAATGCCATTACCCTCTCTTTCTTTCTTTTTCTTCGTACACTTTTTTTCTTCCTTTTTTCTCTTTCTTCTTACACTGTATTTCCTCCTTTTCACTTTTCTCTTACACTCTCTTTCTTCTTTTTTTCTTTTTACTTTAGTTTTACTTTTCTCATAAACAATTCTTCTCTTTCTCTTGTCACTTCACTTTAGTTTTCTTAACTAAATTTCTAAATTTATAGAAACACTATTCTACTAAAATTACCTATAAAAATGTAAATGAGTCACACTAAAAAACAAAAAAAAACTATCAGATTTTTGGAAAAAGTCATCACTGTAAATTTTAATTTTTCTCTCTGAAACCTGTTTACACTCTTATTGATACTCTATTATCTATCTTTTACTATCTACTATAATCTACTGATCAATTGAAACTACGAGATAACTGCAATGATATATAAAAAAAACACGGGATAACTGCACTGATATATAAAAAAAAACATAGGATTTGTCATTGATAATTAAGATTTTTGAAGACTACTATAAAATTACTATCTAAAAAACAAGAAGATTTAATGACTATTTAAACTATTGATTAATATTTAAAACAAATATTTCTTATTGATATAATACAATCTCTCTTTTACTATCTACTATAATTTACTAATCAACTAAAATAATCAATTGAAACTACGAGATAACTGCACTGATATATAAAAAACACAGGATAACTGCACTGATATATAAAAAAAACACGAGATTAATATTTGTCATTGATAATTAAAATTTTTGAAGACTACTACTACAAACTTACTATCTAAAAAACAATAAGACTTAATGACTATTTAAACTACTAATTAATATTTAAAACAAATATTTCTTATTGATAATCTACTATCTAACTTTTACTATCTATTATAATCTACTAATCAACTAAAATAATCAATTGAAACTACGAGATAACTGCACTGATATATAAAAAAACACGGGATAACTGTAGTGATATATAAAAAAAACATGGGATAAATATTTCTTGTTGATAATCTACTATTTATCTTTTACTACCTACTACAATCTACTAATCAACTGAAATAATCAATTGAAACTCTGGGATAACTGCACTAATACATAAAAAAACACGGGATAACTGCACTGATATATAAAAAAATACGGGGATAACTGCAATGATATATATCAAAACATGGGATAGCTGCACTAAATATAAAAAAATACGGGATAACAACACTGATATATAAAAAAACACTGCACTGATATATAAAAAAAACATGGGATAAATGCACAGATTGTTTTTAAATGATACTTTTACTTTTTTAGATTTCAATATTTATCTATCTTTTATTTGAAACTCATTTTTTATCTACTTTAAATTTGTCTTTATTTTCACAGAGTAATGTTCAGACTATTTAAATAATGTCTAAGTTCATTCATAAAAAGAACACGACAGCACCTGTGCGTATGCACGGGTATCCTACTAGTTCCTGTGTTTAAAGATGTTCTCCTTTCTCAATGCAGCATTGGCCACATAATAAGAAAAATGGGTAATTTTGATAAAGTAATTAAATTACTTATAACTTGGATTTTAAGTGAAATATCCTAGAGAGTAATTTGAATAAAAGTTTGTCTTCTTTAAAAAAGCATTTGATTCAATCAGTGTGGTTTTGTATTCTAGTTGTTGGAGAGAATATTGAGAATTTAAGTGTCGGTGGTTAGTCTCACATCGACTAAGAATTAACTAAATGAATGGTATATAAGAGAGATGATTCATACACTCCCTCCGTTTTCAATTATAAGCAAATCGCGGCTAGACACATTTTTAAGAAAAGTTAAAAATAAAAGTATTATTCCTATAATACCCCTATTTATTCGTGCATTGGTAAAAGTAAAAGTAGTGTAATAAAAAAGTTTTGTGCATTGGTAAAAACAAAAGTAGTGTCATAAATAGGGGGTAAAGTTGACATATTAAGTGAAAAAAGTTTTGACTTATTTATATTTAGTAACAAGAAAAAGTGGGTATATTTGCTTATATTTGAAAACGGATGGAGTAGTTAATACTTGTGGGTGTTTGTTTCAAGTTAAGTAAAATTACTCTCGGGAATAACATTCCTAGAGATATAATGATGGGACTAATAATCCTATGTATCTTCTAAAAAAAGTGTTTGACAAATTTTTAAATTTTTAAACATTCCTAGGAATAAGGTGGTTAAGAAAATTAAAATAATTTTTATATTTAAATTTTTACTTAATCCTTGTGGGAAATCCTCATTCCCAACCTTTTTCATCGAAATATTTTCATAGAAATGGTGGAGGTTATTGGGAGTTATCATCCTCCTAGGTATCTTCATATCAGGGAATGATTTTTTCCAAACTTCTAACAAATGCGTGAATACTCATTCCCAGACTCATGAATTCCTAGGATTCTTAATCCTAAACTTGAAGTAAACACCTCTTAAAATTTCTGGTGGAAATGTGGTGTGTATGTCTTTTAATTAATGGTCATTAGTCATTAGTTTGTTATTGCTCTTAGTGCTCCCAAACCCCAACACTAATATCGATCTGAATACTGATCCAATTCAATCTAAAATTTCGATTTTTTAAATTTTCAATTATGTTTGTTTACAGATTTTCAATTCGATTGTTGGACTTTACTAGTACATTGGATTGGATTGGTTTTACAATAATTTTAGATTAGTAGGTGAGATTTTAAATTTAATTTCAATAAAGGAAAAGTTTGTGCACTTGCGGACGAAAAGATTGTTTACTTTGAATATTTAGTAATTTAGTGTCTTTCTCTTCGTTTCATTCTCTCTTTTTATCACATATTATTATTTTAATCATCATTACCGTATAAAATTATCAAAGTTATCAAATGTTCAAGGTACACTATCAATTAGTAGTAGCAGAGAAACTAGTTTGATTGGAGCATCGTGCGGCCACGTTTTCAAGCAGAATCGCGCGTGAGCAATGATTGAGGAGCCTCTTGGTTTGCTAAACTCAATGATGAAAGGAGAGACTGCAAGTCTGCAACACATAAACTTAGGACCCTTTTCAGCTGATATACATCACTACTGCTCTTTGAACTTTGAAGATTAATTTGTTTGTTTTTGTTTTGTTCTTTCAAATTCAATTGAATAGATACACTGCCTTCCTCTGTATCAATGTCAGTACAAACACACCTCGTTTGTGTCAAAGATTTTAAAAAGGTTGGTTGGTACCTGGTTGTTGTTGCTAGCTGTGTGCATTTGTGATTGTGGACCAGATTATATTATTGGGGTTTATGCATCTCATGGTAGATGAGATCACAATAGTGTGAGAGATATGGGTATCTTTCTGTCCTCTATGGCAGAGCTTCCCATTATTCAGGTCAAACACGAGCATCTTAGTGGGGAGCGGAGAATGTTAGCTTTTTGGGTTTGAATCCAGAACTTCCGTCTTGCACTCATTTGATGTACTTCTTTGGTATTTCTTAGCTCGCCAAGTGAGCTACCTACTTGAGATGATGTACTAGTATCTTGCTTAAGATTCATTTGTTAAGATATAAGATGTGAATATGTACATATGTCTCTTTCCGCTAAATGCATTGATAATTTTAGTGATATGAGAATGCCGGTTTGCGAGACTGAATACAAGTGTGTTAGTGTATGTGTAGTGTTTATTTGTCATTTTGTCTGAGTTAATAAAAAATTACAAGTTAATCTGTATATCTAATTTTGGTTTATGGCATTGGACTCACTCTCAACTGGATGGTGATTCTCTACGGTCCCCAGAGTCTATCTATCTCCTAACTTAACTTTTCTTAATTTTTTTAATAAAAATAAATGGACATTCAGTGTAACATCCCCTAATTAGCTAATTAGATTTAATTAAATTAGCACGAGGTTAAGTTGATTAGTGAGCATAATTATTTTAGTTATGAAATGGTATCATGGATCAAATAAATAAATGATTTATTGGTTATGCATAATTGGTACATTATGTTAAGTAAGTGAATTATAGAATAATTGTTGAGTTATAAGTAGCTTAAGTGAGAGTGAAGGAGGGAGGGGCGATTTAGTCATTTTCCATCATTAAATAAACCCCAGCTGAACTTATGCCAAACACACACAGCCACACTTCTACCATTTTCAGAAAATCAAACAAGAGAAAGGAGGGGAGGGGAGAATTGCGAGAGAGAAGGAGGAGGAGGGAAGGGAAGACAGCCCAGTCATTCCTGAATGCATGTTGAATCAAAAACCACCATTGTTCATCATTCTTCTTCCTCTATACACTGATACCCAGAAATCTCCCATCAACCCTCTTCATCACAAATCACCATTTGTGTACCTTTGAAGCTCCAAGCTCAAAAAAATGGAGTATTGATGCTCCAAATAGTTTGCATGTCCTTGTTATAGCCATACAATCAGTACCAAGGTTCATATTCAAGCAACAATTCAGTTTGAAGTTCATTTGGGACAGCTAGGATTCGAATTGGGTAGCCTTCCAAAGACTTAAGTACCTGAGTTCGTCGTTGGAGCGGATTCAAGGAGAGTTCGTGCGTTCTTAGTTCGTAGCCTCCGTCAAAGTCTCGGTGTTTGCGTAATTTTCATCACTTCGGGTGAGTTCTATAACTCGCTTAGGGAACGTGTTTGTGTTTCTGAGTCTTCTTTTCGAAAACCATGGTCAAGCGTTTCTGTTATCGAAAGGAAACTTGTCAAAAAACCGTTTTCTCAAGAGGATTGTGATTTAAATCATAAATTGTTGATTGATTGTTGGGGGTACTTGATTGAGATTGATATAATATACTGTTTCAATGCGTGCTTAGATTTGGGTCTTGATCGGAAGAGATTTTGGAATCGGAACGGAATGGATTTACTCATGAAAATCCTGTTTTCTGGAAAACTGATGGAGACGCACGGATCGTGTGCCTCTGAGCACGGGTCGTGCGCCCCCATCTGATGTTACACGAACTGAGTTTTTAAACACACACGGATCGTGCGCCTAGTCGCACGGGTCGTGTGTATCCTTCTGGAACTTTTATTCAACAACGCCCGGATCGTGCGCCTAGTCGCACGGGTCGTGCGTATCTTTCTAGAAATCTTTTACATCTGTGTTCAACAGCGCACGGGTCGTGCGCCTACACGCACGGGTCGTGTGAGACCTTCTGATCTTCAAATTCAAAGTACCTTTTTATCCGTTCCAAATGATTCCAATTCCCTTCTAATCCATTCCCTAAGGTTCCCCAACAAGGTAAAGATACCCATATCATGAGATTGAACATGCTTATTAGAAAACTTGTGTATTATGAACAAAATGGAAAACCGCACTTAGAGAACGCGAGAGAACATATGCCAATAATTATACACGGTACTTGACTGATATTGTACACGGTGCTTGACTGATATTGTACACGGTACTTGACTGATATTATACATGGTACTTGACTGAAATGACTGATAGCCCATTGCGGGTACATGGATATATAATGTATAATAAATACAAGAGGAAAAAGGGTGACGATCCTTAGAGGTTAGCATACTAGAGGAGGGGAAGTCATGAGCCCCAAAACCTAGACTCAAGACTGTTTCACCCACTAGAAATAGCGGGATGGGTTCACCAAAGTCAAAAAAGTACCTATAAAATAGGTAGACTGAGGTGTTATGCTAAAAACATGGAACAAAAGATTGTATGCTTCATGTGTCGCTTAGGAGGGCCATGAGCATAAAGGTTACAGGAACTTAATATATTTCCACGTGGTTGCTTTTAGGGCCACGAGTTCAAAGCAATGCATAATGAACCGCTAGAGTTAGTAAGGGGTCTCGATAGGACTCACTGAGATAATGTTTATCTCACCCTTCATATTTGTGGTTTTTACAGAGAAACAGGGGAAAGCAAAGGCGACAAAGCACGGTTAGCTGATGCGACTCTTGGAGTCATTAAAGACCTCATTTCATGTTTTAGACCTTTGCCCCATTTATTGTTTCTATGTTCCGATTGTATAACTTTCGTTGTTTAAGTTGTAAAATCGTTTCCGCTACTTTATGTTTTGAGTATTGAACACCAGGATTGTGTACAAGTCTTAAGTTTTGAAACTTAAGCATTTTCAGGAAGTTTATGAGGTTCTGAGAACCATTAGTATGTATTATCGAAAGTTTTAGTTGTGTTCAATATTTCAATAACAGGAAGTTACTCTGATGTATGCCATTTAGTGCATTTCGGTGATTCTACATATTAGAATTTATCGGGGTGTTACATTCAGGATCACTTAATTTATTGATCTAATAGTTATGAGATATGTGACTTCAGTCGATCATGATCCCTCTCAACTTCAGCTAATTAGAGTTTGTAATTGAGAGTAGTATAAGGTGTTGATACACTATGTACGTAGCGCTGCACACCTTTGGATCCAACACATCATTTAGATCAACCGGTGCGGTTGATGCAGAGGATCTGGATCGAAAGTGTATTTTTCTTCTTCATTAAACTAGTAACTTAAAACTCATACAAATTACACTGCATGCCAATTCTTGAATAAGGGGTGCTTCGGTGAGGGAGCAAATCAAATTTGTCACCAGTGAACCACTAAAATTGACCGTAGGATATTGTGCAAAATGCTATAGTGGTTCAGATTGAATCAACTAATATTAAATCTCAACCGTTGATGAATTTTTAAACTACATTCTACGGTCATATTTAATGATTCACTGGTGAGGGATTTGATTTGGCTACAGCTTACGTTACTAAGCCAATTACTTAGTATTTTTTTACTAAATTAGTATCATTCCTTGGATCCCTATTGCTTTAATGAATTTTAATCTAAGGGATAATGTTTAATGAGGGCATCTTTGTCTTTTTATCCTTTCTCTTACGATCACGCATTCCATCACGCATCCCTTTTGTTACCCATTGCGCGCGCAACCTTCATCGGAGAGACGATCACTTTTCGGCAACAATCACGCACACTTTCCGGCAACCATCACACACACTTTCCGGCAACGATCTTGATCCGTAATTTGGTTGAGCATCAAGTGTTTCCCCAAATTACAAAACCTAGGCGCGATTTTGATCTGTAATTTTGATTTTTGCTTAAGTTATTCGCGTCTTTTGTTCAAATTGATGGTATATTTGAGATCCTTGTGAAATTTTGCATAAGATTCACTACTCATTTGTATGATTTGGTGCTGAATTGCGAAATCTGGGTTTTGGTACACTTTAACCATTGTTATGCAAAACTGTGGTTAGTGGCATCTAACCACAGTTATGCATATCTGTGGTTAGTGGCCACTAACCAGTGTTTTGCAATTCTGTGGTTAGTGGCCACTAACCATTGTGGTACTAATTTGTGGTTATTGATTAAGAATCCCATTTTGAAGTATACTTCTGAAATTAAGAGAGACTTTCCGCCTTTGTGTCAATTATTAAGGTTTAAAGAGAAATGTGTTTCATTGGACAGTTCAGAATTGGATTGGAGGACACCATCATTATCATATGAAATGGGATTAGTTCAAATGTCAAGCTACCTATGGTTATTTATTCAACGGCCCTGCATCAAATATAGCCAAGAAAGTTAATAATGTTAATTTACTGACATACCATCTAATCAATGTTATGCACATTTGTGGTTAGTGGCGTCTAACCACAGTTATGCAAAAATCTGGTTAGTAGTGAAAATTAAATAAAAAAATTATGACGAAGAGTAAATTGAGACTGAAACCATAAAAGAAATCGAATACCGATGGTTTCCCATCTAACCAATGTTATGCACATTTGTGGTTAGTGGTGTCTAACCACAGTTATGCTCAAATCTGGTTAGTAGTATCTGTGGGAAAAGAGCCTATTACTAGGATTAAAAAAGAAAATTACATAGAAGTATTTTTACACTTTTAGTGTCTCACAACCTAAAAAAAAATATTACATATGCATCGGTTTGTGCAAAAACCAGTTCTAGTTTTTCTATATTTTTCTCATTTTTCCTGCAGCCTTTTTTTGCCCTCCATTTTTCATAATCTCAGCTTTCAATTGCTCACAAAAGTTGTTTGCTTCCCCTTGTATAGAATCCTTCAACATAGATCTATGCAGAATTGATTAGTGGCAAACATTATCAAAACCCATATTGAACTTTATAGCACGGTTTCACCTCCAACCATACAATAACCTAAACACAATTAACTCAACCAAACAACACACACACTTACGAATATGAAACAACAATTAAAATGTACAATTCAATTTGCTTTAAAGATAAATCAGATAACTTGATGAATAAACTGAAGAGTACTTGTATCATAAGATAAGCCCAAAATAAGCTATTCCAAACAGCCCATAGACCATTTCCTCACTTCACGCATTCCTTTATTGAACACATTGTTGATACAGAAGCTAAATTCTTCAATCTAATACACAAGCTATATGCTTCAATCTAATACAAATAGAGCGTCCACTAACCAGTGTTTCAATCTAATACAAATAGAGTGGCCACAAGCCATATGCTTCAATCTAACACGTAATAACCACTATTGTACAAATCTGTGGTTAGTGGCCACTAACCAGTGTTTTGCAATTCTGTGGCTAGTGGCCACTAACCATTGTGGTATTAATTTGTGGTTATTGATTAAGAATCCATTTTGAAGTGTACTTCAACTCCACCAAAGGGTGATTCTCCACGAAACTCTTAGCTGGCGGTCGACTACCATTCTCCAATAATTGCCCCAATAGAACATCAAATTCAGGACTACCATTCATTTCACTATCATTCTCCAATAATTGCCAAATAGAACATCAAATTTAGTTGTAGATATAAAATCACCTGGAACTGCTAATGCTGAATACAAATCAGCAACATTTTCATCTTCAAATTCCAATTCAACATTCCTCTCCGAATTGTTCGCAGCTGATTCCGATTGCCCATCAACCTCAACCTCAACTTTAACTTCAACTTCATGATTCCATTCATTGATACTCCTATGATCCTCCAAACAGAAACTATCCCAACACAAATGAACATCGTCGTCGTCATCATCCCATATGTATTTTTTTATATAAATTAAGAGATTCACTGGCAGAGACGAACGGGCAGCTAAGTACGAACGGAAGGAACAAACACTCGACGACGGAGTACTTGATAGAGACGATGGAGCAGCAACAACACTCGACGATGGAGACAACGACGAGTTTGTAGATGACAGAGCACTCGGCGACGGTTGTAGACGGAGAGACGGTAGTTGTAGACGGAGAGACGACGGAGCACGAGTGAGTTTGGTTTGGTTTTACGGTTTTGTGTTAATTGAAATGGCACGGTTTTTTTTAATTGAAAGATAAATGTCTGATTTACCCTTTTAGTAACTAATACTAAACTTATATTTAGTATTGTAAATCAAACTCGTTTGATTTGCTCCCTCGCTCTAAAAGGCACTACAAGAAATTCGTGGATTACAGACGGAAAAAATCTGCCGGAAAAGGTCAAAATCCGCTGGAAATTGGTCATTTTTGGCGGATTTTTTCCGCCGGAAATTCGTTCGCAGGTAACACTTACCGGCGGATTTTCCGCAGGTAATTCCCGACAGATTTTTCGCCGGAAAATCCGCCGTAAATTACCGGCAGAAAATCCGTCGGAAACAATAAAAATCCCGCTGGAAAATTGTTTTAAAATCCGCCGGAATTAATGTATGTTTAATTTTTTCGGTAGAGAAAATAAACGAGTTTTGCTAAAACCAGAATTCAAAACGCTCCTTAGGATAAGATATCTAGAAGGACAAAGTATTCTCTAAATTTTGGTACAAAAACGAAAAAAACAATACAAACAAGAGCTCAAGGAAAAAACTATTTTTAACAAATAATTGGATAAAATAAAAGTCAATTTTGAAATCTTAAATAAATAAATTTCTCTTTCAATTTGTTTCTTAATGAAATTAAATTTGAGTGCGGGACCTCTAAAATTGCTCACATCAACATATTAGAATTGTTTCTTTTTTGTCGTTAAACTCTTATATCCTAGCCGTGGGATCGGCCAGAAGTTTTGGACAATTTTTGATTTCTCTGTTCTTCAAGCAATTACTTTGAGGAATGAACTCTGTTCCTCATCTGTGAGTTTCCTAACTCCTCCAAAGAGTGTTAGGTTTGGTAGAGAGGACGTGAGGATTGGATTATCTTTTGACTAATGCATGAAAGTAAAGTAAAAATGCGATAAAGAGCGAGAGAAAAATAGATTGTGTATTTTTTGTACTAGTATTCTTCTCTATATATATACATAGGCCCTCACCGGCCACTAATTGCGAGCAAACATTTTCCTACCGTTGGATCAATTGAAGATCAACGCCTAATCTCACTCCTAGCCCTAAGAAATCGGAGCCACTACCCACAATCCCACTAGCACGGTTAGTGGGGTGTCAAAACCTCTTCACTCCATTCCTCAAGGCTTCTCCTCTTCGCTTAACCTTCAACTGCTCCCACGTTCTGTCCACGTGCCTTTCCTTTCTTCCCAAGCAAGTCTCCTTTACCTCGGCCGTACACCTCCTTGGCTGATCCTTATCCTCTCGGCCTGCAACCATCAAACTTAGGCTAACCGAGCTATTGTGGTCGGGGCATTCTATAAGTTAAGACTTGCTTTGCCTCGGCATTATCCATTACTCCTCGAGCTCAATCCCTCCTCGGGGCGTTCATATTATCCTTTGCCTCAAGCCCCCTTCTTTGAGATTGTCCCTTCAGCAAATATCTACTGAAAATTGTCAGGTGGTTTGTCTCGGTACTCTGATCTTTTCTTAACTCTGACCTTTAGCCCTCGGCCTACGACCTTATTTATTTTGAGTGTTAACACATCCAAATCAAATTAATATCTTAAAATATTTATTTCTAGAATATGACTTTTAATTGCAGATTAATTCATCTCAATTATTTAAATAAAAAGTAATAAGAATTTTATTAAATTGAGGATAAGACAAGGAAAAAGGTTGCTTAGGCACATCGGGTTCCATACATGAACAATGGTAGTTTCACATCTTTCCTTTTCAGTTTGGTATGGAAAATGGAGATTACTACAACAAGTAGACCATGCTTTTTAAATCCGTACAGTAGTATGATTCTGGCCTACGCCTTTGTCCTTTTCCAAGCAAAAGGAATACTAATATCACAACATACGCCTTTGTCCTTTTCCAAGCAAAAGGAATACTAATATCACAACATTTATTTTTGATAAAACAGTGGGTAGCCAGCAATGGTCCTAAATCAAAAAAAAAAATTGTTCATGAGGTCCCTAATTTAATTTCATTTTTTGATCTAGTTTTTTAAGTTTTTTTTTCTTTCAAATTTAATCTTTTTAGTTTCAAAATATTACCATCGTTAATCGTTTTCAAAGTTTTAGTTTGACTCCATTACAAAACCATCTAAGTGGTTGTTACTGTGCTTATGTGGTTGTTTTGATAAGTGGCTATTTTAGTGCTTATGTATCAATAGTGCAATAGCTGGTTCATTTTTGTAAATTAATTTTTATTAAAAAATTTTAAAAACCTATCCATATTCTTCGTCACTTTGGAGATTAAACTGTGTTGGCAGTGGATCAATCGGAAGAAGCTAAGGGGTGTGAGAGGGTCGGGTTTGAGGCTGTAAAGGCAAGAGAGGTGGGTTGGGGATAAAGAAGAGATTGAGGTGTTAAAAGAGGGGTCTTTTTTCCATTGGGGGAGAAAGAGGATGGTGAAGATCTGGGAAGCGAGATGGGTTGGTGGGGGAGACAAGTGAAGGAAGAGAAGGATTTTAGGAGAAGGGTGAAAAAAGACATGGATTTTTCTTTTGGTCCAAAGTTAATTGTATTTCATTTCTTGGGCCAAGCCCAAACACAATACACTGAAATCCAGTATCAGGCCCAGAACGAAACAAGATTTGTCCAGAACCACAACCCGGTCGTTGGCTCAATAAGTGAAAAGTTACCCTAATAAGCAAAACAGAATCAGAGAGACATAAAGACATCACGAGAGCCACACAACCCACATGATCACCTCCATCACACCTCCATCACACCTACATCACCACACTAACCTCCAATGTTCATTGCATTACACATCTACACCGAATCAGATTGAAGCACACCTCGCACCGAGGGAGGGGGACAAGAAGACCAACACAAGGGCAGGCGATCAAGGTGAGGAAACTCGGCCACACGATGAGCAACAAGGTTCCTATCCCTTGAAATCAAGGTAAACCTACAAAGACCAAATTTCATCTTCAATTTCTTGACGTCACTAAGCAAACTCCCAAGCCCTTGTAGCTCTTATTCTCCTCTACAAGCTCTAACCAAGTTTAAATTGTTTGATTCTATGAGGATACGATCCAACCCCAATTTCTCAGCAAAGATCACAACACATCTCAGAACAAGAGCTTCAGCACTGGTAGCATCCACGACAACACCCACACAGGTATCCTCTACAACCAAATTACCTAAAAAGTCATGAGCCACAAAACTCCCGAAAACTCGCCCTAATTCATGTAGAATACTCGCATCAGAGTTGACTTTAACAATCCCCTCACGAGGTGGGCGCCAACACTGTCCCTAAGCACTCTTAGGGACCAAATTAGGGTTAGGGATAGAGGAAACCACATAGGGAATCTCTTCTTCCAGATGGTACCGAATCCTATGCAGGGTGACCATTGGACTGAGACTCTAATTCCCAAACACGCATTCATTCCTTCCCTTCCAGATAATCCACAAGGCATGTAGAACTTTTGCCTTGGCCGCAGAATCAAGATCCCCGCTAAACCACTTTAGAAAATTAGAAACTGTAGAATGAGCAAGAACATAGCACAACTCCAAAGTAAACAAAATTTGGCTCGAATGATTTCTGGCTAATATTGGGCTAGCCTCCCAAACCATTTGAGTGAGAACCGGCCCAAAACCAATAAATAAATGGAAAAAATTGGCAAGGAAACCAACTTACTGGGTTGGGCCAGATTTGTGGTTTTGGGTTGCGAATCGACCAAATTCGACCGATGTTTAGTCCTAGACAATTGTATAGTACATTTCCTTTTTCACTTGTTCTTTTAACAATATTTTATGCAAATAAGGAAAATCACTAAATGTAGTTCTTTTTGTTAAAGTATTTAGTCTTTTTCCTATGTTATTTGTATACGGGTATACGGACCGCCGACCTGAAAGACTAGGAACCGTGGAAGAGTCGATAAGGGCCGATATCCTCGACCTGAGGGATGCTAGAAGTGCCGACTTGACACTATATGGGGACATCTAGAGCTGTCAATGGGTCGGGCTCGGCCCGGTCCGGCCCATGGGGCCAAATAGTGTATACGGGCAGGGTCGGGCCAACCCAATATTTTGATGGGTTGCAAAATTTACGGCCCAAGCCCGCCCAACACCAGCCCATGGGCCAACGGGCCAGCCCAACGGGGCACAAATCATTGACTTTTTAGAATTTTGACTATATATTTTTTCTACAAATGAGCAACATACATAAGAAGATTCACAAATTCATATCTTTAAAAAAATTCATATCTTTAAAAAAATTAACAAATTCATATCTTTAACAAAATCAATCCACAAATCAGTCAAAAACGAAAACGAAAAATAAACAAAACGAAAAACGCAGAGAGATGAGAAGATTCAAAAGAAGAGGGAGAAATTGACCTGAGATCCGTGAAAGGAGAAGTTCCAACACCGTGAAACAAGAAGAGAGAAGACCTGAGATCTTTCCTGAGTGGTGGACTGGCGGCGATGTGAGGAGATGAGAGTGAGAGAATAATAGGGTTTCCGTTTTTTTTTGAGAGAGTGAGAGAATTTGGTGGAAATGTGGAATACGGTGTGTGTGTGTGTGTGTGTGTTACTGTTAGTGTGTAGTGTTTGCGTTTCTTTCTATTTTTTGTTTTTTGTTATAGAATAATCAAAATTCTAGCAACCAAAATATGAGAGAATGAGAGAATTTGGGAGTCTTTGTATTTTCTTTCACAAGTGTGAATCTATACAGAAGGGTGAACCCTATTTATAGGGTGAGAATTGGAAAGTAGGTGGTCACTAATAAAATACCACTACAAGGGAGTAAAGAGATGAAGGGAGAAGAATGGACATCCACCAATGATAATATTCATAACACTCCCCCTTGGATGTCCACCTAGGATATGTCTCATTAAAACCTTACTAGAAAAACCCAATGGGAAAAAAATTTAGTGAAGGAAAAAGAGTACATTATCCTTTTGTGACGATTACAAAATTTACTTATTTCTCCCCCTCAACCAGACAATCATCTTTGAGACGACGAAGACCAATCTTTTGTACCAGTTGTTCAAAAGTTCTGCTTGGAAGTGACTTTGTGAAAATGTCTGCAAGATTATCGCATGAACTGATTTGTTGAATGCTTATATCACCATTCTTTTGAAGATCGTGAGTGAAAAAGAACTTTAGTGAAATATGCTTTGTTCGATCTCCTTTAATGTAACCTTCTTTCAACTGAGCAATGCATGCAGTATTATCTTCATAGATTGTTGTTGCATCTATTCTTCCAAAAGACAAACTACAAGTTTCTTGTATGTGTTGAATCAGAGACCTTAACCGAACGCATTCCCGACTTGCTTCATGTAGTGCTAAAAGCTTTGCATGATTTGATGATGTTGCCGTTATGGTCTATTTTACAGATCTCCATGAAACTGTTGTACCACCACAAGTAAACAAGTAACCTGTTTGTGATCTGCCATTATGAGGATCTGACAAATAACCTGCATCTGCATAACCTGCTAATTCTAATTTGGGTACTTTGGAATAAAACAACCCCATGTTCATTGTACCTCTAAGGTAACGAAGTATATGCTTGACTCTGTTCCAATGTCTTCGTGTGGGTGAAGAACTATATCTTGCTAATAGATTGGCAGAAAATGATATATCAAGACGTGTATAATTTGCTAGGTACATCAGTGCTCCATGTGCACTGAGTAATGGTATTTCAGGACCAAGTGGTTCTTCACCCTCTTCTAGAGGTCTAAAGGGATCTTTCTCCACATCCAGTGATCTAACAACCATATGAGTAGACAACGGATGAGATTTGTCCATGTAGAAATGTTATAAAGCTTTTGCTATATAAGCCTCTTGATATACAAAAATTCTATTTTTCAAATGCTCAATTGTAATCCTAGACAAAACTTTGTCTTTCCCAAATCCTTCATCTCAAATTCTTTCTTTAAGCAATCTATAGCTTTTGGAATCTCTTCAGGAGTTCCAATAATATTTATGTCATCAACATATACAACAATTATAGCAAATTCTTTTCCAGATCTTTTTATAAAAATACATGGACAAATAGGGTCATTTGCATATCCCTCCTTTAGCAAATATTCACTGAGGCAATTATACCACATGCGTTCAGATTGTTTTAGCCCGTAGAGAGACTTATTCAATTTGATGGAGTAGTCCTCTCGAGATCCCAGACTATGTGCCTCAGGCAAGTTAAATCCTTCAGGGAGCTTCATGTAAATGTCACTATCAAGTGAGCCATATAAATAGGCTGTGACAACATCCATCATGTGCAAATTAAGCCCTTCATATGCCACAAGGCTAATTAAGTACCGAAAAGTACTTGCATCTATAACAGGTGACTATGTTTCAACAAAATCAATGCCAGGTCTTTGTGAAAACCCTTGAGCAACAAGTCGAGCTTTGTATCTTGCAATTTCACCATTCTCATTTCGTTTTCGCACAAAGACCCATTTGTATCCAACCGGTTTCACACCTTCAGGTGGTCGGACTACAGGTCCAAAAACTTTTCGCTTGTAAAACGAGTTTAATTCTGCTTCAATTGCATCTTTCCATTTTGGCCAATTCTCACTCTGTCTACAATCTTTAATGGATTTTGGTTCATGATCTTCATTATCATTTATCACATTTAGTGCTATATGATATGAAAAAGCATCATCAACGTTGACATCATGTCGGTTCCATTGTACTCCATTAGTGACATAATTTATTGAGATCTCTTTATTTTCATGACTTTCAAGTACCTGATCAGTCCCTTCTTGGACTGAAATGTCAATTATGTCTGTGGATTCTTTGAGAGTTTCTACATCCTCCTCTGGACCATCTTTCTTTTTAGCTCATTTTCTTGTTCGGGGATTTTTATCTTTGGAACCAATTGGTCTACCACGCTTCAGACGTGGTTGAGACTCATTTGAAATATTAGATTGCCCAACAGAGACACCTTTTGGATCGGTGAATGCATTTGGTAATTGATTTGCTAAGCTTTGCAAATGAATTATCTCTTGAACTTCAAGTTCACATTGTTTAGTTCGAGGATCAAGATGAGACAATGATAGTACATTCCAACTGATCTCTCTTTCCAATTGCTTATCCTCTCCCCCTAATGCTAGAAAATTTGATTCATCAAAATGGCAATCAGCAAATCGAGCTGTAAATAAATCTCCTGTTGTTGGTTCAAGATATTTTATAATAGATGGAGATTCATATCCAACATATATTCCCAACCTTCTTTGAGGACCCATCTTAGTGCGTTGTGGTGGAGAAATTGGAACATACACCGCACATCCAAAAATTCTTAGATGAGAAATATTAGGTTCTTGACCAAAAACTAACTGTAAATGGGAAGAGTCATGATAACTAGTTGGCCTGATGCGAATCAATGTTGCAGCATGCAAAATTGCATGTCCCCAAGTGGAAATAGGAAGTTTGCATCTCATGAGAAGTGGTCTTGCAGTTAACTTTATACGCTTGATAAATGATTCTGCAAGTCCATTTTGTGTATGAACATGTGGTACAGAATGTTCAATGTCAATTCCAATGGAGGCACAATATTTATTAAATGCTTGAGATGAAAACTCAGCTGCATTGTCAAGACGTATTTTTTTGATAGGATAATCAGGGAAGTGAGCTCTTATTCGAATTAGTTGAGCTAGCAATCTCGCAAATGCTTGGTTGCGAGTTGACAACAGGCAAACATGTGACCATTTAGTTGATGCATCAATTAAAACCATAAAATATCTAAATGGTCCACATGGTGGGTGTATGGGCCCCCAAATATCACCATGTATTCGTTCTAAAAAGTTGAGAGATTCAATTCTATTTTTTTGTTGGTGATGATCTAATTATCAACTTCCCTTGTGAACAAAAAGTGCATGAGAACTTATTGGATTGAAGAATCTCCTCGTTCTTCAATTGATGACCACATGAGTTTTCAATTATTTTTCGCATAATTATGAATCCGGGATGGCCCAGCCGGTCATGCCAAACAACAAACTTTTTGTGATTTGTAAATTTCTGGTTTACAACAACATGTGCTTCAATTGCACTGATATAAGTGTAGTACAAACCAGAGGAAAAGGCGGGCAGCTTTTCCACTACACTTATTTTTTCCAAAGTATGTCTTGTTATATAGAGATATTCAATATCTCCTTCATCTCTTGTTTCAATATGATATCCATTTAGACGGATATCTTTGAAACTTAAGAAATTTCTATTAGACTTGGGGGAATATAATGCATTCTCAATGTGTATATTTGTTCCCCAGGATAACAATATATTAGCTCTTCCGGAGCCTTCAATTATCTTTGAAGCGCCGGTTATAGTACTAACATTGGTTTCTTGCTTATCTAAATAAGAGAAATATTTTGCATCTTTTAAAATTGTATGGGTGGTTCCGCTATCGACAAGACACGTATCTCCATTATTGATGTTAGTGTCAATACTCATTCTATCCAAAGAAGAAAATAATATGATAAGAGAGAAGCATGAGAAAGAATAACAATTTTATGATTGAATTATTTGAACATAATCTATAGAAGTTGAAAACACACTTAAATATAAAGCTTTATTATTATTAGCATAGGATATTCAAAACATTTTATTATCATAGGAAATTCAAAGACACTCTCAAACTTTATTATTATTGGAATATTTAGGAAAATCTACTTCTTGACTATACTTCCATCCACAATAAGGTGATCAATATTTCCATCAGGGCCAGCAAAAAAATCAGCAACATCCAAATGAGTAGCATCTGTATTACCACCATCTTCATAAGCAAAATGACTCTCAATCTTTTTATCTTTATTTTTAATTGATTGTTGATAGAGATCAACAAGATGTTTTGGTGTACGACAAGTACGACTCTAATGACATCTGCCTCCACAACGATAGCAAATATTTTCATTACTTTTGCTACCCTATCCACCTTTTTCATTCTTTTCAACATTTTTCCACTTCTGGTGAAAAGTCGTGTTCTTGAAATTTCCACTACGACTATGATCAAGACCGTGACCATGACCATAGCCACGACCACGACCACGAGTTTGTCCATAGTGATCGTGTGTTGCTACATTCACTTTTGGGAATGGAGCGGTGCCAGTGGGACGAGCTTCATGATTTTTCATCAAAAGTTCATTATTTTGCGGCCACAAGAAGTCAAGAAGGCAAGAAATCAAGTCAAAATATTTCTTAAAGCCTTTTTCTTTATATTGCTGCTGCAAGAGCACATTGGATGCATGAAAAGTGGAGAATGTTTTTTCAAACATATCTTCATCAGTCACTTTTTCTCTACATAATTGTAATTGGTAAGTGATTCTAAATACTGCAGAATTATATGCAGTTACACTTTTAAAATCTTGTAAACACAAATGCATCCAATCATAACAAACTTTTGGGAGGATAATAGATTTTTGGTGCTCATATCTTTCCTTTAAACTATTCCAAAGGACATGTGGGTCTTTTACCGTAAGGTATTCATTTTTAAGGTCCTCATGGAGATGGTGGCGAAGAAAAATCATGGCTTTTGCCTTTTGTTGATTAGATGCTTTATTTCCTTCTTTAATAGTATCTCCATGGCCTTCGGCATTCAATGAATTTCAGCATCTAGAGCCCATGACAAGTAATTCTTTCCCAAAATGTCAAGAGCCTCAAAATCAAGTTTCGTAAGATTCGACATATTTAGAACTATCCTGAGAATGTAAAATTAAATAAGTTAGATAATATATATATATATATATATATATATATATATATATATATATATGTGTGTGTGTGTGTGAACGGATCATATCGACAACACATTAAGATTTATAATATATTTACAAATAAAAGTTAAAAAATAAAAAATAAAAGTTAAAAGCCACAATCTAAAAATCCCTAAGTGCACAAATACACAAGTATTAGCATTTGGTGACAGAGTTAGTAATTATAAACAATAAGCAATGGCGGTCCTTTTTAGTTTACGCAATGGCAGTCCTGATACAATGATTCAATAAACTTGTTTATATAATTACGAACCTTTTAGTTACAAACTTAGAAAAGCAACAAAAACTGAAAGCCTATGATCCATTATTAGATCTCAAGCAATTCTGCACAAAACATGGCAGAACATGTAATCACAAAAAATTAGATAAAACGTTTACTGCATGATATCAACTTCCCTCGTAAAAAAAAGTTATTTCTAGAACTTTTACTATTAACCCAATTTATTTATTTTTTATTAAGTTTCAAAGCAATACCAAGCAAGATCCAATAGTAAACATCCTAATCTATTCGGTTATCTATATCCAAAATAGACGAGGTAATCACACAAAAAAAACTGAAAAGAAAAGCAACGTTAGGATATTAAACTATTACAGATCTGAATAATAAACTATTACAAGTAGATTTAGAATATAGATTTAGAATTATAAATTATTACATCAGTAATCAGTAATCATCAGAAATAATAAAATATTACATGAATTTATTTAGAATTAGTGTACAATTGTCTTAACATTATCATCTCTAAGAAAATGCATCACATACGACACAACAAGTGGTATCATGGAATCAAACAAGGACCAATATTACGTACCTTAGGTTGGTAGAACTTAGACCGTAAGAGCTTCGTACTGATAACGTGTTATAGAATAATCAAAACTCTAACAACCAAAATATGAGAGAATGAGAGAATTTGGGAGCTTTGTATTTCTCTTTCACAAGTGTGAATCTATACATAAGGGTGAACCCTATTTATAGGGTGAGAATTGGAAAGTAGGTGGTCACTAATAAAATGCCACTCCAAGGGAGTAAAGAGATGAAGGGTGAAGAATGGACATCCACCAATGATAATATTCATAACATTTTTTGTTTTTTCCTCTTTTTTAGATGGGATGAAATCATGGAATGCGAAAAAAATTAAAACAAAAAGAAACAGGCCAGCCCGAAGCCCATGGGCCGGCCCAATAATATCATCGGATCAATCGGGCTATGCCAAAAAACATACTGTTGATTTTGGGCTACTACTTTTAGAGCCTAGGCCCAACCAAAAAATCGGACCACTGGGCCGAGCCCAAATTGATAGCTCTAGGGACATCAGTACACCCCACGTCGTCGTTCGATGGTCGTAAAAGTTAAGACGCATTCGACTAGAAGACAAAAGAGGGGTACGTGGTAGGCAGTTATTTGCTCGTATTAAGAATATTGGACATTCAACTATCTGGTGGCAGAGAAGGGGCCCCGCTACTATGCAGCAAGGAACACCATAAGGACTCTAGACTAGTATAAATATGACATTCAATTTGTTGCATTAGAGATCATTTTTCCTACACTCTAGGAGTGTGCCCTAGACAAGACCATAGGGGATGCACCGCCCTAACTTTGTACCCAAGAACATCACTATTGATTGATTATTATCCAGCACACTTCTCTTTACGATAAATAATTAAGAGTATAATTGAAAAATAAAGTAACTAATGTAACCTTAAACTGTCAAAATGATGAATAAAAAGGAATAAGTTTCTTAAGTAATGTTTGACAAAGCCAAAGCACTATACATTATAGCGGATAAGCTCGTAGCATGTGTCTACTATTTAGTAATTACGAGCTTATAACATTTTTTCAATAGTTTATAGAGTTTCTAGTCAGGGTAAGTATGAGACGAGTCATAACTAATCCCAATCCAGTCCCTTATTTTGATCGGGCTATTTTGTAGAGCTTGAACTCGTTCATAAATCCAAATAAACTTATAAGTTATATGTCAAGTTAAGGTCGAGTTTAATTAAGACATGATCAAATTGTCTCAAAATATAAATATTATAATTTTTAGATGATATTATACTATTTAAATTAAACATTTTATAAGCAATTGCATTGAAAATAGAATCATATACGTAGAATAAAAAGCTGCATTGTTATGTTTAGTGTGGTAAGTAAATGGGGAAAGCAGATTGGGATTGAAAATCTTTTGTTTGGCTTTTGTGAAGTTTCCATCAAAATCCAGCGGCTAATCAAATCAGATCGGGCTGTAAAGGTAATTAATGCAAGGCCTACACACTAATAAATCACAGTTGGTGCGCAATAATAAATTATTAAATTCTCATTCGAAAACGTCTCGTCATTCACACGTGCGGTCCCCGCCACGTGGATGCATTATGATAGCTTCGTGGCAGCACGAGTGGCTGGTTTGTGATGGTTACGGGACTTTCGGCTAGCATTTTCGTGGTTCGTTTTTCAACTTGTTAAAGCACTTCATTCCGTAAATATGGTACCCGATCCCACCGGTTCTCAATGACTTAATCTACCGTGAGATAGGAGAGTTGACCTAATACTTTTGGATTTGATTTTCTGTAGTGGACAAACTGGATGTTAGTCAGTGTAAAATTTGATCCTAAACACGAGTAGAGATTGAGACACACTATGGGTAGCCCGCAATGGTTCGAACAAAAAAAAAGTTCAGTAAATATGTCGACGGTTAAGTTCACTATGTTTTTTAATGCTCTTTTCGGTCTCTAGTATAAGCCAAAACAACTATTTTCACGGTGATTAAGAAATTCGCTTAAGTGCAATTAAGGGTCCATTTGTTATAGTTTCTTTTTAAAATAATCATTTTTTAAAAAAAAAAACATTTTTAGAGGTTTATCATTCGTTTGTTATAGATTTTGATTTTTATAAAAATGAGAATCTAAAAATTGCTTTAAATGAGATCCGTTTTGAGTAGCTTCTTATAAAAATCGTTCTTTTAAACTATGATTTTTTTAAGTAAGTGATTTTCAGAATATTCACAAACACAACAAATTCTTATTTTGTTAAAAATCTCTAGAAACAAATTTCTAAATTATTTAATAACAAAATCACTTATTTTTTAATCCATAACAAACAGACCCTAAATGTTTACATTTCATGTAAGAGTCAAATCAAATTTACTAAATTGACCTTTACAATATCTAGTAGCAAAAATATTCTCTTTTGTTTTAATAATAACATTAAATTAAATGTGACAAAAATAAATAACTTTTGCCTATATTAGTGATCAAAAATTGAAGTTCTTTTTTTTTTGTTTATTTAGCGACTAGAAGAAGTACGTCTCTCTTAGTATAAGTCACTATACAATTGCTCATCCATATAAATTGAGTGATATAGATTTAGGGATTTAGGTGAAAACTTTTAAATTACGCAAGGACAAAATAAATTTGTTATAAGCAAGAAATAAGTGCATTTATTTATTTTTTTAGGAGGGTATAAGAGCCCGTTTGTAACGGATTAATAAATAAGTGGTTTTATTGTTAAATAATTTAAAGATTAGTTTTTTGAGATTTTTAAAAAAATGAGAAATTATTTTGTGTTTCAGTAACATACCGAAAAACACTTAAAAAAATCATTCTTGAAGAAATTTTTAAATCATTTTTAGATTCGCATTTTTTAAAAAAATTGTAACAAACACATGGAAAACTTATAAAATAGTTTTTTTAAAATGTGATCATTCTTCAAAATAAGCTATAATAAACGAGCTCTAAATGACTCCATGTAAGTGATTATATTAAACTACGATAGGTGTTTATTATATCCTTAATATATAATATAGCATGAATATCTAGGGTAATTTCAACAATTTTTTTCTATGATATATGCCCACGTATGTTTATGGCTTTTTGGTAAACAATAAATATTAGGTTACTAGTTTAGAGAATTCAATTTCTAACAAGTCATACCAAAGTGATTTTCATTATTAGGTTATTGGGGTTCAAGTTTTCAATTCATATGATATATGGATAAGTTTTTTTTGAATGGACTGTTATAATATTGTCGTTGGCCCTAATCTTTTTAGTGAGAGAACATCATAACGAAATGACTAAATCGCGGTGGTTTTTTTAAGTGGCGGCGGTTTTAACCGCCACAATTCACAGTTGGTGGTTGATTTGCCACAATTTTCACCGTTGGGAGGTTAGTTCATGACTAGACCCAGAAGAGCGTCTCACGCTGTTTGGTGATTCCAAGTCAACCGGTTGGGAAAAAATCATAAATAAGATTAGAACCACTAATTGCATAAATTATTGATTTCTTAAGTCATTTTAATCAAAAAGACTCACCTGATTTTGCTTAACATATTGCATAACAAAAGCAAGTTGTTCATTCAATACATTAACATCAGCAACCCGTGCCTTTAGAGCATTAACTTCAGCAACTTATGCCTTTAGAGAATCAATTTCGTTTTGCATATGTGCTATTTTTGCATTAGCATCCATTGAAAATGTTTCCGTTGTAAAATGAGAACTGCGCCCAAGGACCTGAGTTGGTGTTACACCGACTC
The DNA here is from genome assembly GCA_039519185.1 of Astragalus membranaceus. Taxonomy (NCBI): domain Eukaryota; kingdom Viridiplantae; phylum Streptophyta; class Magnoliopsida; order Fabales; family Fabaceae; genus Astragalus; species Astragalus membranaceus. Next base: position 18,890,509 of record CM076849.1, read on the forward strand.
CCATGCCTCGATCATATCTGTGATATTCTTTCCCAAAAAATTTCACAAAGGCTGCATGCTCAGAAGAATACTCAAGAATTTCCATTGCAATTGTTCGTATATGTATTAAAGACAAACATTAACATTTAGGATGTGCCCAATAATATGACACAACACAAGCAAACATAGATATACATCTATAATATTGCACTTACATGGTTTTCTCTTGCCTCGTCATTAACAAAATTGCCAACTCGTTTTTATGAGCAATTTGATACATGTCTGCTCTACTATAAGCTCACCCGTTGGAGAAGGGTGGTTTTGGGTCATTTTTGACGCAAAATCCCCCATATGCATTGCTTGTTTATCTCCTTTTATCTAAATAAGTGTTAATTACATAGTTTTGAGCTTCTTTTTTTTTGTGATTTCGTCGTGTCTAAGTCTGGTGCCATTGTCTTGTTTGTCGTCTTGTGCGATGTAATTTGGTTGTTCCCTCTTGTTACGGTGTTTGTTACATTCGGATTGACAGATAACTTCAACTCATTACAGTTTCAACTAATGATGACTTGGTCGTCAACGCTATAGATCTGGAGGTATGTATACTCTGGTCACTTTAATCTTATCACTTTTGTAGGCATTATGTTATTTTATGCTATTAACTTGGATGTTGTGAGTTTCTTCGGAGATTCATCCTTTTCAAATTTAGCAACATGGAATTTGTGTTGCTCTCAATGTAATCTACTGATTTGAATGAATGAATACCTTAATTTTTGTTAAAAAAAATTGAATGAATTTATGAATGGTTTGTTGATTTTATTTTAGATTCTTGATGTTGGTTATGAAAACTCTTGTATTTTTTCTGTAACCTAAATTTAAGGTTTTTATTTGGTTCTTTGAAATTTCTGCTCTAAATTAAAGTTTTGGTTAATATTTTGAACTTTGTTTTACTTTTGAATGATATTAATCTAGCTAATGAGGATTGAGAATAAAGTTAAAGTTTTTCATTAGAGAAATGAAAAAACATATCCAAGCAATACTTTGCTTCATTTTTGAATGCTATCCATGTGGCCCTGTCCTCATTTAAGCTAATTATAAGTGAGGAAATGTTTCTTGAAATTTAGAGACATTTTCCCATGTAGCTTCAGACGCACTGCTAGAGGGCCTTTAGATTAAGATTTGGTTAATGGTTGTGGTGCTACAAATAATATTCCTATGAGCTAAATTTGAAACAAGTTGAAAGATTAGAGCCAATTCTGAAGTGGTCAACAGTAAAGCACCCAAATCGTTGAATCTTTTTTTTTGTCAAATATGCAATATTTAATTGAACGCGGGTAAAGGCCACCGAAACATTACACATAATGTAAGTAACAAACTTACAAGCACCATCAGGTCCTCTAGAGGACGAAATCCACAACATGTATAGTTGAATCTCTACAAATAACATAAAGCATATGAGCAGCACCTGAGACAAACTAGCTCCATATTCGTATTCCCCTCACTCTCACGCACTCTCATACTCCATGCCACACACACTCCTTGAACCTAGCTAGATATTGTTATTTTGATCTGTGTACTTTCTGATACATAACTACTGCACCCCATGGTACCACCATCTTTTACTCTAAGTCACTATGTTTGACAAACCCAATTTATACAAGATTGTGTTTCTATCGATAACATTAATTATTACCACTATTTCAACTGTGATTTGGCCCGTAGGATTAGTATAAATAAGGTCCATCCTCCCATGTATCTGTATCAAGTTTTGAAGTAAAATTGAGTGTGTCTCTTTAAGATATTGAGAAAGGATTCTCTCTAGGCTTTTGAGCTACTCTGCCTCCTTTCTTGCTCTTGGATGCCCAAATCTCTAACTGATTCGACATCCTTATGTGCTCCTTGCTACTCAGCTACACCCGAACTCAACGGCCCACCAACTCCTCATTTGAGCTTATCACATATAACACTGTAAAAAATGTATTAGGCTACATGTTAGTAGAGGTGTCAATTTTGGTCGAGACCAATGTGTCGGCCCGATGGCCTAGTGTTTTGGACTGGGCTCCAAAAACTATAGCCCAAAAAGAACCAAAACATTTTGGCCCAATTCAATTGGCCCATGGGCCAAACTGAACCTACTTTTTATGCGTTTTTGTGTTTTTGTTTGTTAAAAATCGTACTGGGCTGGCCCGCTGGCCCAATGTTTTGAGCTATGCTACAAAAAATACAGTCCAATAAATAACTGGCTGTCCAGCTCAATCGAGTTTTGCACTTTGGCCCATTAGACCGAGCCAGACAATCTAATTTGACAGCTCTACATGTCACTTTTTTTTGGTGACAAAAGATAATAAAAAGAAAAAACAAGCTCAACTCCTCAAGAAGGAGGTGCCAATAGCATCAGCTAGAAGAAGATGATGCATATGAACTGGAGCGTTAGACACAACGGCAAGAGGAATGGTTGCTCCTAGCACCAATCTTTGCAAAGAAATCTTCACAGAAATTTGCCTTATGGTAGCAATGTTGGAGTTGCACTTCCCAACTTCTCTTCATTCAATGCCGAATAAGAGCTACTTCATTACCATACCGATGGTACTTACTTTGAGCATGCAATACTAAATTGATAGCCTGCAAGGAATCTGTATAATTAATAGGCCGCAAGTGCACGGTTCTATCGCGTAGTAAAAATATCGATCCCACAGGGAGTTTAAGTGATTACCAATCTAATTTTCAGTTTTGATTATCTGAAAGGGAATGATTTTTGAGAAGAGGAATGTTGTTTGATTAACATTTAGAATATGAAAGACGCCTTAGGATTATGGGTTAAATCACAATGACGAAATTGTTTTACGGACAATGTATTCTTTTGGTGTAATTCAGTTTCCTTTCGGAAAACAAGAATGTGCCTCGAAACAACGATCAAACCTATTCTCATGGTTGATCACTACAGAGACCCATTAAGCACAACCTTATTGTCTCAAGACTATTAAAATTCATTTTCATGTTTTGATAGCCTTGTCTAACCTCATAGATCTAATATCAAACTTCACCTTTCGGTACTTCGTTTGATATTTGATTTATGAGTTGATATGATGAGGTTAGATTAAAAACCAAGTTCTAATAAGATAGAGTCTAGTCTTAGAATTGATTAGGGACCCATCATTGGATTGTTTCCAACAATCCCAAGACTAGGAAATCTACTCACACATGATCATAGTAGATGAGGGAGTAGAAGAAGTAAACATGAAAGATAAATGACGAGAATCTAAATTGCTTTGACTTGGCAAACCTTTGAGGGAATGGTATCTTGGGCTTGTAAGGTGGTGGTGGGACATAAGGTGGTTCTTTCTCTTTTTCAATCTCAGCTACCTCACTTTCATTTTGAATCTCTTTTTCTTTCTCATTCTCACTCACACTATCCTCATTAGTTCCCTTAGGTTCTTCTAATTGTCTACCACTCCTTAAAGTGGCGGCATTAACATGGGCGTTGGGGTTTAGTTCAGGCTGTCCAGGAAACATCCTGGTGGTTCTTGAGGACGAAGCGACTTGTTGAGCCACTTGTGAGATTTGGGTTTCCAACATCTTGTTATGGGTTGAAATTGATTCCATTTTTTATGTTAATTTGATGAGAGCATCATTCAAAAATCCAGTTTGGTTTTAAAATTCTTCATTTTGCTTTGTTTGGGTGATAACCAAATTTTCTAACAATGTCTCCAAATTGGATTTTTGAGGAGCTCTTTGATTGTTTTGATTTTGAAATCCTGGGGGTGGTCTTACCGCTGGTTGAAAAGAGGAGTTGGATGGAGGATTTTTATAAGAAAAATTTGGATGATTCCTCCATCCAGCATTGTAAGTATTTGAAAATGGATCGCCCCTCTGAGCGTAATTTGCTTGCTCAGGGCCAGCAGTAGACACCCCTAGTTGGCATTCTGCGCCAGTGTGGCCAACTACGCCACAGATTTCACAAGGTGGAGAAGAAGTAGTAGGAGAAGGTGAAACAGCGTTTACACTCAGCTTATCAAATTTGGCAAATAATGCATCTACCTTAGAAGCTATATGATCAAGGGCAGAGACTTCGTACTTACCTGGCTCTTTCTTTTGTGGAGATGGAGCAGTGATGGCTCTCTCACTTGTCCATTGGTAGTGATTCTGCACCATGTCCTCAATCAGAGCATAAGCTTCTTCAATATTTTTGTTCATTAGAGCGCCACCTGCAGCTGCATCAACAGTCATCCTTGTGGTATATAACAAACCATTGTAAAGAGTGTGGATGATCAACCATTTCTCCAGTCCATGATGGGGGCAAAGCCTTAGCATTTCCTTGAAACGCTCCCATGCATCATAAAGAGACTCCCAATCATTCTAAGTGAATCTTGTAGTTTGATTCCTCAGTTTAGCAGTTTTGCTTGGGGGGAAAGAATCGGGCAAGGAATGCTTGCCTTAGTTGATCCCAAGTTGTGACAGATTCATTAGGTAGTGAGTGAAACCAAGCTCTGGCTTTATCCCTTATCGAAAAAGGGAAAAGTTTTAGCCTTATGACTTCAGGAGTCGCTCCATTCGATTTTAAAGTTCCCCAGTATTTGTAATGCCCAAATATTTAATTAAATTATTTAATTAAATATTTAGGTATCCATTTATTCATTTATTTATTTCAGTTGGTGTAATTATATTAGCATTTGATTAAGAGGCGTATAATTGGATATTAGGAGGTGGTGTTAGTGATCGGGCTTAAGCTGGAGGAAAGCCCGTGATCCAAGAGCCCACTAGCTAGGCGCATAGGTGAAGCGCCTAGGCTAGGGTTTTGGCTCATTTTGCGATTTTGCTTGAGAAAAGAGAGAGAGGGTCGCGAATAGAGAGAGGAGAAGAGAAGGATAATTCGGCGCACATCCAAGGGAGAAGAAGAGGAGGATTTCGCGAGTTCAAGGAGAAGAAGGAAGCTGTGTTGCTGAGGTTATTGTTGGTGACTTGATCAAGAGGATTAGTGCTCTCCTACTATAAGGTAAGGGTGGGGTTCTTCCTTATAATAGGGTTTTATGATGTGGTTATGTGGGAATAGGTCCTATGATGCCTAGTGTTTGATTTTGATGTTGATTTGATGATAGTTATATCATGATTATGTTAATTGGAATATTGGCTTGTTGGTGATTGTTGTAACTCTAGAAAAATTGGTGTTCATTGTTGTTATCACGAATTGCATGCTAAGTGTTCAATAAATTGTTGTATGATGTTGTGATTGGCAATTCATGATAGTTGACGTTGGTGGATTTGAATTGGTGATTTGAATTGGTGAAATAACGAAAATATTGACCCTAGGGCGCCATGGGCGCCATTATCCTAGTTGCTGTTTTTGGGGCCCTAGCCCTGGGCGCCATTGCTGGGCGCAAGTGTTGATGTTTCTGGCGCCCTGTGTGTGGGCGTCGTGTGCCATGTCTAGTTGTGTTGCGTTTTGTGTCTGAGTTGCAGAAAACGGCGCCCTGTGCCTGGGCGCCACATCCTGTGTGTGTTGCGTTTTTCTACTGTGTTGCTGTTTTAGGCGCCCTGTGCCTGGGCGCCGTGTCTGGTGTGTGTTCCATGTTGTGTTGCGTTGCTGTGTCGTGTCCTGAGTTGCCTGGGCGCCAAGGGCGCCAATTCCTGTGCCATGTTGTGTTTCTATCGTGTTCTAGGCTGTCTGGGCGCCAAGGGCGCCATGTCCTGCAGTGTTGCCTGCTGGGCGCCAATTCCCGCGTGGTGTTGCCTATGGGCGCCGTGTGCCAGTTTCTGCGTGTTGCCTGCTAGGCGCCCTACTCCTGGGCGCCATTTTCAGGATGTGTCTCAGTTTTTCCCTGTTTTTGTTTTCGACATATCTTTTGACTCGGGAGTCCGATTGAGACGTTTCAAAATGTTTTGGAAAGCTTATACAGAGGCCTAGCTGAATATTCTAATTTGAGGCAAAGTGGTCTATTTTTCTGGAAATTGTTAGCCATTGGCTTAGCCGTTAAATGTTGCTATTTTAAAAAGAAAATCGTCGTCGCCCCAAATATTTTGGAAAACTGTCGTTGTCTCCGGTGTTGGGAAAAATCATCGCGTCTCAAATATTTTGGAAAATTGTTGTCATCTCGGTGTCTTGGTGCTGTTTGAGCTAGGTGTGAAGGCTCAAACATTGGTGTTGTTGGAGCTAGGTGTGAAGGCTCCAAATCTTGGTGTTCCGTCGTTTTGGGTAGTTTGGTGTTTCGGTGTCGTTGGGCTAGGTGTGAAAGCCCAATTTTGGTGATATTCGGTGATTGATTTTTGGTGTGTCACATTGTGACTAATTTTGATGATTGTCTGTGTGCATTCATGGTGTCGCATACAGCATACGCATTTATTTTGGTGAAGGCCTTTGGTCTTGGAGCTGGGTGTGAAAGCTTAATTTTTCTAAAACTAGTGAGTCGGGTGTGAAAGCTCAATTTTTGTGAATTGGTGAGCCGGGTGTGAAAGCTCTCAATCTTGGTGACGCCTCTATTTACGGGCAAAACTTTCGGTGATTTGGTACCACATGCATATGCCCGTTGGTGTGGGTTGCATTCACGCATTATCATGACATTTTGTGACTGATTGCGGTGTTTACAATTTGACGTGTGTTTATAATTCGATGTGTGTAGTGGAGTGGTATACATAGTTGTCGTATTCTAGCATATTTCCTATCATTTACATTATTATATTGAAGATATCTCACCCCTTCTGTTTGAATGTTATCCCTATGCGGTAACGTGCAGGTGATCACGAGTGTAGGCTTAGCTACCTTCGCTAGTCTGAGTCGGTGTCCTTTGCTTTGATATGTAACACACAAGGGGGGATAAACGTTAGACTTTGACTGTTGCATTTTATTTGTTTGGAGTCCATTCAGGACGTTATGATTTTATGTTTTGAAAACTTATTTCTATTCCGCTGCGTGGTGATGTATTTTTGGCGATGTGGTTAACTAAACCGGTGTTATGGGCTTAGTCCCTTTTTGATAAAATGTTATATACCGTATATGACTTTTTGGTTATCGATGAATGTGTGACATCTCTTTTCGAAGTATGAAATAATTTTTTTGTAACTCTGATTTTATTAAATAATTATCAGGTAGAAAAGGGGTGTTACACTATTCAAGAAAAATTGATAGATGAAGATTTGGATCATCAGTGGCTGACCCAGAAAATTGATCATGTTGGTCCATAGAAAGTAAAAACGGTTTGAGTTCAAAATTATTAGCATCAACGTTTGGATGCACAATAACGCCATGGGGTTCTGCCGTAGAAGGCGTAGCATACTCCTTGAGAGTACGATTTTGATTATTCGCCATTTCTTGGTTATTGCGCAATTCTCTTTTTCTTCTTCTATGTAAGAATCTTTCAATCTTAGGAATTGGTTGAACAATTTCTCCGAGACTTCGGACTCTTCGCATTCGAAGAACAAGAGAATAAAAAAAGTAAGAAAATAATAGAAAATAAAATTTCAGTCTAACCGGTACTAAAAAGTGGATTAATATCACTAACTTCCCGGCAACGGCGCCAAAAACTTGATAGGCCGCAAGTGCACGGTTCTATCGCGTTGTAAAAATATCGATCCTACAGGGAGTTTAAGTGATTACCAATCTAATTTTCAGTTTTGATTATCTGAAAGGGAATGATTTTTGAGAAGAGGAATGTTGTTTGATTAAAATTTAGAATATAAAATACGCCTCAGGATTATGGGTTAAATCACAATGACGGAGTTTAAACAGTCCCTTAACTATCCTCCATCTTATATCGAAATTGTTTTAAGGACAATGTATTCTTTTGGTGTAATTCAAGTTTCCTTTCGGAAAACAAGAATGTGCCTCGAAACAACGATCAAACCTATTCTCATGGTTGATCATTACAGAGACCCATTAAGCACAACTTTATTGTCCCAAGACTATTAAAATTTATTTTCATGTTTTGATAGCCTTGTCTAACCTCATAGATCCAATATCAAACTTTACCTTTCGGTACTTCGTTTGATATTTGATTTATGAGTTGATATGATGAGGTTAGATGATGAGCCCGAACTAAAATAAAAACAAGAACTTATATAAACTTTGAGTGGGATTACAAATGGTGAAAAAGAGATGCTTCTTTTGCCTCTGAAATGAGGGCTTTATATAGCCTAGGACCAGTGGACAAAGCACAAAATTCGAGTTACAATCCAAAATGAAGAGAATGGGAAGAGTTTTGTAGCAGCTTTTAACTCTACAAAAGGCACACAGTTCGTGCTTAGGAGGCGCACGGAACGTGCTTATCGTGAAACTTTTGGAATTCTCAACTGCGAGCGTCACGCACGGATTGTGCTTGCTGGGCGCACGGTTCGTGCGCTGCCTTAGCCATTTTCCTCACTTTTCTTCCTTCAAAACTGCGAACAGGACACACGGACCATGCTGGAACACGCACGGACCGTACGTCTACTTCTGATATTTAGCTTTATTTTGCTTGATTTTTCTCCTCATCCAAATTTGTCTTTTGATCCTCGCTCATTATTCATCCAAAATTCTTCATTTGCTTCATAATTAGGCCTGAAAACAAAAACTAACAATTTGTAGTAAAATAGTCCAAAAATAGAACTAAAGTCCTACAAAGTTTATTTAATTTAAAGACTAAAAACACACTAAATTTGAACTTACCATTAACACTTTATTTTCTTATAACCCAATTTCGAGCACATCTCAATACCATGAAACCTCTGAAGCCCGGATACTCCATTTTGGTCAAAGTATCCGTATCCGACACGTATCTGATACCGATACGTGTCCGATACGGCCGGATACGTATCCAAGGAGTATCCACTATTTAAAATTTATTTTTTTAATTACAAAATGCATGATACGGGAAGGATACGACTGGGATACGCATGGGATACGGCTTTCATACACCGGATACGCGTGGGATACGCTTATTCAAAAGGCAATAGATAAAGTAGATGGAGGATACTCTCGTAGAACCAAAAGGCCATACACAGAAATCGGTAGGATTAGTCACTTTTTCTGAATTTTGACACAGATAAAGTAGAGTAACAAGGCTCGAGGCAAGATTGTTCACATGAGGCTCGAGGCGCAAGAAGTGATTAGTCACTTTTTCTGAATTTTGAAAAATAAAAAATTTCAAATTGGAAATCTGTAGGTGTGTGACGTGTGTCGGTCATCTTCCTTTAAGAGTTTGTTTATTGGGAGTGAAATTATCATTTTTTAATCAAATTAATATGAGTGAAATTAATTAATATTATAATATTGCTAGTTAAATCTTGGTCTATTTATAGCGGACGTGAGATAGGATTATATTTTATAATAAATAAATAAAAGTTAGTACAGATCACATTATTTTATAATATTGCTAGTTAAATCTTGCTAGTGAAATTATTATTTTATGCTATTGCTAGTTAAATCTTGGACCACATAATATACTTTGTTTTTGTGGCTGCTTTAGAAATGCGAAATTACAACGTTCTTACTCTTTTATTTGAATGCATGGAATAACCTCTCTTGGTAGGAAAGGAATTGTCGTCGTTTCTGTGTGATTTTTATATTTATTTCAGTTTGTTTTTTATCTTTGTTTTTTTTTTCATTTTGTGTTTCTATTTCATTTTATTTTTTCTGTCATGTTTTTATATATTTTAATTTTAATTTAATTTTTTATTAAAGTATCCCAGCCGTATCGTATCTTGATTTTTAAAATTTTTCCGTATCACCGTATCCGTATCGTGTCGTGTCCCGTATCGTCTCCCGTATCCGGGCTTCATAGCATGAAACAATGCCATAAGCTCGGCATGCAAGAATATTAACAATCTGTTTAATAATTTAAATTTTAAAACATGTTAACACAATAATATTTACAAATGAAATTATAAAACAATAATATTAACAATCTGTTTAGTAATTTAAATTTTACAGTTCTTTAAAGTAATTAGATCTGTAATTAGCATCAAAATAAAAACCCCAAAACTAATTCAAGCCCTTTGTATCCTTGTCTGGATATCGATATTTTAGTTGTCATATCTCCAACAGGACAGTGTGATATTTTCTGCCTTCATAGTACAAACATGTTAACACAAGACCATATCACTTTCTCTTCACCTAGTCATTTCAAAAAGAAGAAAAAAAACACCATTATTTAAGATGAAGGAAGAAAGAAGCATAGAGAAAAAGACAAAGTGTCTCTGCATGCGTTGATTGAATTTCTCTCCAAAGATCAGAACAGGGGGGGGGGGGGGGGTGCAGAGAAGAGAGAAAAAAGCTGGCCTGTTAGAGTGGGTTTTAGCCTAAAAGCATACTGGAACAGAACAAAGGTAGTAGCACATAGAATTAAAATAAAATAAAAAATGAAATGAAATTAGATTTTAATGATAAACTAAAATTAATCAGTAAAGCACACTGTTTTCCAAGTGTAAAGCCAAATTGGTTAGCTACTTTCGGGTGTTTTCACTTTAAAGACAGAAGAGAAGCTTATAAAAGCAGCCTATTGGCTTCACATTTTCATTAGTTCCAATTTCATTGAAACAAACTTGATTTCCTCTTTTTATTACACACACATCACAAAATAGAACCTCCTTTTCATCATATGTAAAACCTTTTCTATTCCCTTTTTCTCTTAAACGTACAAATTACAATTTCTTTTGTTTTGCTTAGAACAGATACATATTCAGAAAGAGATTAGAAATATGTCTGAGTCAAACTTCACCTTCTATTCTCTTTCATCCATTCTTTCTCTTCTTCTCATCTTCATCTTCATTCTCATCAAAAGAAAACAAGCTAAACCAAAGTTTAATCTTCCACCTGGAAAAATGGGGTGGCCTTTTCTTGGTGAAACCATTGACTATTTAAAACCTTATTCTGCTACTACTATAGGTGAATTCATGGAACAACACATAGCAAGGTAAAATAACAATATCTTCCTTTTCTTCATCCATGAATAAATAAAAGAAAATAAAATAAATTAAATTAAACCCTTTGTGCAGGTATGGTAAAATTTACAAGTCAAAATTATTTGGGGAACCAGCAATAGTGTCAGCAGATGCAGGGTTGAATAGATTTATATTACAAAATGAAGGGAAATTGTTTGAGTGTAGCTATCCAAGAAGCATTGGTGGAATACTTGGGAAATGGTCTATGTTGGTTTTAGTTGGTGACATGCACAGAGACATGCGTGCTATATCTCTCAATTTTCTAAGTCATGCTAGACTTAGAACACATCTCTTGAAAGAAGTGGAGAAACATACACGGTTAGTTTTAAGTTCTTGGAAGGCAAATTCCACTTTTGCAGCTCAAGATGAAGCAAAAAAGGTACTCATTTTTAATTTTTTTTATATTTAATATTATTATTATTATTAAATTAATGTTTGCTTGGCTTAAATTGCAGTTCACCTTCAATTTAATGGCAGAACACATCATGAGTTTGCAACCTGGTAATATAGAGACAGAGCATCTAAAGAAAGAGTATGTTACTTTTATGAAAGGAGTTGTATCAGCACCATTGAATTTTCCTGGAACTGCATACTGGAGGGCATTAAAGGTAATAATTATAAATTATATAATAAATTATATGCTGCTGAGTTTTTAAAGGTTCTTCGTATTTTATTTTTTTATTTTACAGTCTAGGTCGATTATATTGAAGTTCATAGAGGGGAAAATGGAAGAAAGGATAAAAAGAATTCAAGAGGGAAATGAAATTTTAGAGACAGATGATCTACTGAACTGGGTTTTGAAGCATTCAAATCTTTCAACAGAGCAAATCCTTGACTTGATTCTCAGCTTGCTTTTTGCTGGCCATGAAACTTCATCAGTATCCATAGCTTTAGCTATTTACTTCCTTCCTGGTTGTCCTCAAGCTATAGAGCAACTAAGGGTAATATTGTCTTCTAATGTTTTCCCAGTTCAGCTTCCAACACATTATAAAAAAAAATATTTATTTTTTATTTTTTGTGGAAAAATAATAGGAAGAACACAGAGAAATTGCAAGGGGAAAAAAGCAAGCAGGGGAAACTGAATTGACATGGGATGATTACAAACGAATGGAATTTACTCACTGTGTAAGTCTAAGTCACATATTGGAGGGGTCTTTTTGTCTTTTTCTTTTATAAAGTAATAAACATTAATATTTGCTAAATGAGTTAGCAGATAGCAATATTATATGAGATGACGGAGAGACCCTTTACAACAGAACTGCATTATTGGTTAAAAGAAAGAATAAAAAATACATAATCTCTACTTAAAGTAATTAAATTATATACAAGCTAATAAAGTAACATTATTTAATCTCTTTTTTGCAGGTTGTGAACGAGACACTTAGGTTAGGAAATGTTGTGAGGTTCCTTCACAGGAAGGCTCTCAAAGATGTTCGGTACAAAGGTACATTGGTAGTTTTTGTTACGTAAAGGGAAAGTTGGTTGAAATTGAAAGGCTTTTGTTATTGAAAATGTGATTGTGTTTTTTATGTTTGAAAGGTTATGACATTCCATGTGGGTGGAAAGTTCTTCCGGTGATTGCAGCGGTGCATTTGGATCCTTCACTTTTTGACCAACCTCATCACTTCAATCCATGGAGATGGCAGGTTAGTTAGTTATTATTGCACCGTATTTACCAATTTTATTGATGACTAATATTCATCGGGGAAATTGTCTAGTCATGCGTACTCGATTTTGTCCGTCAATGTGTACAACAGAGTTGAAATAAGATCCGAACTCCGGTTACCTCGGACCACTCCTTCTTTTTAATAACTATATAGCATAGACAGCACGCCTAGCCTGGTATAATTACCATCCATCATTTATCCTTTTATTTAAAGCCAGTGCTTAATTTAATTTAACAAATATATAAAGGGGAAGAGAATAATAATAAGTTGAGGTCCCAAAGCACTTGAATTGGTCTTGCTACTATTTACTACTGTGGATCCCCCACTTGCAGTACTCAATACCTCACGGGCTAATTACTTTTGCAATTCAGTTCAATTTAAGGGTTGGGATTTTTGCCAAATATGTAAACATTAATTTAGCTTATTTGGTTATCTTGCTACTTTCAAAAACACAACGTGATTTTAAGTTCAGCACTTCAGAATCAGACCCAACACAACGTACAAACGCCGCACGGCTTTGACTGGGTCCTTTGCTATGCTATAGCTGTCCCAAACGTAAACTATACTTTATGCACATGCTTCTATTTATGAAATTCTAACCTATAGGAGTCCCCTAATTTAATTATTCAGTGATGGGTCAAGATTTTGATGATTAATTAATTAATGCACATCTCCCTCAACCAATGATCATTGCTCTAGGAATGATTAGAGTTCATAATAAATATCTTCAAATGATGTACAAGTGTTTTGGGTACGCATTAAGTTTCGGTTTTCCCATCCCATGCATCCCCTTAAAGGTGTGTATCTAAGTTCATTTGGTGAGAACATGAAGAACTTCAACATTTTTTTATCTAATTAATTAGTAACCACTAATATTTGCCTAAAAAAAATAAGGAAGAATGTGTCTTTAGTTGAAGTAGTTGAAGTGAGACATTTGAAGGTATTAAAGAAGGAGGCTCAGAGGTTCAAATTCTCTAAAAACAAATAAAGTGTGCGAAACAATTCGGAATTGGATTGCGTACATACAATATAGTTATCGAAATGGTGAGTTTGAGACTATTTGATCAATATTAGAAAATCAAGATTTGAAGCTCAAATAACGGAGTTAAAAAGTACTCTATCCGTCCCATTTTAAAAGTACATTAACTTTCATTGACTCATTTTTATTTATGTTTGAGATTGAAGAAGTAAATTCAAACACCACAAATTTTAGTCCTCACCGTTGGTTCTCTTGGCAATTTCAGTGACATGTACGTGGGCTCCCAGGTTTGACCCTGGGTGTGAATGTGTGTTTATTTGCCATATCATTTAATTAGACAAAAAAAATACCTCAAATCTTAGTAATTGTCTGATTTTAATCCGAGGGTCCATATTATTTGTAAAAGTTAGATTTTTTGGAGGTAGAAATAGAAATCCAAACAGTTAGTTGGAGGAACAGTTGGAGAATTTCGAGCCACTCATTAACTAGTAACTACATAGTAAAATTGTGATTACTGTTACAATTACCATTTACCAGATGTGGTCGCTTGAGATGATGAAGTGTCATGATCAGCAATGGGTTTTGTTGGATTTAGATCCTCTCTATTTATTGGACAATTTCAGTAGGAGAGAGATAGACACATCAAATAAAATAATATTATTTTTAAAATAATATTATTTTATTCCGTGAGTCTATCTCTCTCCTACTGAAACTGTCCAGTAACTAGAGAGAATCTGAACCCGGTTTTGTTGTGAACAGTACGGATGTATGTAGGACCAACAGATGCGATTATAATGAGCACGCACACACGCACGTGTGGACAGCTCCTCAGCTGCCAGGTCATCAATTATTTATTGCCCATGTGTAAGTGGGGTTAACACCTGCACGTGCGTATCTGCTTTTCTTATTTTGCATCCTCCTCCTCCTGGTCCTAACTTCTTAGTCCACACCCACACTTATTTAAAGATAACATTATGATATGATGGTGACAAGTGTACCGTAGCCCCTTCCAACCTTGAGTTGTTTTACATATGGCCACGCCCTCATCATGGGTATCCTCCACGCGAATGGTATAGACTAATTTCTCGAGTTGAATAGGATTACAATTTTGGAGTTGAATTTAAACCCCGAGACTTCTAATTAAGCTGAAAGAGACCGGAAGTGTGTCTCACACTCTCATGATTGATGTAGTAATATTGTATGTATTTTGATGATGTTTTGAATTTGATCATTTGCTGTCGATATCCATTAGAAATAGACAGTTGTACAAATGAAATGGATTTTTCCCATCATTGTTCTTGTCATGACATTTTTCTATGATATTATTTTAATTCACAGAACAATTATGGGAGTCGTGAAAGTTGCCCAAATTCAAGCTCATCATGCAATAGTAACTTTCTGCCATTTGGGGGAGGACCACGACTATGTGCGGGATCAGAGTTAGCTAAGCTTGAAATGGCTGTATTCATCCACCATATCATCCTCAACTACCACTGGGAATTAGTTGATAATAACGATCAAGCTTTTGCCTACCCTTTTGTTGATTTTCCAAAAGGCCTACCCATCAGAGTCCAAGCCCACTCTTTGATATGATTAGATATATGAGACACCACCACCCCTTCTATTCAATTAGTTTGTTAGCTCACCATTCATAATAACTCCAAGTCTAGCCTATGTTGACCACATCACACTTCCACTTGCAGCACCAAGCTAGCTAGACTTTTGTTTGTGATGGATTTGGAGATCGAATCAAGAGCCTAAGCTTACATGGGCCTTGCATATAAACCAATCCAGTTAAAGGCTTCAAGTAGCTCACGCAAGTATGAAGGGAAAACTAGTGAAAAGTACAATGGCATGCCAATAGGACCACTTGCCTTCTCTGTTTTATTCTCCCACACTACCCCACCCACATTATACATTTTCATATTTTCTTCCCAAAAGGCTAGGACGAGTGAATATTTATTCATTTATATATAATCTGAGTATTGCAATCGACCTTCCTTTTTTTTTGCCGTACTTACCATATAAACATCCAAGTATATGTGTATAATCTACTTGCTTTCCTCCATAATTCCTTATGCCGAAGAGTATTTGTTCCAAACTTCACCACGTCGGATCCATAAGGCCTAATTTAAATGGTAAATGCCAAAATTATTAGACGGAATATCACGGCTCGCAGTTGTGTGTAAGTTTCAAGTGACATTTGCCACTCTGTCTACCGACAGAAAATTTTTACCCTGTGGGTAACTTATCATATCATGTCCGGCTAGCTCAACTGCTAAACAAATATTAGATTGTCACAATATATGATAGACTTATCATATTATGTCTCTTTATTCTGACCATCCGACGGCCTTAGACCATCGGGCATTAAAAATTATTATTATTATTAAATGCTCAATGTAATAATCTACTACCTTTCTAAGAAAAGAAGGGGATGATAAAAAGACTATTTTAGACATCTAAGATTTTTTGACACATGATCACTTTTGGGGGCAAATCTGTCTTTTAGTTTTATTTTTCACATTTTTAGTAAAATACTAAGTAATATGGCAATTAGTAATAGCAATAAATTGTTTTTATAGGCAAATGTTAGTGGTTACTAATTAGTTAGAGGGTGCAAAAAATGTTAGTTTGTAGGATTTGAACCCTAGACCTTCTTATTGCAACTCTTTTATATCTTTTAGCTCGTCAACTGAACTACCTTCATGGTACAAATAAGTAATCGCAATAAGTATGATATGTATACTACAGAAGTAACTGGCTTTTTTTTGTTACACATTAATCAATTAATATAACGATTGAAATAATTTCTAAAATATTAAGTTTCTTCATAAATTTTAACTAAGATCCCCAAGTTCCTAAAGTCTATCTTGGTAAAAGTATTTTTTTTTTTGTATAAATCGGGTATTATTTGCGCGTAACTGCAGAGACTAATCCATCGAGCCGGGTAGGACCACAATGGGCGGTAAAGTTCTCCCTCAAGATATTTAACACTGCTGCATGCCTTGGTAAAAGCAAATCATCACTATTGAAAAATTGAAATAATAACAAATTTGTTGGGGGTGTATTGAGAGCAACAACGAGCTAATGACTAGGACCACAAAAAAAACTTGGAGACCATATTTGCACCAAAAACCTTAAGGCATTACGTATATGGACCACATTTCTTATATATCATTCATTTTAAGTCATTTCTAGTCATAATGAGACTGGTCGCTCACACTTGAACTCCCAATAATCTGCCCCTCAAGTGTGAACTCCCAACAAAATTAACGTAAAAAAACCAATTTTAACATGCCTTTTTCTTAATAAAATTTTTTTAGGTGAACGGGTCTCGGGAACTCACCAGGGTTAGGGAAAGCTCAAGGCTCAAAGAGCGTTTACAATTATACTTGCCTATTACTTACCGGCAAAGTCCTCACATCGACAGCGATTAGCGAAATTTAAACTTATATATTTAGTGCGGAGTATGAGTTGAATCCTTACTAATCAGACTAAATATTGGCTCAATTTTAAAATCTCTAACCGATAATGATAGAATTAGAATATTTTTATTTTTTTCATTTCTATTTTTTTATCTGCTTAGTATATATTTGTTCTTTTTTCAATTAACTATCCATTACTTGTGAGTTGTTGTCAAAAAAGTTGGGATAAAAGTTAATATTCCAATATCGTTCGTGTAGGCGATATTTGGAAATTTAGTACAAATTGCAAACTAGAACCAGTAAATAGATCTGAACTTTTTGCAACAGCCGTGGCCATTTCAGTAATGATGCCTGCTGTGGGCACGAACTGCACATTTTGACTTTTCCTTAGTGTGACTAATTAACTAGACATCAAAAGAAGAATTCTTAAAGGCCCCACTGCACTTAAAACTCCTCCATTCATCAGCATTTAGAATGTCGGGCACTCACTCAATCTCCTCCTTCTTTCAACCTTTCCCTCTTTCTTTCTCTTTTATTATTATTCATTCACATGGATGTTGGACTCATGAATCCTATTATATTCAATTTCTATACTTGCTTTATAAGTTTTATAAAAGGAGTGACAATAAAATGTAATCAACTAGTATCATAATAGTATATCTCGTTGAGGAGTCTGAGGTAGCATCAGGAGCAACAACGAGCTAATGAATCGTACCGCCAGGAGACTTAGCCATACTCTCCAAGCCGAACAATGACTCTGATACCACTTGTTGGGGAGTCTGAGGAAGCACCAGGAGCAACAACTGGCTGATGAATCGGACCACCAAGAGACTTGGACGCCGTAATACACTACAAAAAAAAAGGTCATTTGCGACGGCAAAGTCCCTCGCTAAATCACATTTTTCCCTCGCTAACAGTCATTTGCGAGGGAATTAGCGAGGGACAACTTCCCTCGCTAATTCCCTCCTCGCAAATGCGATTAGCGAGGGATTTGGGTCCCTCGCTAATTAGCGAGGGCAGTGTCCCTCGCTAGATCCCTCGCTACTGCTCAGCCACGTGGCCACGCGCCCTCGCTAATTCCCTCGCTACTGCTCAGCCACGTGGCCACGTTCCCTCGCTAATTCCCACGCTACAGCTTAACCACGTGGCCACGTTCCCTCGCTAACCCCCTCGCTAATTCCCTCGCTAATGCTCAGCTACGTGGCAACCTTCCCTCGCTAACCCCCACGCTACTGCCCAACCACGTGGCCACGTTCCCTCGCTAAGCCCCTCGCTAATTCCCACGCTACTGCTCAACCTGATGAAATTTTTTTTTTTATTTTATCTGCTTTTATACCTGTTTATTTTATTAATAAATAATAAAATCTAATAACATAAAATACATAAAATAGTTTAAAATAAAAATTATCCAATAACAAAATATTTGAATCAACAACACTTAATCTGAAATGTTATAACAAAATATTTAATCAACAAAACTAAAAGCTGCCACCATCAGACTCCTCAGCTTCCTCCTCAGCTTCCTCCTCATCTTCCTCTTCATCTTGCTGCTGCTCATTTTGCTTCATATTCTTAAAATACTTAAACATCAGCTCCTGCCTACGGGTCACCTTCTCATAATCTTGCTGCATCTTTCTCATCGCCTCAGAGGAGGTCCTGACCTCCTGTCGAGTCTCGTGCAGCTCCTGCTCCAGCCGCCTGATATGCTCTGTCTCCGCAGGAGTAAAAGCTGGTCGACTCCGTCTTCTGCTGCTCTCGGCCCCAGACTGACTCATACATGGAGCCATGGGCCCCGTACCATACAGGCGACCCTTAGACCAACCTACTGTCTTCTCCCAATGTTTGTTTGTCAGATCTCTCATCTCAGGAGTAAGTTGGCCAAATGAATCAGGGTTCCAGCTCCCCTGAGTTAGCTGAGTCATGAACTCATTTATTTGCTCCTGTTTTTAATAACCACAAATTAGCGCTCCATTTTGACAAATGAACATTATATAATACAAATCAATATGTATATTTACCTGGGTCATCTTGGAGCGCTCATCAACATACTCGCCAGTGCCTTTCCTCACATGGGTGGCTCTATGCAGCTCAGGAGCAGTGATAGGGCGTCCTGCCTTCTTACTCTGTAAGATGAAACACATTTTTAAAAATTGCTAACTAATTAAATAATATAAAAAACACATAGATGTGAAAAATAATTTACCATTCTGCTGAGCCTGGTTGATGGACCCACCGCAGTGAAGCGAGCCACCCTTGACTGGAAAGATTTTGCACTTGACTGGCCCGTACACTCCTCTATACTGCATCATTAGGTCAAAATATCTCAGGTGAGCATCGGGGTCCTTCACCCCACTGTACATTCTGAGATCGGACGAAGGCTTCTCAAGAGCCCGCAGAATGGGGTACTCGTCTACTTCTCGCGTGAAAGGTCCTATCCGGGTGTCGCCCTTTCTGCGGTGAGAGAGAGGAGAAGAGAGAAATGAGGGTTTCTGTTCTGAGATTCAGTTTTGGAAATTAATTTGACATTAGCGACGGCATTAGTGACGGCATGGGCCGTCGCTAACCGTTACGAACATTTCCACGCGGTTCCACGCGTTGAACGGTCAAAAAATATTTGCGAGGGACACTATAGCCGTCGCTAATTTTTCCCGCCCAGGTCATTAGCGACGGCCAGGCCGTCGCTATTGCTAAAATTTTCGTCGCTAATGCTTAAAAAAATTCGACAGCTCTATGCCCTCGCTAATGCCGTCGCTAATATCAGTTTTTGCGAGGGACATAAAGTCCCTCTCTAATTCCGTCGCTAAAGGCAACATTTTTTGTAGTGATAGTATATCTTGTTCGTCCCCTAAGCACTCCTAATGGTCGTTCCGTGTTAGCAATAGGGAGTGCTTATGTCAAAAGCGCAACTAATGGGGCGATCTTTTTTAAGATTTCTGTTGTAGTGTTGGGGAGTCTAAGGGAGCACCAGGAGTAACAATGAACCAAGAGACGTGGACGCTAACTAGCTAATGAACCGGACCACCTTGGCCGCCATAATATATAGTATATCTTGTTGGGAAGCTTGAGGGAGCACTGGAAGCAACAACGAATCAAGAGACTTGGACGCCACATCTGGGAGCAACAACGAGCAAAAGAATTAGACCACCAAGAGACTTGGACTCCACATCTCCACCCAAAACCTTAAATCATTAGCTGTATAGGTATCATTTCCTATATATCATTCATTTAACTCATTTTTAACCGATGTAAGACTACTCATTCACACTTGAATTCCCAATATATCTGTCTAAAAGAAACTATCATGTTTGTAGTAGTGACTTTGGCCGATTGTCATGTACTATTCTGAATTCAATAATAACCTGTGGTTAAAGTCAACATTCAAGACTTTCAAGTCATGGATCATATATTAAAATTGGAGTGACATTAAGGTGCATAAAACACGTCTATTAATTTAGCAAGTAGATTCATGCTTCAATCGCAAATAGCGCCAAGAGCCCAAGATTTGCCCTTGGCTTGTAGCGTCACTGTTAGGCTAACTTTCGCTTTCTGATCTTCTTTGTATTCGTATTCTTGCGTCTTCATCCTCTCAATATCTGTGGTCTATGAATATGCACGTTGTGGATCCAAATTAACAGTTAAATAATACATATAAAATATTTTCACTAATATTTTATCAGTTATCTATGGAGTTGAACTGATTTTTATCATTTACCACAATATAAATGTACATGGTTCAAATCTTGGTTTCAGCACTTTTTTGGAAAAAAATACACTTAATATCGTAAAATACAAAAAAAAACTACTGAAATGCCTTCAGAGAGAGTCGAAACTACCGCATCTGTATGCATCTAGCGAAATAGTTAGTATATAACATTTAACATTAACTTTATACTATGTTTATAAATCGATTTGAGAAAAATCTCGGGGTACCGTGGCATCCCCTGGCTCCTACCACTACAAGAAAATCGACGATTTCCGACGGCATTTTTCGTCGCAAGTGCAGCGATTTTCGTCGGAAATTGACGTTTCCGACGGACTTTCCGACGGCTTTTTTCGTCGCAAATGTCTCCGTCGCAAAGTCGTCGGAAACCCGTCACAAATATCCGTGGCAAAGTCGTCGTAAACACTGACACATTTTCATCGCAAACCTGTCGCAAATCCGTCGGAAATTTTAAAAAAAAAATTAAAAAAAATTAAATCCAACAGTCGTCCTTATACCCTCACTAAACCAAACTTGTATTGCAATTCATTCTCTTATACACTAGTAATTATCATAAAATCAAAATCCTTTATGCAAACTTTTTTCAACCACAATGAACTATTATACACTAAACCAAACTTTGTTCTTCCATGAATAAAGGGAAATTACAAGTACAACAAACTAGATGCAGAGACCTCACCAACTCACCAAGCAAGCCATGAATACATACTTCCACTAGAATAACTATCAGGACACGATATAATAAACAAAAATGAAGTCCAACAAAATAACTATCAGCAGACAACAACCCTTATTTGCTTCTGGTTTTATCATTACATTAATGCTAATTGCCAACATTTCAAGAAACAAAAACTATTGCCATTCAATCTTAGCCACGGGTAGTTTGATATTAACAAAACTATATGTCATCAATCTCTCTACTTATAATAGCTTCCTTTAATTCCTCAGAAACTGTCAACCCTTCCGTGAATCGTCCTCGTGCTTTTGATCATGCCAACCCTTCTGTCTCCATTCATCATTAGAATGTTGCATGGAATTTTTTTAGCATAAAATTTTTTGTTCCTTCTTTGAGATCTGTCAATATGAAATAACTAACATCTCATTTCAATTCAATCAATACCAAGCAGTAAGTAGATCAATATCATCTTGGACAAAGCGTGACAATTTGTTCTACAACCAGCAGTCGTAGAGGATAGCCCATTACAATTTTCTTCTGTGGCACAACCTGAATTGTAGTAATAAATAATAATATAAGTGAATTTTCTTCTGTGGCACAACTTGAATTGTTATTGTTAAGGTAGCAAAATTGAATGTCCAATATCGTACAGAGATAGAGACAGAAACCAAATCACATTACCACTAAGAAACTTCACACCAAGAAATGTAGTTTAGCAAAGAAAATAATAACAAAAAAGATATAGTTTAGCAGAATAATTTGTCAAATGCATAATACTACAAAATTTACCTTGCCATATTGAACTTTAGCAGCATCAAGAAATGTTGGAGGAAGGTTTGGATATCTGATTTTAAGAAGCTGTAAAAGTGTTTCTGCACGGTCCAATAATAACTCCATTTTATCAACCTCTGACAAAGGACCCTTCACAAAAGACCATGAGTTTCGAACTGGTGATTTGCCAGTAACTTGTTCTGTAATTCTCTCTTTCCATGAGAATATAGCAGCTTCTAATCTATTAATGGTCTCAAGGACAATATGTTCAGATTTCAAATCAAGAGATTTAAGCATCTCTTCTCCATATCTTGATTCAGCTGTCAAAACCTTGTATAGGTTTTGTCCAAGATTTGTCTTTCCAGACTGCAACACAAATAGATTTAGTAATGATAAGATCGTGATTTACTACATTAAAAGCTTGTGTATATATATAAAATCAATTTGATTTCAACATAACAAGATTATCACCTTTACAAGTGCATCTTTAATAACTGCTGGCACAGGCATTTCAAGCAACACATTTTCATTGATAGATTTAGCAGCCTTGAATACTTGATGTACCACCCTTCTTTGATGAAGCAGCCTCTTTCTTTCTACATCAGAAAGTCCAGTTTTTGGTACTTGAGGTGATGGAAGCCACCATTTTTTCCTATTTCGTGCATTAGTGTTCCTTTCTTCTTCTCGGTTTTCGCCTTCTACATACGAAACTCCGAATTCACCATTGAATCAAGTGTTTCCTGTCAACCAAAATTTCAAATAAGATGTTGCAACTGCCTAACATGTTATTTGAAAAAACATTCATAAAATTTGATGGAAATATAGATATGACATACTATAAGCATAGAGTCCAACTTCTGAAGTGCTGGAAGATTCATGTGGATGTCTGCACGCGCTTTTGGCGTCATAATCTGTTCAAAGAATAAACTCTTAAGAGAGGTTGCTTCTAAGATTTGCAACCTCGAGGTCACAAAATAAACTGTCCTTTCCTATCTATATGAAATGAAAAATACCTCAAAGATCCCACCATTGGCACTACTTTGCTTAGCAGGAACTAACTCGACCATATAGTTAGTAGGAGACAGTAGCCAGTCCATTTCTCTTCGCCATTTGCTCTTCCTTTTTTCAGATAAGGGTTCCAATTTCCACAGCTCACCAAAAACAGTTACTGCATATAATCATATTGAGGACATAAGTTTGTGCTTGGAAAAACAAAACCAAAAGATCCATAAACAAGTTTATCATATTATACTAGTAGTTGAGAAATGTTACTTACAGATTTAGGATCCAAAGGAATGACATGAAAACCAGAAGGCGGCAAAAGGGCATCATTTGCAAAGTAGAATCCAAAGGTGACAAAACAAAGTAGAACAATACCCAACTCAAGAATTAGCAACTGTATGTTCATTATCATTGTTTCATTCAACTGCTAGCTCAAATCTACACACGTAAACAAATGAGAAGATTTAGCTATTTAAGGGAAATCAAGAAGCATGCATATTGCATGCACCTGCTAGTTTTCCACACCAACCTCTAACCTCAAACAAATCCATGCTACTTAATCAAAGTTTATTTTTTTTTATTCCAGCAATGAACAAATATCATGAAAAATATATAATTCCAAAATGTTGTAGTGAATCCTTTGGGGATAAAAGTCAAGCATATCATGTATCTCCTTCAAATAAGGTACCTAGAAACCTTGACTCATTTAGTTATAATAAACAGACTTAAGCTTGCTCAAATTACTTGTGCATTACAGCTTACAGTTTCCATTGCTGCTTCTAAATTTCAATTAGTTCAAAATATGTCACATCATTGATTCAAACAGAATAACATAAATTGAACATACTTTACTGCCTGCTCAGGAAAATGCTTCCCTGGTTGTTTCGGCCTAAGAGTATGGAGGTCTCCACCAGGGAAGAATTCCATCACCAAGCATGATTTGGATTAGTTTTCGAGAGAGCTCTAGCATTAGTTTTCGAGTCCATCATAAATATTAAAGAGTTTCAAATTCAATTAGTATCAGTGACCAAATCCATGGCTTAGCATCCATTTATTTCTTCAAAAACAAGAAACAACCTATCAAAAGCATCAATATCACAAAGAAGCTGTCAGCAATTTCACCATAGTATGAACAAACATGTTCAGCTAAACATAAACATGTGGACAGAGAATCAAATGTTGCATTCTATTTGCAAATTAACTCTAAAATGCTCAGCATAACATAACAAAAGTGTAACAAGATAATTTAGACAAACAAGACTCTAAAATGTTGCATTCTATTTGCAAATTAACTCAAAACAACATATCTACAAAGTATCACCTTCAAGCGTGTTTAGAGAACATTGCAATGGAAAGACCAGCACCTTTGAGGAACCGAAATACACAGAACCAGAAAAAATCAACAACAACAACAACAACAAATTTAGATCTGTTACCCTCAGTTACTGGTTCATGAAGCAAGGGGCATTAATTGAATTGGGGGATATTGTGAAGGAGACAATTTTAAACAAATCAAAAATCTTATGGCCATGAAAAACACAGAGATTAAAAGAAACACAAACATAAAAGAACACAAACTAACAAACACAGAGATTAAAAGAAACACAAACTAACTAACGCATAGAAAAGTAAAACTAATCTCCTGAAACAAATTCAAGACTATGCTCTCTCATATTAACACACTAATTGACACTAATCTATATTCTGTTCTCCTCTAAATGCCACAAACCAAAACATTCCAGCAATCAATCAATCAGAAGAGAAAGAAAGAAAAGAGCAAATTTAGAAACCCTAACCTGTTGTTGAGATGAAGAGAGAAGTAGGTTTGCTGAAATTGATGACAGTTCAACTGAAATTGATGACAGATCAACATATGAACTGATTGGTTAAATAGTTATAGTTTAGGCATAAGATAGGAAGGTTTCAAAGCTTATGTTGCCAGTTTGCAAATAGATCAAAGTTTAGTTAAGTTGGTTATATACTCTCTTTTTTAAAAGTTATTTATTTATACCATACTATATATCTTAACCATCAATTAATTGATAGTGTTTTCAACAAATTTTAAAACAGCACAAAACAGCACAAACATTAATTCCATTTGTTGATCACATAACAGCACAAACATTAATTCCATTTGTTGATCACATAAGGTTATAAAATAATACCCCCTTCAAGCTTTTCTTTTTTATTCATTCACTCATTTACCAATTACCAATAACATTTCGAATCTTGTCATATGAACAACTACCTTGATTAACTGCAAAACAGAGATTCATGGATTTTGGAATGAATATGAGTTGACAAATTGCACGTATGTATCACTAACCTGAGATGATGTAAGGTTACTGAGATAGCTGAGACTGCCAAACCCTCACATGTTGCAACAAGAATGAACAGAACTGTAAGAAAGAGACAAATCGAAAGAGAGGAAGACATGAAGAGGAGAAAAAGATGAAGAGAGAGTGTAATGACATGCACAAATATATAGACAGCACCCCACATGGGGACTTCAACCTCTGGAACTAAAACAATTGCAGGCAAAATGATATAATAGAATGAAAATGTGACCACATGGGCAATGATCTTCCGGATAAAGAAAAAACTATAGATCACATAAAACTTCTTCCACAATGACACTTTCTGCACCATATGGTAAAAAATGAATTAGAAGGGAAGATATATGGCAATAATAATTTGACTTCTTAAAGCAAATTATGGACAGTATAAAAAATAAAGGAAATTCCAAGGGGTTGATACCTTGTTTCTTATGATTTGAGACCAGCTCAAACAGCCAGATCCGTATCTTCAACTGTTGTAATTCTCCACACACCAGCTGTGCCTGCACCATATAGAATCAATTAAATCTCACATCACTGCTTGTTTAGTTTTTCTACTATACTTTTTTTAATGACAAATATTAAAGTGTTAGTTGTTATGTTAGTTTGTCTAGCTCGAACCTGAGACCTCTAGTCACGTCTTTAGCTGACCAACTAAACTACTTTCTTAATACGTTCTACTACACTTTATTATGCTTCAACTAAAACTGTGAATTAAGCAGTATGATTAGAGAAAATTAATGATTTACCATTGAAACCAAAGAAGGCATAAGTAGATGACCCAACTTCCTGCTCCACAAGGAAATGAAAGTCTAATGACATCTCTTGCATTCTTGTCATTAAGCATTCATTGGCATTAACTGCAATATATACACAACAAGGAGTAATCAGTGAAACACATAGACAATAAACATAATCATCAAGACTGAATAACTTTGATGGTTCAAGATGGAGTAATATCAAAATCACCCAAAGCATTGGTACTCATTTTTGTATCAAAAGATCAATAAGCATGCATAACGAGTGTGTTTGCCTAACAAATATGATTCACGATGTAAACTAGAAAACTTGTTAAGACTAGCACCAACATCTAAAGAGGAGAATATGCAGAGTGCACACCTTGTATACTTCATCTGAATAACCATTTAGGATGATATTATTCCTATAAGTGCAGATTGCCTCCTCTTAAAGTTTGCCTCCTCTGATACAAGTAACACAGAGGACTCTATCCAAAATCTAATTTAATTCATACATCTAATCACCAAGCTACATTCATCCATGCATCACCACAATTACTATAGAACAATATCTTAAATTCTCACCTAACATTCACACAATGTAAAACGAGGGAACAACTAAATAACAAAATAATAAATTATTGGAGTCAAATAAAACACAAAAAGTGAAAGATTGAAACAACCAGAAGCTGATTTTACTAAACAAATTCCAGAAACAGCCAACAACCTAATAATCACGAAATATTTGTGAAATAATTTGTTTCAAAAATTAAAACTAAAATTAATCCCTAACCTGTTGCTGAGATGATGAAGAGAGATGTAAGGTTGCAGAGATGATGAAGATAGATGTAAGATTGTTGGTATTGCTGAGACTATCAAACCCTAACTTGTTGCAACAAAAAGAACTAAACTATAACAACAAGAACGATCGAAAAAGAGAACAGAACAACTCTACAGAACTGAAAATCGAAGAGAGGAAGAGACGAAGAGGAGGAAGAGGGTTTGTACCTGAAGCGTAGTAATGGAAATCGTAGAGGAGGAAGAGATGATGAGCTAGCGAAGAGGGGGAACAGATGATGCAATGGTTAGCGATTTTGTTCACCCTTGAAGCAAGAGACAAAGAAGAGGAAGAGATGAGTGTTAGGGTTTTCCTCTAGATGAAATTGCTGTCCTGAAAACGGTGTTTGAGAGTGTTTGAGATGAAGAGACTTTGAGATTAGGGATAAAACGCGCGCGGAAACGAAAATAGTACAGAGATTCTTTGTAGTGAGAGGAGAGTCGTGAGGGGAAGGAGAAGGACATATCGTGGTGGCCACTGGCGTAGAGAACGACGACAGAGGATGGCAGAGGAGGGAGGAGCTCAGGGGAGGAGAGTGGAGGGTGAGAATGAAGAGAGTGAGTGAGAGAGAAAGAGTGGAGGGAGGAGGACAGTGGAGAGTGAGGGAAGCATTTCGTGGAAGAGGGGACGGTGAAGAGAATGAGTGAATATAGGGTTCGATGGAGCTGAGATTTGTTTTATTTGGTTTTACGGTTGCGACGAACTTTTTGACATTTCCGACGAAAATATCCGTCGGAAATTTGCGACGGAAAACAACTTCGTCGCAAATGTAAGCGGGAATTTTAGCGCCTCTTCTGCTGAACATTTGCGACGACTTTTTCGTCGAAAATCCGTCGAAAATTGCGACGGATAAGAGTTCGTCGGAAAATTTCGCAAGAAATAGGGCTTATTCTTGTAGTGTACCAACTACCAAGATCCGCCACTGCAAATGAAGATCCTTCGACAAAAACATAAATACGTACGTAGTTCTCCGTACCATAAACAAAGTTTAGAACAAAAACGTAAATGAGGTTTAAATAGGACTTTGACAAAATCTAACCATCATCTTCAATCAGACAAAAGTCGAGAATCGCATCTGATAAATAACTATCAAGTCATGTTCAGAAAATATCGACACTACGTGCTATTTGTAAGTTAACAAAGGTTTACAAAATATCTAACGTAACAAGAATGGGGATGGGAATGAATAAAAATAGACGCCGACAAATTCAAATATCGGTTATGTTGCGTCAAAAACACACTTAAAGCAAGTGTACTCTATCGCAGAAGTAGTATAAAAGATTATCGTCTCCACATAGATTAATTAACAAGTACCAAACTAATCGAGATTATTTATTATTTAAACGAACGAATATTTGAATTGTAATGGAATAAATAAAAAAGAAATAAATAACAATAATTGAAATACTAGATTTAATAAATGGGGAGAGGTCTAGGATCACGGTTTCACTTGCAAACTTCGATTCCCCCTATGTCTAATCCTACCTGAATTCCCTTATTTTACTTAATTACCAATCCCTTTACTAAAACTATTAATCCGTTTGGTCATTCGCGATTAATATTCTTTTTCCTAAATTAACCCTCGTTTGGTCATGCAAGAATTTAAATTCAGGAAAAGCATAAAGAGCAAAAAGGTTGAATGATTGGAAGACTAAATTATGGTTTGGTCATGCCCTAATTATAGCCCCAATTATCCTATAGGTCCACCAACTAATTGCATACGGTCGCTGATCAATTAATTGATTATAAACATGCAAAGGGTAGCTAATCCTAATCATGTGATAAAAACAATAAGACAATATTAATTAAAATAAAAATAGGAATTCAAACCAGAAATTAGAACATAAAAATGTCTCTAAACATGCAAGATCCACCTAAGACCCTAGAAGAGGATTTAACTATCCATAGTGTTCGAGAACAATAAAATAAAATTAGGAGTCATAAATTACAGAGATAAAAATAACCCGGAATAGAGAAATTTCTGATCCTGAAATTTTAGTCTCCTTTTTCTGCTCCAGAGCTCTCTCACGGTGTCGAAAACGGTACCCAAAAACCTCTCTATGTGTTGTCGGTGGTACTGTTACCGCGTTGTTTTCGTGTGTGCGGCTCTCTCCCTGTTTGATTCACGTTCCTCCCTCGGCTCCGGTTCTTTTTTTCAATTTATAATGCTCTCAATTATCAAAGATCTCTTTTCAATTGGCCATGGGCCTTTTATTCCCATTGCAATTGGGCTTCTTCAAATTCCCTTTTTTTTTAAGCCCTTTCTTCTCTTCTCGTGTGTGTGTATATATATATATATATATATATATATATATATATATATATATATATATATATATATATATATATATATATATATATAGCTTTAAAATGGACTTTTATATCTCTTTCATATTTTCTTTCTTCCTGCAAAATAAAGAGCAAATTAAGTTAGTGATTTATATAATTAATATATAATTGCTCTAAAAATGACTCAAAAATATCTCTAAAAAATGCACTAAATTGAAATTTCACCATCCTTTATATCTAACCTAACAAGAATGAGGATGGGAATGAATAAAAATAGACGCCGACAAATTCAAATATCGGTTAGAAATTAGTTATTTTCTGTTGTTATATATGTGTCGGATACGTAATACTCAATGCAATTCAAACAATTTTCTATAATTCATTTCTTATAGCAATGAAATGAACCTAATACTGTTCTAATAGATAAGAATGGGCATTATAACTTTTGCATTCCTACATTATATCTTTGCCAAATGGAATGATGTGATATTATTGATTTGAGCAAAGAATTTTTTGGTTTTACCCGGGGTATCTACCGCCGACCGCAGTGACTAATCCCCTCACTAAATTATAGGTGACTCAAGGGGCAAGACAGCTGGCCCAAAATTTTAACGCTGCTCCGTACCCAATGTTAGGATCGAAACCCATCCTTTGAGCAAAGATGTAAAGCAAGACAGAGGTCCATAATAATGCAAGTCATGGCATAACCGGATAAGCATTTTTGTTTTCACTCAACCGCATAAGCATTCATGAATTGACATCTCACAGGTTGTGGGTATTCTTTCTTTTTTATGGTTCAATAATTCATGGACTTCACAAAGTCTAAGGGGACACGTGGCCTAGCGTCCAACAAAATTTGATTCTCTATGTATCATGACAAAAACAAAATCTAGATACGGTGTGCCTACAGAGTGGGATATGTCAACCAGGAAAAAGTCAAAATTAGTTGATCTAATTAAACGCACCGTTTAATAAGAATGCCACTTATAATTTTGTG
Organism: Astragalus membranaceus; assembly: GCA_039519185.1. NCBI lineage: Eukaryota > Viridiplantae > Streptophyta > Magnoliopsida > Fabales > Fabaceae > Astragalus > Astragalus membranaceus. The sequence goes on from CM076849.1 coordinate 18,920,834, forward strand.
TATCCTTTTATGAAATCATGTAAAATATCAAATTTGGGTTTTGAGAAGGGTTATCTATTCGGCATAGACCAACAGAGTTCACCAAAAAAAGTTGGGCTTATTCTGGTCCTTCAAACTTACAAAAAGGGTGATAGATAATATGCACCCCAGTTTTGGGCTCATATATACACCTCCGGAAGTTTATGAGTTTGCCGTACGAAACGTATTTTCGGAGAGGGGGAGTATCAATAAAGAATAAGTCTTAGGTCGGATAAAATAAAGACAACTTAAATGTTGAGAATTTTGAGTATAAATATCTAGACTTTTTGGACAAGAAAATAACTCTGACTTAATATGCAAATCAATACACTCTTGGGATATAGATGGAAGGATGAATAAAGAAAACGAAAGAGAAACAGAGGCAACAGAATTGTGGAGAGGATAAAACGAATTGTAACAGTAACAGAAAAACAAACTAATACTAAAGTAAAGTGTATTGCACAGTATTGGCTAACAGCTGAGATATATGTACAAGTGTAGCCAACTAGGCTTAGTGATATGCCACAAATCAGCCACATAGGCATTGACTTTTCAAAACTGAAAACTAAACTAATTACAAGTGAATTAAGCAATATTGAACTACTAGCTATCTTTCAATACACCTTAATTCATATTGCTAAGAGACTTCATTCCAAGCAATGATCTCAGCTTTTCAAATCTTCCTTTCTGCAGTGGCTTTGTCATGGCATCTGCAATCTGCAATTCAGTTCTGCAGTGTACTAATTTCAGCTTTTCCTTGCTTACTTGATCACGAAGGAAGTGATATCTTGTATCTATGTGTTTTGATCGTCCATGTGCTACAGGATTTTTAGCCAAATCTATGGCTGACTTGTTGTCAATTAACAACTTCATGGCAGTGTTGCTGTGAAGACCAAGTTCAGACAGAAGCATGCTTAGCCATGATGCTTGGCAAGCAGCAAAAGAAGCAGCAATGTACTCTGCCTCACAGGAGGACAGAGCTACTACACTTTGCTTCTTTGAGCACCATGAGATTGGTGCTTTTTCACACATGAAGACATAACCTCCGGTGCTTTTCCTGTCACTCCTATCTCCACCCCAATCAGAGTCTGTGTAGCCCATTATTTCACTAATTTCAGAACACTTTTCTTACTTTGAGTATAGAAACCCATAATCTTGTGTTCCCTTTATGTATCTCAACAATCTCTTGGCAGCAATTAGATGAGAAGTCTTAGGTTTCTCCATGAACCTGCTTAACAAACCTACACCAAATGAAATGTCTGGTCTTGAGATGCAAAGGTATCTAAGAGAGCCAACCATCTGCTTGTACATGGTTGCATCTACTTCACATTCATCATTACCATTGTCAAGCTTACTGCTCATATCTACTGGAGTTGAGACAGGCTTGCTCTCACTCATCTCAAATCTGTTTAAAATGTCAACAGCATACTTGTTTTGATACAAGAAGATGCCTTCATCAGTCTTTACAAACTCAATTCCCAGAAAATATGACAAGTAACCCAAGTCACTCATCTCAAACTCTGCCATCATCACCTTCTTAAAAATGTCAATTTCTGCTTCACTGCTTCCAGTGACTAACAAGTCATCTACATATAGACAGATCAGTAGTTGATCTTCATTCGAGCTCTTCACATAGACACCATGTTCTGTAGTGCACTTTGTGAAACTCTGTTTTAAGAGAAAAGAGTCTATTCTCTTGTTCCATGCCCTAGAGGCTTGCTTTAAGCCATACGAGGCTTTCTTCAGTTTAAACACTTTCTTTTCTTGCCCCTTGATTTCAAAACCTGATGGTTGAGTAATATACACTTCTTCCTCCAATGGTCCATTGAGAAAGGTTGATTTTATATCAAGTTGATGCATTGACCAACCTTTTCCACTGGCCAATGCTACCACCAGCCTTATTGTTTCAATCCTTGCTACAAGTGCAAAGATTTCATTGAAGTCTAGCCCAGCTTTCTGCAGAAATCCTCTTGCTACTAATCTGGCCTTGTACTTGGATATTTCACCATTTGACTTTATCTTTGTCTTGTAGACCCATTTGACATCTATAGCTTTCTTCTGTTGTGGAAGTTCAACCAATTCCCAAGTTTCATTTTTCTCTATGGATTTCAGTTCTTCAAGCATTGCTTCATTCCAATGCTTGTGTTTTAGGGCCTGTTCCAAACTTACTGGTTCTGCTTCAGCAAGCAAAGCAAAGTGCACAAGCTCACCTTTTGCAGATATGGCAGCATCTGATAGCACTTGAAAGCCATCAAGTCTTGTAGACATTTGCCTATTTCTTATTGACCTTCTAACTGGTGCTTCAACATTTGGCAATTCTGGTTCTACTGGTACAAGAACTTCAGTTTGTTCATCATGATCTATCACTTCATCAAAATCTAACACAATGATTGTCTCACCACCTTCTGTGTTATGCTTCTCCCAATCCCAGCTACTTGCTTCATCTACTACAACATCACTACTCCTTACAACTTTCTTCTGAACAGGGTCATATAGTTTATATGCACCAGTTGAATGATATCCAACAAGAACCATTTGTTGAGCTCTATCATCCAGCTTTCTTCTGAGTTGTTCAGGGACATGTTTGTAGCACACTACAAGAAAAATTAGATTTTTCGGCAGGCAAAATCTACTGTAAAAGGCAAAAATCCGCCGAAAATGTGGACTTTCCAGCGGATTTTTGACGTCGGTAGCCAGCTCGCAGGAAACGGTTTCCGACGGATTATCCGCCAGAAATTTCTGGCGGATTTCGTGGCGCCGAAACATCCGCCGGAAGTTTCCGGCAGATAGTCCGCCGGAAAATCCAAAAAAAATTCGTATGAATTATCTGCCGGAAAGTCCACAAATCTGCCGGAAAAATTGTTTTTCTTTTTAAAAAAAAAATAATTATTTTTAAAAAATAATTATTATTATTTTTTATTTAAAAAATTAATTCAAAAACTAAAACTATTAACTCATGTTACAAGCATACCTTAGATCGAAGAAATTTGCCAAAGAGAGTAAGAGATTTAGTAGAGAGAGGAAGAGAGTAATTTCAAGAAGAGATTTAGTAGAGAGAATGAGAGTATTGGTAGAGGTGTGAAGAAAAAGTGGAGAATGGAGAAGGGATTATATAGAAGAACAGAAGTCCAACGGTCAAAAGGAGAATCCGCCGGAAATGTCATTTACCGGCGAATTTAGGATTTCCGGCGGATTTTCAGAAATCAAATTCCCCGCTCTGACTTAATATGCAAATCAATACACCGTTGGGATATAGATGAAAGGATGAACAAAGAAAACGAAAGAGAAACAGAGGCAACAGAATTGTGGAGAGGAGAAAACGAATTGTAACAGTAATAGAAAAACAAACTGATACTAAAGTAAAGTGTATTGCACAGTATTGGTTAACAGCTGAGATATATGTACAAGTGTAGCCAACTAGGCTTAGTGATACGCCACACAATCAGTCACATAGGCATTGATTTTTCAAAACTGAAAACTAAACTAATTACAAGTGAATTAAGCAATATTGAATTACTAACTATCTTCCAATATACACTCACTCAATTGGGCTCGAACTTAAATGCTAATATGGTATCATAGCTTGTTAACAATGTTGCTGATGTTGCACTCAATTGGGTTCTCTCCTCACTCAAGTTCGTCACCTGCGTTTACCAGTCCCGGTTATAACAGCTTTGTTCTAGCTGAGTTAGTTAGGAATTTCTAAATTCCGTTAGGCGCCACATTTCGCATGCTTGTATATAACTTGTATACTAGCCAACTACACAGTGAGTGATTCAATTTCTCTGGGATTGAGAGAGAGTGAAACACGGGAATCTAGGGTTCAGAGAAGTGAGGGGGATCAATTTGGGGAAAACCACAAATTGTGTGTAACCATTTCTTGATCTGATTCAATTCACAATGGACCTAAGCAATTGCTTAGTCCTGCCGATGTAAACATCAAATTGCTGCTGAACTGCGTGAACAAATCGTGTTGTTCATAGATTAGAATTTACATGTTGATTGATTCTGCAATTGTGTCATCACGTGCGCAATTGCATTCTTCTTCTCGTGATTATCGTGTTTAATAGCAATCATCATCGTGATAGCATTCTTGTGTGTGTTGTTCGAATCTTCGTGTGAAGCTTCTGTTGTGAAACGTTGTCTTGGATCGTCTCTGTGTCACTGTGTTTGTAGTTTTCTTCGGTTCCTGCCTCAACAAAGAAAAATTGAGGTCTCTGATTCAAAATAAATAAAGCACAGGAACAAACGACTTGAGGACTTTGTGGTACAATAAAAAAAGTACAAGCCCAACAATAACAACAACAACAACAAAAAGCACATAAAACAGGGCAAGTCTCAACTGGGCCTCCTAGTTGTAGTTGACGAAGATGTTGGAGAATGGATCTCACAATTAATAAAATAAGGGTTTTGCTTTTCCCACACCCCCTCCTACTCTTAACACACTCGAACGATGTCATTCGAACCTGTTCGAATGCCCGTGTTCGAACAGGTGAAAATTCGTGAAAAAAAAGAGGTTTGGCCTGGCCTTTTGGTCTTTTCACACTCTTATGGGGTGTGTTTCGAGTAGGAGGGGGTGTGGGAAAAGCAATACCCTAAAATAAAGCCAACTAAACGTATATTAAGTGATCATCTTGAGTTAAATTGTCTAGACTTTTTGGACAATAAAACTTGAAACTTAATACACAAATCATGGGCCCAATATTAAATGCTAATAATCAAAGATGCTAAATTTAATCATCCAAAAATATATTCAAAATATGGGGTATTTACTATTTGTTATGGATTGGGCCTCAATGGCCAATCCACCAAAAAGGCCCAACAGCAAAAGGTCCAATTCATCCAACGGTGGAGGTTGCAGACCTAGATCCAACAGTCCTCCTCTATCCTAGATACCTATAAATAAGCATTGAATGCTCACATTAATGGTACTCATCTCTCATTTACTCTCACTTGTAATTGACTCACTCACTGACTTGAGCGTCGGAGTGTCATTGCAGGTACCACCCCACCTCGGACCGGAGCACCAACTCGGACAACCAAGGACACACGTACCAACTATCTCGGACCGGTCTACCTATCCCAGATCGGATCCGTAGCAGGAGATACGGTACCGAACACTATTTATTAGAACCTTTCAAAAAAATACACCCCGAAAATTTCTGGTAGTATAAAAAAAGTACATTTGAAATTTCCAGTAGTGTAAAAACACATTTCAGAAATTTCAGAATTTGAAATTTTCGGTAATGTAAAAAAAGACATTACTGAAATTTAAAAGTTTAAAATTTTCAATATGTAAAAAAAAATACGTTCCAAAAATTGGGTGCTTCTAGGGTGAGGAATCAAACTAAGTCTCTCAATGGTGAACCACTAAAGTTGATCGTAAGATATAGTATAAAATTTAATCAATAGATGAGATTTAATACTGTTTGATTCAGTCTTAACCACTCATAGCATTTTACACAGTATTCTAGGTCAATTTTAGTGATTTACCGGTGAGGGACTTAATTGGTTCCTCACCCTAAAAGCACCCCCAAAAATTTACCTTCTATTTCGAAAATTTTGCAAAATAAAAATTACCCCTTTTGGAGTGGCAGGAAATAAAAAGGGGTAAAATTAGATTAATTTTTTTTAGAGAGTACAGTTTTTTTTTGTCAAAGTCATATGAATTCATTGATAGTGGGCAAGGCCCAAACTCATACAACCACAATATTGTCGAGCAAAAACCCATTAGAGGGATAAGACTAAGGCAATAAAGCCCAAACAAAACCCATTAGGGGTACGGAGTTTAACTTCCAAAGAAAAATCGTAGGCATTTATTTTAGGGTAAAATATGTTTTTGGCCCCTATAAAATCGGGTCCTTCTAAGTTTAGTCCCTACATTAACGAATTAGGCGTTTTGGTCCTCATCTTATTTTGCCGTTTTCAATTTTAGTCCCCGACGTTAAATAATGCTGACTAGGCTAACGGAAATCATGACTGGACATGCCACGTGGACATTTTAATTGATGTGGCATCCACGTGGCATGCTGACTCATATTTTTTATTAATTATATTTATTTCAGTTTTAATAAATTAATTTTTAAATTAAAAATTACAAAAAACCAAAATACCCAAAACTGTTTCTTCTTCTTCTTCCAAATCGCAAATGGCTAATCCTTCAATCTACTTCTCTGCACAAATCGCAAATCGCAGTCCGTATACAAGATCCCCTTCGGTCCACTTCCTCTTCTTCCAAATCGCAAATCGCAAGTTTCCTTTTCTTTGATCCGCGTTTCTAGGTTGGTTTTCGTGTTGAATCAAGCTTCGACCCTTGAGGTTTTTGGTTGTATTTCGTGTTGAATTTGGTTGCTAAAGCTTAACTTCAAATACATAAACAAAATTTTATGAATAATCTGTTGTTCGTGTTGAGTCGATGAATCTAATGTTAAAGCTTAAGCTTCGACCCTTGCTGCTGAACAGGGATTCTGGGAAATTAGGGATCTGGAAAGGGGAAAACCAAAGTGGGAAAATTAGGGATTTTGGCAATTTTGAAGTTGGACATGGTTTTCTTCTTATTGTTGTTCAGATTTGTTATTGCTCTTGTTCAGGTTCATATTGTTGCTGTCGGAGTCTGGATCCTCTGCCGCAAGTTTTCTGCCGCATTTCCTTACCGCAATGTATCTACCATTTGATTACACAAATGACCGAGATTTTAATTATAACAAAAAAGCAAGGCGGTGTGAGAGATGATAAATATAATCAAAAAATAGAACAACCATGCGCACAGTGTTTTGGACTGGACCAAGAGGTCCATTCAGCAATTGAACATGGATTGGCCCAATCACTTTGATCCATATCCACAATGCACACACAAGTTCATTCATGACTCTCATACTTAGATGGCTCAGATTCACTTTACTGATCCAACGGCTCACCAGAGGCACAATTCCCTATAAATACTGGCTCACATTGCCATAATGAGGGAGATTCTCATTCTTAGCTGAATCACTCATCTATTCTCAATACTGGCTTGAGCGTCGGAGTGGCTTCGCAGGTACCTCTTCCGAGCTCGCACTACTCTTCGGCCAGGCAGCAGGTGACCTACCAACTGTAGTCCACCCAGCACATCAAGTTACAGAACACTAATCCTTTGTTTTGCCCCACCGTATCTGCACCTCACCTTGCTGGTATTTGATGCTGAAACAGGGGAATACAATATACAAGCTTGGAGAGGTGAATCTATTAAACAATCGCCTAGGGTCTTTGCTGTGAGAATAATTTGTTGGTGGAAATAATGCTGCAACCAAAAGGAACAACCAAACATAGAAAATCATAAGTCCAAATAATTGTAAACAACATGTACAATAGAGAACAAAGGAGAAAGTGAATTCATCATTGCGCAAGACTCCAAGGCGTGTATAACACTAAGCTTTAGGTTCGATTCGCCCCCACCAATCACTCTAGATTGGATGCAATAGGATGACCGGCGAATCCCCTTCAGGATACAATGGAGTTCCTTGACATGGTCTGCACACCCACACCAAGCGTATCGTCAATAGTATTTACAGAACAACAGTTCCCTAACTTCAATTTGCGCATAAGAGAAGAAAGAGAATGATTTGAAATATTGAATTTGGTAGAGTTTTGTCTTAGACATATGAACAATGTATATGTGTGTGTTTTTCTATTTGTAAAGTTGTTCTATATATAGACCAACTCATACCATTTGGTGAAGATAAGTGTCTCTTCACTACAAATGTTCATGAAAGAACACAACCACTAGTGAAAGCCACCAAAAGACACACCTTTAGAACCAGAAACATTGTGTTTCTCTTTCACTTTAGTGTTATTGGATTCCTATTATTTTGGAAATCCCTCACAATCCCCCACCATTTTCAAAATAAATCCAAATCCCATTATTCCGAAAATCACATGCTTTCGGCTAAGGTATCTTACGATTTGAACCTTTACTTAGTAAGTCAATGTTTCACTCATCCCCGAATAGATTGGTAGACAAGCTTTGAACCAATTATTCATTAGAACAAACGTCAATTAACTTACACATGCGATCTCGATACCATTGAACGAATTGTAAAGTGACACATTTGATAAGGCCTTGTGTCGTGTATCATTTTCATGAGAGCTTTAAGAGTCAAACCCTTAATCTCCAAGAAGCGGCCCCACTTCACTCTCATATAGGTAGACTCTATCCGAAAAGCACTCCCATAATAAGCACTTCTACACATATATGTTATAGGTCTATTAAGAGAAAAAGCTCAACCTTCGAACTTTATACTTATGGTCCAAGTACTTATAAACCTTGGGATGTATCTATTATCAAGTACTTGCAATTACTCTAATAGTGTACTTTCACCATTGAACTCAAGACTTAATGATACTCAAGTGTGAGTTGGGATTCCACCATTGGTAATTATTTAGATATGGGCTTGAAACTCATCCCCAACGATGTTATAAAAACATCATATCCCTTGTCAACCCGTTCGTCAAAGGATTGCAAGATTATTTCCTTTTCTTATAAAATTTTGAAGACCACTTCTTCACATAGCTATGTTTTAATACAATGTCCTTTGACATTTCGGTTAATGTACTTTTTGATAGTATTGAATAACTATCACAAAAATGGACCACCAGTCCCATTGCCTTTTATTGTCCACTTGGAGGCCTTTGATATGTTGACAATCACTTGTGCCGTTGGTTTAGACAAAATTGTTATAAGCATTCAATACTCATTTCATGTTAGAGTTCTACCTCTATTTCACCCATCTTAAATTATTTAAGATATTTATTGAATACATTAAAATTACATAACAACAACCAATGCAATTATTTATTTAGATACTAAAATATCTTTACACATATCTAAGGTGGGTCAATATCAAATAAATTTCATACAGACATAATAACAAAAAATTCTATTTTCTTCACCTTAAAATTCATGAAACTCCACTAGAATCATTTCCATAGAACTTAATATACAAGTAATATATGTACCATATATTCTACTAGTTAAATATTAAATACAAACTCATCATAACATTTAAATGTACTTGTCAAAATAAATAAATAACATTTAAATGCATCAAGAATGTGTAACAACATAACATAGTATTCATGGAGAGTGACTATCATAAATAGGTATAAAATAATGGCACAATATTTTCCACTCTGAAAATATAAACGGTAATCATAATTTTCACTCTTTAAAATGATTTAAAAGGTATTAAAGAATATAAAGTTATTAAAAAACAATTTTATATCTTCATTAAATATGAAACTAGTTACCCAATAACAACAAGTTATTATAAATACAATGCAAAAACCGGCATATTAAACAGAGGTTTGTAGAGTCCGCATTCTCCTGCACTCTCTTTTGTCCGAGAGTGGGTATCGTCCAGCGCACTGTTCATCATCTTCTACATTCAGTGGGTCAAATTCGACCCAGATATGCAGAAAACGGTTTTCCAATCAAGCATCTTTTGGATATATTTTCTTCCTCGTTTTAGCACCGTTTTAAGTGATTCTTGAACCAATTTGATAGGACAGAAAACAAGGATTACAATGGTATAACTTTTAGACCATAAAAGCCTCAAAATCAAGTTCAAATATGTACCCAAATATGAAGAACGAAACTGTTATAAAAACGGGTGTGTTGTGACCCTTCACGAAATATTGCCTTTCTTTGCCAAAACTTCCATCATTTCACTGGAAAACTGAATGGGTACTACTCTTTTCATAATTTTAAATTCAAATGGAACATTTTTCTTATCAAAAAACCCAAAGACATGACAAATAATAATGCTTAAAATTTGAAAACGAAAATTGTAACTTTGCCATGAACCAAAGCAACTTTTCATGAAACTTGACATTGTTTCAAACTTTCAACTGAATACCAAATGGAATTTTTTTTTTTTCTAAAACTTTGCAATTGACGGATTAAAACTCGTAGAACTAGTGTTGTTACTTACTTATTAGCCGTTTGGCATTTATATTCAAAATTAATATTTCTTTAAAAAGTTTCAACTGTGAGAGGTTTATGTATTCATGCATTAAAATAATTTAAATGCATCACCACATAATTTTATGAATAGAATAAGAATTTATGCACCTTTCACCGTGATAGTAAATAAATTAGTTTTTGGTGAAGTTTGAATATTCATCTCTCTCAAGTTGTAAGAAGAAATGCATTCCAACGTTGCAGCCCTCACCAAGGCAAAATGCAAAATCGAACCTAAAGATTGTGAGAATAATTTGTTGGTGGAAATAATGCTGCAACCAAAAGGAACAACCAAACATAGAAAATCATAAGTCCAAATAATTGTAAACAACATGTACAATAGAGAACAAAGGAGAAAGTGAATTCATCATTGCGCAAGACTCCAAGGCGTGTATAACACTAAGCTTTAGGTTCGATTCGCCCCCACCAATCACTCTAGATTGGATGCAATAGGATGACCGGCGAATCCCCTTCAGGATACAATGGAGTTCCTTGACATGGTCTGCACACCCACACCAAGCGTATCGTCAATAGTATTTACAGAACAACAGTTCACTAACTTCAATTTGCGCATAAGAGAAGAAAGAGAATGATTTGAAATATTGAATTTGGTAGAGTTTTGTCTTAGACATATGAACAATGTATATGTGTGTGTTTTTCTATTTGTAAAGTTGTTCTATATATAGACCAACTCATACCATTTGGTGAAGATAAGTGTCTCTTCACTACAAATGTTCATGAAAGAACACAACCACTAGTGAAAGCCACCAAAAGACACACCTTTAGAACCAGAAACATTGTGTTTCTCTTTCACTTTAGTGTTATTGGATTCCTATTATTTTGGAAATCCCTCACATTTGCCAACTTCAATTAGAAAATTTTCCAAACTTATACTTCTTTTGAATTTGTGTGAGAACGAGAGAAAAAATAAGCATGGTTGTTGCTTAACAGATCTTGGCCGTGAGTTGTAGCTTTCTGCGCTGTGGGCAAAGATCTCCGGATTCGTTGCTGTTGTTCAGTTTCCCAGTTTCCTCTTCTGTTGCGATCAAGAAGAAGAAACAATTTTGGGTTTTTTTGGTTTTTTGTAATTTTTAATTTAAAAATTAATTTATTAAAAATGAAATAAATATAATTAATAAAAAATATGAGCCAGCATGCCACGTGGATGCCTTATCAATTAAAATGTCCACGTGTGTCATACCCCAATTTTGTCCGACTAATTAGAAAATCCCGAAAATTTTATCGCTTCGCATATTGTTCTAAATGCGGGTGTATTTGGCACTCTCGTGCAACAGTTTTGTTTGGCGCTCGTTGCTTTCAAAAAAAGAGTCCAAAAAATAAAATAAAAGATAATAAATAACGCGAGCGCGTGTTGGTTGCGAGTCATGTGTGAGTAGTTGCGTCACTACGCGTTGTTTTACTGTTTTTTAGAAAAGTGAGGATAGAATGAAATCGGTTTTAATAACGTATGCGCGCGCGTATTCAAATCGCGTACGCGTTCCTAGTCTTAAGGCGAGCGCGCGTTTCGTTTCGAGTCGTGTGAGTCGTTGCGTCGGTGCGTTTTGTTTCTACCGCTTTTATTATCATAAAAATAATAATAATAATAATAATAATAATAATAATAATAATAATAATAATAATAATGAATGAATAGTTAAATAAAGTCAGCTGTCCCTTTTATAGATTTGTTACACATACAAACAAAAAATTAAGGTAAATAGTACCCAAAAAAAAAGGAAGTCAACTCTTTTTACACAAGAGACAAAAATAAAAACAAAAAAAGTACAAAAAATTTTTAAACAAAAATTAAAAAGAACAGCAGGCGCTGCTAGCTTGCTGTTGTTGAAGCGGGAAGTATTTTGAGGATGAAGCTCAAATTCCTTTCTCCTTGTCCCTTTGTTTTTCACATTTTGGGCAAGAGCATGTCAGCCCACCCCCTGCTACATCACAGCAACCCAAAAGCCAGCAGTACAAACAAGGAGAAGAAGCCAAACTTGTTGCAGCAATAGGCCTCAGCTTCAAAGCTTCAAATGGAGGGTCTCGTCTTTCTATGCACATCCTATTCTGAACAATTAACCACAAATAAAGTTTAGGAAAACAGATAATAGTCAAACAAGTCGTTTTTCAAGTCTATTTTTGTGATGCAACAGAGACTTGGAGGGAGAGATTTTCCTGAAGAAAGACTTTAAGCACCAAAGCATGATATTATGGAGAGATGTAAAATCAGTTTTTTTTTTAAAATAAAATTGACCCATCAGTGCATCTATCTATACAATTTTGGCTACAAATACAGCACCAACACAATCAGAAAGGGAAAAAAACCACATACACGCAGACAGCAACATACACAACACTGAGTATCAAAATTCAGAGTTCAAGGAGAAGGGGGAGAAGTCTTAGAAACAAAACAGAGAGAGAAAAATATTCAGAAATAGTCTAAAGGGTTACTGGTTCAAAATCAGAACCCTAATTTCCCAAGAAGCACCTAAAAATTCTGAAACAAGAAGAGCAGCACTACCTAGGCGATTTTTCAGAGGCTGGAGAACAGGTTGGTCTCCACATTTTTTCCTGTTTCAACTAACGACCTGAAATATGCTATATGAGTTAAAAATTGAATTTCAGTTTCATGTTTCACTAGAGATGTACAGGTTTAAGTTAGGATTGTAAATAGATTATGCTCTTAAAAAATTTCATCAGGCTTGTATGAACAGCCACCACCCCCAAACACCAAGCTATCACCACACCGCGTGACCGTCGCCACCATAACCGCACCCGGTCATCACCGTCGCGAACCAACATACCTCCGCGGTGGTCATTCGCACCACCGTCTCCGTCCCCTTCGTTTTTGTTCGCCATCGGTGTAGGAGAGAGAGAGGTTGAGACTGCGCCGTGGGGAAGAGAGAAAAATGGGCTTGGAGAGAGGGAGGCGGAGATCGGCGGCGCAAGGAGAGAGGGAGGCGGTGTGCTCGGCTAGGAAAGTGAGAGATCGAAGCTAGGAGGAGAGAGTGGGATGCGGATCTGTGAGAGAGGAGAAGAGGGGAGCCGTGGAGAGAGATGGGGACGGCAAGGAGAGAGAGAGGGGAAAAATTTAGGGTTAGGGAACTTTTTTGGGTGGGGCGCCGTGGAGAAGAGGGAAGTGAGAAATTAGGGTTTCCTTTTATGTTTAGGTATTTAGAGTATAAACTGCAGGGGTATTTTCGTCTTTTCACGTTTTTTATTTTCAGATCATTATTCGCACCTCCCTGTTTACTTCGCACGCCTCCCCCCTAAGCCCATCAGAAAATAAAAAACGCAGCCCAGCTTACAAAAACAAGCTGGGCTCACGATCTGCACCCCAGTTTTAATAATACAGCCCTCGGTTTATTTACACCCTTATTTTACTACTACGCCCATGTTTCTCCTTTTTTAAAATTTCGTTTCTTTTCCCTAAGCGAACTTTTTTTTTCACAAACCTTTTTTTCCAAATGATGGATAAATGTTTCCCCGAACAAAAATTAATCTAATTGCGAAAACTCTTCAAAATCAAAAACTTTGTTAGTAGTCTTGCGAAGCCTCTGCTTGCATGATTATTAACAATGGAGTGCTAGTGATAATCACCCATAACCTTTGTTAGTTTGATTATCATGAATGCTTTCAATTTCAAAAGATATTTTCCCAAGCATCAAAAATCATGGCAAGTGTTAGTAATGATCAAAAATCACCCATAACCTTTGTTAGTTTGGTCATTATGAGCACCCTCCACCTTTCAAAACCTAAGCAAAAAGACTTTCATTTTTAAGGCTCGTTAGAACTACGTCGCTTTGATTCCCATTTGGGATACGTAGGAGCGAGTCACATTCTCGTCAAGCGCAATCATAAAAAGTTTAGCATTTGCATAACAAAAAGAAAAGAGTTATTTTCATAACAAAAAAGAATCACTTTTGCAAACCAAGATCATTTTCAGAACGAAAACCTTTTCCTTTCTAAAAACATTTTCAACCCATCGTCGCTAGTGGCTAATCAGCACCTTTGTTCGTCTAGCCATTGGTGGCGATGTCTTTTTCCCAAAAGAATAACAAGCGATGATCACTCATAACCTTTGTTAGTTTGATCATTCGTGTCAATCAATCTCTTTCGAAAACCCCTTTCAAAAGAACAAATAAAAACGAGTCGCTACTAATAGTCAATCAGAACCTTTGTTCGTCTGACTGGCGGTAGTGACTCTCATTTTCAAGAGTACTTAGCGGTGATTACCCATGACCTTGGTTAGTTTAATCATTCACTAAATGCTCGTCCTATTTTGAAAACTCACTAAAAAGATAAAAGACAAAAACCTTTTTCAGGACAAAGAAGAACTACGTAGCTTTGAGTTCTCCATCGCACCAGGAGATACGTAGGAGCGGGCCATGTCCCGTCAAGCGTTTTTCTAAAAACCCATCCTTCCCCATTTTCCTTTTTCATAATAAATAAAGATTTTCATTAAGAGTTTTCCAATAAGAAGTAGAGAGGCAAAATTAAGTATTTTCAAGTCAACACACTAAAACCACACACTTAATTAAAGGTTCCCTCTCAGTAGAGAGGATGTGTGGGGTGCTAACACCTTCCCCACGCGTAACCGGCCCCCGAACCCAAACCTCTCAGTTTTCGTAAGACCAATCGCTTTCCAAAAAAGGTTTTCCTAATATTTTCCTTAATAAATATTGGTGGCGGCTTCATTGTCTTAGGAAAAGTTGTGGACGAGGAAGGTTCTCCCTCGGGGACTTTTTCGGGCGCAACAGCTGGCGACTTCACTGGGGACTAAAAAACATGTTTTTCAAAAGTGGGTCAAGCCTAATTAATTAAGTGTGTGGTTTGTGTGATTGATTTGAACATCTTGCTTTGCCTCTATTCTTCTTCTTTTTCATAAGCATGTTGCATCCATATGCATTCTTCTTCTATGTTTGCTTTTGTTTAAAATAATAGATAGTTACTTCTTTGCTTAAATGCTTAGTTCCCTCATGCATATTTCCCCTCTCTTGTCATGTCCCCTTCTTCTTTGCTCGCTTTCTTGAGGTAAGTAGTGCATTATTGTCGGCACCCTAGATTAGTTGTATTTGATTGGTATTGAACCCTAGGGTAGACGACATGTTATTGCTCTCTATTGTCTGGACTGTTCTGGATTTTCATTTGCAGGTGGGGTAGTTTTTTAAGGAAATGCCCTTCGCACACACACACACTTGTACCTTGAGGCTATATGGTTAGAGAAAGAGACCATAACCCAGGTCTATTAGGATACCTTAGGATGAGTGGATTCGAGTAGTGGGAGCCCATCAGGACCTTTGTCCGTTTGGCTACTCGCGAAAGTCTCAATCAGAGTTGTGCTCTTTTATGATGCTTCGTATCTAGCAGTTTGCTGCATTTACGGGGATTTTCATGAGAGGGACTGTGGCTCTGATGGCCTTTGTGAGGGTGTGAATAGAGCTACATGAGAAGATTATCCCTAAAGTGCCTTAGATCATAGGTTCTACCCCCTTTTAGGTCACAAGGGCTTCCCAAATTATGTGCTGCATTGTTGCATTTCGTCCACTTAATTTTTCCCTCAAAGATTTTCAAAAATAAAAAAAAAGATATGATTTTCCCTTAAACACCTATATGAGGTGGCATATAGTATGAAAGTTTTCTAAATTCCGCCTGTGAATACCCTCCTTATGCAGAAACCTCAAGAAAAAGAAGCATCTTGCATCCTGCATCATTGCATCATTGCATCATTACATCATTGCGTCATTTGCATTATATAAAGTTCCAATTTTGGAAAAAATTATTCATCTTGCATTTCATTTCATTGCATAAAAATGAAAAAACAATTATCATCTTCCACTACAAAAAAAGCTGGACTTTGCGGCGGCGAAATCCGCCGCAAAAGCCAAATTTGCGGCGGATATTTGGACTTTGCGGCGGAAGTTTTTTGCCGGTAGCCAGCTCGAAGCAAACGCGTTGCGGCGGATTATCCGCCGCAAGTTTGCGGCGGATTTAGTGGCGCCGCAAAATCCAACGCAAATTTGCGGCGGATAATCCGCCGGAAAAGGGGACAATTTTTTGACGCAATATATCCGCCGGAAAGTACCCAATATCCGCCGCAAATTATCCGCCGCAAAACACCCGTTTTATTTAAAAAAAAATGAATATAATTTTTTTAAAAAAACATTTTTTAAAAAAAAATTTAATTATTATTATTTTAATTAAAAAAAATTATTATTATTTTTAAAAAATAAATTTTGTTTTTTTATTTTAATAATTATTATTATTTTAATTAACTACTTGATGTCGTAGTCACTGGATAACTACTTGATGTGTGATCTACTACTTCAACCGGAACATTAACCGCAGGAACTGCAGCTACCCCTGGCGCTCCTTCCCCGTGACGACTCCATGTCCAATAATTTGGCCTAAACCCATTATTGTACAAATGAAGTCTAACTTCATGTTCATTTTTTATAGCTCGAAATGAACATTTCAAGCACGGACATCTAATACCGCCTTGTCGCCCAAATTCTTCATGATCAATGTACTTAGCACAAAAAATAAACTCTTCTACTCCTTCTACAAAACGTCGTTTTACACCAGTTCTTCCAGGATACAATCGATCATACATCCAACTACGATCCATTTTCAAGAACTATACGTATACTACACTACAATATAAATAAAATAAACTATCAATTATTTCATATTTTGATATATATATATATTTATTACTCATTTTATTTTGATATTTCAATAAACTACCAATTAATTACAAGCAACAGAATGAATTTTTTAATAATGTTATATACAAATAATTTAAACATTATAAATAATAATTCCAAATTTAATTTTAAATTTCAATTTTTATAAGACAATATATGTTAATAAAATTTATAAGTGAACTTAATAAATAAGTTTTTTCAATATAAATTAATTTGTATTATTATTGCAAACAAAATACTAAACAAAATTTTACTAAAAATAGTGAAGTAAGTAATATTTTATTAATTACTTTAACAACTAACCGTAGTGAAGAGAAGGCTCTGGCTTGAAGCTTATCCTGAACTCAAGCAGAGAGGAAAAAGCAGAGAGGAAAAAGGAGGAACCCAAACAATACCTAAACAAAAAAAACAACACAATTAGTAACAAATTCATATTATTATAAAATAATTTAAAAACGAATATTAAAAAAAAAATTAAAAACTAAAACTATTAACTAATATCAAAAACATACCTTGAAGAAATTTCCCAATAAGAGCAGAAGACAATTCGTAGGGAGGAAGCGCTACACTTCAAAAACAGATTTAGTAGAGAAGGAGAGAATTTGGGAGAGAGTAAAAGAGAAATTTTAAGAAGAGAATGGGAGGATTGTTAGAAGTGTGAAGAATGAGAAGTGGGGAATGGATATATATAGAAAAACGCAGCCCAACGGTCAAAAGGGATTTGCGGCGGATTTGGACGGTTGCGGCGGATTTTGAAATTCAATATCCGCGGGTTTTTTTTTTCGGTGCTTTGCGGCGGATTCTGGACGGTTGCGGCGGATTTTGAAATTTAAAATCCGCGGGTTTTTTATTTACGGAGGTTTGCGGCGGATTCGTGGTACTTTGCGGCGGATATTCAAATTAAAATATCGCGCCTTTTTTTTTAAAAATACCAAATAATCCGCCGCAAAAGCTATAATCCGCCGCAAAGATCCGCCGCAAATTCTCAATATCCGCCGCAAAAAACACAAATCCGCCGCAAAGTACCAATTTTTTTTTAAAAAAAAAAATTATTCTTTTTTTTAAAAAATTATTATTATTTTTAAAAAAAAATTATTATTCTTTTCTCAATATATATTATTTTATTAATTTTTTTAATTATTGATAAAAAATAAAATCCAATAACTAATTAATTTTTAATTTGAAAAAATAAAAATTGGGAAAAGCAGTAAAATATTATCACCAAAAAAATATACATACAATTAATAAAATATTTTAAACAAAAAAATAAAATAATTAAAAGCGATAAAAATTGGGAAAAACAGTAAAATATATATTTAATGTCTGCTACCCCTAAACGGAGACCTACGCCATTATCTTGATATGACACTCTCTTGAGCATTGTCGGCAGCAGCTCCATTACAGTGGCGTATGTCTCCATTTCTTTGTAAAGAAATTTCCACATTGTCGTGAACACCCCTTCATTTTTTCGTTAAAAGTAACCCATTTATCAGCAAAAAGCTCCTCCTCATTATTTCACCACAAGTGACATATACGTTAATCAAACGCTCGGTATCATCCTTCAACTTAACAGCCCGTCCTTGCAGTTCCTCAAACTTTCTATTTAGAGATTCAACCATATTTTCAAAATAGAAAGTTTCACAAGAAACCATCTTTTGAAAAGATGATTGAATCTCTAAATAGAAAGTTTGAGGAACTGTAAGGACGGGTTGTTAAGTTGGAGGATGATACCGAGCGTTTGATGAGCGTATATGTCTCTTGTGGTGAAAATAATAAGGATGAACTTTATGCTGATAAAGGGGTTACTTTTAACGAAAAAGATGAAGGGGTCTTCATGACAATGTGAAAAAAATTTTACAAAAAAATGGAGACGTACGCCACTCTATTGGAACCCCGCTGCCGACAATGCTCAAGAGAGTGCCGTATTAAGAGATCGAGTGCCGTATCAAGAGAATGAGAGTATTGGTAGAGGTGTGAAAAAAGAAGAAGGGGAGAAGGGGTTTATATAGGTGAAACGAAGTCAAACGGTCAAAAGGCAAGATCCGCCGGAAAAGGAAGTTACCGGCGGATTTAGGGGATTTGCGGCGGACATAAGGGATTTGCGGCGGACGGAGGTGCATTTGCGGCGATTAATTAAAAGCTCGTAAAAAAAAAAAACTGTGAAGCAAAATCCGCCGCAAGAACCGTTAAATCCGCCGCAAAATCCAAGACGAATTTTAATCCGCCGCAAATGTCAATTTTTCCGCCGGTAACTTTGAGGCGGACTAATTCCGCCGGAAATTCGTAGATTCCGCCGGTAACTTTGCGGCGGATCTGTATCCGCCGGAAATTCCTGGCCGGAAAAACCAATAATTCTTGTAGTGCATAGCTTAAGCATTTCGTTTATAATCAAAAAAGAGGAAAAAGCTCATCGCCAAGTTCATCCAAAACATGGCATTCTTGCATAAGCATTATTTCAAAAAAAGACCCAGTAGAACTACGTAAGCTTTGATTCCTCATTACAATGGGGATACGTAGGAGCGGGTCATACCCCGTCAAGCACATCCTTTCTAAAACCTTTTTATAATAGATCATTTGCATCTCCAAATAATTTTCAAAATCATGTTCCAAAACTAGAAATGAAAAAAAATGAAAAGTTTCCAATGCATGCATCTTCTCTAAACAAAGAAAAAAATAGAAAAGCTCTTCATGTAAAAGCTCAATGAGTAAAAGTGCACCTTCGAATGACGAAGGGTAATATCTCATATTTGTTTGTGCACTACAAATTTGAGATGTTACTCTACGGTATCGAGGCACTTTGACGCTATCAAGTGGGGTTTGTTTTCAAATAAGAGAATAAGTTTGAGTTAACCAAATGTCGAAGCATTTCAGTATATTGCGTGAAGTATTGAGTCAGGATCCACTCAATGTTTCATGCAAGTTACTCAGAGTAACGACAATTGGTTGCCTCACATCATCATTTGCATACCTCCTTGCATTACATAAAACAAAATTTTCAAAAAAGGCAAAAAGCAAAACTTTCAAAAAAATCATCATAGTCTTTTCTTTTACCGGGCTACATGAGGTGATGTTCTCAAAATTTCAGTCACCAAACCAGAAAAAATGTTTTCATCTTATTTTTTTTTCACATGCATGTCAAGTCGCATTATCGCCGTCATTGTCATATAAAGACATCATTTGCATTGCATAAAACAAAAACTTGATAAGATTCATACATGCATTTTTCTCTATCTCATTTAGGTTTGTCAGGAGTGCATTCTCCGCACGTGTGCGTTTCCATTCACTAAGGCTTTCTTTTCCCTAATTTTCTCGAAAAATCCAAAAATCGTGTCTTATTAAAAGCGCGTCTCATGCATTATTGTTGTCCTTTTTCACACATCATGAAAAATGATACATTAACCTCTCATCTTGCATGCATTTCCATTCAATAAAAGTCATGTCTTCCCATTCAATAAAATAATACTCACAATAAAAGAAAATCATTGTGAGTATCATGCATTTCATTGCACAAAAAAAAAATGAAAACAAGAAAGCATCTCATTCATAATCATGAATAAAAATCATCATCCAATTTATTCAAAATGTAGCATTCATGCACCATTTCATTAACCTCATCACTTTGGTTCAAATACATCATTCCTCCATACATGCATCTTTCAAAAAAGGAAGGGGCATTGGCATTTCATACTTTGCCTTGCCTCTAAAAAAAAAATCATCATTTAGAAAAAAGCATCATTCCTGCATCTTTCATCATTCAAAAGAAAAAGGGGGCATCGTCATTTCATATCTTGTCTTGCCTCTATAAAAATCATTTTGAGAAGAAGCATCATTCATCATCCAAAGATGCACTGGCATTTCATATTTCGTCTTGCATAAAAAGAAAGCATCAAAAAGAAAAAAAAAACTTTTAGAATAATCACACTTCTCAAGTGAATATGCTTTCATACATTTCATTTTCATCAGGTATACATCATAATGTTTTCATCCATGCATTGCATACAACAAAAATGTTGTGATGAGAGACGAGATGTTCTTGCAAAGTAATCTTTCCTTTTTGGAAAAGTTTACCCTCACTCATTTGCAAACTCAAGGTGTTCCAAGACACTCAGTTTTTCACATCAATAGCTCATTTGTATTTCCTTCAAAAAAAAAATCTCATCCATTCCGTGATAAAAGACTGAAACAGTTCATCAAAAAAAAAAGTTTTCATATCATGTTTTAACCAATATTAACTCTCTGTGAAGCGTTCTTCTAGTAAGCATGCATGCCACGTGCAGTTTCTCTTGTTTGAGTCAGTCAATTTCCTTCATCATCATTCCCCATCCAAGTCTAATCCCACCCCGTCCACCCATAAAGCGCATATTCTCTCCTATCTGTGCATACTTGACTTTTTGGTTCATTCTCACTGACACTTTAAGTCCTCCATACTGGGGCAATTCTGTGATCACTAATTTTCCTTGTCAGTATCATATTCATTTAGTGCAAGTCTTTCTAAAAAATATATAATAAATGAAAAAGATAAAATAAGCTCGCTAGGTTGAAAACCCGCAAAGGGCGGCCTAGGCAAAAAAGAGCGCCCGGTGGATTGAAAACTCGCAAAGAGCGGTCCAGGCAAAAATTAGGGCACCAAAAAGGGGGAAAATAAAAGAGCAAACACATGAAGATAGATAAATTATTGTCCTAAAGTTAAGTCTTACAGAAATAAGCAATCAGGATTTGAAATGAAATGTGGCCATCTCTCCATACCCTCAAGAACCTAAAATCCCAGAAGGTCCATTCCCTACCCCTCTTAAGCCAAAGATTCAAAATCACAAAAACACCCTTTGTTACCCATCTTAAGCCGAGAAAAGCCCAAGATATCCCCATTACTCTGGACGAGGGTTAATTCCACATCAAAGATGGTATATCATTCTCACCCAAGTCAAAAGGAAAGGAAATCCACAAAAGGAGGGGAATAACAAAGTTTCAAAAAGGAGAATCCCAAAACAAAGAAAGGAAGACAAAGGGAGTATAAATTAAGAGTTAATACATTTTGTCATAAGAGCTCCCCTTCAAAGAGGCTCTCAGATTCAATGGGTTCAATCACTTCCCCTTCCAAAAAGGCCCTCAATTCAATGGGTTCAATCATTCCTCCTTTCAAAAAAGCCCTCAATTCATTGGGTTTAGCCATCTCTTCTTTCATAAAACCTTCAAACACCCCATCAAACTTAATAACCATTTCCTTCACAAATCATTGACCATCGGCCAACACCGAATAAGACCCATCCTCCCCATCAACCCCAAACACTTCATTAAGCTCAATCATCCCCTTCTCCACATCACAACCCTAAAAAGTCCATTCCGATCAATGACTAATTGCCTTCGTTTTATCAAGTTTTAATTTTAGGACAAATAAGTTTATCTATTTGCGACGTGTTTGCTCAAAAGCAAAAAACAAACAAGCAGGAAAAAAAAGCTGCTCAAAAAGAAAAAACAAACAATCAAAAAAAGAAAAATGGTAAAAAAGGAGAAGGACTTGCACTCCAAGATGCATTCATGTTGCGTTAAAACAAGGTCTAGTGGTCACCAGGTGGAGCCTCTCCTCGTACTAAAAAGTCAAAACTTTCATTGCATTTGAGTTGTTCTTAAAGAGAACCAAAAGTGTGTACTAGGGGGCATTTCCTTCACCTCTCACTCCACTCAACTTTGGGGAGGTTTGTTCATTGCCCACCATCACCATAACTCTGTCGCCTTTCACAACCACACTCAAAGAAACCATTTGAAATGTCATTCGAAAGTGGGGCAAGCGCGTTCCCATTCCTTCACCTCATTCATTCCTACAAAACCTCACCGGGGCAATCTCTCAACTCACTATCCTAAACAATGCCTTGTCATTCTAATTGGGGCAGCTTCGTCCTTGTTATGACTAGGGCAACATCAAACTTTATGGGTTGAGACAAAATCTCTTTTGCTCCACCTTTCATCTCAAAAGTCGAAGCATTCCCAATTCATCATCTTCTACACCCCTAGTTGTTGTCACCACCAGACAGGGGCAAGTTATTCACTCATCAAAGACTTGAATTGGGGCAATCTTGTGTCTCTTGATCCCTCATGAGCTTCGGCAATAACCATGTCTGTCATTCCTTCACTTGCCATAAAAGTCCATGCCCTAAACCAATTCCAAGTTAACTGACTCATTCATTCACATTTGCACTCCTATGCATGCTTACTAGACAATGCTTCAAAAGAGAGAGCACAAGTTGTTTACGTGATATCTAAAATTCAGTCATCATGGAAAGAGAGAGAAAACAAGTGAGGTTGTTTGTAAATAAAAACCTTGAGAACACCGGAGTTTGAATCAAATTCAATTTTCAACAGAATGGGCAATAGTCATCTCAATTCCTTGCATTCAAAGTCTCGCATCTCATCTTCACAAAATGTTTACCTCATGCACCTAGGCATTTCAATCTATTCATTATGGCATATGCATCGAAGCATTACATTTGCATCTTCACGTTTTGTGCATTCATCACATAGCAAAAAGAAAAACGTTCCACGCACCATATTAATACTTGCATTTCATAGAGGAAAATAGTAAAGAAGAAAAAGCAGAAATCTTTTCATTGCATTGGCATCATATTAATGTTCGCACTTCATAAAAAGGAAAAGAACAAAAACATTCCATGTCATTCACCATTCCACAAGATGCTAATCATTGCATGCGCCATTGCATCATCAAAATTCTTCAGACCATTAGATCAATACCGACATATGTTGACCCATAAACCAGACCTTTGCGTCCATAATTCAAAGCTACTCCCTTGATCCCAAGCGATCCTCATTTCATGTTTTCTCATTCATTGCTTTTTCATTAACACATCCAGTGTTGACTCTCACTTGCAAACTCGGATTCGTCAAGAGTTCGTTTAAGGATTACAGGATTTAGGCAGCCTGAGCAATTTACCGCTTTCTGCATGCAAGTGCCCATTTTACCTTTTCTGTCTGCACGCAAGTGCCCATTTTACCTTTTCTGTATGCACGCAAGTGCCCAGTTTACCTTTTCTGCCTGCATGTCAGTGTTCATTTACTGTTTCCTCATCGACGCTCCAAGTGTTGATTCAAAAAAGAGGAGAAAAAGAAAAAGAAAATTCGGGTTTCACCAAGTAGACAAAATTGGTATAATTTCTGAATTCTTTATTTCTATTTTATCTTCGAAATATGTCTCGGCCAATTCATATTTCTTGGTAAAATCCAAATAAAGAGGGGCAGCTGTCATACCCCAATTTTGTCCGACTAATTGGAAAATCCCGAAAATTTTATCGCTTCGCATATTGTTCTAAATGCGGGTGTATTTGGCACTCTCGTGCAACAGTTTTGTTTGGCGCTCGTTGCTTTCAAAAAAAGAGTCCAAAAAATAAAATAAAAGATAATAAATAACGCGAGCGCGTGTTAGTTGCGAGTCACGTGTGAGTAGTTGCGTCACTACGCGTTGTTTTACCGTTTTTTAGAAAAGTGAGGATAGAATGAAATCGGTTTTAATAACGTATGCGCGTGCGTATTCAAATCGCGTACGCGTTCCTAGTCTTAAGGCGAGCGCGCGTTTCGTTTCGAGTCGTGTGAGTCGTTGCGTCGGTGCGTTTTGTTTCTACCGCTTTTATTATCATAAAAATAATAATAATAATGAATGAATAGTTAAATAAAGTCAGCTGTCCCTTTTATTGATTTGTTACACATACAAACAAAAAATTAGGGTAAATAGTACCAAAAAAAAAGGAAGTCAACTCTTTTTACACAAGAGACAAAAATAAAAACAAAAAAAGTACAAAAAACTTTTAAACAAAAATTAAAAAGAACAGCAGGCGCTGCTAGCTTGCTGTTGTTGAAGCAGGAAGTATTTTGAGGATGAAGCTCAAATTCCTTTCTCCTTGTCCCTTTGTTTTTCACATTTTGGGCAAGAGCATGTCAGCCCACCCCCTGCTGCATCACAGCAACCCAAAAGCCAGCAGTACAAACAAGGAGAAGAAGCCAAATTTGTTGCAGCAATAGGCCTCAGCTTCAAAGCTTCAAATGGAGGGTCTCGTCTTTCTATGCACATCCTATTCTGAACAATTAACCACAAATAAAGTTTAGGAAAACAGATAATAGTCAAACAAGTCTTTTTTCAAGTCTATTTTTGTGATGCAACAGAGACTTGGAGGGAGAGATTTTCCTGAAGAAAGACTTTAAGCACCAAAGCATGATATTATGGAGAGATGTAAAATCAGTTTTTTTTAAAATAAAATTGACCCATCAGTGCATCTATCTATACAATTTTGGCTACAAATACAGCACCAACACAATTAGAAAGGGAAAAAAACTACATACACGCAGACAACAACATACACAACACTGAGTATCAAAATTCAGAGTTCAAGGAGAAGGGGGAGAAGTCTTAGAAACAAAACAGAGAGAGAAAAATATTCAGAAATAGTCTAAAGGGTTACTGGTTCAAAATCAGAACCCTAATTTCCCAAGAAGCACCTAAAAATTCTGAAACAAGAAGAGCAGCACTACCTAGGCGATTTTTCAGAGGCTGGAGAACAGGTTGGTCTCCACATTTTTTCCTGTTTCAACTAACGACCTGAAATATGCTATATGAGTTAAAAATTGAATTTCAGTTTCATGTTTCACTAGAGATGTACAGGTTTAAGTTAGGATTGTAAATAGATTATGCTCTTAAAAAATTTCATCAGGCTTGTATGAACAGCATTATAGACAATTTTTTTCAAAATAGATTATGAAAGAAGTAATAACCAGAAACTAAGAGTAGAAGTGAAGAAGAGAAAAGGAGTTGAAAAAATTAGAACTGAACTCACCCCACCACTGGCATCGACCATCGCCGGCAGCCATAACTTCGCCGTAGCACCGCCGTAGCACCACCATGACCACAAACCAAACCTCACCATCTCCAACACCGTAGCCAACCCTCTCCTCCCCTTCGCGGCCACCGCGTTCTAGAGTCACCCACAGTCACCACCACCACTGTCCCCCCCTCTTCCGCCTCACTGTCAACCACCCAAAATCACCACCAACCAAACCCCCAAACCGTAGCAAACACGGCCACGACTACAACACCACCGTACGATTAGCCACCACCCCCAGACACCAAGCTATCACCACACCGCGTGACTGCCGCCACCATAACCGCACCCGGACATCACCGTCGCGAACCAACATACCTCCGCGGTGGTCATTCGCACCACCGTCTCCGTCCCCTTCGTTTTTGTTCGCCATCGGTGTAGGAGAGAGAGAGAGGTTGAGACCGCGCCGTGGGGAAGAGAGAAAATGGGCTTGGAGAGAGAGGGAGGTGGAGATCGGCGGCGCAAGGAGAGAGGGAGGCGGTGTGCTCGGCTAGGAGAGTGAGAGATCGAAGCTAGGAGGAGAGAGTGGGATGCGGATCTGTGAGAGAGGAGAAGAGGGGAGCCGTGGAGAGATATGGGGACGGCAAGGAGAGAGAGGGGAAAAATTTAGGGTTAGGGAACTTTTTTGGGTGGGGCGCCGTGGAGAAGAGGGAAGTGAGAAATTAGGGTTTCCTTTTATGTTTAGGTATTTATAGTTTAAACTGCAGGGGTATTTTCGTCTTTTCACGTTTTTTATTTTCAGATCATTATTCGCACCTCCCTGTTTACTTCGCACGCCTCCCCCCTAAGCCCATCAGAAAATAAAAAACGCAGCCCAGCTTACAAAAACAAGCTGGGCTCACTATCTGCACCCCAGTTTTAATAATACAGCCCTCCTTTTATTTACACCCTTATTTTACTACTACGCCCCTGTTTCTCCTTTTTTAAAATTTCGTTTCTTTTCCCTAAGCGAACTTTTTTTTCACAAACCTTTTTTTCCAAATGATGGATAAATGTTTCCCCGAACAAAAATTAATCTAATTGCGAAAACTCTTCAAAATCAAAAACTTTGTTAGTAGTCTTGCGAAGCCTCTGCTTGCATGATTATTAACAATGGAGAGCTAGTGATAATCACCCATAACCTTTGTTAGTTTGATTATCATGAATGCTTTCAATTTCAAAAGATATTTTCCCAAGAATCAAAAATCATGGCAAGTGTTAGTAATGATCACCCATAACCTTTGTTAGTTTGGTCATTATGAGCAACCCCCACCTTTCAAAATCTAAGCAAAAAGACTTTCATTTTTAAGGCTCGTTAGAACTACGTCGCTTTGATTCCCATTTGGGATACGTAGGAGCGAGTCACATTCTCGTCAAGCGCAATCATAAAAAGTTTAGCATTTGCATAACAAAAAGAAAAGAGTTATTTTCATAACAAAAAAGAATCACTTTTGCAAACCAAGATCATTTTCAGAACGAAAACCTTTTCCTTTCTAAAAACATTTTCAACCCATCGTCGCTAGTGGCTAATCAGCACCTTTGTTCGTTTAGCCATTGGTGGCGATGTCTTTTTTCCAAAAGAATAACAAGCGATGATCACTCATAACCTTTGTTAGTTTGATCATTCGTGTCAATCAATCTCTTTCGAAAACCCCTTTCAAAAGAACAAATAAAAACGAGTCGCTACTAATAGTCAATCAGAACCTTTGTTCGTCTGACTGGCGGTAGTGACTCTCATTTTCAAGAGTACTTAGCGGTGATTACCCATGACCTTGGTTAGTTTAATCATTCACTAAATGCTCGTCCTATTTTGAAAACTCACTAAAAAGATAAAAGACAAAAACCTTTTTCAGGACAAAGAAGAACTACGTAGCTTTGAGTTCTCCATCGCACCGGGAGATACGTAGGAGCGGGCCATGTCCCGTCAAGCGTTTTTCTAAAAACCCATCCTTCCCCCTTTTCCTTTTTCATAATAAATAAAGATTTTCATTAAGAGTTTTCCAGTAAGAAGTAGAGAGGCAAAATTAAGTATTTTCAAGTCAACACACTAAACCACACACTTAATTAAAGGTTCCCTCTCAGTAGAGAGGATGTGTGGGGTGCTAACACCTTCCCCGCGCGTAACCGGCCCCCGAACCAAAACCCTCAGTTTTCGCAAGACCAATCGCTTTCCAAAAAAGGTTTTTCTAATATTTTCCTTAATAAATATTGGTGGCGGCTTCATTGTCTTAGGAAAAGTTGTGGACGAGGAAGGTTCTCCCCCGGGGACTTTTTCGGACGCAACAACGTGGCATGTCCAGTCATGATTTCCGTTAGCCTAGTCAGCATTATTTAAAGTCAGGGACTAAAATTGAAAACGGCAAAATAAGATGGGGACCAAAACGCCTATTTCGTTAATGTAGGGACTAAACTTAGAAGGATCCGATTTTATAGGGACCAAAAACATATTTTACCCTTTATTTTATGTACCCCACAATCAGACCTTATACACCCACAAATTCGATTATTCCCAAAATTCCCTTGCAAATTGATGTGTAACGGATTTATCTAATTAAAATATAAATCCGTTTGTTGAAAAAAACCACAACGGATATATCTTTTAATTAGATAAATCCGTTTTTAAAACAAATGGGTAGCTGATTTAATTCAACCCACATAAAACCGGTACGCCTAAAATAACAAAACGGAATTACATAGGAGATACATAATTCCGTTTTTGTTACGTTTTGATAACAGATTTACCTTAGTTATTAGATAAATCCGTTTTATTAATTTGAACTAACAGATTTATCTATTAATTAGATAGATCTGTTTTGTATAATAATAAATAAATTAAATTCAGGTTACAAAATATAAAATCTAAAATATAAGGAATGTTATATACCAAAAAGGTGACAAAATATTAGTGAAACGTCAATCTGATTCAGAATTAGCTGATAAGTCCACAATCTTTGGTGGATGAGATGGTGGTTTCGGGACGAGAGCTAAAGACACCCATAGTTGGAAACGCCCTATAAAAGGATCCAACCATGAAGTAGCATCGTCAGATGAATAACGCTCCCACTGAAGAGCAATCGGAGGCAACAGACATTCTGGCAAAAGCGCAACACGCAGCTAGTGAATGTTGTTCACGTTAAGAATAGAAATGATGATGCGACTCTTACTAGGTAAATGGTTCTCAAAGGAAGATAAGTATTTAAAGTTTTCAAACATAATGCAACTAGGGCAACATTATATAATGTACCCCATCTCAGGCATTGTCAGCCACTTGTCTGCATCCTGCCACCCATAATTCCTAACAAACAGTGACTCCTTAATTTCTGCAAGTCTTTGAACCCCAAATAATTCAGAATATAGATCATAACATGAGATTATTTCTTGAATTAGTTCTTGTCGGATTAATGACCAACTCTCCTCACCATAACCAAGACAAATAACAAGTGATCGGTAACCGCAATTTCCATCCCCTTCCACATAAATAATTAATTAAAAATACCGCATCCGTCGTGAATGGCCCTGATGTATCTATCGATAACGGAACCAACTGTGAATCTATATCCATATCTGTTGCATTTTAACATTTTTAAAAATAATTAAATATAATAAAAATAATAAGAAACGGATTTATCTATTAGATACATAAATTCGTTGTTGTTTTTTTCAAAACGGATTTATGTATATAAAAGGTAAATCCGTTTAACAAAATAAACAATAACGGATTTAAGATTTTAAACATAAATCCTTTTTCAAGTTTTTTTATAACGGATTTATGTTTTTTTGTATGTAATTCTGTTATGTAAAAAACTGAATAACGGATTTATGTTCAAAAACTTAAATCCTTTTGTTTTTAAATATAAAGACAACGGAATTATTTTTTTGAATATAATTCCGTGTCTTAAAAAAATCAACAACGGAAGTAAATTTTCAACTCATAAATCCGTTAAATTTCGCATTAAATATGAAACAGATTTACCTGGCTAGTAGGTAAATCCGACGGCCAAAAAAGTGGGTCCCACACAGAATTTGACCACAAGCTAAAAAGCGTAATAAATGTCAAGGGTATTTTTGGAATAACAGAAAATGTGGGGGTATGAGGGGACATGGTGGGTGTACATAAAATAAATGCCAAAATAAAAAAAAATGCCAAAATCATAACTCCCGTATTTGGTTCCATTGATAGGATTTGAGTCTAGGCCCATGCTTTTCCCATATCCCCTCCTACTCACACCACACCCCCTAACCTTGCGAAATGACCAATATGTCATTAATGAAGCGCGCTATTTTCGTCGATTCGGTTAGGGTAAACCGAATATTTTCGGTTAGGCACAACCGAACAGTTATTTTTTTGCACACCCCTTTTTCAAATTTTCAAAGGTACGGCTGGCCCCAATCGAATTAATTCGAACAACCCCAACCGAATTTATTCGGATAGGGGCAGCCGAATAGATGTTATGTTTTTAAAAAAATTTCAACGGCTGAGATTCCACCGACAATTTTGATCAACGGCTTACAAACAGTCAAACGTGTCAGAAAAAGGAGTGGATGGCATTTTGTTTGGAAATTGTGCCACAACGGATAGAATTTAAACGACTCAGATTTGTGATCTAAAATTTTGATCAACGGCTCATATTTTCCCACGCCTATTATAAATAGGGTTTCAGTTTCCCTGCTACTTCATCAACACCCTACTCTGTTTCTTCTTCTCCACCAACACCCCTTCTCCGCTTCTTCACAAACCACCAACACCCCGCTGAAATGGAAGACCGAATGGAATGGCAGTTGTGCCCAACCCAATACTCAAGTGACAAATTCCTATCCGTCCTTCATCATTGTGGAACTGTCACAAACACTGAATATGGTGTGGAATTTCAATGTCGCAATCTATTTTCTGTAGGTTGAATAAGGATATAACATTCACCCAGTTGAAGGAAAAGGAAGAGAGGAAGGTTCGCCGAGAAGGAGAGTGGCGTAAAGACATACATCGTTTACGTTACCGCAAGTACAGTTGTGGAGATGACGGGACTGTCCGCTACTCATCTATGGAGATCCGAAGCGACGATGATGGAAGCACATCTTAATGTTCCATTAGGACGTCGTATATTGGAGCTGTATGTCAAAACACAACGCACTCCATAAGAGGTCATTTATCTTCTAGAACAGGGGCTTCCCAAATAATCGTTAGTGTCGTAGTTGTTTCGTTATGTTGCTTTTTATCGTTTTGATGTACGGTTACGCTTTGTAATAATAAACTGGTTGTTTAATTTAAATGCGACCGAAATATAAATCACTGAGTACTAAATAAACATAAATAAATTACTGAATACAAAGATATACCAGTTTGAAAAATTATTGAAATAAAGATATAACAGTTTGCAATTTAAAATAAAACAATGTGAAATCAGTTGTCATCTTCACCAAATGATAAATCTGTAACGACAGAGACTTCTATTGGTTCATGAAACAGAATAAAAATGAAATGTTGAATAATTTAAAGTTATTTATTTATATTTGATATTTTTAATAAGTTCATGAAACAGAATAAAAATGAAAATAAAATATAAAAGCATTAAAATATATTATTTAAAAAACATTTCGTTAACAAATACTTACGAGACATTTTTTTTGTTTTGGGCACTGGAATGAAGTTAATAAGCCATAAATTAAGATGATGATGAGTAACTAAGTAAGTGCATACATATGCATTCCACAAGCATTAGTGATGTACAATGCAGCAACAACAACAAAACCAAAAGAAACGGCTTGCATGGGTGTTGCTGCATTGTACTAACATCACTAATGTAACATCAACAACAAAACCAAATCATTTTTCAACAACACGAGAAGGAAAATCATAACTCTCGTATTTGGTCCAATTGATAGGATTTGAGTCTATATATATATATATATATATATATATATATATATATATATATCTTTTTTGGTCCAAAGTTGTATTAATCTTATCTTCTCATTCATCTACCAAGCTACCTTTCCATTAAGCGCAACATACCTACCCACCAACCTTTGTGGAAAACCTTAACTTCATTCCTAAAGTCCAGGAAACCTTAATCTTAAAGGTATGAGCTTTTATTGAGCTCTGTACTTCCTGTTCTTAACGGATTTGTACAGATCTAACATTAATCACTTTCAACTACCAAGATCTCACAAAAAGTTATTACAAACCTCAACAACATACACACAGATAGTACAGAAAAAAGGAAAACAAAAACTCCATTCTCTTTCAGCACCGCGAACAAACCCTATGTAAACCCTATTCTCAAACTACAAACCCAACATCCATTCAGCAACTACACAAAAACCTCACAAAAGCACAGTTCGCAACAAACATCAAAATACATTTTCATGAACCTAGCATATCAACTTGGTTTGTAGCTGAGCTGAGTCAGTTCTTTCCCAGTTTCCACGCACAAAATCCTCAATGGCTTCTTCTTCGCATCAGAATCCAAATAACCCAGAAGAGTTAGAAGACTTCCTTGTATCTGCAAACAATAACAATGAAGATCTAATGAAGAGAACACTGATAGGACAGCTCCACACCAACAAAAATCAAAACAGAGCAATCACTAAAGGAATCATTGTGAAAGCCTGGTCAGCATTTCAGAACATTCAAATCACTGAACTGGGTAAGAATAAGTTCCTCTTTACCTTTGAACTTGAAAAAGACTGCAATGAGGTTATGAAACGAGCACCGTGGTATTTCATGAACCACCTGATGTGCCTACAATACTGGAGTCCCTCAATAACACCAGATGAAATTTTATTTGATTGGAACCCCCTTTTGGGTCCAGATCCACAATCTGCCTTTGGAGTTTCTCAATGTCACTAATGGCAAAACTATCCTTGAAAAGATAGGCAAAGTGATGATTATTGAAGACTCAATACTGGAAGGAAGACTTCTGAGAACTTTCTTAAGAGCAAGAATGCTGATAAATGTCACAAAACCAATACCAGCTGGTTGTTGGATACCTAGGAAGAAACTACCTAAGGTCTGGGTTCATTTTAAATATGAAAGAATCCAAGACTTGTGCTTCAATTGTGGATGCATGGGACATGATCAAAAATACTGTAAAACTCCTAGATTAATGTCCCCATACTGTGAATCTATCCCTAAGTATAGCCAGTCAATCCAAGCTCAGCCTTCAAAATCCATAACAACTATTCTTAGAGAGCACAAACAGCAATATGGAGAAACAACCAAAAAAACAAGTCACAAATTTCAGAAAAGTTATGCTGAAGAAGGTGAAGCAAGTTCAAATCAGAAACAAACAGCTAGTCTTAAGGAGGAGGATAGGTAGTTCGTGAAAGCTAGAAGAGCTTGGGCAGAAATGGTAGCTAATTGCTCTGAAGGCACATGCAATGTTCCTATTACGTTAACTAAACAACCAAAGTTCACAAAGCCATACATGAGTCCAGCTGAAATGTCTATTAATGACTCAAAGTGCAATAGTCAGGATATGCCATATGAAACTCATCTGTCAGATGAAGAACTTGCTGACTTCAGGAAACTCCAGGAACAATATCACCTCCATGAAACTCCTCATGAAAGCTTGGTAGAGATCCACAAAGCCCAAATGAGAGTCAAGGCTAACCTGCAGTGGAGAAGACAAAGGTTACATGAGCTAGAAGTGGAACAACAAAACAAATACAATCAAGAAATAGAAGAAATCATGCAGTCAGTCAGAATTCAATTGGGTAAAGCTATACCAACACAATTAAACAATCCTCAGATAGGAGAAGAAGTTGCAGATAATATAAGACTCATAACACAAAAGGAGAATCCTAAACTACATGAAGAGATGCTTGTTGGTGGTAATATGAGCAGAAACCAAAGGTTTAGCAATGCATACTGCTGTGATTGGAGGGAACCCCCTAAGCTAATTCAACATGATTCTCAGAATTACTTTGTTGAGCTACCACCAGAAGAGGAAGAAGCTAATGATATCAATTTACAGTTACAACAAGAGGAGGAGGCTAGCCTTGCTTTAGTTCTGGGGAGCTGCCTTAAGCTGAAAAAGAAGAGAGAAGACTCTGTCAACAACAAGGATGCCAGGAGAATCTTGAAGAAAGCAAGACTGGGGATAGTAATTAAGGAACCAAGTCAAGGTTATACAGGTAGGGATGTTGAGAACTACCAATACTATTCATCTAAGGCTGAGGAGGCGGGCCACTCCATGCCCCCAACCCCCAAATGACTTGTGTGAGTTGGAATTGTCGAGGATTGGCGGCGTCCTCGACAAATAGAGAGCTTAAAAGCCTTATTAGAGAGTATATGCCAGCCATTATTCTCCTTATGGAAACCAGAGCCCATAAGGAAAGAGTTGAAAAGATGAAGAGAAGATGCAGGTACCAACAGGTTTTCTATGTGGAAGCAAATGGTATCTCAGGTGGTCTATGTCTCCTATGGAATGATCACGATGAAATACAAGCGCTGGAAGCTTGCACTAATTATATTCACTCTGCTATCAAAGAAAGGAAAACAGGGCACCAATTCCAGATGTCTTTCATT
Organism: Astragalus membranaceus; assembly: GCA_039519185.1. Taxonomy (NCBI): domain Eukaryota; kingdom Viridiplantae; phylum Streptophyta; class Magnoliopsida; order Fabales; family Fabaceae; genus Astragalus; species Astragalus membranaceus. Next base: position 18,954,938 of record CM076849.1, read on the forward strand.
TATGGAAATCCCACTTTTGCAAATAGAAGACTCTTATGGGCAAAAATAGCTAAACTGAAGCCTCAACATAATGATCCTTGGTGTTGCATTGGAGATTTCAATGAAATGACAAACAATAATGAGAAGGATGGCTTGAATGATGTTGAGCCAATCCGGATGAGACTATTTAATGATTTCATTGAGGATTTAGGCTTGATGGATTTCAAACTCCAGGGTTGTAAATATACATGGATCAGTAACCCTAGGGATGGCTTTGTTACTAGGCAGAAAATTGACAGAGTTCTTGCAAATTACTCTTGGAGAGCAGCCTATCCTCATGCTCTGGCCACTGCACTACCAATCCTAAGTTCAGATCACTCTCCTATAATTCTACAACCTAATCCTCCTATTCGTAGTGGAAGATCTTTCAAGTATGAAGCTATTTTGGGAGGAGAATGATGGGTGTAGAGGAGAGGTGGAAAAAGGTTGGTCAATTCCTACTGAAGGAAATATTATTAACCCTTGGCTAGATTGGAATCACAGAGTCAAATCTTGTACTAATAACTTGAAGAAATGGCATCATCAAATATTCAGGAATGCATCTGAAGAAATTAAAAAGCTCAGTTCTCAAATTGAGTGGGAACTCAACAAGCCTCATGCTATAACAGATTGGAATTGGGTGAACTATGCTAGAAAAGCAGGAGGAAATCTATTGGGGGCAACGTTCCAGAGTTAAATGGCTCAATTGGGGGGATAATAACACTGAGTTTTTTCATGCATCAACAATTCAACGTAGAGATAAAACCAAGCTAGCCAGAATCAAGGATCTTACTGGCAACTGGTTGGAAGGTCAAGAAAATGTGATGGATGGAGTCTGGGAGTTCTACAATGACTTATATACTTATGAACAACCCACTAATGTTGAACAATGCATCCAAGTGATACCTAAGTCTGTTACTAGTGAAATGAACCATTCACTTCTGAAGCAAGTCAGTTTTAAGGAGGTGGAGGATGCAGTGTTTGATTTAGGTACTCACAAAGCCCCTGGCCCAGATGGATTAAATGGATTGTTCTTTCAAAAGAATTGGCAAACTATCAAGAATGAGGTCTACCAAGTTGTTGCAGATTTTTTCACAAATGGTAATCTAGGTGAGGAAACTAACTTCACAAATGTTGCTCTTGTTCCTAAAGTCCCAATCCCAGAAGCCATATCTCAACTAAGACCTATTAGCTGCTCCTCCTTCATATACAAGGTGATAGCTAAGATAGTAGTTGCTAGACTCAAACCTATTATTGGTAAAATCATTTCCCCCCAACAAAGTGCTTTTGTGGGTGGTAGGATGATCCAGGACAACTTAATTGTAGCTCATGAAGCTTTCCACTTCTTAAAGAGGAAACAAGGTGAATGAGGAAAATGAATTGCTATTAAACTGGATATGAACAAAGCCTATGACAGAGTAAGTTGGGAATTTCTAAAAACAATACTCCTAGCCTATGGATTCAAAGAGGAATGGGTATCTTCAGTTATGAAACTGGTCACTACAGTAACTTATTGCTACCAAATTAATGGTTTATCTTCAAAGAAGGTGTTCCCTAATAGAGGTGTAAGACATGGAGATCCACTATCTCCTTACTAGTTCATCATGGTTTTTGATGTACTCACTCGGTTGATCACTCAAGCTGCAAATACTGGTGAAATTCAGGGCATCAAGCTAGCCCCTACTGCCCCCACCTTGACTCATCTATTCTTTGCTGACGATGCTATCTTATTCTTCAAAGATAGTACCGAAAATATGTTCCAAATCATCAAAATTCTCAATCTGTTTACCAGTTCATCAGGGCAGAAAATTAATTTGACAAAGTCAGGAATTATTTGTGGTTGTAAGGTGTCTCAACAGATCAAGGAGAGGGTTTCTCTAGTCTCTAATATTCCTCTATGGTCAAACCCTGGTCAATATCTTGGAATTCCTGCAGAATGGGGTGGCTCCAAGATTTAAAGTCTCAAATGGCTCAAAGACAAGGTCAATAGTAAGCTGGAAGGTTGGAAAGGTAACCTACTGAACCAAGCAGGCAAGGAGGTACTCATCAAAGCTGTCATCCAAGCAATTCCTAGTTATATAATGTCAATATTAACTCTACCAAAGACTTTTTTGTGACTCTCTCACCTCTAGTGTGGCTAAATTTTGGTGGAAGTCTAATGGTAGGTTTAATGGAATCCATTGGAAGAGGTTTGAATCCCTGTGTTTCCCAAAAGAAGCCGGTGGACTAGGCTTTAAAGACTTCAAGAAATTGAATACTGCTCTAATATCTAAGCAGGTCTGGAGGTTGGTAAATGATCGTAATTCTTATTGGGCTTCAACTTTGAAATCGATCTATTTCCCAAATTGCTCTTTTTGGGAAGCTACTACAAAGAAAGGAGCCTCTTGGGTATGGAATATCTTCAAGCAGGGGAGAGACATGCTTAAAAACTCTGGTAGGTGGAGTGTTGGATCTGGCTCCTCAATCAATATTACAAAGAACAATTGGCATAGCTCTGGCAACTCAGTCTCCTTGAAACCCTCTGCTACTGCTACTAAGGTTTCTGGTCTAATAGGGGATGACAAAAAATGGAATTTCAATCAACTAAGGCTGAACTTACAATCTCAGAGTGCAATAGAGGCTCTTAAAACTCCAATCTTCCTGGACTTCACAAGATGATAAACTAATGTGGCCACATAGTAAAGATGGATGTTATTCAGTGAAATTAGGGTACAGGACTCTTATTGTGCCCATCTCTACAGCAACCAGTGGCCCTAGTAGTTCTACAACTACCCCTGATAAACTGTGGAAACTGATTTGGTCTGCTAAGGTTCCTAACAAACTGAAACATTTTGTGTGGAAGGTTTGTCATAATATAATCCCTACTAGAGAGAACCTATGCAAGAAGAGGACCCCCCTACCAAATCTTTGCCCTATTTGTTTACAAGCAACTGAAACTACTGAACACATGCTCCTTTTGTGTGATTGGACCAGACCCCTTTGGTTTGGACTCCAATTTATCAATCCCCCTACTCCTATTGGCATTACAAGTATACAAAGGTGGTTTATGGAGGCTCTAGACTCCCCAATGGCATCAGATACTAATCTATCTACCTGGTTATTCTTTACTCTGTGGATTATTTGGAATGCTAGGAATGATAAGGTATTTAATGACACAACCCCCAATCCTCTTAGCTCCCTCCATAGAATTAAATCCCATTGCAATGAGTTTCTCTCAATAACACAGATAAGTCCTACCAGCAACCGTATCCTACAGCAAACTGCTACTACTAATGTGCAGGAGCCTCCATCTCAGTGGAGTCCTCCTCATGATCATTATGTTAAAATCAACTGTGACTCTGCTTTTGATCAAGCAACAGGAAAGGGATTCTCAGGTATTTTATGTAGAGATGAACAAGGAAACTTACTTTCTGCTACCTCTACGCGTTTCTTCGCCTCAACTCCCCTCATGGGTGAGGCCTTTAGCCTTCGTGATGCTGTCTCATTCGCAATCGACCTTCAAATGGAAAAAGTGATCTTTGAATCTGATAACAAGAACCTCATAGAGGCGTGTAACGGGATATTAGAAAAGAGGGAAATTCAAAGCATAATGGAAGATATAAACAACATGAGAATCAACATGCAAAGCTCTGAATTAACCTGGATTAAGAGACAAGGCAACCTTTGTGCTCATACAATTGCTGCTCTAGCTAGAGATGATGCTCTACATGGGATGTGGACTCTTCGACCTCCCCCTCTTCTCCGGCGAGCTTTCGTGACGGACGCTCAAGCGTTATGGATCTGAAAGCTCTTTCCTCTTCAAAATAGCTGCATCGCCTTGCAATTGTTCTCTGAGGACTACAATTGTAATTGGATGCAGTGTGATTTGAAGAGCTGTACTCGATCGGTGATTAGTTTGTAGAGATGGTGGTTCGACGAAGCTAGGGTTTCCTCTCGCTCTCTCAGTCAACGTGAGGATCGTGAAGCATTTTCTCTCAATCATTGCATGTTACTTAATTAAGCTATATTTCATTCTGTGTATTTTACCCCTTTTAGTGTGTTTTGGGGTCAACCCGGTGTTAGTTGGTTTATGGGCTCAACCCGGATTGGCCCATGTTAGTTGGTTTTATTTCTGTTGTTTTTATTTCTGTGAACTATTCCTGGGTGTATGGTTTGGGCCTGGCCCATTTTTTCTTCATGAAATGAAATCATAATCCTTCTGACCAAAAAGAAAGGAGAAAAATTAACATAATAGTGTTTAATTTTTACACCCACTTTTTCTTATTCACCTTCCTTTTGTGACAAAATATTTTCCCCAAAATATCTATTTCAGAAATTTTTTAGTGTGAAATCTATACATTTAAATCCCATGGTAGTCTTGAGGTGGGCCCTCCAACAAGAATTGGCTCCACTTCTCCCCCTCCCCCTCCCTTTTGGCTCCAATTCCCCCCTCCCTCCCTTTTTTTGTTTTGTTTTTTTCCCCAAAAACTCCCTCCCTTATTTTTTGTTTTGTTTCTTTCCCCAAAACTCCCTCATTCTCTCCTTTTTTTCCCTTTTTGTCCCTCTTTTTTTCCTTCATATTTTATTTAATATAGAGTAATTTATAATACAACAAAAATGTAATTGTTCAAATATGTGAAATTTGTTCCTCTATAATTCATATTTTTATGTTTTAAGGGTATTTAATAGCCGAAGTCTATTCCTTCATAATTAGATAAGTAAAAACGAAAATTAAATTTGTTACAAATTACGTAAAATGTGACGTTAGGCAGTGTGTTTTTGGATACTTTATGTCCGAAAAAAAAAATTAATTCTTAAAATATTCGAATATTGTTCCTCCATTACCAATTTTGTGAAAAATAATAATTTTCTAACAAAATATATAAAGTGTGATGCTAAACAATGTGTTTTGGGTTGCCTTATGATTCAAAAAATAGATGTTCAAATACATGGACTTCGTTTTTCAATAATTGGTTTGGTTAAACAAAAAATTAATTTCGCGCCAAAACATGTAAAGTGTGATGCTAAGCAGTGTGTTTTTGGGTGTCTTAGAAAAAATTTAGATTTTACAGATACACAGATTTCGTTTTAGTAATTGGTTTGGTCAAACAAAAATGTAATTTCGTGCCAAAATACGTAAAGAACCACGCCATAACGTTCGGAAAAAATTTAACTGTTGAAATACTCAAAGTTCTTTAGACTTTTTCTTCTTACTATTTACAAATGTTCAATTTCAATGTCTTTCAATCTCTCTCAGGGTCCCGTACGATTGTCGTGTGAAGCGTAACCAACCACCATCCCTCCGAGTGGAATTTCCTCACCAACATGCACATCAAGGAAACCCTAATTAATCATCCTATTTTCTTTAACTTAGATAATTAGGTGAAGGAGGATGTTAAAATTATGTTTTGCTATGCCTGGATTATGTCTGTACAATTTAATTTAGCTCTTAAGCTCGCAATTGTCTTTTTATTTTATATATTTAAACAGGAATTTTTCATATTGCAATTTAGCCAATAAATTTTTCTACTTCCACAATTTTGTATTTACTAGAGCATTTACCCCATGCAACGCACGGGTCAATAGCTAGTATAGTTTTAAAGTAAATTTATGTAGTCAATAAACATTTTAGAAGTCACATTCCAAATTCATAAAGGGATGGATTCAGTGCCTTTAGGATGTGAAAGACACCGTTTTTTGCCTATTTTGTGTTTATCTCTCTCATTATGTTATTTGAGTCAACTCATCAAAACTTTCATTCTACCATAAAGGAGAAAAACAGTTTCCCTCTTTCCAAAAACGAGAAAAACTTTCATCAAAACTTCTCTCATCATGTTATTTGAGTCAACCCATCAAAACTTTCATTCTACCAAAAAGGAGAAAAACAATTTTCCTCTATCCAAAAACGAGAAAAACTTTCATGAAAACTTTATAGTGTTCCCCTTTCCTTAAATCTTCTCCAAACCTTAGTGTGAGGTTTATCAAGAGACACGTCAATAATGTTGCCATAAGTTATCTCAGGTACCCTACTATGTCTAGCTCTTAGGAATTTCCGGCATTCTCCATATTGTATTTCGGCTTTAATTGATGATGAAATGAAGTGATTTTATTCTTGTCAAAAATAAAAAGAGTTTTTTGACAACAAAAAATAAAAAGAGTTACTAAGCACAAATAAAGATGACAATAAAAAATAACGAAGTGTTAATAAGTGTTTAATAATGTTTTTTAGTTTTTTGTTCAAACTAAGCACAAATAAAGATTAACACATCACAAATAATTAAAGATGAACACAAGAAAACATTAGTGAAATGATACGATCAAAATAATCCAGTTACCATTAATCAAAATCAAATTAGATGCGTCTCCCCAACTCCCGAGCGACGTGTTTCGAATTAAACCATTAACATTAATACCCTTCCGCTTCGTGACGCTGCCTCAAAACATAAAGCGAACGATGCTCTATAAATAAATATATTAATAGAGAGAAAGAGTGAGTTCAGATACAATAAAAAAAAGTAGAACAGGGCAAAGGATCGGCACACGCTCATAGAGTTAGAATCACCAATCGAAAAACAAAACGAACTCTGTAGTAAGAGGTTCAGCGAGGTGCAGAAATGTGGCGGTGTGTCGCTCGTGGACTTCGCTTACCAGCTTCTTCTTCTTCTTCTTCTACTAACAGATCCACTCCTATTGGATCTCACATTTCTAGATTCTTCTCTGTATGATTTCACTCCTCTACTCACCACCGATCAACTTTATTCATCGCTTTCCATTTCCTTCAATTTTTTTATTATTTATTTAATTGTTTTGATCCTTTCTATATGTTCGATTAATTTATGTAAATAAGAGTCGAATCCGATTTGTTGAATTGAAGTTTTTTTGTTTCTATCGAAAAAAATTGACTGATGTGCTTTTTTAATTCATTTGAATTGAATTTGCTTTGCTTTTATAGGGTTGTGTGTTTTTGTGATGCTAAATCGTTTTTGTTTGTTATGCAGAGTGGGGTAAACCCTTCGTATACCGTTGTGGATCATACTTACGATGCAGTTGTCGTAGGTGCTGGTGGCGCTGGGTTGAGAGCTGCTATTGGACTCTCTGAACATGGTTTCAATACTGCTTGTATTACCAAGCTTTTCCCTACTCGTTCACACACTGTTGCAGCTCAGGTATTTGAGATATTTATGTTTTTACTTACTTCGGGTATGTTTGTTTGATTAGCTTTTTTTAAAAACAGGAGAGTATTTTTAAAAAAAAATAGTATTATCAAGCAAGTGTTTACACTTTTTTGATTTTTTTATCTTTCTGTTTATGTATATGGAAAGAACTCTATGAGATTGATACTTTTGCAGTATGGGTATTTGTTCTTGATTCTGCATGTTGCTACTAGGACTTTTGGTTGCATTATTGAACTCTATTATAGTGTCTTCTTTCAGTTTTTATTTCTCTCTGATGACTTTGAAGTTGGAACCCTGTAGTTGTTTGTTGTATATTTTAACAATTTAAATATCCAATCAGTACAGACTTGGGTTCACTTTAACACCATCTCAGGCTCAGCTTTACCTCGTAACTCTTCCTTGTTTGAGACTTCATTATTTTTTTAGAGATGTGAAACTTTAAACCTGCAAATATATGATATTGTTTTTTAATGACATATAGGATTTAATCGGCTCTCTGTCAACTGTATGTTTCGGAAAAATACTAAGTGTATGAGATTATCGCATAGTCTCCTGTTCTTATCTGCTCATACAGTTAGTTGTGATATTAAGTTGACATAATCTGGATAGTTTTCTTTTTTTCCTGAATATGCTAGCAGTGTTCACTCATGAGAATGAAAATTCTGTATAGGGTGGCATTAATGCTGCACTGGGAAATATGACTGAAGATGACTGGAGGTGGCACATGTATGATACTGTCAAAGGAAGTGATTGGCTAGGTATAAACTCGAGCATTATTTGAATTTTTTTCATTTTTTCATATATCCTAAAATGTTTCATAAATTATAAGTACAGTTGTTCATTGTGACTTTGTTACAAATATCCTTGCATGAGAAAATTCATTTTCCTTTAAAAATATTTACCTCCAATGAACAAGATATGTCCTGTGGTTGTTTACCTTAAAACAAAAGAAGAAACTTATCACCTTTCTATCTAAAAGAACCTTTAGGTATTTGATGAAAATCTAAAGAATCGTTAGTACTGTGCAGCAGCCATGAGCAGTTGAGCACAGCATCTATGAACTGAATTTTTCCTTTCATGTTTATAATGCAAGCTCTATGATCTACAGGAGATCAGGATGCCATCCAATATATGTGTAGGGAAGCACCAAAAGCGGTCATTGAGCTAGAGAATTATGGATTACCATTTTCCCGAACAGAAGATGGAAAAATATATCAGCGCGCATTTGGTGGTCAAAGCCTAAACTTTGGAAAAGGTATATCCAAGTTTTGGAGTAGGGTTGTCTGCTTTTTCTTTTGAGAACAGTTCTGATCTTGGCCTTCATTTATCAGGTGGTCAAGCTTACCGCTGTGCCTGCGCTGCTGATCGAACTGGGCATGCTTTATTGCACACTCTATATGGCCAGGCTATGAGACACAATACACAGTTTTTTGTGGAATATTTTGCCTTGGATCTTTTGATGAATAGTGATGGTAAGTTGTTGCAGAAAACAGTTTGCTTTCTCTTAATATAATTTTCAATTAATTACTCTAACTGCGTCTGAGCATTTAAACAAGCAATTTCTTCACGCTTACCAATTGCTTTATCAAACATGTTACAGTAGTGAAAAGGGGGAAAAAGAAAATATTTGTTTCTGTCATAGTTAATGATTATGTTAACTATTTTCCATATTGGATATGTAGGCACTTGCCAAGGAGTGATTGCCTTAAATATGGAGGATGGAACACTACATCGTTTCCAAGCTGCTTCAACAATTTTGGCGACAGGGGTAACATGACTTTCTTGTGGATGTTTGACATTGAAACTTTTGTTGTACTTGTTGTGGATTGGTAAGATTTTTTATTCTGCACCAGGGTTATGGTAGAGCTTACTTTTCTGCAACCTCAGCACATACATGCACTGGAGATGGCAATGCCATGGTTGCACGTGCTGGGATCCCCCTTGAGGTCTTTTACTTATTTTGGTGCTTTTCAATATGATATCCTATGGAGTGAGTCATTTATATTCACATGCTTTTTTCTTCAATTTTGTAGGATTTAGAGTTTGTGCAATTTCATCCAACAGGTATATATGGAGCAGGTTGCCTTATCACAGAAGGTTGGTAATTTAAGTTCTATTTTCAATCCGGGCTTTCCTTTGGTCGCACCTATATGTTTTTCAATTTTATATTTTGGTCCTTTTAGGTTCTCGCGGTGAAGGTGGAATTCTCAGGAATAGCGAGGGAGAGCGGTTTATGGAACGATATGCTCCTACTGCAAAAGATCTTGCATCCAGGGATGTAGTTTCAAGATCGATGACTATGGAGATCCGGGAGGGTCGTGGTGTAGGTATGCTTGTTTTTCATTGATATACCATGTTTTCGTAAAAAGTTTATGTTCACATATAAGAAGTCAGAATGCTACTAGATGACCGATGTTTTAGCTAGGTAACTTGTATGTCAAGTTTTCTTTTCTAGAGATCTTCAAAAAAAATTAATCCTAGAAATGAATGAATATCTAATCTTGACGAGATGATGACCTTCAATCCTCGAAATGAATGATAGCTAATCAATTGGTTCATGTACCCGTACCCGAGCCCACCCAGAGAAAAGGAAAACGTTTTGATGATGGGAGAAATGACCTCTCTATTTGCTACATCCGAAATTTTCTGAAAAAAAAATTGTTTGCCCAGCCTAGCTGGACAAATTGATATTTTCTTTATTTTCATGTAAGCTAGCATTAATCATGGTAATCATTTGCAGGTCCCCTGAAAGATCACATTTATCTACACTTGAATCACCTACCCCCAGATGTGCTCAAGGAGAGACTTCCTGGTATCTCTGAAACTGCTGCTATTTTTGCTGGTGTCGATGTCACTAAAGAACCCATTCCTGTTTTGCCAACTGTGCATTATAACATGGGTGGTATTCCCACAAATCATCATGGAGAGGTACTAAGTTAAAACAAGCACTTTTAAGTAAAACATTAAACTTAAACTTTAAAAAAAATAAAGTAATAAAGAAAAGAAGAAAAACCTAGGATGATTAATTACACCATCCTGGTTAGATAAATTTTTTTTTATGGAAACTGTTTACTGCTATTGATTACTTGATTAATCGGTGCTCCATGCTTGCTTTTCTCTAATCTCCATTTACACTCCGCACAGCTCTACTCAGGTATAATATTTGAGCAAGAGCATATACAACATAAATAGTAGTAATTGTTTGAATTTGTTTAAAATGATTATTATTTAATATTTATTCTATAAACAAAATACCATGATGTCAAGACTGGGACACATTTTGAATTTAACTAGGAAAGAATTGTCGTGTCAGAAAGCTGCAAATATAAGACTTACCATGATGTCAGTTACTGCCCCAAATTTATAGTATCGCTGACATTGGGTGTTCTCTGTAACCGTCTACTTCACATCACAAATAGTAAACTTGACTGGTTGTTTGGATTAATGGGTTCCTACTTCACATCACACACACACACACACACACATATATATATATTGACACTCTTCTTTATATGTGTGTGTGCGTGTGTGTTTATATATATATATATATATATATATATATATATATATATTTCATTGAGGAAAAACATGAAAATGAAAAACTATAAACTCATGCCACTTCGTTATCCAGGTGGTTACCATTAAAGGTGACAATCCAGATGCAATAGTTCCTGGATTGATGGCTGCTGGGGAAACAGCATGTGCATCAGTTCACGGCGCCAACAGGCTTGGTGCAAATTCACTTCTGGATATTGTTGTTTTCGGTAGAGCTTGTGCAAATAGAGTTGCAGAAATTAGTAGGCCAGGCAAGATTCTTTTCCAGAGATTAATAGGCCAGGCAAGAGTCTTCCATTTCCAGTGATAAAAATGCATCTATTATCCATTTTGCAGGAGAGAAACAAAAGCCTTTAGAGAAGGATGCTGGCCAGAAAACGATTGCATGGCTGGACAAATTGAGAAATTCAAATGGTTCATTGCCTACTTCAAAAATTCGGCTGAATATGCAACGAATAATGCAAAACAATGCTGCTGTATTCCGCACACAAGAAACATTAGAAGAAGGTCGCCAGTATTACTTTATCTTCCTACCGTTTTCTTTTTCATTTACAAGGTGTGTGTTTCACTTTTTCCGATTTTGTAAACAGGCTGTCAATTAATTGATAAAGCATGGGAGAGCTTCCATGATGTGAAGGTGGAGGACCGGACTTTAATATGGTAAATCCTTTTTAGCTAGTTTTTAATATCCCTGATATTTCAAGGAATCTGCTTGTTTGTTTAAAAAGTTTAATGGCTATATATTTACAGGAACTCTGACTTGATCGAGACTATTGAGTTGGAGAATCTTTTGATAAATGCCTGTGTCACAATGCACTCAGCTGAAGCTAGGAAAGAGAGTAGAGGAGCTCATGCCCGCGAGGACTTCACGGTTAGTTTTTTTTGGTCTCTTAATGTGCAAATTTCGTACCATTGATATGAACAATGTAATTGAATTTGCTGTGTTGGATTATGCAGACAAGAGATGATGAGAAATGGATGAAACACACTTTGGGGTAAGTCATGTTTCAATAATAGTTATTACTTTCTGTTTACTTTTTACAAATTGGACACTTGAGTGGTAAACTTGAAGTTGAGTCGCATATGTTTGGTGGGAAATTTGATCCTTTTAGGTCATGTTTGGTTTGGTAGAATGGAAATGGAAGTGGGAATGAAATGAAAATGAATGTTCTCATTCCTACTTTTTATTTGGCGTAGATAGGAATGAAATGATGACTCTATTTGAACCAATTTGTGCCAATCAGTTTTTGGGCCTGTCTGGGATAAGCCTCAGTCGGTGCAGGTTGCCTAAAAAACCCAAACGGTGAAGCCGAATAGGTGGATCAGTGAAATGGAATGGGGATTCTATCACTTCTTGTCATAGAATAACTATTCTCAAAACTGTAAAAATGCTGATACCCTTATAAATGCTCATTCCAACTGCAACCATCGAACCAAACATGGAACGGAGCGACTCGCTCCGTTTCCCTTTCCTTCCCTTCCCTACAAGGCTACAACTAAGCATTCACTTTGGTGTATTTAAGCCTATTGCTAGCATATCTCTTGACTCTTATAAATTATAATGATGAAGCTGCCAAGCAGCTCATTAAGTTAACCTACTAGTGACAAAAAAGCAGAATAATATCGGCATTACCTGGTATTTGTGTTACCTTGTATGGTTGAAAGTTGTTGGGATTATCGGGTTTAGGTTTAGGTGGAGGAAAATGAATAATAAGAATAAAGAACAACATGGTGCTATAAAACTCCAGCTATGGGATGATGTTACAAAAGATAAAACATTAATTTTTGTTTACAAAAGATAAAATGAATACTAACTAAATTAGACAAGGAAATGTAGAAGTAAGGAAACAAATCATGATATTCAAGGAAATATGAATCAAAGCTCGTTTGAGAAGATATTACCTGTGCAAGTTGCTTACGTTAACTAAGCTTTTGTGCATTAATTTGCAGATTCTGGGAGAACGAAAAGGTCCGATTGGATTACAGGCCAGTGCATCTGAATACATTGGACGATGAGGTTGAATCATTCCCTCCTAAGGCTCGTGTGTATTAATATAATTACTTATGGATGGCTCAAGCACATTGTTTCCACTTGTGGAAGTGAAAATAGATGCAATAAAATGTTTTAGATGTAGCATATTGATTTGATGATGATAATTGTTGCATTCGTCATCATTGTTAACTAATATTCCTGGCATCTTCAAATAATACTCTATTTGCAGCAGAGAATAATAGCAATACAATTTTATCGACTGTTTGTATGTTGGTAAGTTTCTACGTGTTGCTGTATTCACTGTATGCTAAATTGCGGTACTGCATGTTTATACTCTTCATTTTACTAGTACAGCATTGCTATTTAGCCCAAACAAAACTTACACGAAATCTGCATGAAAGATTAACTAAGGGAACCATACATGAGGGAATTGGGTGTGTCTGCCTCTCTCCACATGCAAACGTGAATTTGCTGCATCTAATGACTCAATTTCATGTTACTGCACATAACATTGGGAAAAATGTTCAATTCTAACTCTACTTATCAAAACGCTGGATGGGAAAAACTAAAACAAAAGTCATGTGCTAGACTCGGAGTATCTCGATCCAAAAGTCTGACCGAAGTTTCTCACTTTTTACGCCCACTGTGTACAACAAATTTTGAACTAAAGTGCTTCTCCGCGTGTTTTGTTTGACGAGAAAATTATGTACTAAGAGCAAAAAACTTCTAAACTTGAACTTTAAAGATGGTGAATGTTAACCTGGGAAGGTGAAACTACTTGAGCATTATGGGAAAGCTGACTTTCTACTTTGGATTTTGTGTTAAAATAATTCGATCGCTGTGATTAAAATGCTGATAGTACAGAAAATGCACCTATACTTTTTGTCTTTTGTGTCTATCTCTCTCCTCAAAAAATTTCTCTCTCTCATCCTATATAATTTTCTCTCCAAAATAAGTCTAAAGGTACCAAAAGCACCTAATGCTAAAAGCCCAGATGTTTTGACCGAATTTTGTCTATTTCATGGAGATAATTCCAAGCTAATGGAGATGATTCCAAGCTAAGAGCAATTTAGTAATTTGTTTATTGTTTTCTCCTTTTTTGGTTTACTCAACTTTTTTATATTATATTATGTTGAACTTCTTCTAATTCTCTCTCTTACTTTCAGCTTTTTATGCTAGCAATATTTAATTAATATTAGTGCACCTCAAAATTTTATTGAGTATGTTGCTTAATATTCAATTAATTAATGAATTACCATATAATTTTTTATGTTTAATCATTTTAAAATTAATCTTACTTTTAAATTAATTTTGCTTCCTTATTTAATAATATTTCATTCATTCTTTTAGAATTGTTCATTGCTTTTCTTTGTTCATTGCTTTTATGTGATCCTCTCTATTCATTGGTTTTATGAAAAGCAGATACCGGTTAATTTTCTTCCCAAGTTCGCGAATATGCTGAATAGTAAGTACTATGAAACTCATGAAAGATAATCATCCATCTTGCATAATTTAAATTTGTTCTTTAAATCAAAAACAAGCCAGAAAGACAAAAGGGAAGGCAAAAAACAAAATCCAAGAACTTCTGCTGCAAAAGTGCAAATACACGCATATATGTTGCATAAACCGCTATACATAAAAAAGCTAAGCGTTGGCGCTGGTCTGGTGCCTCGAATTTTCCTTCTCCTTCACCTCGCTTCCCTGTGTCTTGTCATAATCTTCATATACATGCAAAGAAACATAAAATTGTCTTAATTAGGCTTATTAATGAAAAAAATAACAAACACAAACAAGGTATACGTATGATAAGCAAATTAACCTGGGTGATTTTCATGGACGGTCTTATTTTTCTGAGCCGTAGGAAGGGATTGGTTACCACCATATACCCCACCAAATCCTTCTTCATCAGACCTCGTAGAATACCCTTCCCCAAACGAATGGGACATCACATCCCTTCACAATATTCATTATTAATTAATCTCAGTATACATAGAAAATTGAAAGAAAAACACAAAAAGAAAATTGATACATATTATTTAATTTAAACTCACCCATGATGAGTGGTTTGCTCACTAGGCTTCTGAGCCTTATCCATCTTTTGATCAGTGTCGGGTTTGGTGCAGAACCTAATAGTGGAAGTTTCACGACCAAGGTTGGAAGACAGAGAGCGTGGGAATATTGAAGTTACTGGTTGATAGGCTAAAACCGACTTTATTGTGAGAAGCATATTTTTTCGATGTTTGAATCTTGCAAAGTGATGGTAATCCTATGATGTCGAGGATGAAAGGTTAAGAACCGTAACACAGCGACATTAAAATCCTATTCTACCGGTACACGTGCCATACAAGCTGAGGAGTTAGGATACTTTCGTGACCTGACACATGCATGTCTATCGTCGACGTAAACCCTTGCGTGTCACACGTCGGGGTCATTGAGATTTTATATATGCATAGTATATTGCAAACTTTGAAGACGTGTGTGGGTCATCTACAATATGCCCATTGAATTGCTTCATTATAGATAAGATTTAAAAGTTCAATTCGTATTTATAAACATAATACGAAACGACTAAGGTACCAGCCGACTAAGTTATATCAAATAAAGTTACTAACTTGTCTAATGATCTAATTTTGAGACTAATACAATATAGTTTTTCAGGGTGTGATTGTCAATAATGTGAAGAAATCTATTGAGTAGACTTAAGAATGATGAGAAGAAAGTAGCGGTTACACAATGAAAGATGAACATAAATCAGAAATTAGAAAATAGAAAATAAGAAAGGAGAATTCTAATTCAAAATCTAATTAGGGTAATACTATAATTTTTTTTTAATATCAAATTGTACGAATTATAGTATTACCCTAATTTGAATATCAAATTATAGTATTACCCTAATTAGATTTTGAATTAGGGTATTACCCTAATTCAAAATCTAATTAGGGTAATACTATAATTTTTAATAATTGAGAACTAGTAATTGAGAACCGGTAAATGAAAATTGAGCTATATGCTATTTTAACTCGAAGATTGTCCCGACTCTTCCCGAAATAATAAATTAACCTCCGTGAAGTGTCTCTGCTAAATACTTTCTTGACCTGTGTGAATTCACACTCATTTTTTTTTTGCCTTCATTCTTCACGGTCCTCTTCTCAGTTTTCCCAATTTTGGTGAAATCGGACTTAAGATAGAATCAACTAGTAGGGTACCCGTGCATAAACACGGTTGCTGTTGTGTTTTTTTATGAATGAAACTTAGACAGTATTTGAATAGTCTGAACATTATCCCGTGAAAATAAAAACAAATTTAAAGTAGATAAAAAAGGAGTTTCAAATAAAAAATAGATAAATATTAAAATCTAAAAATGTATAAGTATCATTTAAAAACAATCTGTGCATTTATCCAATATTTTTTTATATATCAGTGCAGTGTTTTTTTATATATCAGTGTTGTTATCCCGTGTTTTTTTATATATCAGTGCAGCTATCCCGTGTTATTGTATATATATATATATATATATATATATCATTGCAGTTATCCCCGTATTTTTTTTATATATCAGTGCAGTTATCCCGTGTTTTTTTATGTATCAGTGCAGTTATCTCATAGTTTCAATTGATTATTTGAGTTGATTAGTAGATTATAATAGTTAGTAAATGATAGATAATAGATTATCAATAAGAAATATTTACCCCATTTTTTTTATATATCAGTGACAATTATTTGTCCTATTTTAGGTATTAGTGACAAATATTTGTCACGTGTGTTTTAAATATTAATCAGTTTAAATAGTCATTAAGTCTTCTTGTTTTTTAGATAGTAGGTTTATAGTAGTCTACAAAAAGTATAATTATCAATGACAAATATTAATCTCGTGTTTTTTTATATATCAGTACGACAGTTATCTCGTGTTTTTTTTATATATTACTGCAGTTATCTCGTAGTTTCAATTGATTATTTTAGTTGATTAGTAGATTATAGTAGATAGTAAAAGTTAGATAGTAGATTAAGAATAAGAAATATATGTTTTAAATATTAATTAGTAGTTTAAATAGTCATTAAGTCTTCTTGTTTTTTAGATAGTAGGTTTGTAGTAGTAGTCTTCAAAAATTTTAATTATCAATGAATTTTTTTTTATATATCAGTGCAGTTATCCCGTGTTATTTTTATATTTAACTGCAGTTCTTCCGTGGTTTTATATAGCACTGCAGTTATCTCGTAGTTTCAATTGATTATTTTAGTTAATTAGTAAATTATAGTAGATAGTAAAAGATAGATAGTAGATTAGCAATAAGAGTTGATAGTATATTATCAACAAGAGTGTAAACAAATTTGGGAAAGAAAAATTAAAATTTTAAGGTGATAATTTTCCAAAAAGGTAATAGTTTTTTTTAGTGTGACTCATTTATATTTTTGTAGGTAATTTTAGTAGAGTAGTGTTTGTATAAATTTAGAAATATAGTTAAAAAAACTAAAGTGAAATGATAAAAGAAAGAGAATAATTGTTTATGGGATAAGTAAAAGTAAAGTAAAAAGAAAAAAGGAAGAAAGAGAGTGTAAGAGAAAAGTGAAAAGGATGAAACAGAAAAAAAGGAAGAAAGAGAGTGTAAGAAGAAAAAGAAAAAGCAACGGTAATGACACTTTTACCCTTAAATTAGATATGTGTCTTGTTAATAAGAGATTCAAATTGGTAATTTCATAGGAAGTTTGTTTGCTTAAATAGATATTAGATTATTATTAAGAGTGTAAACAGATTTCGGAGAGAAAAATTAAAATTTTAAGGAGATAATTTTTCCATAAAGGTGATAGTTTTTTTTAGTGTGACTCATTTACATTTTTATAGGTAATTTTAGTAGAGTAGTGATTGTATAATTTTAGAAATATAGTTAAAAAAACTAAAGGGAAGTGATAAAAGAAAGTGAAGCATTGTTTATGGGAAAAGTAAAAGTAAAGTAAAAAGAAATAAAAAGAAAGAGAGTGTAAGATCAAAGTTAAAAGGAGGAAAGAGATGGTAAGAAGAAAGAGAAAAAAATGAACAAAGAGTGTAAGAAGTAAAAGAAAGAAATAGAGAGTAATGACATTTTTACCCTTAAATTAGATGTGTATTGTTAATAAGAGATCCAAATTGGTAATTTCATAGAAAGTTTGTTTGTATAAATTGATATTAGATAAATAGATATTAGATTATCAATAAGAGAGTAAACAGATTTCGGAGAGAAAATTTAAAATTTTAAGGTGATAACTTTTTCCAAAAAGGTGATAGTTTTTTTTAGTGTGACTCAATTACATTTTTATAGGTAATTTTAGTAGAGTAGTATTTGTATAAATTTAGAAATATAGTTAAAAAACTAAAGTGAAGTGATAAGAGATAGAGAAGAATTGTTTATGGGAAAAGTAAAGTAAAGTAAAAGAAAAAAGGAAGAAAGAGGGTGTAAGAGAAAAGTAAAAAGAAAGAAAGAGAGTGTAAGAAGAAAGAGAAAAAAAAGGAAGAAACAGAAAAGAAAAGAAAAGAAAAAGGAAAAAAGATAGTGTAAGAAAAAAAAGAAAGAAAAAGAGGGTAATGGCATTTTTGCCCTTAAATTAGATATGTGTCTTGTTCATAAAAAATCCAAATTGGTAATTTTATAGTAAGTTTGTTTGTATAGATAGATATTAGATAGATTATCAATAAGAGTATAAACAGATTTTGGAGAGAAAAATTAAAATTTTAAGGTGATAGTTTTTTTTAGTGTGACTCATTTATATTTTTATAGGTAATTTTAGTAGAGTAGTGTTTGTATAAACGTAGAAATATATTTAAAAAACTAAAGTGAAGTGATAAGAGAAAGAGAAGAATTGTTTGTGGGAAAAGTAAAAGTAAAGTAAAAAGAAAAAAGTAAGAAAGAGAGTGTAAGCGAAAAGTGAAAATGAGGAAAGAGAGTGTAAGAAGAAAGAAAAAAAAAGGAAGAAAGAGAAAAAAAAAGAGTGTAAGAAGAAAAAGAAAGAAAGAGAGGGTAATGTCATTTTTACCCTTAAATTAGATATGTGTCTTGTTAATAAGAGATCTAAATTGGTAATTTCATAGGAAGTTTGTTTGTATAAATAGATATTAGACAGATTATCAATAAGAGTGTAAGCAGATTTCGGAGAGAAAAATTAAAATTTTAAGGTGATAACTTTTTCCAAAAAGGTGATAGTTTTTTTTAGTGTGACTCAATTACATTTCTATAGGTAATTTTAGCAGAGTAGTGTTTGTATAAATTTAGAAATATAGTTAAAAAAACTAAAGTGAAATGATATGAGAAAGAAGAATTATTTATGGCAAAAGTAAAAGTAAAGTAAAAAGAAAAAATGAAGAAAGAGAGTGTAAGAGAAACGTGAAAAGGAGGAAATAGAGTATAAGAAGAAAGAGAAAAATGGAACAAAGAGAGTGTAAGAAGAAAAAGAAAGAAAGAGAGGGTAGTGACATTTTTATCCTTAAATTAAATATGTGTCTTGTTAATAAGAGATCGAAAATTAGTAATTTTATAGGAAATTTGTATTAGATTTCTAATTTCTAATGAAATCCAGCCTACATAATTTTTAGAATATTAAGAGAACAAGAATTAAAAGCACAAACAAGAAAAATAAAGGGGAAGAAAGCATCCAGGTCCATGAAATCAACCTTTGGTGAATGGTGACAACACAAGATCTGCAATTGCAGTCATGTCACTGCAAATATACCGTCACCGAACAACACCATACACCAATGTATGACGGAAAAAGCAAAATCTTTTGCAAGAAGATGCAGCGGTTTTGGTTGCAATGTTAGAGGGAGTAAAGAGGAGATGGGGGCGTGAAACACCTTATGATCCAGGTACTATCTACACGTTTCTAATTTTGTCACTTTAGGATATGCATTTCGAGTCATCTAGCATTTCTCAAGAAAATTAGAGAACAAAAAATGAGTTGTAAAATAGTGTTACATAGCAATTTGTAAGTAAAACAGGTTATCACGGTGGTGCACCCAACTTTTTAAACAGAGTACATAAGAATTTAGCTTCTAGGCTGTCTAAAAATACCAATCGTTGCATATAATAGTTACCACAAATGAAAATGTGTTGCGTAAAAGTATGAGAAAATAGTTTGTTAACCGTTGTGTAAATATTTAGGCCACACCTAGTTAGGTGTTGCACTAAAATAACTCAAAAACCGCGTGGTTGCAAACAAGCTCCCAAAATTGTGGCCTATTTTCATAATTTCATTTATGATTTATCTATTTGGTGGCTTTAAGTGAAAAATGGTGGTCTATTTGGAACTGGCAGCGTCCACCTACTTCATACCTAAAAAATTGTGACCAAACCCTGGCCTAAAGCTAAGGCAACGATTTTCTCATTTTTTGCCACGGTTTTGTTGGTTGTCTAATTCTTGTTGTAGTGTTTGGTTCTAAATTGGAGATAAGATTTAAAAGTTTAATTGGTATGCATTATTGATTGGTATAACATTTTTTACACCTGACAATTAATAATGATTCATACTATAAATGACATTCTATATAGTTGAGAGAAAACTCAATCATTTTTAATGACGTGGTAAATTATAGTTGATTGATGTAACATCCCCAAAATAATAGTTTCAATTATTTTAGTTGGCTATTTTAATTATGTTGGTTAATGAATAACTTAATTTCAATTTGATTAATTGTGGTTAAGTGAGTTAATAATTTATGGTCAAGGTTACTAATATGTGTGACATTGTGCATATTGTGTATTGACTTCTAAAATTAAATATGGATTTACGTGGGGACTTGTTTAGAAATTTGAGATAGAGTAAGGGTATAATGGTCAATTACCCCCACATCTCACACACTTAATGTTTAGTTGTTTTAAATAAAGAAAAGAAAAGAGAGGGTTGAGAAAAGAAAGAAGAAGTCGAGAGAAGAGAAGAAAGGAAAGAAAAGAAAGAAATGGAGAAAAGAGAGAGAGAAGAAGAGAAATCAAGAGAAAAGCTTGAGTTTTGTGAGAGGTTTTGTGTCAATTGAATCATCTCATCACCTACCTCTTTCCAAGGATGCTCATAGTTTCATGAAATTCATCACCAAGCTCTCTCTCCAATTGTGAACCCTAGAGAGAGAAAGGGAAGCTTTGATCAAGTTGGAGCTTATGAGGGTAATTAGTGCTCCATAGAAGCTATGTTGTGGATTAGGAAGCTTAATCACTAAAGTTTTGGGTCATTTTGAAGAATCTAGGGTTAGGGTTTCAAATTGGGGAAAGTGAAGAAATTGGGTGCTTAGGAGAATGGTTGATGCTTCAAGCTAGAAATTTCTTGCATGTTTGTGTGTTGGAATCGACAATCAAGGTGAGTTCTTCGATTAATTGAGTTTTCGTTTGATGTGTTGGTTGTTGGCTTGATGTTCTTCATGGTTGTGTTAGGATGAATGTTCATTGATTATTTGTGATTTGATTAATGGAAAGCCATAGTTGTGTTTGATTGTTGAAATTCATGACAAGTTGATTGTTTGAAGTGTTAACAACGTGATTGAATACTGTTGTTGTGTTAAAAATGGTGTTGGGCGAACCTTGGAACTATCGGAATAGCGAAATATACACGAAAACGAAAAAAAATTCAATGCTGTCAGAGGAGCACGACCCGTGCGCTTTGGAGCACGACCCGTGCGTCCCCTGCTGATACTCAAAAGCTGAAATGTTTGTTAAGCACGACCCGTGCGCTTTTGAGCACAAACCGTGCGTAGAATTCTGTCACTATTTTTAAAATGATTCCAAAGCTATTCCTTTTGGTTCCAAACTTCTCCCAAATTCATTTCTTAACCCTTCCCAATGATCATTGAACAAAGATATGTTATTTTTCAAGTCGTTTTATGTTGCAATATAAATTGTGTTATGTTAGGGTTTAATTATAAACCGAAGTATGACGTATCGCATCGTTTAAGTTTCAAGGTATAAAACGAGAAAGTTCATGTTATGGTTTGAATATAAATCGAGTAATTGTGGTATCGAGTGTGAACACAACCAAGTATCAAGTAATAGACCTAAGTGTCTAAGTTCAAGTAATAAGATGAAGGAATACGACCTTATGTCGAGTAATGGACTTAATGTCCGAGATAATAATAAAATATACCATGGGGATGACGATCCCGAGATTCTTGTAGCATACCTAGTGGAGGGGAGTCGTGAACCCGAAGCTAGGGCCCTAGCATTGTTCGGTATAGCTATACGGATTGGGGTTTCCGTTGAAATTGGGTATAGAATACCTAGCATTATTTCTCGGATTATGCTAAGCCACAGAAAAGATTAAAACACAAACATGAACAAGCCACAGACAAGAATAAGACATAGTCAAGAATATTCATAGACAAGGAAAACACCGAGAGAGGAATTGTGAGGGGGTGTGAAAGAACTCACTGAGATTTGTAATCTCACTGTTTTCATGTGGTGTTTTCAGATGTACAGGGTATAACAAAGCATACTGAGGAAGAGTAGAAGAGGCCTTAGCTACTCAGTTAGATGGAAGATCCGATTGAGATCTTTATGAGATATTGCTTCATTTCCCTCTCAAGTAGTATTTTATAACCTTGTCTTATAGTTGGACCATAGTCATGTTTATTTTATCGAATATGTACCTTCTGAGTACTTAATTCGGATTTGTATTTGAGAAATTTTTATCTCAAAGTTATGTTATGTGGCTTTAATCCGCTTTAGTTTAATTTGGTCCATTATTATGAGCAGGTTATACTCTGATTGTTTATGATTATGTTAATACTTTTATTTCACCTAGTTGTGAGTTTAAGGTGTTACAATTGACACGATAAAAAATCTTTGGCTAATTAAATATAGGGTAAAATATGTTTTTGGTCCTTACAAAATTGGGACCTTCTAAGTTTAGTCCATACATTAACGAAATAGGGCGTTTTCCTCCCTAACTTATTTTTCCGCTTTCATTATTAGTCCCTGACATTAAATAATGCTGACTGGACTAACATTTCTCTGATGTGTCATTTATAGATGACTTTTTTTATCCACGTGGCTTTTCTTTTATTTTAGCCACATGGTGCCACATCAATTAAAATGTCACCTAGACGACGGCAATTAAAATGCCACTACAACATTTTGACCCAAAGGCAACGCCTGAAAAGCGTTGGATAAAGCCAAAAAACCGTTGCCTTTACATTCGGCAACGGTTTTGAAACCGTTGTTTCTGCGAGAGTTGCCTAAACTATAGGCAACGGTTTTTTGTGACCAAAGGCAACACAAAACTAAAACCGTTGCCACTGGTAACTTAAACACAACAGTTTTGATTTTCAAGCAATGGCAACAGGCTGAAACCGTTGCCAGATATGACAACACTTAAAAACCGTTGCCTAATGTTTCAGCATACACTACAGTTCAAAACCGTTGCCATAGATACTAAAAATAAAAAAAATAATAGATACATGCACTCTATATACAGACCAACATACACTAAATTTGTCCTTTATTTTTTGTGATGACACATAAAATTACAAATCACAATAAATTGGAAAAAATTACCGAAAAAATTACCAATAAAATTCTAGAAAGCCCTATTAGTTAATGTATCCAATCAACTACGTAAAAGTCTAAAGCTCACAACGCCTATCACTGTTAAAAGCCAATTAATGAAGAAAACTAGTAATCCTTTTCTCTATTTAAATTGTTGTTTGCCAGTCATCCTCAATTGAGTGAGTCCACTTAAACAACCATTGTGCTTGTAGAGTAGTAACCAAGTGCATCTAACATGAGATTATTATGCTTATTCACTTCATTCCTTTTGATCTTTCTCCAAAAAAAACAAATAAGAATACTAAGTATGCTCCAAGTAGAAATAGAGAGGAAGTAAAAAAAATTGTTAAGAACTAGCAAATGCATTCATTCACAACTAGTTGATTTGATCATATTGTATTCATAGCAATCCCATTACAAACTACATCTATAAACAGACCAGAATATAAAAGGCTTATATTTTCAGGGTGTTTCTAAATTCTATTTGAAAATATTGTATTACAATCAACAATATTTGAAAATAATTTCAGTGTGTTTCTAAATTCTATCATTCAACACTTTAATTTTTATCACTTAATGTATAAAAGACTTCTATATAAATGGTATATTAGCATGTAATCTTCACATTAGAGCAAACAAACTAGCTAAATTGTTTCTCATATCGGTGCGTATGCATACACAAAAGGAAGCCCGTCTATGACATTAGGTTTGCTCTAATGGAAATCTACAAATTACAGGACACTGACAGACATAGCATCAGCATAATGACCAAACTAAAACATAATGATCCGAAGCCTTGACAAAACTAAAGCAATTCAAGGAGGTAAAAAAGCAATTTTTAAGCAGGTCATACAACTGATCAAGAGAAATGAGTCTTGACAAAACTAAAACATAATGACCAAGCTTTTTGGTACATAAATGACCATTAAAAGGTGCATAGTCTCTATTTATGGATTGGATTCAATAGATAAATCAAGGGGATAAACATACAAGAATTGGAGTTATCTGACTCAATCTCCTCTCTATTTTATCATCAAGTGGATAATTGTCAATAAGCTCCAATGAAAATTCCCCCACTTCACAAGGACTACAACTTGAACTAGAAGGTTTTATGTCATCAACTGCTCCATGGGTATAATCATTACTTGCATCTGTAAAATTTGATGCATTTAACCAAATTTATGCTAAAAGATAGATTTCAACTATAAAGAAGCACTCAGAAGCTTTGCGGATTCACTCATACCTCTGGAACAATAGTTTGTCATCGATATGTTACTCCAATCATATGCAGGCTCAGATGCATGGAAGTGTTCTTCATCTGCCTGTGAGTACCTTGAACACTCAGCAATCTCTAGCCATGAAAACTCTTCTCGAAGTGTCCGTGCAATGATCTCATCAACTATAATATGATACATATTAAAAACAAGGGTAAAATATGTTTTTAGTCCCTACAAAATTGGCTTATTCTAAGTTTAGTCCCTACATTAACGAAATAGGCGTTTTGGTCCCTACATTTTTTTTCCGTTTTCATTAATAGTCCCTGTCGTTAAATCCATCTGATTAGGCAACGGAAATGTGACGTGGCTGTTACACGTGAAATTTTTTTTATCTACGTGGTTTTTTTTATTTAGGGTAAAATATGTTTTTGGTCCCTACAAATTTGGGTCATTCTAAGTTTAGTCCCTACATTAACGAAATAGGTGTTTTGGTCCCTATCTTATTTTGCTGTTTTCATTATTAGTCTCTGACGTTAAATGTTGTTGATTGGGCTAACAGAATCATGACTGTACATGCCACGTGGACATTTTAATTGATGTGGCGTCCACGTGGCATGCTAACTCACATTTTTTATTACTTATATTTAATATTTAATTCAGTTTAAAATAAAATAATTTTTCAGCAACATAAAATAATATTTAATTGATGTGAGTTAGCATGCCATGTGGACGCCACATCAATTAAAATGTCCACGTGGCATGTACGGTCATGATTTTGTTAACCTAATCAGCAACATTTAACGTCAGGGACTAATAATGAAAACAGCAAAATAAGATATGGACAAAAACACCTATTTCGTTAATGTAGGGACTAAACTTAGAATGACCAAAATTTGTAGGGACCAAAAACATATTTTACCCTAAATAAAAAAAGCTACGTAGATAAAAAAATTCCACATGTAACAGCCACGTCACATTTACATTGCCTAATCAGATGGATTTAACGACAGGGACTATTAATGAAAACGGAAAAAAAATGTAGGGACCAAAACGCCTATTTCGTTAATGTTGGGACTAAACTTAGAAGGAGCCGATTTTGTAGGGACTAAAAACATATTTTACCCTAAAAACAAACTCAGAAAATAGAAGCATTTTAAGTGCTTAGAATCGGATATTGTTGTTATCATAAGATGCTCTGAGTGATTAAATGGCTAAAAATAAGCATTGCTTCCATGTTTCAATCTTCACACAAAATCAAATAAAAAAATAAGGAGCCTGTTTTCATATACCAGTTTAATTTCAGCCTTGAGGACAAGGCATGTTCTTCTAGGCAGGTATTGATTAGAGATTAGATTTTGGAAAAGGAATGAATTAAGATATAACATTCATTCCCCAGTACAAAGCACATATGCACATAAGTCATGGTTTAGAACCAGGATCTAATCTAAAAAGACTTATTACCTAGAAACTTAATGTGCCACATTTTTATCATCAAAAAGCATGCTACTAAATGACCTGGTATGACCTATTAGCTTACTTAACAGCTTTAATGAAGATAAGCTTTTTCAATAAAATATTGAACTCTTTTACTCCCTCAATATCACTCAATGGTTGTATCAAAAAAGAAATTGACTTACAATAAAAAGATTCCTAGAATTCAAGCGGTATGTATATGTACAGTGTCAAAAAAAGATTCCTAGAATTGAAACAATAGGAAGTACTAGTAAGGTTACAAGTATAGCTACAATATCCATCTGATTATCCTAAATTCCCTTACTAAACTTGCACACAAATGAGAAGCTCAAGCCTGTCTAGACCAGCAGTGAGCAGACATGCATTAGAAACCAAACGTGGAAAAGGAAAATAACAAGTGAGAATATAACCTGCAGTTCCATATTATTAGTACTCTCATCCCATTGACCAACAAGATAGTTGGCATCATACAAGAAATGGTAAACTGGAACAACATGGATTACAGAACTCACTTGCAGATTTCTATTTAAGCTGAACAACAATAGGGAAAATAATCTAGAACATAAAGATTTCCTTAATATGCAAATAAGTAGGTCTCCAGTTGAATTTACTTTTTATGTTGTTTAGGAATTGATTAATAATATTAAAATAGAAAAGATTGAATCGAATAGTAAACAAAACCCCCAAACCCAAAAAAACAAAACCCTAAATTGAAGATAAAAAAGATAGATGTAAACAAAACCCTAAATTGAAGAAGAAGATAGATGCAGTGAAACCCCCAAAACGATGAACAGTAAAAAATGAGTCAATAACAAAATCGAACCAGGAGAGGGACGAACCAGAGAGAGGGAAACGAACCTGAAGCTTGAAATCGTTGATAGCTTGAAATCGTTAGATGGTGGAACGATTTAAAGGGTGGAGCGATTTCTGGTTCTGAGTGTTTTTGCGTTTCTTGAGAGTGTTTTTGCGTGAGAATGAGTTGCGAGGGAGACGAACTTGAGTGTTAGGGTGTTTTGTTTTTTTGTTTTTTTGGTTTAAGTTTATTTTTGTTTGAAAATTTTTTGGTTTGGCAAAAAAATTTGGGGAATCAGAAAACACGCTATTATTTGGGTGATTCTAGGATGAAAGAGCAAATTAAATCTTTCACCGGTGAAATACTAAAATTGACCATTGGATGTAGTATAAAAATTCATCAATGGTTGAGATTTAATATTGGTTGATTCAATCTTAACCATTCATAGCATTTTAAACAATATCCAACGGTCAATTTTAGTGTTTCACCGGTGAGAAACTTAATTTGCTCTCTCACCCTAGAAGCACCCCTATTATTTAGCGCTTAATTTTTTTTGTTTTTTAATAATTTTTCATATGGCAATGTTTTTGAACCGTTGGTTAAAGCTTAAACAAAAAACCGCTGCGATAGACCTTATGGGAACGGTTTTGAGCCATTGCCATTTAAAAAAAATTAAAAAAAAAATGAATCGGCAACGGCTTCAAAAAAGCGTTGCCATTGTTGCCTAAGGGAATGGTTTTTTTGACGTGCCAATTTTAGGCGTTGCCATAGGGTACAAATGTTGTAGTGGGCCTCTACGAAAATAGTGAAGATCTGATCACCATGGAAGTAAATTAAATGAAATTGAGGGAAGGATTTGGAAAAGAAAAGATTTGGTGATTTAGGGTTTGAGTATGGAAGATGATGGTTTGGGGAAGATGATTGAGGAAATAAAAAATTAATAAAATAGAAAAGCCACGTGGAATGCCACATGGTGCCACATCAATTAAAATGCCACCTAGACGACACCAATTAAAATTCCATAATGTAGGGACTAAACTTAGGTCCCAATTTTATAGGGACCAAAAACATATTTTACCCTTAAATATATATTTGATCTCTTCAAATATACATTTGATCGAGTTTATTCCCTATAAAAAAAGTTTTAGTTTAGCCCCTACAAAAACAAAACGTATCTTGTTTGACCCATCTAATAGCTTCTTGTTCAAAAAAAGTGAAGTGGCAAACAAAGATGTCGTCAACAATGACGCCAATGCCACGTGTCAACATATTATCGAATGGTTGTGCCACGTACCACTGGCATGCGCTGTCACCACTCCACGTTAGCACTGCCACGTGGCATTGACATGCCACATTATGGACCAATAAATATCTGCCACGTGGAATCTTGTTACCACTAAGTTCAAGGATAAGACTCCTAATTAATAAGTAGCCTTACCCTTGGAAAAATGATCAGTCCAAGGTAGGGCTGGACAAACATGAATGGCCCGCCCTGAAATCCGACAAGGCCGAAGCTATAGTGATAAATACGGGCGGGTAGGTTCGGACGTCGGATGCGCAAATATCGAAATTCGGTTTACACAGGGTACAGATGGGCGGATGCGGTCCATTGATTTAAACCCAAAGTTAACCGAAACCGCCCGATTAAGAGAACCAAATACCACCGCACACATTTATTTTTGCACTGCCCAACAACTTTAAACACTACAACTCGTTTAATTTTCTGACACACGTTTTCTATATCATCATTCTGATTTTCTCTCACATAATAACCCCCCACTTCCTCCCATTTGTTCTCTCTCTTCTCACAACTCCATCTTCTCATTTCCCATTTGTTCTCTCTCTTCTCACATGTTTTCCTGATTACTCATTTCCCATTTCTTCTCTCTCTCTCTCTCTTCTCAACTCCATTTTCTCTCCAAAGCTTTCATATTTTCTGAAAAAAGAAAATAGTTCTCTTTGTTGCAGCTTCTCATCCTCTACGACGAAGGCTACGGTGGTGGCGACGGTGAAGGATACGACGACAACGAAGGCTACGGTGACAGCCTCAAAGCACTCTGATTAAAAAGATCTTTCCCAGTTAACATGTTTTCTCTCTGTAAATCAGATCTTTTCCAAGTTAACATGTTTCTCTCTTTAAATCAGTTGTTCCTAAATGTAAATCGAATATATGAGTAAAAAGACCCTCCCTTTCATATGATTGTATGTTTACCTTGTAAAAAGTAAACATTTTTATGTTGAGATTTGAGTTTTCTTTTTAAGAAATACGTCTTCTTTTATTTGTTTGCAAGTTTTGATTTTTTCTGTTGTTGATTCAACCCGTAACTACCCAACCGAGTAACCCGCTAACCCGCATAACCGAATCCGAAAAACTGATTCAAATTTTGGGCGGAAATGGGTCTAGGTTTTGAGACCGCAGATTGGGCCGGTTCGGTGGTTTTGGGCTGAACCCGCCCAAACCCGCCCGTTGTCCAAGCCTAGTCCAAGGTTAAGGATAAGACTCCTAATTATGCCATTTTTTGAAACTGAACAAAAAAAAATGTAAAATTAAAAGGTCATAAATCAACTCTTGCCACATTAGATGCTTGGTTTTTTTTTTGGTATAAACCGAATATCTTCTACGCGCAATTGTAGAGACTAATCATTCGAGCCGGGTATTCTCTCGATTGCCGATAAGAGAAGAGGTTAGAAGTTATTTTACACTTTCATTTAAATTGCTTGGTAGCTATCCATCGTTTATATTATTTTTAATAATCTTTTCGCAGGATGGCATTAATAATTTAATATATTATTTTCACTTTCATTTAAATTGCTTGTAAATTTGATCAAAACTTTGTACATTAATGACAGTTCTCATGTGTATAGGTTGATTGAACAAGGCTTGAAAAGCTTTCAATGCATCATTATTGTGCGATGAACAATGACTCTCTCCAACATGATTAAGAAAACCGCAACTCTTCCCGGCATTGACCTTTCTCCATGCTTCAAATTCTTTTGGCTTAAATACAGTTTTGGTCCCCCTATTTTGACCAATCCACGATTTTGGTCCCTAAAGTTTTAATTTGACGATTTTGGTCCCCCTATTTTCCCAATTTGAAAAATCAAGGTCCCCCACCCCAATTTTGACTCAGTTTGACTGACTGATCCTACGTGGCAGCCCACGTGGACTGCCACGTAGGCACACCCCCCCACCCCACCCCCACCCCCCACCCCTTCTTCTTCCTCGCTCCCCCTCCCCCCACCCCACCGTGACCCCTCCCCCACCCCCACTGTTCCTCTCCACCTCCCCCCATCGCATCTCCCCACCCCCCATCGATCTCCACCTCCCTCTCTCTCTCGCTCACCGTGACCCCTCCCCCACCCCCCATCGATTTCCCTCTCTCTCTCGCTCACCGTCGCTCTCTCTCTCCTTCGCATCTCACCGATCGCTCTCGCTCGCCGTTCTCCGCTCGCTCTCGCTCGCCGTTCGCCGCTCGCTCTCCGTTCTCTCTCCGCGTCTCTCTCTCTCTCTCTCTCTGCGAACTCTGGGGGTGGGGGAGGGGTCACGGTGGGGTGGGGGGAAGAGGGGGAACAGTGGAGGGTGGGGGTGGGGGGTGGGAGGGGGAACAGTGAAGGGGGAGGAGCAACGGGGAGGGGGGTGGGGTTGGGGTGGGGTGGGATGGGGGTGGGGTGGGGTCGGTGGTGGGGGGGTGGGGTGGGGTGGGGTCGGTGGTGGGGGGGAGGGGGGGTTCACGAGGAAGAAGAAGGGGTGGGGGTGGGGTGGGGTGGGGGGTGGGGGGGTGGGGTGGGGGGTGTGCCTACGTGGCAGTCCACGTGGGCTGCCACGTAGGATCAGTCAGTCAAACTGAGTCAAAATTGGGGTGGGGGACCTTAATTTTTCAAATTGGGAAAATAGGGGGACCAAAATCGTCAAATTAAAACTTTAGGGACCAAAATCGTGGATTGGTCAAAATAGGGGGACCAAAATTGTATTTAAGCCAATTCTTTTATAGTAAAAATGTCAGCTCCAAGATGGCCACTTGAATTTTTGCTAAACAAGTAACAAAGCAAACAATAAGCATCATCCTTAGTCAGAAGAGAGTACTCTAGCCATGAGTGGAAAAATTTGAACTAAGATGTTTGAAATCGCCTTGGATGCTTATCTCCTTTGAGGGGATACTTTTCAACTTGATATTTATAAGGACCTCAATTTTGATAAGCTCTTTGAACTTCATCCCTTTGAATTACCGGATATTTCCATAATTAGGGGGCGCTTTCCGGGTCCGTTGGGCCACCCGCTATCGGGCTAATTGGGTCATGCTCCAGTTATCTAGTCCTGGGCGTGAGGGGATGTGTTAAGAGTCCCATATCGGATGTGATATGGCCTAAAAAAGAGTTTATAAGTGGAAGACATCCCTCACTTTACAAGCCGATTTTTTTGGGTTGAGTTAGGCCTAAACCACATTCTAAGACACAGGGCAACAAAATGAAGGTTCTGTTACAAGTTACAAGTTCTGCTACTCAAATCCTATGTGTAACTCAACTCCAATCATAAAATGTTAAACACCACTTATTAAGGCAACGATAGTGGATGTTCGATGTTACTTAACCGCGTAGGAAAATGTGGTGTGCGATGTGGGAAGAGGAAATGTGCTACGCCGTTGCGTTGATGTGTAGAAGTGGAAATGGAGCGTGTCAAAATTTCGAACTCGAAATGGGAAAGAAACTTTTGTTGATTGTGAGAACTGAACAATCGTTCAACTATCTGTACAAGAGGGAGGATTCCCTTAAATACAAAATAGAATCAGCTAACTGTACAACTAACTTAAGGAGTTTGTTACAAATGATTAACTAGCTTAATAACTGATTTTCTAACTAATTCTAGAGTGTCTAATACCCGCCACCTCAAGATGAAGAGTAGATATCTACCCATCTTGGAGACAATAGCAGTGAAGAGCGGGCATCTTAGTGGTTCTGCGAGTTGTTCTTTGGATGGGATGTGGACCAATTTCAAAAACTTAGATTGCACATATTCACGTATGAAGTGAAA
The DNA here is from genome assembly GCA_039519185.1 of Astragalus membranaceus. Classification (NCBI taxonomy): domain Eukaryota; kingdom Viridiplantae; phylum Streptophyta; class Magnoliopsida; order Fabales; family Fabaceae; genus Astragalus; species Astragalus membranaceus. The sequence goes on from CM076849.1 coordinate 18,986,663, forward strand.
ATCAGTTGCAATGTGTTTGGACCTTTCATTAGATGTAGGATTGTGAGCCATTTGGATAGTTGATTTGCTATCACAAAATACTACGACACTCGTGATGGGGAGCTCAAAAACTTGAAAAAGTTGTTGCAGCCACAATAGCTCTAAAGAGAGGATTGTTGTGTGGTTGCTTTGTAATATCTCTGAGCAATGCCTAGTGAATTCAATTTCACATCGGTCCCTTCTCTCCGGTTTGGCTCTGTGTGTTATGTGGCTGGCACGAAACAATGTCGTCTTTTCGAACCAGACTTCAACTCCGGAGGCGATATATTGGTCAATCTAGAAGCAGATTTCTGCGACCCTTCAGGCGAAGGGGAAAGAGGCTACTCTCTAGTTGAGGGGTAGTCGTGCTTGTGTTAGGCGTAATAGGAGGTGGTGCTCGCCTCCCTTGGGTTTTGTCTCTATGTTGCGATGGTTCGGTTGCAAATGGTGGGGACTTTGTTGGTTGTGGTGTTGTTGTTCGTGGTGCTAATGGTAACTTATTATTTGGGTTTTCTCAAAAACTTGACAAGTGCAGTGTGTTGGAGGTCGAAATATTGGGTAGTTACCATGGAGTGTACCTCACTTGGGGCAATGGATACCGGAAAATTGTGGTTCAATCAAAACCAATGACCACTATTAAGTTATTGCGTGCTCTTGAGTCTCATTTGCATCCCTACTACGCCCTTATACATGGAACTAAAGAAGTGAAGAATGAAGCTTTTGTGGAATGATAACATTTAGATTGGGAAGGGGATCTTCCTGCAGATTTGTTGGCTACAGAGAGTATTTTTATGGGTTCAAATTGTAATGTTTTTGATGTGCTTTCTCACTTTTAAGGGAACCGCTTGATGATGACTTGATGGGCATTGTAGTGCCTGGTGTATAGTGTTGTTTGACTCTTGGGGGTTTAGCCTCCAATTGTTTCTACAAAAAAAACGTTCAAATTAACAGAAAATATTAACAATTTTATGATTTAACATGAATTACAAAATTTAATATAGTAATTATAGTAATTAAATTTTATTTATATTTATTTAAATATGCCGATTTGGTAGACCTAAATGACTTTTTTCATTGTCTATAGCCCTATCTTTTTAGCTACATAGGCTTTTAAAAAGCCTTAACCTAATCTGTTTAAAGAAAAGCCTATCTGACCTAGGCCTAACGTAGGTTGGGCCGTAGGCAATGGCGTATCTAGGACCTTGGTCCAGGGTGGTCAGACGATTTAATTTAACAATTAATATATATCATTGTGTAGAAATTTTTTTACAACGTCAGTCAATCACGAAACAATACATCATAAAAGATGTTTGACTTTATCTCATTAGACAAATAAAGTTGGTTGGAGTAGCTAAATAACATATTATTGGGGTAGCTAAATTTAAAACATACCTAATTATCCAAATACATCTATTATTTTTGGATAACCAAAACTACTCCATAGTTACACTACCGACCGCTCCTGGAGCTACAATAGGAAAGAGTAGCTAGGAGTAGAAAGATAAAAGTAGTAGCAGGATGTCAAAAAATAAGACTAAGAGTGTTAATATATATATATATATATATATATATATATATATATATATATATATATATATATATGGCTAAATTATAGTTTTGGTCTCCCTATTTTCAAAAATTCAGACATTTGGTCCCCCTATTTTAAAACTCAGACATTTGGTCCCCCAATTTTAAAAAAACAAATACATTTAGTCCAAAGAGAGACCAAATGTCTTTGATTTTTTAAAATTGGGGTACCAAATGTCTTTGATTTTTTAAAATTGAGGGACCAAATGTCTTTCATTATTAGCCATAAAAAACTGAAAATTCCTCTTGGGACTAAATGTCTTTGATTTTTTAAAATTGAGGGACCAAATGTGAGTTTTAAAATAGGGGGACCAAATGTCTGAATTTTTGAAAATAGGGGGACCAAAACTATAATTTAGCCTATATATATATATATATCTTATCTCATCTTATATATTATAAACCATGAATGACAGACACATCACCAGACACAAAATAATATGTCATTGATGACATATTTCCACCTCACCCGTTTTTGACAACTTGGCATCTGACTCATCCTCCATTAAATACGAAATCTCATCTCTTAATTGGCTTTAGAAGTGTCATAACTTCAAAACCGAATTTTATTAATACAACAATTAAAACCGTGAGTCATCATTGACTAACAATTATGGAAACGTTTCATGCTAATGTTGTGACAATTAATGGTCTATTGAATGCATATATCACATATAGAGTCCACATCCATTCATTTAAAGAAACAAATTCATGGTCAACACCTCTATTTTAGTAATTTGGATTTATTGTTAATTGATACGCGTGTTTCCCACTGTTTCCTAACTTTCAGCTTAAGATTTATCTATAAGGGTGTGGTGTACCTAATGACTAGCATGGCTGTTGCGGCCAACCTGGGTGAGTATCGATCAACTAACCATGCTTGGAAGCTTCTCTTTAAGAGGATCTGTCATAAGGAGAGTGGACATCAGTTTAGTCCCTCCATACGTTTACACATTCACGCTGCCGGCAGACATGCCGACTTAATTACAAGAAGTTGTTGAACTAATGGTGTGTTTGGTAGCCATGAAAACCTAGAGAGAAAAAGAAAAGGAAAGAAAAGTAAGAGAATATACCATTTTCCTTTGTTTGGCTGCCTTATAATAAAATAAGAAAGAAAGAATAGTTTTAGTGGGGCCCATTTTGAGATGAATATTATGGGAAAACCCAATTTTTTATGTAAATGACATTTTTAACCTTGCACTAAAATTAATGTGTTGCAATAAAAAAATATATTACTTTTTTATTAAAGGTTAATTTTGTCATTTTCAACATATACACTTTTCTTATATCTTATTTTTTCTCCTATCAAACAAGGGAAGAGAAACATCTCATTTTCTACTTAAATGTGCATTAATAATAATAATAATAATAGTAATAATAATAATTTCAAATGAAAATTGGTATGACAGCAAAAAAAAAAATTCAACTTTAATTTGGTCAAATTTTTTTTTCCAACTTTAATGCGTTTTATTTAATATCCGAAATATCACAGAATTAATTTGCTTCATGTAGAATAATTAGTCTAGATTGGCATATGATTGCTGTCATAGAGTTAATGTAGAATAATTGAAATTTGAATTTGTATTAATAGGTATTATAGCAGTAATTATAGCATTTCAAATAATTTAAATTTGAAGTAGAGTTATACATTTAAAATATCAAATGAATTTTTCCAAATTTTTTTGTTTAAAATATTATTTCAAATTCAATAAAATTGCAATGTAAAATTATACAATTAATACACAATTATTTAGATGTATACAAAAAAACTCCTTTAGTTTGTATGACCCTTATTACCGAAATTCAAATTTCAAAATATATATTCAATCGCATTGAAACATTTTCAATAAATATAGTAGTACAAAAGCCTGATGTCATCATAAGAAAAATTTTCAGATTTTTATCCAATACATTTTTAATACTATTACTACTAATCACTTTATCAGGGTTCAGAAAATATCACGTAGTTACTTTAGTTCTCTTATGTGGTTTTAAATGGTATTCCATTTTGTGTAACTCTTGATTAATTAGTCTAGATTAAGAGGAAAGAACCCAAATGTTGTTTGATGAAACCAATGTCATTGCTACTACATTTTTGTCGAAGGACAGATCTTTGGATGTGAGAGGAGAGATTGAAAGAACCTAAGAGAATAGAAGAAATCGAATGAGGAATAACACATTAGTCTTGCATGAAGCTAATTAACTTCATGTTTAAATTAATGGTTAAGTTTTCTTTTCAAAATTGTTTGATATAACTCGACACTTATTTTCATTATTTTTAATTTAGTGAAAAATGATTTCAAAAAAATATGCATTGCTAGAAGAATTACGCCTGTATTTGTCATTGTTTCCTTCATTTCCATGTATCTTAACTTCACTTTTTCTGTAACCACAAGAATCACGCCTTTATGATGCGTTATCTACTTCTACAAGTACAATCGCAAGTAAACATCCCACGACTAATGTGTAGACCTCGAGTCTTCATTTACGGTTTTTCCAATTTGGTCTAAGTTTTTACTTTTTCGAAAAATGTATGTATTCGGCTTGAATTTGCAATCACGAGAAGATCGTTTCTACTTGCAATTTTCGTATGGGTAGACATTTTCGTTTTTGGCTCATACATCATGATATTCACTTAATTGTGTTTGCAGGTGAGAAAGGAAACAAGTTTTGTCTTTTCTCAATCATTTGGAGAATTATATTTCAACATGGAGATGTATGTATTAATGTAGATGTTTATAATTATCTAATTGTTACATTCGAATAAATGAGTGTGTGTACAATTATAAGATACCGTAGGGACAGAGACCGAGGAGAAATTCCCTCCACGATCAATTTGGGGATGGGGACCGGAAGCCAGTACTATTACATAACTATACAGAGTATTTTTCAAATTAAATTCAATATTTTTATTTCGTTTACAAAAATATTAAAAAATAAGTTCAAATGATATGTATACCCGTGGAGCGCACGGGTCATACAAACTAGTATATATATATATATATATATTGGTAAACCAATGTATCCTCCACGGTGACTGTGAAGACTAATCCTTCGAGGTATCTGAGATCCATTTAAGGGGTTGACCACTCCCAACAAATGTTTTTTCCATACGCACCGGCTAGGGATCGAACCCAGGACCAAATGGTTAAGGGACTCAGGTATCTACCACTTGTGCCACATCATGTTGGTAGTGTCAAAATATTTTTTTCATGGGGGCATTGATGCAAAATTTTAAATTTGAGGTTGTGCAGCTGCACACCTTGACATATATGTAGGTCCTCCCCTGTTCGTAAGTCCTTTTAGTCGGGTTAACCTATTCTTAGTCGGATTCGGTTTAGGTGCATGCAGTCAGATTGCTTGTGCAGTCAAGCAGTCGGGTAGTTGAGAACCATCCGACCAGGTTTTAAAGTTGGTTTATTAATTAAACAAAAATAAAAATTGCTATTAAAATCTAATCCGCCTGATCTTAATCATACGGTTTTTTTCTGATAAATGATGTTAGTGGGAGAAGGTGGAATGTTAATTTCCTATATTTGAACTCACGACCTTTTATTTGGACTCATTTGATGCACTTTTTCGATATCTCTTATTACGAATACCGACTCCTTGAGTGTACGGGAAGTCCGGCCGCATTAAATCCAACTCCATTCTCATCCCTTATTACGGATAAATTTTGCGAATATTCTTTGATGGACATGAGGACCCAGCAAAGTTGAATTCTTATAAGCCATGGTTGTGTTTGTTCCGTGTAATTGTAAAGCTGTATACACCAAACAAACACCACCATGACACTTGTATTTTACAAAAGGCTTAATTACAGTTTTGGTCCCCCTATTATGACCAACTCACGATTTTGGTCACTAAAGTTTTAATTTGACGATTTTGATCCCCCTATTTTCCCAATTTGTAAAATCAAGGTCCCCCTCTTAATTTGGTCAAAATTAAAACTGAGTTTGACTTTCAATCCTACGTGGCAGTCCACGTAGACTGCCACGTAGGCAGCACTGTTCATCTCCCTCTCTCTCACAGTCCTCTCCTCTCTCTCACAACCCTCTCCTCTCCCCTCACCGTGACCCCCTCCCCCCACCGTGACCCCCCTCGTTTTCCCCTTCCCCTTCGCACCTCCCCTCCCCCCTCACCTCCCCTTCCCCTCCGCATCTCTCTCCCCCTCTCTAGTTCACTCTCTCTCGTCGCTCTCCCTCTCTCGTCACTCTCTCTCTCTCCTTTCTCTCCCCCCTCTCTGGTTCGCTCTCTCTCGTCGCTCTCTCTCGCCATTCTCTCTCTCTCGTCGCTCTTCCTCTCTCGCCGTTCAGATCCAGATCGCAGAGGAGGGGGAGGGGTTCACGGAGATCGCAGAGGTGGGTGGTGGCTGTGGGTGGTGACGGTGAGGGGGGAGGGGAGGTGCGAAGGGGAAAACAAGGGGGGGTGACGGTGGGGGGAGGGGAGGTGCGAAGGGGAAAACGAGGGGGGGTGACGGTGGGGGGAGGGGAGGTGCGAAGGGGAAAACGAGGGGGGGTCACGGTGGGGGGAGGGGAGGGGGGGTCACGGTGGGGGGAGGGGAGGGGGCTGTGAGAGAGAGGAGAGGGCTGTGAGAGAAAGGGAGATGAACAGTGTTGCCTACGTAGCAGTCTACGTGGACTGCCACGTAGGATTGAAAGTCAAACTCAGTTTTAATTTTGACCAAATTAAGAGGAGGACCTTGATTTTACAAATTGGAAAAATAGGGGATCAAAATCATCAAATTAAAACTTTAAGAACCAAAATTGTGAGTTGATTATAATAGGGAGACCAAAACTGTAATTAAGCGTTTACAAAACTAACCCCTATTATTTGACAAGCGACAGATAATAATAGCCAACAATATCTCCCCACCCGTTAGACGTGATGCACCGTTACACGTCACATAATAATCTACACCGTCAATAGAAGTAATCTTTCTGCTATTCTTCCCTTCTCTGTGAATTTAGATCTAATTCTTCTTCAATCTCTCCTACGATTCTCGTGAAGGGATTTGTATGGATCCGATCAAGATCTACGCGCCGATGGTGGTTTGTATAGGTATGCTGCAGTTTATTTTCGCTAAAGGCTTTGCCTTAGTTTCAATCGATTTATTTTCCTTCGTTTGCATTTTTTTATGTTTCTGACTTTGTTATCATCTTCATATTTTGTAGATCTTTCATAGATCTGAAGCATGGTGTACTATATTTGTATGGATCCGATCAAGATCTACAATCCGATTGTGGTTTTGCATAGGTATGCTGCAGTTTATTTTCGCTAAAGACTTTACCGTAGTTTCAATCGATTTATTTTCCTTCGTTTGCATTTTTTTTTTATGTTTCTGACTTTGTTCTCATCATCGTTTTCTGTAGATCTTTCATATATTTGAACCATGGTGCGCTAGATGTGCGGTACAGAGGTTTGCGCTTCCTGTTCGTCTTACTTTTGGAGTCTGTTGTGTAGATACACGGATCGTCTTGCCTATGCCAGGATCTTGAGGAATGTTTTTGCAGGTATCATGGAAGAACGCTGATTATGACGTAGATCTCGTGATTGATTCTTGATCGTTAAAGAGTCTCTTCATCGTGTTTGGTGCAAGATTCCAGTTTCTACATGTATTGCAGATGTCGGATTTTGTAACTTTAGTATATCATAGGAAGCCAGGGGGGATATATGTGGATGTAGGAGATTTCGGGACTATATACTTTGATACGCTGAGCGTGTTGAGGATTTAGTCCTGAGTGATCTTGTCATCCGGCCTTTGCCATGTCAGGTGCGCTTGCATGGCAGGTCAAAAAATTAATGAAAAAAAGTTTTATTGGTTTTGGGGGGAGATCGCACGGGAATTATCCGGGATCTCTCCCTCGCGTGGTGTCTGCGTTTCCCTTTTCTTCGCTCTTTATTATTTCTGATCTGTCGCTCCACTTTCCGTATCACAACTCGGCACACGGATACATCAGAAGATTTGCTTCAACTCCATAACAAGGTATTACTTAACCAGTCTTAATTCAAAAGAATTGTCGTTTTTAATGTCACAGGTCTACATTTAAATCGTTTAGAAGGGTAATTTTTATCCATAACCTAAACCAAGAACTAGTAATTACATGGCATATCCATGGTTACTCGATCTTATGTTAATTTTACCTACGGCGTGTTGGTTCACTAATCGGGTAATTGTTCAATGAAGTTCTACTGTCTCGCAATTTTGTAAGGTAAATGAGATGTTTTATTTAATTAAACTTTTATACATTATAAATCGTATCATTCTTCTATGCTCCCTCCTTGGAGAGACGTCAATCAAGAAATTGAAATCTATGTGCATTTCTAATTCGATGCTGAGAATGGTAAAGTTTTTTGGTTATATATTTATTATTTTTGTTCTACTTAATATCTTAATGAATTTCGTTGAGATGTGATTCCAACGCAAATCCTCTTTGCACTTCATTTGTAAGAATGTTTCAGCTACGATTGTTACCACTTGTAAACCTCAAAGAAATGCTTCGAGCGGTCTATTTGAAAGTAGACATTGTCCGGGATGTCACTGTGTAAATTGATGGAACTATTCTGGAGCTGTCAGCCTTATCTAATGTGAAGAGGTATTTTCTTTGTGAGGACTTTGGTTTCGTGAGAGCATTAAGCAGCGACAATTTCTATGTCAGAACTCAGAAGGGCCAAGCTTCTCAGGAAATTCTGTTGATGCGTGAAGATTCTGATTTGTCAATGTTAGAATGCGGAAGGGCCAAACTTCTGAGGAAATTCTGTTGATGCTTGAAGTTTCTGATTTGTGCCTCCTCGAACTAAGGTGAAAACAATTTCGGCTTCTTTTGTGCAACCCCGGTGAAATTTATAACACTCAGTTGGTGAACTATTAATTTTTTTGGTTGTTTATTCTCTAAGGTTACGGTTATTTTTGTTTAGCTATTCCACAAGTTCATTTGGTATATTTGTGTTTAATTGGCGTTGGAGGATTCCGTATTTAGTGGTCTAACAATTTTTATCGACGGTTTATATATTTGATTTGATGTTATTTCCATCTGGAACTGTTTATATAGTCGATAAACTTTGAGCCTAAGAATGTGATTGCTCTAGATAACTCTGTAGTGTATTGTTTGTTTTCTATGTACAGCTTTTCTTCTCGGTGAAGAAAAGGATTGGTCCAACACTAACCAATTTTATTATGTGTTTATGATATTGATGATGTCAAATAGAAGGAGTTGCAAGAAGGAAGTTTAGGGTTTATTTTGCAGTGATCAACTGGGAGGTCATGGCGTTGGGAAATTTTATTGATTGCCTTCTAAATATTTAGATTGCCTTCTAAATATTCATTTAAATTTAAAAGTAGATTTTTCAACCAAACTTCTTGATTGATTTGTAGAAATCTGTTTTTTTATGATGATTTGATTTCATTTCAATTTTAAATTAGATTTTAAATATTTTGGATGACGAACTTTTTTATTTAGGTTGTGAAATTCTTGTATAAATATAAATTGCAAACAATTTTGTAGTAATAATTGTCTCCAAGAAAACTGTTTGTGTGTCTACTCCTTGGTGAAATGAGTTGGCGGCATTCGAATCATTTTGATACATACACTTCTTTAAAATTGAATTGTGAAACTTCTCCAAAACACTGGTTCTCCATTGATAGTTTGTTTATTAGGGATTAAGTTATAGTTGAGAGTTATTGTGTGCATCTTCAAAAGGAGTACTCTTTGGCAAACCAGGGCATTATTGAATTTTAATCTTAACAAAATATAACTTTCACTTATTTTGCAGTTTCAAGATTAGTTTTCCGTGATTTTTTTTGTATTAAAAGTGTGTAATGATTGCATATGTTCTTTAGTTTTTTAGACAATATGTCAACATAATATGTTTCGGTTAAATGTAGTTTTGATTTCCATTTATCGATTCATATCAAATGATGTGGTGTTGTTTTTGTAGTAAAATTTTCTTTTCAGCTTGTTCATTAGTGATTGTTTCCACCGCACACTCTAATAAACATGGCCCGCGCTAACTTTTGAACTAATTTTGAAGATGGATATAGCTTTGTTCCGTGATTTTATGGGGTAAAAATAAACAGGACCTGTTTGTTGTCTGCTAAACTAGTTAACTATAGCGAGTTCTTGCTGAATTTATAGGATGTGTTTTCATGATAGGTCTGTAAGCTCAAAATGGTAGAGCGCTCAGAGCATTTAGATTTTGATTCGATCTCTGGGAGGATGGTGGTTCAAATCCACCCGGATCTGCTGTTTGTTTTTTAGCAGTTTGAAAATTTGAAATGAAATTTTTACTTGTTTTTGAGATGGCGGTTTCTATTCGATCCTGGAGATGATGACATCTAACTCTTACGTTGATGTGGCGGTAGAAGCCGTCAACTGGAAAAAGGTCGTCATAGGCAGTTACAAGATGTAGAGGGTAATTAGAGATGATTGGGAAAGTTCAAGGGACTCTATAAACGGTACAAGTGACCATGTACCGTTTCAAATGAGAGCATCAAAGTAACCACATTCTGCCCGTGAGTGTTTGGATGCTGTGAATGCACCCTTTGGTTTGAAATTTTGGTTTTGGGACCGTGTCACCATTTGATGGGTTTGGTTGGTAGGCGTATTATCTGCAGAGTGGTTAGAAAAAGGTGCAATAGTAGGGATGGAATGGGTTGTGCAGGAAACCTCTCACGCTGGGTTGAACATAGATAGAATGGTCTCCGCTGTTTGATGTGTTGTAGCTGTGGGTCGAGGTTGTGTTGGAGTGGTATGGTGGTATCACTGGTATGGGAGACTTGATGTTGAGAGTTGTTGGGGAAGGCCGTGGGTTGTGACTTGTGATTGATTAGTGAGGGAAGCATAATTAGAGTCAAAATCCAAAGAAAAGAATTGAATTCATTTTTTTGGAAAGATAAGATAAAGGAAGGAATTAATTTAATAAGATATTTATTATTATTATTATTATTATTATTGTATTTTGTACTTTATGATTTTTAAGAAATATTATAAATATTTTTGCTTATTATTTTCTATTAATAAATATATATATATATATATATATATATATATATATATATATATATATATATATATATATTGTATACTCAATATATAGAGTATAGAATATATGATAATATGTGCATAGAATTTGACAGGTCTGGAGGTGAATGTTGATAGGATCATAACAGAGATAAGCATATTAGTAACCGATTGATTGGATAAGTGGCTGTGCAGAAGGCATAATGTCCAAAACTCAAGTGGAAGTTTGGCCATGTATGATCAGAAAGGCTCTTCAAGTTTCTACTACGTGTCAGTGACGACGCCTTTTGCATTTAACTCAATTGTGTGTGGGGGGGGGGGGGGGGTTGAAGTGAAGTGAGATATGCCATTTTTACTAAGAAATGAAGAGTTTTACAAATTCACCCCATTGTCTGAGTTAAGAGATAGAATTGGCAAATTGAAATGTTTCTCAACGACAGCTTTGAATTTTGGAAATTAAAGAAAGATATCTGATTTATTTTTTGTTGGATACAACCAAGTGTACTTAAAGAAATGATCAGCTGACAATAAATAATAAGAGAAACCATCTAATGACCTAATGGGAGCAGGATCCAGACATTTGTGTATACAATTTCCAAAGGTTTAGAGCTTGTGATGCGACTTTGTGAATGGAAGCTTCTGATTTTTGGAGATGTTACACGGAACACAAGGAGTCTGATTACTCTTTATTTGATGAACTGAAGAAAGATGTCTCATAATGTTCTCTGTGTAACTAATTCTGTTAAGTTGGTAAAAATGGGATTAACTTTCATTAATTGTGAGAAGTCTTTTATTACAACTTGAGATTAGTCACTTAGTGACTTGGGCCTTTATCAGGATCCGAAAATACAAAAGCTAAATGGCCCAAACAAACAAATAGGCCCAAACAATGAATTTGCTTACAAACCCTCCCTTAAACTGGAGGCTGAGACTTCAGTTTACAAAATCAGTAAAGCAACCTAGTTTATAGAAGCAGTAAAAAACAAACTAAGCAGGCATGCACATTCCTAAGTCCTCCCTAAGCTTGAGAAAGCTTTCATTCTTCAATGGCTTGGTTAGCAGATCAGCCAACTGGTCTTGAGTGCCACAAAACTTCAATTCAATCAAGCCTTCTTTGCACAAGTCTCTGAGGAAGTGGAACCTGACATCTATATGTTTGGTTCTTCCATGCATTACTGGATTTCTGGATAGCTTTATAGTAGAGCTGTTGTCACATAGCACAGTTAAGCATTTGTTCTGTTTCACATACAGTTCCTCCAAAATTCTTTTGAGCCAAATGCCTTGATAAACACAATATGCAGTTGCTACAAACTCTGCCTCTGTTGTAGACAAAGTGACAATGGGTTGTTTCTTAGAACTCCATGAAACAACTCCAGAACATAACATAAATATGAAACCAGTGGTGCTTTTTCTATCTTGAAGATCCCCAGCATAATCGCTGTCACAATATGCTAAGAGATCATGCTTGCTTCCTGCCTTATATTGAATTCCCAGTGTTGTAGTACCTCTCAGATATCTCAAGACTCGTTTTGCTGCCACCAAATGCTTCTGTGCAGGTTTGTCCATGAATCTGTTGATTAAGCTCACTGCATACATAATATCAGGTCTGCTAGCATTCAAATACATCAAACTTCCCACTATTTGCTTGAAATATGTGGGATCAACAGCATTTCCACCATCATCTTTGGTCAACTTGTCACCCACAACAACTGGATTATAGACAGGTTTGCTGTCTTGTAATCCAAATCTGCTAAGAATCTCACCAGCATATCTCTGCTGGGTGATGAAGATGCCCCTCTGATCTTGAGTCACCTCAACACCCAGAAAGTGCCTCATTTTGCCAAGGTCACTCATATCAAAATGACTTTTCATAGATTCCTTAAATTCATTCATCATAACAGCATTGCTTTCAGTATACAGTAGATCATCAACATACAAGCTAATGATGATGATACCACTGCCATTGGCCTTAGTGAATAGGGTGTGCTCATAGGGACATCTCTTGAATCCTTCTTTCTCAAAATAGGAATCTATTTTGCTATACCAAGCTCTTGGAGCTTGTTTCAAGCCATACAAGGCTTTCTTGAGCTTGTACACTTTGTATTCACATCCTTCTTTCAAGTATCCCTCTGGTTGTTCCACGAATACCAACTCATTGAGCTCACCATGGAGAAAGTCACTTTTAACATCTAGTTGGAAGTGCTCCACCCTTCTTGGGCAGCTATGGCCAGTATGCACCTTATAGTGTCCCACCTTGCCACTGGTGCAAACACTTCACAGTAGTCAATGCCATATTGCTGAGCATACCCTCTTTGCAACAAGTCTGGCTTTATGTTTTTCTATCTCTCTTGCTTCATTATATTTTCGGCAAAAAATCCACTGTAGCACCAAAAAATTTTTTTTTTACCAAAATAGCACACCTTTTAGATTATTTACCAAACTAGCACACATCTCATTTTTAGTCTAGAAGTCGGCCCCCCCCAAAACGACTTCTGAACTAAAAAATTTAATTTTTTTTTAAAAACTAGTTCAGAAGTCGCCCCCCCAGGGTGACTTCTGAACTGTGTTTTTTAATTTTTTTATTTATTATATATTAATTTAAATTAAATTAATTTAATTATTTTAATTAATTTAGAAAATTAATATTGTTAATTGTAAATTAATTATTAAATTTTTTGTGAAAAAAAAAAATATTTGAACACGTTAATGTGTTTAAAAAGTAATTACGGTAAAAAATGAAGATATTAAAAATTGGAACAGAATTTAATATAGGATAAGAACAGAAATTAAAAACACAAATTGCAGAAATACAAGGATAGGAAATTTAAAACGAAACGACAGGAAAACATAAAACAAGAAGAGGCAAACATGATTTAAACTACTTCTACTTCCACCATACATTGTCAGGTAGGGGCCATCGGATGACTGGAGGCACAATGCTACGGACGATGGAATCGCCAGACTCTCTGGTTTTAACGCACAATTGGAGATAAGGTTCAATCAAACCTTGGAAGCTCTCATGTTTCTCAAACATTTCACGAACATCTTTGTCTTTCTTGATAGGCACGGGGCACATCCGAATACGATTACGTGGGCCGCTAAAGATGTAGGGGGAGTTTGAAACGATACTAGTGATTTCTTGCTCGACACCATCTACGTGAAAATTATCCGTTAATTTTTCTTTCAATTCGGCGAAGGTGATGTTGTTCTTAAGCCTGAAATTTTTAGTTTTAGTACCATGAATCACCACACCATGTTGTACCCTGGACAGGTAAGTGCCTTGATAGTCAACTTTACAGGTGTGCGTAATGACTCTTTCCGGTATGGGCGAGGTACACATACCAAAGTTCCTACAGGAAGGCTTGGATTGCAAAACAAAAAGCAATCGAGAGGATCTATGGTAATTGGGAGGAGTCTTACAATAAAGTAACAATGTGGCTTCGTGCTTTTTCTCACTACATTCCAAACAGTGTGTGCGACTGGGAGTACAAACCAGTCTATGAGAATGGCCAAGAAGTTTATGGCAAGGGTGTCTTCCACCGCATCTTCTGGAGTTTTGGGCCGTGCATCAAAGGCTTCAATTTTTGCAAGCCAGTTGTCTCTGTCGATGGAACATGGTTGTACGGTAGGTACAAAGGATGTCTTCTGTTGGCAATTGCACAAGATGGAAGGAACAACTGCTTCCCAATAGCATATGCAGTTGTGGAGGGTGAGACAGCTGATGCTTGGTACTTCTTTCTATCCCGTTTAAGAGCGTGGGTGACACCCCAGGAGGGTCTCTGTTTGATATCGGATAGACACGAGTCTATCAAAAGTGCTGTTAGGCGGGTAGACAGCAGTTGGAAGCACGTGTTTTGTATTCGTCACATAGCACAGAACTTCATGAGACACTTCAAGAACACTTCGGCCAGGAAAGCTATGGTCAATATGGGTGAGTATTATTTTTTTATAAAAAAAACCCCTAATATTTTTTTCATAACTTCTTTACCAACATTATGTTTTGTTGCTTCAGCATACTCAATGACACAAATATCCGCCAATCACTACAAAGTCAAGATTGGTGGTGAAGTGGGTCCTGATGGAGTGGCTTGGGTTGAGGACATAAACCCCGAACAATTGATGCAGTGGTGCGATGGAGGTTACCGTTGGGGGCACATGACAACCAACCTTGCTGAGTGCATTAATAAAGTGATCAAGGGCCTGCGAAATCTCCCTATACATTCTTTGCGAAATCTCCCTATACATTCTTTCAATCAATGTAATCCGTGTTTTTTTGGTGTTTTTTCAATGGTCTTGATGTTGCCGACACTTTTGGACGCACTATATCTTACCGACACTTTAAATACATTAACGTGTTGAAATATTTTTTTTTCACCAAAAATTTAACAATTAATTTAGAATTAACAATATTAATTTTCTAAATTAATTAAATTAATTAAATTAAATTTATTTAAATTAATATATAATAATAAAAAAAAATTAAAAAACACAGTTCAGAAGTCACCCTGGGGGGGGGGCGACTTCTGAACTAGTTTTTAAAAAAAAATTAGAATTTTTAGTTCAGAAGTCGTTTTGGGGGGGGGGGGGGGGCGACTTCTGAACTAAAAATGAAATGTGTGCTAGTTTGGTAAATAATCTAAAAGGTGTGCTATTTTGGTAAAAAAAAAAAATTTTTTGTGCTACAGTGGATTTTTTGCCTATATTTTCTCTTGTAGATCCACTTGACCCCAATAGTTTTGGCACCTTGAGGAAGGTCAACCAAACCCCAAGTGTCATTCTTTTCTATTGAAGCTAATTCACTTTTCATGGCCTTCCTCCATTTATCATACTTCACAGCTTCTTTGTGTGATACAGGATCTGAGAAATTCTCAAACACAGCAAAACTATGGAAGTTTACACCCTCCTACAGATCATCATCACCATTCAAGTTTCCAAACATCACAAAATTATCAAAGTGAGCAGGACTTTTAATGGTTCTTCCTTCTCTAGACACCACTGCACCAGATGCAGTGTTGCTCTGTGTCTCATTATCTTGCTCTGTTCCTGCAACTTCAGCACCTGAGTCATCACTATGTGTGGAGTGATTTTCTTCAATATCATTCACATTCTCCTCCACTTTCACTTCAGCACATTTGTCACTGTTTTCTTCATCAGATTCACACTCAATGTTTCCTCCTTCTTTACTATCCCAATCCAATTCTCACTTTCATCAAACACTACATCCTTGCTTACCATGATCTTCTTCTTGACCGGGTCATAGAGCGTATAGGCCTTAGACTCTTCACTGATTCCCAAGAAAACACATTTGAGGCTCTTGTTGTCCAACTTTTTCCTTTGAACGTCAGGAATGTGCATGTGAGCAATGCAGCCAAACACTCTCAAGTGTCTCACTGATGGTTTTCTTTCACTCCAGTCTTCCTCAGGAGTTATATCTTTGAGAGATATAGTTGGACACCTGTTCAGCAAGTAAAATGACCATTTGACAGCCTCAGGCCAAAATTGCTTTGGTAATTTTGCCTCATTCAACATACTTCTCACCATATTCATAGTGGTTCTATTCTTTCTCTCAGCTACTCCATTCTGTTGTGGAGTATAAGCTGCTGTAAGTTGTCTTCTAATACCATTCTCACTACAAAAAACATTGAATTCCTTTGAGGTGAATTCCCCACCTCTATCGGTCCTTAAGCAACTAATTACACAATTGGATTCCTTCTCAACCATTATCTTAAACTTCTTAAAGGTTTCTAAAGCAGCTAATTTTTAACTCAGAAAATACACTCAGCCCTTTCTAGTAAAATCATCAATAAAGCTGATAAAGTACCTTTTGTGGCTATTAGATTCTGGTGAAATAGGCCCACAAATGTCAGAATGAACCAGCTCCAGTTTCCTTGAGGCTCTCCATTTGCTTTGCTTAGACATGGCATCCCTATGCTGCTTCCCAACAAGACACTCAGTACATGGCTTCACTGGTTCCTTGAGAGCAGGTATGCCTTCCACCATTCCCTTTTGCTTGAGCAGCATCAGACCATTATGACTGAGATGTCCATATCTTCTGTGCCACAAGTCACCCAAGTCATCACTAGAGATCTGCATACAGTTTGCAATAACAGAAGATCCAATGATGGTGAACATCCTGTTATTTGCCATTTTGGATGTAATTATAAGACCCATTTCCTAATGATAGACTTTACACATATCATCTTCAAAGACAACCTTCAATCCTCCTTGTTGCAATTGACCTATGCTTAACAAGTTGTTCTTCAATTCAGGAATCCAATACACTCCTGTAATTACACACACGCGCCCTTCAATTTTCAACTTGATGCTACCCTTCCCCATCACATTTAGCCTCATATTGTTTCCTAATTTCACTGTCTCCCTAAATTCTTCATTTAGATCAAAGAACCAGTCTTTGCAACCACACTTGTGGTTGCTGCAGCCAGAGTCAAGGAACCAGAGCTCACCATTTGGTCCAATCTTCACTAATTGCCTGCTGTCAGCATATGCCATGAGCAGCATCTCCTCTTCTTCATCAAAGCCAGCATAGTTGGCAATCTTTTCTTCAAGATCAGGGCACTCATTCCTGAAATGTCCCATTTTGCCACACTTGTAACATTCTATATGCTCCTTTGACATTTGTCTACCCCTTCCTCTGCCAGAACTTCTTCCTCTGCCTCTTCCACCACTTCTACCAAGAGCAGACACCTTCAAGGCCTGTTCTTCTTCTTTCTGTTGCCCTTTCATGGGTTGTTCCTCAACCAGCAAGCTACTTTGAAGGTCATCGATGGATAGGCTTTCTGTGTCACACGATTGAACAATTGAGCAAACCACATAGTTGTAGCTTAGAGTCATTGACCTGGGAATCTTTTCAACCACTAGGGTTTCAGTTATCTTTTCATCGTGAGCCTTCATCTTGTTTACAATTGCAAGGGTTCTTGAAAAAAATTCGTTTATTGTCTCGCCTTCTGAAGTTGAGCCTTCTTTACCTTCGAAGATCCCTGAAACTTCTGTTTGAGCGAATCCCAAATGTCCTTTGAAGAATCCATCTTCAAGATTGTCTCCAATATGCTACGATCAAGCGCCTGAAATAGGTAGTTCTTCGCTTTCAGGTCCTTTAACTTCGCTTCGTCTGCAACCTTTCTCAGTTCTTGTGATGCATTCGCCTCCACCGGCGGAACTCCGTTTTCCACTACTTCCCAGTACTCCTTTGATCGAAGTAAGTTCTCCATTAAGATCGCCCAATGGTCGTAGTGACCATCGAAGCGAGGAATCGCCGGTGAAACGAATGAGCCGTGTTCCCTTTCTGTCATCGCCGTTCGTCGGAATCTGCGTATCTGTGTTTCACGGTGGTATGATAGGTCCCGTTCTTGGAGCTCTAGATACCAATTGTAACTAATTCTGTTAAGTTGGTAAAAATGGGATTAACTTTCATTAATTGTGAGAAGCCTTTTATTACAACTTGAGATTAGTCACTTAGTGACTTGGGTCTTTATCAGGATCCGAAAATACAAAAGCTAAATGGCCCAAACAAACAAATAGGCCCAAACAATGAATTTGCTTACACTCTGCTGGATGGCCCAATATATGATGCATGGGTGGATGGGATTTAATCGTAGTGATAAGCGCGCTTTGGGTGTGGAGGATGGTTGAGGACAAGTGCTATGGGTGTGGAGGCTGGTTGAGGCGCATGTAGTATAGACCATCTTCATGTATGTTTCCCTTTGTAAAGAGGAGCCCTTGTCTTTCGATCCTTCAACAAGTAATGATTTGAAAAAAATTCAAGAGAAATATGACCCTCCATTTAAAACTGATTGTTCCCAATGTGAACCCGCCAAATCGAACCGATTCGCCCGACTGTCTTTATTTTTTCACGGTTTAGACGGGTTTCGGGCGGGTTCGCGTCACTTCAGCTCTATGACTTTTATAGTTGAGAGATGATCTTTCAAAATAGAACTGTTTTGTTAAAATAGAATTGAGCTAGGCTTGGAAAAATCTTTTATATAAAAGCTAATAGGTTAGGCACAAATAATGAATTGTTGTTTTTTAAAGAAAATAGATTCATGGCTTAGTGTGTTAAAAGAACTTGTTTTTGAAGTAAAAAATTGATTCTTGATTTGGTCTTTAAAGGAAGAAATTGATTTCTCTCTTGCTTTTAGAGCTAGAAATCGATTTCTCACTTCCTAGTGTAAAGCCAAGAATCGATTTGTGGCTTGATTGTTTTTAAAAGAACTTGTTTTGGAAAGAAAACAATCGATTGGTGACTTTGTATTTTAAGCACTAAATCGATTTTTTAACTTGTTTTGGAAGCCAAAAATTGATTTCTCTTCTATTCTTTTATAGCAAGAAATCGATTTGTTACTTGTGTTTTTGAATCACAACTTGTTTTTGAAGCTAGCAATTGATTTCTCTCTTAGTTCATTAAAGCTAGCAATCGATTTCTCTTCTATTCTTTTAAAGCAAGAAATCGATTTGTTACTTGTGTTTTTGAATCACAACTTGTTTTTGAAGCTAGCAATCGATTTCTCTCTTAGTTCATTAAAGCTAGCAATCGATTTCTCTCTCATTTCATTAAGCAAGAAATCGATTTCTCTCCTACTTCTTTTAAGCAAGAAATCGATTTCCAACTTATTTTTTAGAAGCCCTAAATCGATTTATTTACCTTGTTTAAAAGGACAACAATCGATTGTCCACTTATTTCAATAGAGTTAAGAATCGTTCCAACGGTCATATTTTTTACGAAGTCCATAAAAAGGGACCTCGGGCTTCACAAACAACAGAACTAAGGATTCACAGAGAAACCAACCTACGAATCACAAAGCAGAACGCGAACTCTGACTGTCACCTGTCTTCACGTTCTTCATCACTGGTTAGGTTGGGAATCACGCTAATCCAAATCTCTCATCTCTCTCAACTACATCATTGTCATATGCATGAGTGATTGGATCCTAGTTCTCAATTTTAAACATCTATATTTGATTGTTGTGAAATCCTGAGAGTTGTCTTGGGTAATTCAATCAGGGAGATTGAATTGTAGTGAAATCCTTAGCAGGGAGGTTGGGTTCTCAATTTGGGAAAATTGAGATTGGTGTGATAGCTATAGGGGATTTGTTTGCTTGTAAGACGTTGAAGAATTTCTTCTCTTATAGTGGTAATTATCAAGTTCGAAGGTTGCAAAGCCGGAGGTCGAGGACGTAGGGTTTTTTATCTCGAACCTTGTAAAAATCACGGTGTACTTCTTTCCCTTATCTTTACATTGCATTTCCCTTATAATTGTTAATTGTTATTGCATTTGATATTATTGTGCTTAGATATCATTATCATTGTAATTGTTTCTGCCTATTGTTATAGCTTGCATAGATGTTGCATATAGTTTAAATCCTTTTTCCGCAATCGATTTAAACTACCATCTTTAATTCTCAAAAATAAAAAAGATTTCATTTTTAGTATATAACCTTATTCACCTCCCTCTAAGGTTATCATATAGTCCAACAATTGGTATCAGTAGCTAGAAATTTCATATAGAGCTTAACATCTCGCAATTTTTGTGATTATGGGTTCATTTATGAAAGAGGGGATGTCCTTCAATAGGCCACCCCTGTTCGATGGGACTAACTATGACTATTGGAGTAGTCGAATGAAATCTCATGTGCAGGCTATAGATTTCACTTTATGGAGGATCATTCTTGATGGACCACTCACTCCTATGAGAATCAAGATTACTAAACCTGGGGTTGCTGCTGAGGGAGATACTACCAAATCTCAAGCTATTGGTGCAACTGAGGAAGTACCTGTTGAAGATATTTATGCCATTGACTTGAGTGAGCTGAGAAAGCCTGATCTAGAAAAAATATCTCTCAATGCCAAAGCAATGAATATTCTTCACCTATCTCTATGTGAAGAAGAGTATGGACGGGTGAAAGGATGTCAGACATCCAAGGAAATTTGGGACTGTCTGGAAGAGACACATGTTGGTACGAGTCAAGTGAAGGACACAAAGATTAGAGTTCTCACTTCTGAGTATGAAGCTTTCAAGATGAAGGAAGGTGAATCTGTTGCAGCTATGCACCAAAGATTGAACCTGATAGTGAATAACTTGAAAGCACTTGGGAAGAAGTATTCAACGAAGGATAGTGAAACAGATGAAGAAGAGAAGACTGCCAATGTTGTTTGTCTTATGGCAAATGACACCCCTAAGGTAATCGTTGCTAAACATAGTCTTTCTGATTCACTTGAGCATGATGACTTATTTGATGATGTGTGTAGTAGTCAAGACTTGAGTGAGGCTTTTGAAGATCTTTATAATGAACATGAAACTCTTTTGGTTAAATCTAAGGATTTGACAAAGAGCAACAAAAGCATGCTCACTCAAATTGAGACTCTTGAGAACGAGGTAGCTGAGTTGAAGAATGAGCTACATAAAACTAAACCTTTCAACCTTGAGCTTCTTGAGCTTAAACAAGATTTTGAAAAAGTCAAGGTTGAAAATGAAAATTTGAAAGAATCCTTAAAAAAGTTTGAGGTTGGTGAAAAGACCTTGACCAAGTTACTTCAATCCCAACATGAATATGTTGATAGGAGAGGTATTGGGTATGAAGGTAATTCTACCTCCTCTGATTTGAAAAAGAAAGTGATTTTTGTAGCTGCTACTTCAAGTGACACACCTACTATTTTCTCTTGCACTTATTGTTAGAAAGGGAATCATGGCTCTCATAGATGCCATATTCGTAGATTGTGTGAGCTTGGTACCCTTATACCTGCTTGTAAGAAACCAAGGTGGAGTGTGAAAACAAACCCCTTGAGGACTAACCCCCAAGGACCCAATAAAATTTGGGTACCTCGTACTAGTTTGTTAATGTTCCTTTTGCAGGTTGGTCAGTCATCCAAGAAGAAAAATGTGTGGATGGTGGTTGACAGTGGGTGCTCGAGGCATATGACTGGTGATGCCTCACTATTCTTGAAGTTGGGCAACAAAGCCAGTGGATCTGTGAAGTTTGCCAACAATGAATCTGCTCAAGTAATAGGTAAAGGTTATGTGGGTAAGGAAAACACAATCATGATTAAAAATGCTTTACTAGTTGATGGTGTGAAATTTAACTTGCTAAGTGTCAGTCAATTA
Source organism: Astragalus membranaceus (assembly GCA_039519185.1). NCBI lineage: Eukaryota > Viridiplantae > Streptophyta > Magnoliopsida > Fabales > Fabaceae > Astragalus > Astragalus membranaceus. The sequence goes on from CM076849.1 coordinate 19,008,404, forward strand.
TGTGACAGTGATTTTGATGTGTATTTTTCTGTTGATAAATGTGTTATTACTCATAGGACTTCTAAACTTTATATTACTGGCTTTCGAGAAAATAATGTGTATTATGTTGATTTTGGTAATGTGAGTAATGATATTGTATGCATGCCTTCCTTGCTTGATGATGTGAATCTGTGGCATAGACGTCTAGGACATGCTAGTATAGAACTTTTATCTAAGTTGTGTAAGAATGAGCATGTTAGAGGTCTACCCAAGCTAAAGTATGAAAAGGGTCAATTATGTGATGCATGTCAGCTGGGTAAGTTGCATAGATCTTCCTTCAATCCAAAACTTGTTATTTCCACTAACAATGTGCTTGAATTGCTTCATCTCGATTTATTTGGTGAGATTGATGTTGTAAGTCTAGGAGGGTCTAAGTATGTCTTCGTGATTGTAGATGATTATTCTAGGTATACTCGGGTCATTCTACTTGCAAATAAAAGCGATGCTTTTAATGAAATCGCTAAGCTGTGCAGAAAGTTACAGAATGAGAAAAGCTTAGCCATCAAGGAAATTAGAAGTGATCATGGAGGAGAGTATGAAAATTCATCATTCAGGACTTGGTGTGAAATGTATGGTGTTCATCACAACTTTTCAGCTCCAAGGACTCCTCAACAAAGCGGTGTGGTGGAAAGGAAGAATAGAATTATACAAGAGATGAGCATAACAATGTTGAACGAGCACAAGCTTCCAAAGTATTTTTGGGGACATGCAGTAGATACAACATGTCATGTGTTAAACCGGGTGTACCTGAGGCCAGCTCTTAACAAGACACCATACGAGTTGTGGAATGGTAGAGCTCCAAATATTTCATACTTAAAGGTTTTTGGAAGCAAGTGCTACATTCTCAACACAAAGGACAAGTTGGAGAGTTGATGATGAGGATGAAGTGGTTGAAATGATCAAAGACAGAATGCTTGAATCAACCAGTGAAAGTGTGAAGGAAGCCGAGGTGAAAGTGGAACCTCAAGAAGAAGCTGAAGTGGAACGAGAGCCCCAAGACATCGATGACCATCTCCATGGAAGAACACATGATGATTTGCCCAAGACTTGGAAATTAGTTCGAGATCATCCCATGGAGCAAATTATTAGTAGTCCATCAAAGGGGGTAACCACTCGTTCTTCTCTTAATCATTTATGCTTTCATAGTGCTTTTGTCTCTCAGATAGTTCCTAATAATATTAAGGAAGCTTTATGTGATCCAGAATGGGTTGTGTCAATGCAAAAGGAACTTGAACAATTTGAACGGAACAAAGTTTGGCATTTAGTTGAAAAACCTGTTAATAGAACCATCATTGGTACTAAATGGGTTTTTCGCAACAAACTTGATGAAACTGGTGTTATTTTATTAAATAAAAGCCGTTTAGTTGTTCAAGGTTTTAACCAAATCGAAGAGTTGGATTTTGAAGAAACTTTTGCTCCGGTGGCTAGGTTGGAGTCATTCGTATAATTCTAGCCTTTGCTAGTTACATGGACTTCAAACTACACCAAATGGATGTCAAGAGTGCCTTCCTAAATGGATTTTTAGAATAGGAAGTATATGTAAAAAAAACCCTGGTTTTGAAGATTTTAAAAAACCAAACAATGTTTTCAAACTTGACAAAACACTTTATGGATTAAAACAAGCTCCTAGAGCTTGGTATGAGAGACTGAGCAAACATTTAATTACAAATGGTTTCAAGAAGGGTAGGATTGATTCTACCTCATTCCTTAAAACCAAGGGCAAACATATCATAGTAGTTCAAATTTATGTCGATGATATTATTTTTGGGTCTACTAATGATGATCTGTGCAAGGAGTTTTCTGAAATGATGACTAGCGAGTTTGAGATGAGCATGATGGGGGAGCTGAACTTCTTTTTGGGACTTCAAGTGAAGCAAATGAAGGAAAGAATCTTCATCTGTCAAAACAAGTTCTCAAAGGAGCTACTAAAGAAGTTTGACATGAGTGATGCAAAGGAAATTGGTACTCCCATAGAGACTGCAACAAAGTTGGATAAGGACGAGCAAGGCAAACCAGTCAACGAAACGATGTATCGGAGTATGATCGGTAGTCTCTTGTATTTAACTGTTTCTCGACCTGATATTATGTTTGCTATGTGCTTGTGTGCTCGATTTCAAGCATGTCCCAAAGAATCTCATTTAAAAGCTGTAAAACGGATTCTTAGATATGTTAAGGGAACCACAGATTTTGGACTGTGGTACGAAATCGAGTCAGTTTGCTTTGGTTGGTTTCTGTGATGTTGATTTTGCTGGAAGTACATTAGATAGGAAGAGTACTAGTGGAACCTGTCATTTCTTAGGGTCATGTTTGACCTCCTGGTCTAGAAAAAATAGAACAGTGGTGTTTTGTCCACCGCTGAAGCTGAATATGTGGCCGTTGGAAATTGCGCTGCACAAGTTCTGTGGATGAAACAGGCTTTGGAGGATTTTGGTTTGTTATATAACAATGTGTCAGTCCTATGTGATAACACTAGTGCCATTAACATTGCTAAGAACCCCATCCAACACTCTAGAACTAAGCATATAGAAATAAGGCATCATTTCATTAGAGACCATGTTTCTTGGGGGAGCATAGCATTAAATTTTGTAGGCACCGATGACCAACTAGCGGACATCTTCACGAAACCACTAGTCGAAGCTCAATTTTGTAAGATCTGGAGAGAGCTCGGTATGCTTGATTTTTCCAGCCTGTAATGTGATTATGTGATGTATTTTTGAGGTGCTATGTGCTTGTTATATCATATGCTATGTGTCTTGTGTGTCTTCCCTCCTTTTTGATGAAAACAAAGGGGGAGAAAGACTTGCTGCTTTTTGCATTGCTTACTCGTTTGTTTCACTCACTATGTTATTGGATTAGTTTATTTTTTTGATGCTTATGCTTAGGGGGAGCTTATGCCGTTGTTTCTTGCTTATCGTCTCCCTATGCATAAGGTAATTTGTTATCATCAAAACAAAAAGTGTTTGACCTTGGTTCAACACCATCTCCTTTTTCTCTCACTTTGTGTTGCTGGCTCTCCATCTCTTTGATTTTTCTCTTCTACCATTTCCATCTCGGCCTATTTCTTCCTTCATGTCTGTTCACGAACCAGTTGGTACTGGAAGATCAACAATAAAGGTGTTGGTGCGGGAAGACCCACAGAAGATGTGTATGAAGGCGCTGTGACAACAAGTCATTCCGTTGACAAACCCGTTTAAACCCAACCGAGGAACCCGCCACCCGACAAATCCGCCGTCCGACATATCCGACGATGAAAACGGTCGGGAATGGTTCTTGTAATGGAATGTTCGGATACTCGCGGATGTGAACTTTTCGGCCCGAAACCGTTCGAAACCGCCCGCTGTCCACCTACTTTTGTTTGTTCCTAAATATTAGACTTTTTTCTTGTCCCTACATTTCATCCACAAGATCTAGTTCAACCTTCAAATGTCGAAATTATTAGATAGGATATCATCACCCGTGTCCGAGCTGAACTTCGTAGTTGTGTGTGAGTTTTAGGTGGCACTTATCAATCCATGTAAAGAAGATAAAAAATTATAAACATTTTACAAATATCTAAAAAAAACTATTCAATTAGAGTGGATACCTCCACTAGTTGTGTGGATAAAAATTGATTCGGTGTGTTATTCTAGTTCTAAATTCTAATATAGAAATCTTTGCTCTAGAGTTTTTTTTTACCACAAAATTCCTGGAAAAGAATTGCTTTATTACATCTTACTTAGAGCATCTTTAGTAGTGGTTACTTAAATGGGTGAATTAAGTTAATTTTTGTGGGGGTCGAATTTATACGCAGGATTCAAATGATTTATAAGCAATCGGAGTATGTTTTACTTCAATAATGATTGCATATAAGCAACCCGAACTTGGTCCCACATATTTATATTTTTTTTATAGTTTTGATTTAAATTTAATTTTAATTTTTGCATATAAAAATATTAATTTGTAAATTTATGAATTTTATTTTTATTATAGTTATCATAATTCAAAATTTATTTTAATTATTAATTCATTTTAAACAACTCATAACTTACTATAACCTTTTGTCAAAAAAAACTGATTATAATTCATTAACATTAAAATACATTAACATTTCTTTTGAGAAATGAAGATGATGTCGACTCCATTTCAATGGTATTTTTTCCATATCTATAGGTTTCTTTCATTTTTCCGAGTAAGAATCGTGCAACCTCATCTCCATTCAGCCTCACATCTCTCATCTCCCCCAAGACCCGCACAGTGTCATGCCCTTCGCTTTGTCTCATAACTCGTCTCCCTTTCTCCCTCATTTCTCTTACCCACATATCCACAATCTCTCTCGCGCAAAAGCTTCAGATCGCCCATGCAATGGCTTTGTTTTGTAATATGATTTAATTTTTGATTTCCGGTTCAATTCATCCTTGTAGATGAATGTGTGTGATTTCTAGCCCCTCTGTTTTGATTATCCGTAATTTTGCGATATGGATTTGTGTAAGTTTTGGTTTCATTATGGATCTGTGTAACTTTTTGCAATGACAATTTGACTTTCTGTATATTTTTTTTTTAATTTTTGGTTCAACGTAATTGGTTCTTCTATTTCAAGATTGTAATTTTCTTTAAAGGTTATTTTTCCCTCTCTATTTAATCACCTTTTTCTTTGATGGTGAGAGACAATACTATCAAAGAATAAACATCCGATGTAGTCTCCACGTCGCCCTTCCCGCCTCACCCCCCCCTCTTTCCCTCCAATTCTCTGGCCAATTGCTGGCCGCCATGTGTCCACCAAGTGTCCTGCCCTCCCCTTTCTTTTCTTACATGCGCAACACGTTCCATTCTCTCATCTCTCATCTCTCAGAAGCTTTCCTCATCTCCTTTCTTTCTCTCTGCAGATCTTCTTCCTCTCACTCTCTCCTCGCCGCCGTCCTCCTTTCCTCCTCCCACACCATCACCGCCGTCAACCACGAACCAAGCTTTCCTCATCTCCTTTTTTTCTCTCTCGCAGATCTTCTTCCTCTCACTCTCACCTCGCCGCCGTCCTCCTTTCCTCCTCCCACACCATCACCGTCGTCAACCACGAACCTCTCTTTTCGTATCCTTCCTTCACTCTGTCTTCGCGTTTCTGTCCAACACTACTGTCCCTCCGCGCGAACTCCTCCCCTGCACCGCCGCAAGCAACAGGTCGCCGCCGCGACGCTGCATCCTTCTGCACCGGCGAGTTCTCCCCCACCTTCGCGAAGACTCTCTCTCTCTCTTTCGGTCTCTCTACCCATGCCTCCCTTACTTCATCCAAAACCCATACCCTCACCCTCACCGCAAAACCAAATTCATCTCCTCTCCACGCTCTTCTCTCTGTCGCAATGTCTCTCTCTCTCTTTACCACCCACCACCGTCGCAAGAAAGAAGAGAAGAAATCGCGAAATGGAGAGAGGAAGAAACACAAAATGGCGAGAAAGAAGAAGAAAAACCCAAAAAGGGGGAAAATCGAAAGTAAGTTCATTTACTCAAACAATGATGTTTGCATGTACACTTATTGTTCATTTCCCTTATTAGAGGTTTTGCATTTCCATTACTTTATTGTTGTTGTTGTTGTTGTTGTAGGTAATCTGGACTATGAAATGTGTGTGTTGGTGTTTAGGGTTTTGGTAATCTGTATTTTTGTTCTGTCATCGCTTACCTTCTTCTTTGTGTTGGTGAAGCTTTCATGGCCTAAAACGTTGGTCAAGAAGTGGTTCAATATCAAGAGCAAAGCTGAAAACTTTCGAGCAGATGATGTTCTTTACACAGGTTATTCCTCAATTTTCTTTTCATTTTCATGTAATTAGCTTGAGATTGAGAATCTCGGGTTTCATGTCAAAAACATTAATTAGATTTTTCTGTTAATAAACCATTTTCTCTCTAAGATCCAAAACTAACGTCCATTCTTCTTCTATTGGAACTTGTGGTCAATTGATATTACTTTTGCCTATATATCTGAAGGATCCTTTTTAATGTTCTTCTGTCTGAAAATATTTTGCAGATTTGTTATCACGGGATGGTTACTGGTTGCAACCACATTCATTCTTTGTGGAGTTTTCATGATCCTTAATAAGTAAGCCAACATTTCTAAAGAGATTTCAGGCTAACATATTGATATGAACTATATTCATTTTTTTGCCCTCTTGGGATATTTACATACCATTGGATAGATGTTTTGCATTCATTGTATGCTGTTTTCCCCATTCTCAGCTTACTTCAATTCAAAGTTGTAACTTAATCCATAATAGAACCTGGCATGAACTGATAATGTTGAATTGAAATCCAATTATCTTCATATTGTGGAAATTTCTTCTCTCTCTTTCAAAAGCTCGGTGTAACAACCAAACCTGACATGAGTAAATTATTTCTGCTGTAGTGAAATATCTGATACCTGCATGGCTATGGGAGAATGGGTAGAAAATCCACGCAGAGAATCTGCTCTTAGTGATGTCCTGCCATGTGTTGATCAGAGAACCACAAACAAAACACTAATTCAAAGCAAACAAGTTGTCACCAATATTGTAAATGTTGTCAATCAGTTCATCTATACTACTGCAAGCACAAATACACCACAAGGTACTCTGATTTACTACAATCAGTCTGGGCCTACAATGCGCCACTGTGCTATCCATTTGACTCTCAGTTTCAAGATAGACAATGCACGAGTCAAGAAGTTTCTTCTGCCAATGCTTCCATGGTATTTTTTTCATCACCTAACTCGATTATTGAGCTTTGATACATACTGTTTGGGTAGAACAGAAGCTATTTAATTTTTTTTACATAAATGGACTTTTGGGACATGATTACTCAGCATGTTTTGAGATGCCATTTACTTTCCTATTTTCAGTATGCATTGAGGCTTTTATGTGTTGCACTTGGAGTAGGACTTTCTGCTTTTATTGGTAAGCTATATATACTGCATAGCTCAGTTACCTTCCTTGCAAAACTCAAATGAACTAGTAAAATAAATCTAACTACTTTTCTTGCTTGATACAAATTTGATAATGGCTACTACAGAAGGATTATGTTGGACAAGAACAACAGAGAGACAGGCTTCTAGAATGAGAATGGAATACCTAAAATCAGTCGTAAGACAAGGAGTTCGTTTCTTTGACACTCAAACTGCTGGTTCTTCAACCACCTACCAAGTTGTCTCACTCATTTCCTCAGATGCAAATACAATCCAAGTTGCCTTGTCTGAGAAGGTTTGCCTCCAGTTATCCCTTTCCCTCAAACTTGCTTCTCATGCAATTATAATATTCTTTGTCTTTATGCTTTTTTAATTTATTACACACACCTTTTTGCTGAGTGTAGATACCGGACTGCATGACTTACATGTCAACATTCTTATTCTGCCACATCTTTGCATTTGTACTTTCATGGAGACTTGCATTAGCAGCAATACCACTCTACTGACATTTTAGTAGATGTTTTTGATTTCTTAACCAACAAGAAGAAATTTTTGCTAAAATCATTGATCCATAAACCCCAATTCCATTAGGCCCTTCATACAGTTGTTGGGGTCCACCTGTTATAGTGTTCAATGCAAATTAGTTATAGTGTTTACTTTGCAATTTGTAGTATGTTAGTTGATTGGATTCTGATGGAAGCAAAGGGATGCAACTGGAAGGTATATGGATTTTTCAAATAAGTATAGATACTTTTGATAAATAAAGGCATTCTAATTTTTCATGGGTTAATCCTGTGGAAAATCAGTCTAAATTGTTTTCTACCTTAGTTGTTACTTTTTATCTGTTTGTTTTTGTTATTTTATTGAAAAAATATTCAACCCTGGTTTTTCTAATACTATCATTTTCGTCTTTGTCGTTGTCTCAATTTCTCATTTAATTGCGGTGGTGCCATTCATTCCGAAAAGCCCTAAATTAACAGTGTCAATAATGACCACTACAGGATTTGGATGACATGAAGAAGAGGCTGAAGGAAATGGAAGATGAAGCTGCAGCTGCATCTTTGCGAGAGATGCAGGCAAAGGTCGAGAAAGGGATGGGATCTGTGCAAGGTGGCTCCTATTTGCCCTGTTTTCTTTTTCTTTTGGAATTGGGATTGGGGTGTTCAATTTGTTGCAATTTTGCTACCTTTATCAATTCTGTGAATATAGAAAATACTTGAAAGTTTTAGTAACATGAGTATGCTCTTCGTGTGAAAGAATCTATGTTTTGCCATGGTAGCAATAAAGATGGTTTTTATGGATTTCCATTTTTTTTCAGTCTTCTTCACTCTTTTCTGAACAACATGATCACTATAATATTAAAATTAGACTCTTTTGCTTACAATTTAAAACTTGAAAGCATACATTTTTGAGTTTTTGAGGTTTAAGACTTGAAAATTGTTGATCTATTACCTTCGGGTGTATCTGAAATCCAACTTTCTTTTAGCACTTAGGCAAGGTAACCCAATGATGTCTTCTTGTGTAGCCTTTAAGACTAATACACAATAACAAAATTGTGGAAACATAGTATTTTTGGTCTCAATAATGGTTTTTTGACTGGGAATCAAAGGGGACGTGGGTTGTGGCCACTAGTTTAAGAATCCAAGAGAGGGTGAAGAAGGCCAAACCTTGTGTTGTATCTGCTGTTCTTACATTATCAAATGATGCCACTGAAACCATGGTAAGATGAATTATGTCCTTTGTTTTCTCTGGCTGCATTTTTATATCATTATTATTTGGTAAATGATTAGTAGTATCAATTTCAAAACTGAGGTATCATCTTTTCTAAGAAGAAAACCTGACCCCAAAAATACTATTTGTATCATATTGGGATTCAACTCTTTTATCTTACCATAAGAGCATATCATTTCTCCCTCTGGATTATGTTACTGCAAAATTGGGTTCCTCTATCCTATTTCATTTCTATTTCTCACTGTCCATATATTTCATGAATTAAGTGGGAGGTTGTTCCCATATTTCCATTGTGAATTTCATCATTGAATTACTCTAGGTTTTGTTTCAGTTAAAGCATACAAGAGTTTAGCTTATTTTGGGTTAGTCTCTTCTCTTCTCACACATTGTTTTTGTTTTCAGGTTCTGGTAACAACTGAAAGAGGGAACCCTAATTTTTCTGCTTCAACATTCCTAAGCGTCGTTTCTCTCATACCCGGAGAGAGAGAGAGAGAGAGAGAGAGAGAGAGAGAGAGAGAGAGAGAGAGAGAGAGAGAGAGAGTTCCAGGAGAGCTTCAATTTTTTCAAATTTTTTCAATTCATTTTTTCTCTCACAAGTTTGAAGGCTTACTTCTTTTTAAAATGGTGTAGAGAAGCAAATTAAGGCAAAAATGTGAGTGGAAAAGCGCAAATGGTTTGAAGGATGCTGGAATAATCAAACTACATTGAAGGTTGTGGTACTGTAAAGATTGTTTAGCATTCTTCAGTGTTCTTTTTTTTCTCTTTTAATTTGCAGCTTAGATTGGGGCTTTTGATTAACATTCTTAATTTTTTAGGTTGAGGGTGTTGTTCATGATGCAGCTGGTGATTTAGTTGGATGATGTTTGCGCCTCATGATCTTTACCTTCATGGGTATTTCAGTGCTTCCATTAAGTTGCCTTCTGATCACACTGCTGGAGTTGTTGTTGCCTTTTATGTGAGTCATTTCCCCTAACTATTCATTAATTAAATTTCACTTTCAGTGCTTCCATTAAGGTTTTAATTACATGCATTTAAATTATTTTTGTGATACACGAATCAATCAGACAGTTTTCAATTTTGTTATTTGGTGTCTCATGCTCACTGATGGAGATGGAAATTTAGGATTTTATACTATTTTTTTGAAGATTCAAACTCCCCTTCCTCTGTCTTTTCATTTTGTAGATAGGGCAAGAAGGAAGAAGGAAAAGCTTTTTCGATGGGCAAGGTGTTGTGAAAGTTAATAGCATCAGAAACATTGCAGAGCAGATTATGAATAAAGACACTTTGACTGGCCTTATTTTGATTGTGCACAATCAAATTACTAGCCAGGCTTTGAAAGCAGTTAATCTTCTCTCTTTCAAGGTTGAAATATTCCAGGTTTGTGTCTCTCTCATACCTTTGATTTGCTCAGCTGGGGTGTTTTTTTTGTGATTCTGATTCAAAATGATTTTGCTTGCATGTTGTCTCTCTCATGTTGTGTTTTTTTTTGCATTCATTCACTTTGGATATCTGCTTTTTACTTTTAACAAGTATGCTCCACAATTTTAAGCCTTTGGAATTTGCTTGACATGTTTTCCATTTTACATCTATGATTACTTCATTTTAACCACATTTTCTCAACTTTACTTTTCCTTTCTTATATTGCTTTTTTTCCTTTTAATTATTTCACAACTTTCCATCCATCTGGTTTTCCCTTATCCTCCATTTATTCCACATTGCAGCTATAAACAATTTTTTCATGCACTTGCCTGCTGCCTCTTCATTGTTTGCTTATTTTTGTTGTAGGGATCCCATGGCATCACGTATTAACTTCATTTCTGAAATTGTTCCTGGAAAAGTTAACTAGAGACTTGAGGTTCGTGTTATAAGACTCTGGAAAAGGAAGGTCACTGGTGTCTCCAGGTAGTAATGGAATTCTTTCCTAGCAGACTATTATTGCAATCTAACAATGTACTATGCGTATATCATTGCTATGTCTTTCTCTTTTGCTGGGTGTTTTGTATGATTAGGTACAAAATTGAGATCAGTGTTATCGATGGAACCGGTTCAACAAGCTTTATGGCTTTCGATTGTGTTGTTAATAATTTCCTTGGGATGTCAGCATGGGATTTGATTGGTCCTCCTGATCAGGCTGTAAATCCCACTAGGATTCCTACTGAGTTTCGTTCTTTTTATGAAAAGGACCTGCTTTTCAAAATTGAAGTTACTGATTACAACATCACTCAAGGCTAGAATAATTACACTGTTAGAAGGTTGACTGTTGATCCTGATATTATGAAGCAATTCATGGAATTGCATTCAATCAAGGTTGGTTCATACTTATTTTTTTGTGTAGGCCCTTTTTGTAATGAATGTTTGATTGTTTCTTTAATACCATATATGTTCATCTTAATTTGTAGACTGTCAATATTGAGGAAGAACTTCATTTCAAAGATTTCTCTGAACATGTCATTCACAATTCATTGGTATATTAATTATTTTTCAAACTTACATTAATGTTTGGTGACATCCCACTTCCTTAGTTATCTTATATTTGGTTTTATCGTTTTTATTGTTCAGCTTAATGTGGATGATGTTGTCTCCAATGATTCAACTGATGTTGCTGCCTTACAAGTGTCGGGTACCCCATCCAGCAAACTTGCTTACTGTTGGTTTTGTAATCAGAAAACTCACCTACTTTAATTAAAACTACTCAGCCTAGTTAAAACTGTTATAGTCTGTTATGATTTTTAAAAAAAAAAATGTGTTACAACCTGTAACAGCAAAACTGATTAAATCAGTTAGTTACAAAACTGTTTTAAAAGGTCTAACAGACTTAACAGCCTAACTAATCTGAGTACTCACCCAACGGTTATATTTCCCTAAGCTATATATAATGTCCAGTTCAGAGTAATATGTACATAGAGTTTACAAAAATTTTGTTTGTAAATCAATAGAAAAACTGTAAACAGATTTACAAAGTGAATATACAAGTTTTACATTGTTTTCTTCTCTGTGTAAGTTTCTCTTTCTGATCTGTGTGCTATTCTCCCTTCATGTATGTGTATCTCTTCTGCTTCCTGAGTGTATGTGAATCCAGCATCTTGACAAGTGATTAAGGTGCCTTGCAACAAAGAGGAAAAGAAAAGATTAGTATTTCTGTGATTGAAATACTCAGTGAAAGGAAAATACAAAGAAAGATTGAAGATAGGTTTACCTTGTGATCTCAGGTGGAGATCCACTGATCTGGTACTGTGATTGTTCTTCTTAAGAACTCAGATTGCAATACATACACAAAAGAAAGACAGATTAGGTCTTTATTCAAAAGAAAAACACTCAGGGTATAAAAATCACAGAGGCTGTGAGTTTACCTTGGTCAAGTCTCTGCAGATCCTGATCTGCAGTCTCTGTACCTGAAAAACGAACATAACTCAGGTTAGGGTTTTGAGTCATCACAATACAGCAAAGAAAAACTGGAAAGCAAGGAGGCAAAATCAGTATACCTTTGAAGCTTGTTTTAGTGGTAGTGTCCGCATCAAAACCTCACAAAGAAAAGCAAGAAAAACTGAGTCAGCATCTGAGGAAACTAGGGTTTCCAGATCAGTCAAGAACAAGGAAGTATCTGAAAGAAAGAACCAGGGATTTACCTTAGTGACGCTGTCCGGTGAAGAACCTCAAGAGAAGAGCACCATCAACGAAGTTTCAGAAACTAGGGTTTCTGAAAACTTCACCAAACAGTACATCAAAGCCAAAGGGTTTGCAGCGCTTAACCTCAGCTCAAATTCTTGTGCAGGAACTGAAGCGAAAATCAGCCTCAGAAGAGCACAGAAGAAGAGATCTCAGGAAGAGAAAGGGTGGAGCTCAGAGCTCTGAGAGAGAGGGAAAGCATCAGAGGACCAAGAACGAGAAAGAAAATCAAGAAACAGTATCTAGGGTTTCACTGAAGTAGCCTTTTATACTGATCCAGTATTCGACCCGTTTGAGATCCGCGTATCGCTACAGTGTGGAACCGCTGGGTTCCGCACGGGTAAGAACCAGCCCAGTAAATACTGGACCTTATCTTTGCACCCCCTTTCTTCTTAATACATCCTGGCAAAAAAGGGTTAACAATTAGTAAAAAAAATTTGCAAAATTCCAACATGGTATATCAGAGCACATAAACGATCCAGGGCAAAAATACAACTCTACTTTGTTCTCTTTAAGATTTCTTTTAAGTTCTTGTTATTTCTCCATTAAACACCTGCACAGTGTGAAACTGTGCAAGTGTGTGTTCCACTAATTTGCTGTTTGTGTTCTAAGTATTTCAGGGATGGCAAATACAGGAGGACAAGACAGCTATGTTCCCAAACTCAATGGGAAAGATTATGACACATGGGCTATACAGATGAGGCCTGTCCTGGGTGCTCAAGGGTGTCTAAATGTGGTTAGACTAGGCTTGACACCTCTAACAGAGGAAGAAACTGCAGCTCAAAGGAGGGAGTACCTGGAGAATGAAATAAAGGATTTCAAAGGTCTGTCCCTCATCCACAGAGCTTGTGGAGAGGCTGACTTTGAAAGAATAAGGGCCTGTGAATCTTCTAAGGCAGCTTGGGATGCACTAGCCAGCTACTACACTGGGAATGCCCCAGTAAAGGAAGAAAAGCTTCAAGCTTTGAGAGCTCAGTATGAGAGCCTCAAAATGAAGAAGGATGAGAAAGTTACGGACTACTTCAACAGAGTGAAGAAAGTCAAGAACGAAATGGCCCTTCAAGGAGAGAAGCTTGAAGAAACCTCTGTATGCAAAAAAATACTTAGGTCTATGCCTAAGAAATGGTACATGGTGACTAATACCATTGAGGAAACTACCAAAACTGAAGACCTGAAGTTAGAAGAACTTCAGGGAAAACTTGAGGCAAAAGAGATCAGAATGCAGATTCTGAATGAGGACTCTGAAGAGGAAGACCAAGCAATGTACGCAGCTAAGCCTAAACACAGAAAAGGCAAGAAGGCAGGTAACAACAAACAGACCAAGGGGTCTAAAGGTAAGCCTAAACCTAAAACTAAATCTAATACATCTGAGGGTAACACTGCACCAAAAAAGAAGGATAAATCAAAGGTACAGTGTTACAGGTGTGACAAAATGGGGCATTATGCCACAGAATGTCCCACCAGGAAAGTTTCAGTTTCTGAAGCCAATGTGGCTAAGGAGGAATCTGAATCTGACTCAGATGAGTCAGATAAAGTAGGCTATAGTACATTGTGTGAGGAAACTGAGTTAGCTGAACTTAGGAAGACCAAAACTGGTTTGAAAAAGGGTAAAGAATATGTTGTTTTGATAGTAACCGGAAGTGATGGTAAAACCATCACTGAAATCTGGTACCTTGACTCAGCATGCTCTAACCACATGACTAGCAACAAAAATTGGCTTATAAATTTTGATTCCTCAGTGAGAATATCTATTAGATGTGCTGATGGAAAAACAATAGTCTCTAAGGGCAAGGGAAACTTAGAGCTCACTAGGGCTGATGGGAAGAAAGTTATAATTCATGATGTTCTGTATGTGCCAGAAATCAGTTGCAACTTAATAAGTCTAGGTCAGCTAATAGAAAAAGGGTTTTCCTGCCTCATGAAGAATGCTAAGCTAAAACTATTTGATAGGGATGATCACTTAGTCTTAACTACTAAACTAGCAAGTAATAGGACCTTTAAGGCCAGCTTGAGCAAAACTGATGCACTTTGTTTAAGTGCTACTGCAGACAGTGACACTAAGCTATGGCACAACAGATATGGTCACCTACATTTTAAAGCCTTAGATAACCTAAGTAAGAACAAACTGGTGAAAGGGTTACCTAAGGTTGTTGACGCTAAAGACAATTGTACAACATGCCTAGTGAGCAAACAACCTAGGAAGAAATTTAATAAACACACTGAACACATGTCTAAGGATCTACTGGAGGTTGTATACTCTGACCTGTGTGGACCTATGGACACTATGTCTATGGGAGGAAACAAATATTTTGCTACTTTTGTAGATGAATACTCAAAGAAAATTTGGGTATATCTACTTAAGGCTAAAAGTGAAACTTTCAGTGTATTTAAGAAATTTAAGGCCTTGGTTGAAACTCAAACTGGCAAAAAGCTGAAAACCTTAAGAACTGATGGTGGTGGTGAGTATACTTCAAAAGAATTTAAAGAATACTGCACTACCAATGGAGTGGTTCATGAGGTGACTCCACCCTATACCCCACAGCATAATGGGGTAGCTGAAAGAAGGAATAGGACCATTTTAGAAATGGCCAGGAGTATGACTAAAACTAAAGGGCTACCTAAAGAATTATGGGCAGAACCTCTGAAGCCCCGATACTCCAAAATAGCCTAAGTATCGGTGTCGGACACGTATCGGACACCGATACGGCTCCGATACGTCTGGATACGTCTGGATACGTACCCATAAAGTATCGGTGAATTAATATTTATTTTTTAAACAAAAAAATCCCGGATACGTTTCGGATACGTTCCGGATACGTTTCGGATACGTTCCGGATACGTTTTGGATACGTCTTCGATACTTCAATATAAAAAAATATATTTAATGTAACTATTTTAACTTGGGCACTATTGGTCTTCGATACTTCAATATAAAAAAATATATTTAATGTAACTATTTAATGGAGGGGAGGATATCGACACAATTGGTGTTTAGTAGTGACTTATAATGTTTTTTTTTGCTATACTCTAACTTGGGCACTAAATTGTATATTTTTTGTGACATGATCTTTGGAGAAAGAATATATTTTGAATAGGTGGGGGAAAAATGTAACTATGCGCACACTAATTTTGATCACAAATAGCTTTTTTGTAAGAGTGATCATATCTATTGAATATTTTGAGAAATTGTCGGTTAGTAAAGTGACTATCTTTAGTTATGTTTTATTATTTTTAATTTTAATTTAATTTTTATTTGAAGTATCCCAGCCGTATCGTATCTTGATTTTCAAATTTTTCCCGTATCCACGTATCCGTATCGTGTCGTATCCCGTATCGTATCTCGTATCGGGGCTTCAGAGGCAGAAGCAGTTGTAACTGCAGTCTATATTTTGAATAGGTGTCCTACTAAAGGTTTAGAGGCAAAGGTGCCTGAAACCGTATGGAGTGGAGAAATACCCTCTGTTTCTCACTTAAGGGTATTTGGCTCTGTTGCTTATGGCCACATACCTAATAGTAAGAGAACCAAACTTGAGGACAAGAGTAAGCCCTTAATCCTTGTAGGATATCACCCTACAGGGGGCTATAGGCTTCTAGACCCTCAGACCAAGAAAACTGAGATATCTAGGGATGTAGTTGTGTTGGAGGACAAACAATGGGACTGGGACAAAGCTGATCAAGTGGACTCAGAAGATCCTATAACCACTAATGATATCCTTGACACTGAAACTGACATTTCTGAGATAAGTACTACCAGTGAAGGTTCTGTTTCACCTAATGCTGATCCTAATTCACCAAATGAAGACTAAGGTCAACATGAAGTGGTGAATGAGGAAGGTGAACAGGAACCTGAACAGATTGTTCAGGCTCCTCTTAGGCCTCAAAGAGAAAGGAGGATACCTAGGAGGATGCTGGACTTTGACATGGCAATGGACAATCAGGTCACCAATGATGGTGACTTGATTCACTTCGTATGGTGGCAGATATGGAACCTTTAGACTATGAGGAAGCTCTAAAGTCTAAAGAGTGGAAAAAGGCAATGAAGGAAGAACTTGCCTCTATTGAAAAGAATGGCACTTGGACTTTAACTAAGTTACCTAAAGGAAAGAGAGCTATTAGTGTTAAATGGGTATTTAAACTAAAGCTTGATCCTATGGGAAAAGTAGTTAAGTACAAGGCTAGATTGGTAGCAAGAGGCTTCCAACAAAAACAGGGAATTGACTATACTGAAGTTTTTGCCCCTGTGGCAAGACATGAGACTATTAGACTTGTGACTGCTCTAGCCTGTAGTAAGGGCTGGAACATGTATCACATGGATGTGAAGTCTGCCTTCCTAAATGGAACCTTAGAAGAGGAAGTGTACATAAACCAGCCTCCTGGTTTCACTGAAACAGGAAAGGAAGACCATGTGTTACACCTGCATAAGGCCTTATATGGTCTTAAACAGGCACCTAGGGCCTGGAACAAAAGGATTGATGCCTTCTTTGTTCAGAATGGGTTCTCTAGGTGTACTACTGAATATGGGGTCTATGTCAAAGGTGACATAAACTCATATTTGTTAATTGTTTGTTTATATGTGGATGACCTACTTGTGACAGGAAGCTGTCCTAAAGAAATAGCCATTTTCAAAACATCTATGAAAGATGAATTTGAGATGACTGACCTTGGGAAACTGACCTACTTCCTTGGGTTAGAATTTCTAAGGGTAAAAGAGGGACTGATTTTGCATCAACAAAAATATGCAAAGGAAGTTCTAAAGAGGTTTGAGCTGGAAAATTGCAATTCTGCAATTAATCCAGCTGAAGGAAACCTGACTCAAAAGGAAGAAGAGGGTACTAAAGTGGATGCTACCTACTTTAGGCAAATTATTGGGTCCCGAAGATACTTGTGTCATAGCAGACCTGATATTTTGTATGCCACTGGGATTGCTAGCAGATTCATGAACTGCCCAATGCAGATTCATTTGAATGCTGCCAAGCGTATCCTAAGGTATGTAAAAGGTACTACTAATTATGGTTTGTTTTTTCCAAATGGCAGGGCTACAGGAAGGATTACTTTGGAAGGCTACTGTGATTCTGACTGGTGTGGAGACAAGCTGGACAGGAAGAGCACTAGTGGTTATGTTTTCCTATTCCAAGGGGCACCTATCTCTTGGAGCTCAAAAAAACAGACCACTGTGGCTCTGTCTTCATGTGAAGCAGAATATATTTCTGCTTGTCAGGCTGCTACCCAAGCAGCTTGGTTGGAAACTCTGCTTAAGGAAATTTGTATCAACCTATCTGAACCTATAAAACTGTTTATGGACAATAAGTCAGCTATTAGTCTTGCTAAGAATCCTATCTCTCATGGCAGGACTAAGCATATAGAGACTAAGTTCCATTATCTCGGGGAATAGGTTGCTAAAGGCAGCTTGGTTCTAGACTTTGTGACCACAAAGGAGCAAGCTGCTGACATCTTTACAAAACCCTTAAAGGGTGAAAGTTTTTCAAAACTTAGAAGGCAACTAAATGTTGTTTCTTTCTAAGATCTTAGGAAGAAACAACCTAAGTCATTGTCTAGGGGCTTGTCCTAGACCATCTATCTAAGAACACCTACCAGGGGGTTGTCCTGTGTTTAAGAGTTGCCTCTTAATTTCCTAAGTTATAAGACCTGTTCATATTAAGGTAGGGATATGAAACCTTTAAGGTGGTTTTTTGATTAAGGTAGGGTGTTGGTTTTGTAATCAGAAAACTCACCTACTTTAATTAAAACTACTCAGCCTAGTTAAAACTGTTATAGTCTGTTATGATTTAAAAAAAAAATGTGTTACAACCTGTAACAGCAAAACTGATTAAATCAGTTAGTTACAAAACTGTTTTAAAAGGTCTAACAGACTTAACAGCCTAACTAATCTGAGTACTCACCCAACGGTTATATTTCCCTAAGCTATACATAATGTCCAGTTCAGAGTAATATGTACATAGAGTTTACAAAAATTTTGTTTGTAAATCAATAGAAAAACTGTAAACAGATTTACAAAGTGAATATACAAGTTTTACATTGTTTTCTTCTCTGTGTAAGTTTCTCTTTCTGATCTGTGTGCTATTCTCCCTTCATGTATGTGTATCTCTTCCGCTTCCTGAGTGTATGTGAATCCAGCATCTTGACAAGTGATTAAGGTGCCTTGCAACAAAGAGGAAAAGAAAAGATTAGTATTTCTGTGATTGAAATACTCAGTGAAAGGAAAATACAAAGAAAGATTGAAGATAGGTTTACCTTGTGATCTCAGGTGGAGATCCACTGATCTGGTACTGTGATTGTTCTTCTTAAGAACTCAGATTGCAATACATACACAAAAGAAAGACAGATTAGGTCTTTATTCAAAAGAAAAACACTCAGGGTATAAAAATCACAGAAGCTGTGAGTTTACCTTGGTCAAGTCTCTGCAGATCCTGATCTGCAGTCTCTGTACCTGAAAAACGAACATAACTCAGGTTAGGGTTTTGAGTCATCACAATACAGCAAAGAAAAACTGGAAAGCAAGGAGGCAAAATCAGTATACCTTTGAAGCTTGTTTTAGTGGTAGTGTCCGCATCAAAACCTCACAAAGAAAAGCAAGAAAAACTGAGTCAGCATCTGAGGAAACTAGGGTTTCCAGATCAGTCAAGAACAAGGAAGTATCTGAAAGAAAGAACCAGGGATTTACCTTAGTGACGCTGTCCGGTGAAGAACCTCAAGAGAAGAGCACCATCAACGAAGTTTCAGAAACTAGGGTTTCTGAAAACTTCACCAAACAGTACATCAAAGCCAAAGGGTTTGCAGCGCTTAACCTCAGCTCAAATTCTTGTGCAGGAACTGAAGCGAAAATCAGCCTCAGAAGAGCACAGAAGAAGAGATCTCAGGAAGAGAAAGGGTGGAGCTCAGAGCTCTGAGAGAGAGGGAAAGCATCAGAGGACCAAGAACGAGAAAGAAAATCAAGAAACAGTATCTAGGGTTTCACTGAAGTAGCCTTTTATACTGATCCAGTATTCGACCCGTTTGAGATCCGCGTATCGCTACAGTGTGGAACCGCTGGGTTCCGCACGGGTAAGAACCAGCCCAGTAAATACTGGACCTTATCTTTGCACCCCCTTTCTTCTTAATACATCCTGGCAAAAAAGGGTTAACAATTAGTAAAAAATTTTGCAAAATTCCAACACTTACAACATTACTGCATCTTCATCTAAGGCTTTTTCCCTTGGTAGTGAAGCTACCTTTGCCTGTGTTTCTGATGCTTTAGAGATTGTACTTGTTGAGACCTCGGCTCCTTCACGTGGTTCCAAGAGATCTGCAGCCTCACTTGAGCATACTTAAGAGACTGAGTCGGATTCTCCTCATACTTCTGCTGCTAAAATGTCAAACATGAAAGCCATGAAGACCAGGGCAATGAACTAAGTTGGTCCAGAAACTTCTGCGTTCCTTTTGTTAATGTCATTATGTATTATGTAGCTGTCTCTCCACTTTATAGTTAATTGTGGAGTAAATAAAAGTAATTAGGTCACTATTTCACTATCATGTTAGTTATTGGATTGTTTCCCTGAGAACTTGGTTGTTAATGTCATTATGCACTACCTAGATGTGTCTCCACTTTATGCTTAATTGTGGAGTAAATAAAAGTAGTTAGGATCCTGTCTTCGTGTTTCGTTGGTTCTTGGTTTGTTTATCAGAACTTGAATGTACTGCCTTTTGAATTAATGTAATGAATCAGTTTATGTTTTTTCTCTTTGCTATTAACCGTGATGTCTTTAACTTATTATTGGATTACAAAGGCTTAACTCATGTTCTTCCTAACTCATCATTCATTTGCCACTTCAAATCCTTAACTTTTCTTTTTTAGAGCCAACTATTTTTGGATTACAAAGGCTGTATCATTTTCTTAACTAACTCCTCTTTTTCCTAACTCATTGTTAATTTACCAATTACCAATTCAATAGTCATGTATATCAAATGATCGAGAACACGTTTTGTAATTAGAATATCTTTCCCTATCTTTCTTTAAACTGTCATCTGGGATGAAATGTAACCTATGTCAGCAAATCACATGATGCAAGTCTCAGACACTTTCCACTGATGACCTCATCAAAGATTGCATAGCTTTTATAACTCATTCTCTATTTCCCGTTTTCCTCACCATTCACATCAAACTCACTGAAGATAGGTATTATGATCAGATGGCACTTTCCATCTAAAGGAAGAGTGAGTTTTTGAACTAAGTTCCATGTATTCTATTATATTATTGACTTTTACTTGGGATCTTTAAGTTCCTAATGCTTGGTCTTTGTGACATTATTATTTGGTTGTTTGTGTTCAATATGAGGTATGTAAATCAGTTGCATGTGTATTGATAAGAGATTTCGTTTTTTTTTATGACTTCTTCTCATATATATTTTTACAAATTTTGATATGATGATTTGCTGCAATTTCCTATGTTTAGAATTAGTTTTATCATAGCTTCTCTTGATACCTTCTCCTCTTTATACTCTATGTTTTTCCTTCGTATTTTAGTCTTTTTGATCAGCTCCTTCGTATTTTAGTCTGAAGCAACCTTTGAGTTGTTGCTCTTCTTTTTTTAATTTGCATAACTTAAATTGATTTTTGTCTGATATAGGTTACTAAATTATATTTTGGTTTGGTTTGGTTTAGTTTTATTTTAACAATTGATTTTTTATCTGTGGTTTTCCTTATGTCCTGTGCAATGGCATAACTTTACCTCTATACACTTTTGGTTCTTTAATGTGTTTACTTGATTTGCTCTTTATGAAAATACTTCTAACCTTTGCCTATGCTCTTTTTTTAAAACATACCAGTTAAATTGTATCTGAATTATTAATATTGCCTATGTTTTTTTAGTATTTCTTCATACATTCAGTTGAACTTTCATTTCTCTCATGCAACCTACAACTTATGTATCTCAAATTTTTGGGTTCATTATCTTACTGATTTACCATTTGTTCAATTAGAATTTTTTTCCAGATTCAGTATTATTAGGATCCATTTGGCTGATGTCATTTGAATTTATGTTTATTATTGCAACATCTATTAGCTTTTCCTCTTCAATCTGCATATCACTACCATTAGTCATTGACATTCTGTTTTTCCATTTGTTGGACATGAATTTGTCACTTTATTCTAATGAAATTTATAAGTTTTTACTCTTCTCCCCTTAGCTATTCATAAGTGATGATATATGGTTGTGTTGGATTTGAGTAGATATATTAGGTCTTACTTGCTGTTTATGAAAAATCTGGTCTACTTCGCCTATCAATTTTTTGTTTAAAACCTATTAAGCTATAACAAACCAACTTGGATTCCTTATTTTTGAGACTGTACGTTGGCTTTTTCCTAAAGTGATTGTAAATTTGCCTCATAATTGGTTGTTTTCGATTTCAGCAAATGTCTTGGGCCATATTTCCAGAACTGAGTGACATTTTTTACTGAGTTTTAGTACCTACTTGATCTTTTATTTTTTTCATGCAAGTAATATAGTAAGGTTTCTGTTTTTGTTTTGGATCCTGATTTACTATAATTACCCTAATCTATTCTTTTATCTTGATTGTGGTGCTCTTCCTTTGGTTAGCTGAGTTCTCCGGATGCTGTTGGTAATGACCCATATTTTGCAGAGTTCCCCTATCTCTCCATTTAAATAACTAATTTTTACCTGTGTTATGTTCCTAATTGTGTTCCTCACTTTGCTCAGTCTATGCAGCCACTACCGGTTCTTTTTTTGGCAGACTTCTATAATGATATGCCAACCATTATTCGCCTCTTGGATCCCTTGGGGAATGTTTTTGTCATCTCCATCAAACATCGCCCAAGCAGTGTGTACTTAAATCATGGTTCTACTCGCATTGGGGAGGTTTACAATTTGTTTAGTGGTGGTTGGATTACTCTTAAATTTATGCAGGGTATCACCTTCAAAATGTCTGTACATTTCCTCCTCAGAAGTTTGGTCTTGGAGAACCTGACCTCCCAATGAGTATTATTGATGAGGAGAAGGATGAATTTCTTTTCATTCATACTGTCCATTTTTACCACTCTTTGATGAAAGATCTTCTTTTGTTAAGGAAAGTAATCCCCTTATATCTGATGTTTTGACAGCTTTTAGTCATTGCCTCTTGATCTATTTACTAATTGTTTTTCCTTAATTCTCTTTGCAGTTTCTTCACATGGAACATGTGCTTTGCCGTTAGGGCTTAAGTTCGTTTTTTCTTTGGTTTCTATCCTTTTGAATCTACTAAGCACATTTTAATTGTTAGACCTTGTCTTTCATTTCTATTAAGCTAATGTTAGTATTATAATGATTATGCGGTCTCTAAAACTTTGACCCCGTGCATCGCACAGGACATTCCACTAGTTGTTTAAAATGTAGTTGTCTTAGCTTACTCGTTTGACGACGCGCGACTACAAATTGGCTGCAACCAATGCAAAATTTTAAACAATTTGTCTTAGCACGAGTTCCTTCCAATTCACACATCTTATAATTAATTTCTCACTAAACTTCTCACGATAAAGATGCTCTTAGGGTATATTTGTTTGAGGTGAAAGAGGGAAGAGAGAGTAAGGGAAGAAATAGTGATTTTGACATATTTGGTTAATGAGAGAAATAGGAAAGAGAGAGTGAGGGATGATTAGTTTAGTGATTTTTTGTAATCTCTCCACAAGTGGAGAGAAAGTAGAGAGAAAAGGCTCTTAAATTTTACTTTTACCATTTTGTTCTCGACTAAATTACTTTTACCATGATAACAATTATTATAATTTATAAGACGTGACACTATATATATTTAAATTAAATAGCTCAAATAAATATATAACTAATTAAGTTAAATGATTAAAATGATTATTTAGCTAATTAAAATAAATATTTAGCTAATTTAATTAAATAACTAAAATAAATACTACTTGTCAAAAAAAAATACTAAGTCAATTAAATTAAAAAATTAAATCAAACACATAGGGGGTGCTTTTGCCCTTTTAAAACTAGTATTATTTCTCTCTTCTCTCTTTCGCTCTAACCAAACTAAGAGGCATAACTCTCTCTTCCCTGTTTCTCTTCTCTTTCCCTTAAACCAAACAACTCTCCTGATCTACTCTAATTCTCGCTTCTTTCTCTCTTCCCTCTTTCTCTCCTAATACAAACACACCCTTATTGTGAGAGGGTGAGAGGAGTAAATTTTAGATATAGATTAAATGGTTAGTTGTTGAGATTAAAATAAAAGGTCAATGTGATATCCACCTACTTTTTAATCACAACCACTCATCACCCATGTATTATTATGCAGTCCAAATTTACTCTTCAGACCCTTTCATGTTAAAACTCCCCTCACTTGGTGTGTTTGTTTGAGGTGAAAAAGGGAAGATAAGAGAGAGTGAAGGAAGAGAGAGTAAGGGAAGAGAGAGTAATTTTCACATATTTGGTTGAGGGGAGAAATGGGGGAGAGAGAGAGAGATAATTGTTTTAGTGTTTTTTGCAATCTCTCCAATTGTGGGAAGAAAGTGAGGATAAAAGACTCAATAATTATGTTTTTACCATTTTACCCTCTCTTTATCATCCAATTTCACAATTCTTTTCATTATTTAATCAAATAAAATAACTAAAATAAATATTTAACTAACTAAAATTAAATAATTAATATAATTATTTAGTTAATTAAAATAAATATTTAGCTAATTTAATTAAATAATTAAAATAACTAATGAGTTAGTTAAATTAAAAAATTAAATCAAACACATATGGGTGTTTTTGTCCTTTCAAAACTAGTATTCTTTCTTTCTTCCCTCTTTCTCTCTTCCCTATTTCTCCTAATCCAAACACACCCTTTGTGAACATGAATGTTTAAGTTGGAAGGTGTTTGATGTGACCATTTTAGATGTTTGAAATGAACATAAGATATTTGAACATAAGATGCTAATGAACATTTAAGTTGTTTGATTTCTTATAAGGATTCTTTATATTATGTTTTATATCTTTTGATTTTATTTTATATATTTTATGGATAAATGAAAGCAAAACAATACACGGTTTTCTACAAAATGATTTTTTTTGGTTAATGTGTTATTGGTGTGCAGTATTACGAGTTTTGCCGATGACTAATCTATGTTGGGGAATTTGAAACCTTGGGGTGAGATCTAAACTTAGCTACCGCTCGAACCAATCCTGGTTGGTTTCCACAAAATGATAATAATATAATAGTGTTATATTACTTTATTTTTTAGTTATTCTTTTAATTCCCACTAGTGCAAAATCAGCTTTAAAAAGCACTATTTTGAATCGGTTGTTTGGATAACCGATTCCAAAGATGGACGCGGTGGCAATTTTGCAATTAAGAGGTAGGTGGAAGATTTTTTTTAGACATTCAGAATCGGTTGTTTAAACAACCGATTAGATAGGTGTCAATTTAGACTTTTTGAATCAGTTTAGTAAACAACTGATTCATAATAGGTACATTCAGAATCGGTTTTCAAAACACCTATTTATTAATGTCTGTTCATTACTAAAAATATTTTCACAATCCCTTGTTTTTCGGTTTCCCTCTCACGCATCACGTTTCCCTCTCACGCCCAGCCCCAAATCATCGTTTCAGCATTTCACATCTCACGCCCTAGCCCCCAAAATCATCGTTTCAGCATCTTCCATCGCACTCTCACGTTTCCCTCTCGCATCTCACATCTCTTCCTCTCACGTTTCCCTCTCGCATATCTCCGTTTCTCAGCATCTCTTCCATCGCTCTCAGTATCTCTCACTCATCGCTCTCTTCACTTTCAGTATCTTACTCGTCGCTCTCTTCGCTTCCTATCAGTATCTCTCTCGTCGTTGTACTGAGAGGTAGAACAGGTTCACTTGGACATTCCGCTCCGCATTATTTTGGCCTCTCGCTGCTACCAGGTTTGCTTCATCGTATTTAGGTCATTTTTCCTTTTTATTTGTATTTATGAACTAGAAATTGAGTGAACTTGGACAAAAAAGATGATTGTTCTTTGTTTTACAATCGAGATTACATATAATAGCTTGATTACAGTAGAGTTTGATGAATGACTAGAGTTCTTTGCCATTGGATTCAGATTTAGCCAAAGATAAAATAAGGAAGGAAGGAGGAAGAAGAACAGGAGAAAACACTGAACCGCTCCATTGAGGTATTTTTAGGGTTTGCTTGAGCTTTTATTTTAGTATGCTTAGTTAGTTATAAAAATTTAGTTTAGTGAACGAAATCGCTCTAAAAGATTTTACTGTGTGTTAGTTTTTCGGTGTTCACTTGATATATATTTTATCAATAATGGGGGGATTGCATTTCTCATTTTCGGTGTTCACTTGATATATATTTTAGCGATGTTTTCCTTCCATGTCTAATAAGTTGTTTTTAACAATTCACTGGATTGCTTAGAAATTATCATACTGTTTGGCATGAATAGATGGTTTTGCAAAGTTCACTTGATATTTCTATTGTGTAATTTGATAATCTCATCTAGGGTTTAGTTTTGGACACTCTATCTGTTGACACTTATTGGTTCATTCAACATCTGATACTTAGTATTTTAGTAAAGCTTGTTTTTCAGTTAGAAACTGTTCTGTATTGCAAAAACAGTTTGGTTAGTTAGGTGAATTTGTAGAACTTGGTAGGGGAGCAGTTATAGCTGTTAATTGTTGTATCAATTTTCGATAGTATGCTTTTTTCCATCTTGTTCTTACATTCATGTATTTACACAATTCTTGCACTTTGACTTATCTTCTATTAGCTTCTAATGTCCTATCTTCTACCTCAGGGCATGTTTATGCTTTTGGAGAATCTAGGACTTTAGCAATTGCAAATATGGTTTTGGGGTTGAAGGAGATTCAAATTCGGGGAGAAATTCGTACCAACGTCGATTACACCATTGACCTTCTAAATGTAAAACACTCAGATGATGACAAATTATTTTACAAGTGTTTTTATAATACAGAAGTGACATCATTGCAATATTTTTCTCAGGCTTCGGACTACAGAGACAACAAAATTCACACAGGATGGCTGGAAAGTGCATTCCTCCTAAGGTATTATGTTTAAATGGGAGGAACATCTAATTCTTAGTGCTATCTTATTTCCTAGTGATACTAATTTCAGTTAATTATGCCAGCACATATCTCTTGTCCATTCTCAAGTGTCCTTGAACTTTGAAGGCAGCAAATATACAGTATGTATTCTTTCATATAAATTTCTGCAGTTCCCTCACCTTTTTTGGGACTTATGCTATCATAGGCAATGATCAATTTGCACAACTCATATCTTTCTAAAACAATTTCTAGATTGACATGATACGAGGAGGACCTGGAAGTTATAGACTGAAAATGAATCAATCAGATATTGAGGCAGAGATACATACTTTACGTGATAGTGGTTTGCTGATGCAGGCAAGTATTTTTCTCTTAACTATCTATGTTGATGTGCTGTGAAGTTTCTCCATGACGTGGCTATAGCTGGATAACTGTTTTTTGGGTTATTTAACGATTTAATCATTGTCTCAGAGTTTAGAATAGACCATATATGGAAAGAGGTTAATTAAAGCATTAGATAGTTCTTTAATATGGATAGTAAATAACAGGACTATTTGGATAGTTGTGCTGTGTGTTTGTAAAGTGTAGCTTTTCAATTCACTCTATTCCTAAACTAGAATTTATTATGCTGCAGATGTAACTTATATCTAGCGTTTGACATTAAGCTCAAGGAAAGTTTTTATCTCTGACTTAGCTAATACTGTGGTGTTTTATCCTTGGCAAACACTATGACTGGTCTTTTGTTCTGTATTTGTTTCTTTATTTTTTAACTGGTAGTTTCCACTTGTTACAGTTGGACGGATGATTCTTGTTGGCTATGAGCACAATATTGATGAATCGAGTAATTTCTTCACCTTGATTGATTAACAATGTATTTTGACAGTATTTTTCGGTGTTTATATTCTACCATCATTGAATGGGAGATTTTTGGATTCTATTATTATTTAGAGATTAGAGATTTGCATATGCTTAACAAGCTAGACATCTGTCTCAAGTTGTGCAAAGTTTGCTCAATCGTTTGAGATCCCTCGTGGGCAAAGTCGCAGAGTTGGTGACATTGAGTTAGGAGAATATGCAAAGAATTCAGGAGAGCTGGGCTTGGATAGTTTCTTCAAAAAGGTGTGTTTTTATATAGCTGTGAACAAGCATTATTTAGTCTGTCTTACATTATTTATTCCTGTTTCTTAATTTAATTATTTTGTATTGTTAGAATTATTAAAATGAATGCATTGGAATATGTATAGTTATCCATGCATCTAGGAGATCAATAATGACCGGCTGTAACTCTAAGGTGCATGCAAGCTCTTGTTAGAGTTCAGGCACTTATCATAACTTTTTTATAATTTGCTATTTTGCTTCAACATAACATAGCCATCTTAATGATTATTTCAGAGTTATATAACTTGTATAATTTGCTATGTTGTTATCAGCAAGGATGGTGTGAGATTCCTGGAATTGTGGATGAAGTTAAAGCAAAGCTGCGAATGAGGCATTTAAAATGTCACTCACAAATACTGTTAAGGACATTTCAAATCGGTTGTTTAAAGAATCGATTTAGAATGTCTATTTTTTGGGACATTTAAAGTCAGTTGTTTAAAGACCGATTTGGAAAGTCTGGTTTTTTGGACATTTAAAATCGGTTGTTTAAACAACCGATTTTGAATGTCACATTTTGAATCGGTCATTTAACCGATTCAAAATGTCCCTACATTTAGAATCGGCACATTTGGAATCGGCCAATAACCGATTTCAAATGTGTCAAACAACCGATTCCAAAAGCCTTTTCTGTACTAGTGTCCTTATCTATATTTTCCAACCAGGATTAATATAACACTATTAGAATAAATTAATATAAGACTATTAAATAGTCCGCTATTAATATAACACTATTTTCCAACCAGGATTCAAAAAGGGTTTTTTTTTTTTGGGTGAAAGTTAGGGCCAGCAGGCCCAACTAGAGATTAACTATTAATAGGGACAAAAAGCCCATTAGAATCCAAATACAAGACATTGACCAAAAAGTCAGGCACAAGGTTAAAAAAGACAAAATGGTCCTGAGACCTTTGACTAGCTTTTGCAAAAGCATCAGCAGCATAATTGAATTCACGATTAATGTGGAGCAATTCCCATTGCAACGCTCCACCACCAACCTCTATCGTCTTCCTCACCAGCTCACTACCCAAACTGAAACCATCCCGATGCTTCTTCAGCAATTCGATAGCTTCCAGAGAATCTGACTCAATTATCAAGTTGTTGAAGCCTCTACTCCAAGCAATTGATAAGCCATGAAAGATTCCCCAAATTTCTGCTTCCACAACAGTGCACCGATCCAGCTTACAAGCAAACCCAAACACAAAATTACCATTACAATCACGAAGTAAACCACCACAGCCCGCTTTGGTTCCATTGTTTCTCACCGATCCATCACAATTGAGCTTCCAAAACCCAGCTGGAGGTGCATTCCAACCATTCCCGTTTCTGATTAGAGTTAAATCAGTTTTAGGATCAGTTAAAGATGAATTATTACTGACTTCAACAATTCGATTAACATGGTTTCTAATACTGATAACCGATCCATGGACTGGAGAATGATTTTGGGAAAAAACCCAATCATTTATGGTTCTCCAGATGGTCTCAAGCGCCACACCAAACAGGACACTCCAATTTGGCTCTTCATTCATGTAATTTCTGTCACTCAGATTCAATTTCATCCAATCTTTCCAGTTTTGAATTCTGAAAAAATTCTCCCTGTTTCTGATGTTAAAACTACTCCAAATGCTAAAGCTCTTCCTGCAATCACGAAAGCAATGGAACAAGGATTCCTCATGGTCAAGACAGCTAGGACAATTACCAGTTTGAGACATCATTCTACGCTGCCTCTCTTTGTTGGTAAGAATACTTTCATTTCCTAGCTTCCATAATAAATATCTAATTCTCTCTGGGCCTTTCCAATTCCATATAGATTTGAATATAGGATCAGGAGGGTTAGGCATAGGGCCCATCATAGCTGCATAAGCAGACTTTGTGGTAAAATTACCATCGGGTGTATCACCCCAGTTGAACGAATCACCACGGTCAAGAATTGAAGGGGGATTCATATTAGTAATAATAGAGATAATACTATTGGGAAGTAAGGTCTCTAACAAAGGAATATTCCACCCTCCACTATAGTTTATAAATTTACTCAAAGTTTTGGTGAGGTCCCCATCAGTAAGATTTCCAGTAGCATGATTAATGAGCATATCACCTCCAGTAACCCAGCTATCACTCCAGAATCTTATACTATCACCATTTCCAATTTGCCAGCAAATGAGTCTTCTAAAGTCCTTCCAATTAGCAGTTAGACCATTCCAAAAATTAGAGCCAGTTTTCTTAGCATTAATTTTTGGAATGTCTCTCCAACCACAATTGTATTTACTCCTGAGAGTCTTCTGCCACAAGCTACTACCTTCTTTACAGAAATTCCACAATGCTTTTAACATAAAAGCATCATTAGTGTTTCTAGCAGACTTAAGTCCCAAACCTCCATCTTTCTTAGGTTTACAAATCTTATCCCAACTAACAAGATGCACCCTTCTGTGACCTTCTTCATCCCCCTAAATAAAGCCTCTACATAGTTTGTCAATCTCATCACAAATGCTCCTAGGTAACACTGTAGATTGCATAACATAAATAGGCATAGATTGGACCACAGACTTAGCAAGAGTAACTCTTCCTGCAAAGGATAAAGTTCTGTTTTTCCAAGCACTAAGTCTCTGCTTAACTTTATCCACCACAAATTTAAAAGTATTGTAACCAACTCTCTTGTGGAAAATGGGCACTCCAAGGTACTTTCCAAGGTCCTCTGTAGCATTAAATCCGAGGACATTACAAATGTCAATCCTTAGAAGTCTAGGAACATTTTTAGAGAAAAACACTCTAGTTTTCTCTTGACTCACCTTTTGCCCAGAACTCATGCAAAAATTAAGAAGAGTTTGGTGTATAAGTTCAGCTTGATCTGTATTGGCTTCAGCAAAAAGCAACAAATCATCAGCAAAAGCCAAGTGAGAAATTTTAGGGCCTCCTCTAGACAGCTGAATAGGCTTCCAATTACTATCTTGCACCTCTTGCTCAATAACATGGAACAACCTCTCAATGCAAAGAACAAAGAGATAAGGAGAGATGGGGTCTCCTTGCCTAATGCCCCTAGTAATAGAAAACTCTTCAAGAGCCTCTCCATTCCACAAAACCTGCATAGTTGGGGTAGAGATACAATTCCATATAATATGAATAAGCTTGCTAGGAATACCAATGTCCTCCAAAGTTTCTCTAACAAACTCCCACCTCAATCTATCATAAGCTTTCTCCAAATCAATTTTAATAGCCATCCACCCTTTTTTTTCCACTTTTCTTTCTCATAGAATGGAAAATTTCCTGAGCTATAATAATATTGTCATGGATTTGCCTCTTAGGAATAAAAGAGGCTTGAGCAGGACCAATTAAGTGCTGCAGAGCATTCCTAAGCCTACTGGATATCATCTTAGTAATGGTTTTATAAGCCACATTACACAATCCAATAGGCCTAAAATGTTTCATGGAAGTCACATTATCAACCTTAGGAATGAGAGCTAGAAATGTGGAGTTAATTTCTTTGATCTTCCTCGGGTTCTCCCAGCAATCATTGATCAATCTACAGAAGTCATTCCCCACCACATGCCACTGTTTATGGAAGAAAATGGCTTGGAACCCATCAGGACCAGGTGCTTTATAGGCACCTATATTCTTAATGGTTCTATAGATTTCCTCATAAGAGATGTCCTTATCCATATCAGCAAGCATAGCAGGCTCCAACGAAGGAAAATGGCCTTCCATAACATAAGGAGCAAGAGGCTCATAAGAGGAAAATAAATCTTTGAAAAACTCAGTAGCAACATTTTCTAACTCCAATGGATCTTCAATCCACACACCATTACTATTCATTAGGGATTTAATATGATTTCTTCTTCTCACAGTTGTAACCCCATGAAAGTATCTAGTATTTTTATCACCAAACTCTATCCATTTAGTCCGAGATTTTTGGAACCATAAAATCTCCTCCTTAGCTAAGATGTCTTCATAAAGTTTCCAAGTGGTATTCTGTAAGGCCAGAAGATCATCATTTCTGCCATGATGCATCATTCTCTCAATGTTTTTCAACTTTTTCCAAAGAACCTTTTTTTGAGAAAAAATATTGCCAAAAACCTCTTGATTCCACTCCTTAAGAGTACCCTGTAACTCAATAAACTGATTAGTGACATTAGAGAGATTAGGTCTCCAATTGTCCTGAATCAGCTTATTAAAAGAAGGATGAGATAGCCAAATAGCTTCAAATCTAAAGGGTCTTCTTCTTCTATTCCTCTGCCTTCTAGGATTAAAGTTCAAAAGCAAAGGGGCATGATCTGACTTCAACATAGGAAGGTGGTTAGTGATTAACTCAGTAAATCTCAACCTCCAATCCAAGTTACATAAAGCTCTATCCAACCTCTTCCTAGTGGAACCTCTAGCCCAGGTAAAAGGATCACCACAAAAACCAACATCCATCAGATTACATCTGTCAACCGTATCCAGAAACCCTCTTTCAACAGCTCTATTCTGAGATAAATGAGGACCAATTCTTTCACTATCTTTCAAAATTGCATTGAAGTCTCCTATAAGATTCCAAGCACCAACTAAATCAGTCTGAATATCTTGTATTTCATTCCAAAGAGCTTGCCTTTGGTTATAATTCGGACTACCATACACAATTGTAAGGTACCAAGATTCATGGTTGAGAACTTTCACCTCAACATGAACCAATTGATTAGAGTCTCTAATAATTTGGATATTCCAAAAGTTAGAATCCCAAAGCAACCAAATACCTCCAGATTGACCTCTAGAATCTTTAATAAAAAGGTTATCAAAACCCATTCTTCTAGCTATTCTCTTAGCTCTCACACCACTAGCATGAGTTTCAAGCAGAGCAACAAAAGAAGCATCATACTCTCTTTTCATATCCTTAATAAGACCCACAAAACCTTTAGAACCCGTCCCCCTGCAATTCCAGCAGATCAAATTCATAAAGAACTATTTGGGAGTTTTTGAGAGTCCACACCCTCATTGTCTTCCATAGGTCTACACCCAATTGCATCCACCATAGCTTCAGAATTTACCTTTCCACCAACCATGGTTCTAGGAGCAATAACACAGCTTCCATCATTATTATCATTATCCACTAGAACTTGTCTGAAAGATTGATCATTTCGGAACTTCCTCAAAAGCGCCTCACCTTTAGACTTATAAATAGTCTTCATGTACTCCATGACAGCATTTTCCTCACCATCCATGGATCCTACCTCAAAAGGATTAACACTTTTAGAAGAAGAGGGAGTATTTTCCTTCCCAATTACAGTTGTATTAACTGTAATAGCCTTCTTACCATTAGATTTTCCACCACTACCAGCTTTTTGCACTTTATCTTTAAGTTTGACATTTTTAATACCAAGTGCACCTCCTTTCTTCTTGGAAAGTTGAGGATTCTTCCCTCCAATAGTGTTTCTAATTCTACTCTTGATGGTAAAATTAATATTTGGATCTGGTTCCTTTTCTTGAACCCCATCATGTTCCAAATTCTTGGAATCCACCCTTCCTTTAGTAGTAGTCACAGGGCTCTTGCCTTTGCCTTTAAGAAAACTACCTTTAGCAGCAGGTTCCTCAGTTACTTTTGCCTTATTACCAACTGACTTCTGCTTGTTCCTCTTAGTAACATACTTAGGAATGTTCCACGTTCCCATATCCAACTCCTCAATTAGATCAACAGCTTTATTCTCATCTGTAACAACAGATTCCACTTGAGAAACAGGATTAGTTACATTAATCAAATTCACCACCATAGGTTCTTGCATATTCACATCACTAATGACTGTTTCATTCTGCTTCTGCTCCACACTAGGATTTCCATCTTGATTAGACTTGTTGATAACTACATTAGCAGTAACATTCTTTGACTTAGCACCAGAAACATTAGTATCAACAGGGGAATTTTTCTTAGTTTCCACTTCAAGTAGTTCCTTGCAACTATCCTTCTTATGACCATACTTACCACATCTAAAGCAAATGGCATGAAGACCTTCATATTCTAAGTAGAATTTTTGGCCCATCACAGTAATATAAGAGTCAAGAGGTTCATCTAGGTCAAGCTCCACACATATGCGAGCAAATTTTCCCCTTTCATGAAGAGAGGTGAGCTTGTCAACTCTAAGCATAGTTCCAAGAATAGCACCTGTCCTCATTAAAAATTTCTCATTGCAAAACTCAAATGGGAGCTTTGGGATTCTAATCCAAACGACTACTTTTTGAGAAATAGAAGCATTAATAGAGAAAAAAGGTCTCCATCTTTGAACAATCAAGTAATGATCAGCCACCTTCCATGGTCCTTCAAACAAAGCATGCCTATAGTCTTCCATGGAGGATAGTTGAACCATATATAAATCATCTGCCATATCAGTAATTTTTAGGTTACCTTCCTTCACCCACGATCTTCTCAGCTTACTTTCTAATAATCTAAAGTTTACTCTTTTGCCCAAAACTTTGACTATTAAAGCATTTTTCCAATTTTTTGTCCAAGATTGGAATTCATCCTGCGTAACAGGGATAGGAGGATTGGGAGGGCGTTTTTTCTGACCTTTGTTACATGCTTCTGCAGGATCTTTGTACCATCTGTCCTCAGGTAGCTCAGGTTGTAAAAGATCACCCCAACATTCATCTTCAAATACCTCATGGGAATCGTCTTCAAGGAGAGCCTCTTTGAATGATTTCTGCGCCTCAGCATGCGCCACTTTGCTATTATTCATACCCTCAGAATGTTTCTCTTGGTCCGCCATCACTATTTCATCAGTAACAGAAGTTTGAAGACCAACATCAATCTTTTTCTTCTTGTTGTATGGTTGCAGATTATCTACTAAATCATTGGTGACTAACGTAGCAACGGAGGGCAACAGAGTGGGGGAGGTTGCACAAAGGGGAACCGGGGGGGGGGGGGGGAAGAGTTCCCAACGGGGGAACAGGGGTTTGTCTCATGCCCTAGCCGAGAGAGAAACTATTCAATCTATTAAAAAAATGACCGAGTAGCTTATATTCAAAAAGGGGTTGTGACTACACTTAGCCCAACAATACATGACTGGTTGTTATCTTATAACAGTGTGTGAATGTATGATATGGAATATGCCGATGCTAAAGTTGGTTTGCCTACAATAAACATTGTTTAGAATTTAGATAATTTATACAAGAGTTTGCCTACAATAAAGATGCTGCCGAGGCTTTTTGTTATTTAATCAAGTGAGGAAGGTAAAGGAATGTGTCTAGAAGGGTATTTAGAGTAGTTAGTGTAAGGATTTTTTACTTTTTATGGACAACTTTATTTCTGTCTTTTCTATATGCTACTTTATGTCTCCTCTTTGCTAATTTAATTTCTTGTTGGGTATCAGGCATCCGTTCCCTGAAATTATAGCATTTGGTAGTAACCGTGAGAGACGGGGGATTGCTTGCCATCATCCAAAGTTTTTTTTTATTTACAAAAGCCATCATCCAAAGTTGATTGTTCTGCAGAGAGAAAATAGTATTAGTTGTCATTACATCTCCAAATTTGGTA
The DNA here is from genome assembly GCA_039519185.1 of Astragalus membranaceus. Lineage (NCBI taxonomy): Eukaryota > Viridiplantae > Streptophyta > Magnoliopsida > Fabales > Fabaceae > Astragalus > Astragalus membranaceus. The sequence continues at coordinate 19,043,423 of CM076849.1, forward strand.
GAAAAGCAGGTATTTTATAAGCCAAATTTTTAATTATTAATGTACATTTAGACTAGTACATAATTTTCATCTTGCAAACTGATTTTGTAAAAGAAAATTGATTTTAAGAAATTATGAATTAGTGTTAGTCTACAATATTGTTTACAAATTGAATGAATAAGCACTTTCAAAAATTTTGCACCTAGGAGCTTTGAATAGGTCTCTTGCACTTGCACAGCTCATTAGAAAGTATCATGAACAATGGGAAATGTATATTATTTGGGGGTAAATTGTTGCACAACTCATATGTGTATTGTTGTTTGATGTTTGATTAACTCTGGGTTAGACGACTATATTGGAAGTTGTTATTGTGTGCTGTTGATGGAAAAGGGTGAGGTGTTGTCCCTCACCCCCATATTTTGCTCGAAATCATCTCCATTGAGATAATTGCGAGACAATACTAATAACGGTAAGGTTGGGAGTTAGAAAATAACTTCATTCACTACTTGGATGAAAAAGGGTTTTGTGCTGTCCTTGACCCCCATATTCGGCTCGAAATCATCTCCACCGAGATGATATCGATGCCACTAACTTGATAGGTTATATATTGACAGAGCAGCTCAGGCAGCTGGTAGAGGCTCAGGCGCAGCAGATACAGCAGCAGCAGATGCAGAATCAGACTATCAAAGATATGCAGACAGACTTCTTGAGGTTTGCACGTCAGTAGGAGAGGATGTTAGAGTACTATAAGAGCTTGAAGCCAGATGCGTCTGAGTTTGAATCTGAGGAGACAGAGTCTAATGATCCCGGTGCCCCCATATTAGTATTATATATGTTGATTAGGATTTGGTATATGTTTATGTTGATTTGGATTCTGTTATTGTTGTTTTGGAGTTGGAATATGTTTATGTTGATTTGGATTATGTTATAACATTTGAGACTACATTATGTTTGATTTGGAATTTATTTGCGTATTCTGGAAATATCTATTTTGATGTGTTTTATTTATTTTAAATTTTAGTATTTAATGATATATTTATTATAAATAAAAAAGCAGGTTTTCTAAAAAAAAATTAAATCAATTCTTATTTGTGACGGAAAAATCCCTCGCTAAATCCCTCTCTAAAATTTGGACACGTGGCGTTTAGAATTAACGAGGGAATTACCCCTCTCTAAATCCCTCACTAAAATCCTTCGCTAATGGTTTGCGACGGACTCAAGGTTTCTTCGCTAAAGATTAGCGATGACCGTTTTAGCGAGGGATTTTTGACCTTTAGCGAGAGAAATTTCCCTCGCTAATCCTGATTTTTTTTGTAGTGTTAGACGTTGTTTAACTATAGTGGTTAGTTTGCAGTTAGAGTGTTACATGAGTTCGTTCTTGTACATACCTTGATGTACAGTTCAGTTATTCATTAATGAGAAAATGCATTTCATTACTTTTCTTTCCTCTGGTTTATGCAAAGCTAAGAGAGGCCAACCCCTTAAATAAATTTTAGGCTAAAGTGCTCCCGGGGTCCCTTATCTTTATTTAAAGTAACGAATTAGTCTTTTATGTTTTTTTTGTCCCAAATAAGTCCTTTATCTTTTGAATTTTTTTTCCGTTAATAGTGCTGATTTATGTGTCAAAAAAAGAATTTATGTGTTAAAAATTTGAAACATAAAAGACTGATTTGGGACAGAAAAGGATTTATGTGTCAAAAATTTAAAACATAAAGGACTGATTTGGGACAAAAAAAAAGATAAAGGAGCAAATCGTTACTTTAAATAAAGATAAGGGACCCCGGAAGCACTTTAGCCTAAATTTTAATAGCTTTTGGATTAGTCTCTCCAGTTGCACGTAGAGGATACTATGGTTTACTAGAAAACTTTCATGATCTAATTAATTTATTTTACATCCTTTAATTTGCTTTAAAAGTGTAGCCGACGGGTAGAAATAAAAGCCGATTATATATTGGGTTGGTTTTTGCAATTAGGGATAGGGTTTATTAGCTTCTATTCAATGAAAAATAAAATCATGCTGAAGAAAAAATTGTTCTCTTTAGTATTTCAAAAGTTACAAACAGGTTATTAAGGAACGAATTCGCGTATTTGAATATCTAAATTTTTTTCTGGACTCTAAAGTACCCAAAACTCACTACTTGGTGCCGCACTTTACTTATGTTATCACGAATTTATTTTTTCTTTTCACCAAACTGGTTATTAAGAATGAACTTTGCGTATTTAATTTTTTTTCTGGACTATGATGTACTCTAAAACACACTACTTAGTGTTGTACTTTACGTGTTTTATCACAAATTATTATTTATTTTCACCAAATCGGTTATTTAGGAACGCAATTCCCGTATTTGAACATCTAATTTTTTTTCTAGACTCTAAAGTACCCCAAAATACACTTTACCGTCGCACTTTATGTATTTTGTAACAAAATTATTGTTTCTTTTCAGCAAGCCATTTATTGAGTAATGAACTTCATGTAATTGAAAAATTAAAATTTTTCTAGACCCTGTTGTTCCCCAAAAACACACTTCTTAACATTGTATTCTACGTATTTTGTCACAAAATTATTATTTATTTTCACAAACCGGTTATTGAAAAATGAACTCTCCGTATTTGAACATCTAAATTTTTTGTTGGACTCTAAAGTACCCCAAAACACACTCCTTAGCATCACACTTTATTTATTTTGTCATGAAATTATTTTTTCTTTTCACCAAACTGTGTTATTGAGGAACGAACTTACGTATTTGAACCATTAATTTTTTTTGGACTCTAATGTACTCAAAACACACTACTTAGAGCAAACTTTACGAACTTTATCACTGTTGTTCTTCGTCAAACTCTTAAGTCCTAGTCGTGGATTCGGCCAGAGGTTTGGGAAGGTTTTTGATTCCTCTGTTCTTCAAACGATTGCGCCAATGAGGGAACTCTACTCCTTGACTGTGGATATCCTGACTCCTCTAGAAAGGGCCAGGATGGGTGAGAGGGACTGCGAGGTTTGGATTATACTACTGGCTAATGCATGAAAATAAAGATAAAGTGCGATAAAAGCTGATAGATAAAATAAATGTAGAGTTTTTGATTGATTGATGTGTGTCTCTTCTGTACAATTGCTCTTCTATTTATATACATAGGCCTTCGTCAGCCATTTCCACAGCCAACATTTGCCTACCGTTGGATCAATCTAAGATCAACATTTTCCTACCTTTGTCAAGTGGCCTGCCTCAGCACTCTGATTCTACTCCCTTCCTTCACTCGGCCCTCGGCCTACGACTTTGTTATTTTTGGGTGTTAACAATCACAAAATTATTATTTTTCACCATATTGGTTATTGAAAAACGAGTTTCGCATATTTGAACATCTAAAATTTTCCTTAATTTTTAAAATAGCAAAACATGTAAAAAGAAAAAAAAATAAAGAAGGTTGAAGTTTGGCGGCAAAGCGAACCGAAGGCGCTATTGTATTAGCCTATATGATATGATGATATGATATGATAAGATTTCACAATTTGTAATATTATTCTTCCCATATCACCCTTCATGCTGATTTGTTCTAGAAGGGGCGCAAGATATAGGGAAGGTTTGTAGAAGGGTACTACCTCCGCAAGATAGGAAATTGAGGTCGCAAGAGAATTCAATTTCGTGTATGTTTGGTACTGCGGTCACTAGAATTGATTCTGACAGAATTGATTTTGTAGAATCGATTTTAGTTAAAAGTGAGTTGAACGTAACGTGGTTTTTGTTTGGATACGTCTACGTAAAAAGTGGTTTTTGTCATTCTTGTTGTTTGGATATGTTGGTTCAGAATTGCCATTTTGCCTTCCGAAAAATCTTAAAATATTGCATTCCGAATTTAGACCTATTTTCGGAAACGTGGCAAATTTTTAAGATTTCCGGAAATACCTCAAAAAGAGGTATTTTCGGAAGCCATTTTGCCTTCCGAAAATACCTCTTTTTGAAGTATTTCCGGAAATCTTAAAACTTTGCATTCCGAATTTAGACATATTTCCGAAATTTTTTAAAAACCCATTTTTTTAAAAAAGAGATATTTTAGGGATTTTTGGTAAAATAGAGGTATAGGGGAAAAAAATGGGTACAAAAGAAAAAACCCTTCCGTACACTGATATCATAATTATTAATACCATTATTTCCAGAATATCCTTCATATGGATTGTTTCTAGAAAGAGCACAAGAAATAGTAAATGATTACTTTTGTAAATGTGTATTTTTAAATTTTAATTAAATCAAATGAATTGATTTCATTGCAGCGGGCGACATCCCTCGCTCTAAATTTTTTGTAACGAAAAAAAATTGCATTTTTAACTTGTTTCGTTTTGTCAAAAAAAACTGATTTTCTGAATGTTTGTTTACCAAAAATGACATTAAACAATTATCATGCGGCCTACTACTTTGGACGTGGAAAAAAAAACTTTGAACGTGAAGATCACGCAATGTTGAGTTGAATTGTTCAATGGCCAGCGCATCATTAAACACCGCCATGACGCCATTTTATTTTACAAAAATATCCTCTATAAGGACATAGAGCAACCTACCGCCTCATACGTACAACGTGCCGCAACTAGCGTTACACGTTACCAAATCTACACCGTGCACTAAAGTAATCTCAGCCGTCCGTTTTACAAAATTCCTTTATAAAACAGGATTGGGTTCGCATCCTTTCTCTCATTCAACGCCTGCAAGGGTTCTCTTCTCTTTTCTGTTGTCTCTTTTCTTTCAATTTCAGATCTCGTTCTTCTCCTATCTATGCAACGTTTCTCGTGGCCGGATCCGCGTAGATCGGATGCCGATCTACACGCCGATGGGAGTTTTGGACAGGTATGGCCAGTTAATCGTTTTCTTCTTTCAATTATGCTTATTTTTCGTTGTTAGGGTCCTAATTGACTTCTCTTGGTATCATCATATAGGTCTTCGACAGATCTGAAACCTGATGCTTTAGATCTACGGTTCACAGGTGCGCGTTACATGTTCGGGTTGATTTTGGAACGAGTTTCATAGAAAGTGGTCTAGTCTTCCCTATATCCAGGCTCTTGAAGAACTTTTTTGCAGGTATGGCAGAGGAACGTTGAGCATAACGTAGATCCAGTTCCGAATTCTGCTGCTACAATGTTCTTGATTGTTTATGATGCTTCGGACTCGGATTTATCGATTTTTATCAAAGATTGGTGCGTCTATCGCTCTATTTCAAAGATAAGATTCAGATACGATTCGGAATCTTGGATATTGTAATTTAGTGTATGATGTGAAGCTTTGAGGGGGGAATTATGTGGATGTAGGTGATTTTGGGATGATATTTCTTGAAACGCTGAGCGTTTTGAGTTATGATTCTCGAGCGATCTTGTCATCCGACCTTTGCCATGTCAGGTGCGCTTGCTTGGCAGGTCAAAAAAATTAATAAAAAAAAGATTTATTGGTTTTTGGGGAGATCGCACGGGTATTGCCCGGGGTCTCTCCCTTGTGTGGTGTGCGCTCTGCTATTTTCTTGTGTCTATTATTATTGCTTATCGTTGCTCTACGCTCCGTATCATTTTTCTGCATCCAACGGATACACCAGAAGATTTGCAGCAACTCCATAGCCAGGTAATATCTATCAGTTTTCAGTCGACCATATCGGTTTTAGATATCATAAAATTATTAGGCGTTGCAAAATTATAGGATATGGTAAATAAATGCTAAAAACAATGTAGAACATATAGGTAACCTCTTGATATCGAGTATTTGGCAATCTGATAATTTGAATTACATCAATTCAGTCCTTTGGGAATGTTTTTATTGTCAGAAATTGCACGGGTTTCTCATTATTCGGTATGGAAATAAATTCGATTATCGAGTACTTGCACATCCACTGTTTGAAGTTCCTCATTACAATTGGTAAACTTGGTAAACAAGTGTTAATTATAACCTATAACCTATTGTAATGTTCTCTGAATTACGTACTTCAGGACATCTTTGTACACCATATGTAAAAAACATAGCAGTTTCGACTGGCAATTATTTGCAATTGTAATTTATCAGGGTTCAGGAATATATTGTCAGGAATTTTTCAGGGATGTAATTTCAGGAATATAGCTTTTTATTTGCTACCATGTTGTACTCAAATGTGAGGAATCAGTAAAGCATCGCATAGACTTGAAGCAACCATACCGTGGATTCTAGGAAGCTCCTGTTTTACACGATGAAATCAAGGTGAAAGCGTCCTCTTCAATCAAAGGTTAAAATATCTTAGGTTCTCTCTGTCAAGTTGAGCAATAAATTTTTTGTTAATCTACATTATGTTTAGTCATTCAATCATACATACGAAACAGTACTGTTGTTAAGCATCTATTCAGTATACATGCATCTCTTTTAAAAAAGGTTCTCTGTTTTTTGAGTTCCTGTCATGGTATTTTAATCGAGCAGTAAATTGCAATTGCAATAGTTTGAGGGGATGGAACTCGGATGCTAATGTTCGAAGTTTATATTCTTTTGAATTTGTAGTCATTTTTGAGTATGCACTGTTCATTTTACCAAATCATTTTGGTATCGTCAAGATCTTATATTGTATTTATGGTTGATTTTGATTAGTCATTTTTGAGTATGCACTGTTCATTATACCAAATCATTATGGTATCATCAAGTTCTGATATTGTATTTATTGTTGATTTTGAATGTTCCATATGTGTAATGTGTAATGATGCGTTGTTTGATGGATTTTGCTAGTATTTTTTGAGGCAGATGAATTCCGTTTTACCTGTGATTGATTTATTTCGTATAGGATAACTGTTTATTCACCAATACTTTTAAGAATATTTCTTTGAGGGAGATGAATTCCTGTTTAACCTGTGATTGATTTATTTCGTATAGGATAGCTGTTTATTCACTATTACTTTTAAGAATTACCTATTTTATAAAATCACTTGTTTGATGATAGTTATTGCTAAAAAGGTTATCAAAACTATCAAATATTAAATCAGTTTCAGATTTTTTTAAAACGTATAAAACAAGTTTTGCTAATTTCTTTATAAATTTAGAAAGCCAATTTGTTTTGTAAATTGATTTCCAACTTTCGTTAATTGTGTTTCACTCAAGCAATTGAATGTTGAGCTACTTTGATTTTTCACTTTATTAAAATTTTAGTAACATCACCTTTTTTGGGTGACATGTTATGTAAAATTGTTTCACAAAACTTGTTTTATAAACAGTTTGGCAATACCCTTTTTTGAAACCTGTTCACATATTTTTTGACTTTGATTTGATTTATGGTCTTATTTTTTTTTCCCAAATTCGGATTTTCAATTTTTAGTGAAATTCGATAAGTGACTTTTTGACTGTTATTGTATTTTTTAGGTGAAACAATTATTTACAATTTTGAAAAACTAAAATCTTAAAATTGAATTATTATCAATCAAGTTCTAGTCCTAAGAGGCTTTCTTGGAAGATTGTTTTCTCTGATAATCAGTGTTGATCTTAGCTAATTTGTCTGATTATAGTTTCATAATATTTGCCAAAATTTTCAACAATTTGTTACTTTGGGTTTATGTGCTTTTTTTTTTATCAGTAAGGGTTATGTGCTTTATCACCAATTGTAAATCAGTTTCTTTTTTGGTTCGCAACAAATCAGTAGAAAATCAGGGGCTTTTATATATTTTTTTAAGTTCTGGAGAAGTTAATTTATGTATTTCTCTGAATCAGTTTTGATCTTAGCTAATTTGTCTGATTTATAGTTTCATAATATTTGACAAAATTTTCAACAATTTGTTACTTTGGTTTATGTGCGTTTTTTATCTGTAAGGGTTTTATGTGTTTGGTTCGCCACAAATCAGTAGAAAATCAGGGGCTTTTATATATTTTTTCAAGTTCCGGAAAAGTTAATTTATGTTTTTTTTGAACCAAGTTAATTTATGTTTGTAGTTTTAGAAAGGATAATTTCATGAAAATGTTATTTTATAATTCTGAATATAAATAACTTAAATTGGGTGAGGCACCCGAATTTTATAATAAAATCGTGAAAGCGAACTAAAATTCTTACAATATGATCATTACTCTGACAATGTTCTGGTGTCGTTTACTCATTCAATTGCCATGTTTAAAATTTTTGTGGTCTGTGGCATGTTTATGTGATTAGTATATGTCTTCATAAAATTTGTTTTGCAGACATCATAGGAAAAATTTTCGTAAGGGGTTTTAGTTATTGTGCGAGATCTTAATGAATGTATAGGATGTGTTAGTTTCTTCGTGATAGGTCTGTAAGCTCAAAATGGTAGAGCGCTCAGAGCAGTTTTTGATACTGTCTGAGAGCATGGTGGTTCGAATCCATCCGGATCTGCTGTCTGTTTATTTATTTACAAAATGAAGCTCTCCTTTGTTTAAAAATTAATACTTGTATAGTTTTCAAGATGTAAATGAATTTCATTAAAGGGCAAGGCCCACATCACACTCCTCAAGGTGGATACAACATGCCAACAGACTCAGCTAATACAACTAGGCCGATCCAGAAGTGCTGAGACTTGCAACACATTGCTCACCCACACAAATCCCAAGAATAAAAAGGGCTAACAAAACAAATCAGGTTATCCAAGACCTGGGTCCAGGGGAAAATAAAAAAACAGGCTGAGAAACTAAAGCAAACTGGGAAAAATAGGTGAGACAAAATATCATCACCTACTAGCATATGCCAGAGACCCAAATTAAGCAAAAAAACTTATCTTCATTAATTGAGAGACCCAAATTAAGCAAAAAAACTTATCTTCATTAATTGCACGACGCAACAATGGAGGGGATGGTGGATCCAGTTCGAAAGCAGCAAAATCATGGAATCAAGATGGAAAAGTTTGTGTGATTCTATTGCCCTCTCGCGGAGTCTAGGTAAATACCACACTTTCCAACTAATTGATGTTTGTAACATCCCAAAGTCTAGGTAAATACCACACTCTCCAACTAATTGATGTTTGTAACGTCTCAAAATAATTAATTGATGTTTAAATTATTTAATTATTTTATGGTGTTTGATTGATAATGTTACCAATTTGGTTGCTAAGTTAAATATTGATTGAAATGTGGTTTTGTTTAGGAATTAAGGAGTGTGGTTTTGCTTGATTGATTATTTAATTATTTTAATTTGACTATTAAAAGAGAAAAGAAAAGAAAGAGAGAAAAAGAGTGGGCCGAGAGAAGAGGAAAAAGAAGAAAGAGAAGAGAAAAGAAAGAAGAAGAAAGAAGAGAGAGCTCAAAACTCACCCACCACTTAAGATCTTCTCTTCATCATCCTTGTCATCATCGCTCATGAAAATAGAGCTTCAATAACACCTATTGTTCCTTCAATCTACTCATTCCAATGTTTTAGGGTTTGTGTGACATAATGAGTGATTTGGGTGATAAAGTGTTGAGGGTTGGATTGGAAGGTTCCTAGTGGTTTAGAATCACGCACTCGGTATATTGATTTTTGATTGGAGCTCAATCGTGGAGTTTGGAAGTTGTCGGTGCCTAGGGTGCGAATTAGGGAGTTTTTGAATTTTGGTTCGATTTTTCATCCCTCGCTCCTTTTGTGTTAATTTCGACGAGCTAGGTGAGTTCTTGCCCTGTTTAGGTTTTATTCGATTCGATGAAATTGGTGTGTTGAGTTGTTGTCTCGGTTTGGTATGCGTTATAGTGAAATGATTTCGAGTAAAAATCGTTAAAAACTGTTATTCGATTTGTGTTATGTTTGTGGTTGTGAATTGGGTACATTGAAGTTATGACTTTGAATTGATGATTGATGGTTTGAAATTAGATGTTGAAGTGGTTATTGTGGCTCTTATGAACTGTGTATGGGTTAGGAATTGAGTATGTTAGGAATTGAGTATGATAGGTATCTGAATCAAACGGAATGGACAATTTCGCAAAAATGAGACAATTTTTCAATGCTGTCAAAGCTGCCCGGACCTGGCCCAAAGCTGCACGGACTTGGCACCTACCTCTTTCCCATTTTTTAAAACATGTCCAAGGCTATTCCTTTTGGTTTCAAACCTTTTCCAAACCTTCCCTCATGATATATCAATGATAATACTTCCCTTATGCTAATGATTGGGATGTAAATTGATTGATGGTTGAATTATAATTATAATTATCGTTATAAACTGTATGATTTGTATCGGGAGAGAACATACAATATTTAATGAATGAAAAGTACTTCATGTCCATAATATAATTAAAGAACTCGGTGTTCATAATGAAAAAGACTTGGTGTCCATAAAAAGGTTTTGGCAACCAAATCTATGATAAAAAATGGTATGTTATAACATTATGGTTTAGCGACAAACCGTACTACCCTAATGTTGTTTATGTTTGGAATGATTGTGAGAGAATACATAAATAAATGTTAATTGTTGGATTTGGTGTTCTATTAGAGGCTTCGGTAGCCAAATTAAGTATGAAAATGTGGGGTGGACGACCTCAAAATGTAGCATACTAAGGGAGGAGTTATGAAAATGTAGCTTTGGTGTTCCATGTTTGCTCGTTAATTAGATATTATCGAGGGGGTTCACCGTGGAAAATGTGTAGTGGTTTTTCGGTATTATGCTAATTCCATGATGTACGTAGCTATCCAGACTTGGGCTACGAATGATAATGAATAAAACAACATAACTATCCAGACTTAGGTTACGGGTAAAATATGAATAAAACACCGCGAGTTGAGTTGTGAGGGGTCACGAAAGAACTCACTGAGATTTTATCTCAGTTTATGTTTTGTGATTTTTATAGAGAAACAGGGATTTTGGAAATTCACTTGACATGTTGCTACATATGAAGATTAAAAAGGATTTTGGAAATTCACTTGACATGTTGCTTAGTTCCCTAGTTGTATATGTATTTCGATAATATAACTTATAAGTTGTTAAACTTATATATCGGTGTCTTTATTTCTATTTGAGATGTTGAACAATAAGTATGAAATGACTTTAGACTTGGGTCTAATGTTATTATGTAATTCCCTTTGAGGACTTATGATGTTTTAAGTGGATTCTAAGGATGAGTTATTCATCCAATCTGTTTATGTTCAATATCTTAAATTAGAAATTAGAAATATTACTCTGATGTATGCTTTTAAGTGCGTTCCGATTTTTCATTGTATATGAAATATATGGGTGTTACAATGTCTTTTGATGTTTCCCCTACAAGCTTCTCCATCTTCAAGGCAGTCAGATTCCAGAAGGAATAAGGCATAAAAAAGGGTCATAAATGGGCTGGATCAGCATTCCCTTTAAGAAACTCATGGTTTTTTTACCCCCACTGTTTCCCCAATACCCCCACACAATTTGATATTCTGAGAATACCTCTCAGCAAAACCACTTAATTCATTTTTAACGGATTTATCTAATTAAATATAAATTCATTTTTGGTTTTTTTTTCCAAAAACAGATTTATTTTTTAATTAGATAAATTTGTTTCTGGAAAAAACCAAAAAACTGATTTATATTTTATTAGATAAGTCCGATTTTCAAAAATAACAAAACGGATTTACTTAAAAAATACGTAAATCTGTTTTTTGTTATTTTTTAATAACGGATTTATCTATTATTAGATAAATTCGTTTTGACTTTTTTCAAAACAGATTTATCTATTAAATAGATAAATCCGTAATTAATAAAAAAAGTGATAAATCTGTTAAAAAACTAAAATAATTTTTTTAAAAAAATAAAATAGATATGAATATCAGTTGTATTTTTGTTCTGTTTAGTGTGTAGATATTCGTTAACACGTGACGTTATTGTACTTCGTGTGAATAATTTAGGCTAAAAAATCGATTTTCGGGCAATCTACTCCGATTGTAATGAAACCAAAATCCAAATTACATCGTTTACTATTTTTTATTAATTTTTTAAATTTTTTATAAATTACAAAAAATTACATAACCTTATTTTGGTTTTACTAGATTTTTAGTGATGTTTTTATGATTTTTAGATTAGTTTTGACTCTTTAACGGATTTTTAGTAGTGTTTTTATATACACAACGACTTTACCTTTTTATTAGATAAATCCGCTTTGAGTATTTCCAAAACGGATTTATCTAATGGATAGATAAATCCGTTATTAAAAAATAACAAAAAGTGATTTATCTATTTGATAGACAAATCCATTTTTGTTATTTTTTTTATCAATAGTGGGGTTAAATCCGTTTTTGAAATTTTTTTAGACGGATTTATTTAATTAAAAGATAAATCTGTTTTTGTTTTTTTTTTCCAAAACAGATTTATCTTTAAAATAGATAAATCCGTTAGTTGTAACTCTGAGGGGCATTCTGGGAATATCATATTTTGTGGGGGTATAGAGGGGAACTATGCCAAAAAAAACCCAATTCATATAGATATCCTTCAAGATTGCCATGTGTCCAACTCTGAGGTTAATAATGTAAAATACTAATAAAATGACAAAAAATTGCAGCTTTTTTTCTCTCACATGACCCAGTGTTGACCCATATTCTTACTTTTTCTTTCTCACACACTCTATCTCCTCTCACCTTTCTTTCTTCCTTTTTATTTACTTCCTCTTCCCTCTCTCTCTATGCGATCTTCTCACCTCACCCATTTCTATTTTTTTTTATTTCCTTCTTCTTATCTTTTTCTATATATACTCCGTTCTTGCTCATTCTTAAATATTTATTCATTCTTCAGTACTTATTTACTTCTTCAGTTATTTTTTCTATTTGAAAATACTTTTTAAAATTCATTTTAGTGGGGTTTTTATAATTTTCATATTAGTTTTGACTATTTAACGAATTTTTAATAGTGTTTTTATAACCATTTTTCAAAAATTAAAAAAATTATTTTTAAATACACAGCAGATTTACCTATTTATTAGATAAATCCGTTTTGAATATTTTCAAAACAGATTTATCTAATGAATAGATAAATCTGTTATTAAAAAATAATAAAAACAGATTTATCTATTTAATATATAAATCCATTTTTGTTATTTTTTAATAACAGGTTTACTTATAATGGGGGTAAATCCGTTATGAATTTTTTCCTTAAACAGATTTATCTAATTAAAAGATAAATTCGTTTTTGGTTTTTTTCCAAAACGGATTTATCTTTAAGATAGATAAATTCGTTAATTGTAACTCTGAGGGGCATTCTGGGAATATCATATTTTGTGGGGGTATAGGGGGAACTGTGGGGGTACAAAAAAAAGCCCAACTTATATTTAGACATCCTTCAAAATTGCCATGTGTCCATTTGAGGTTAATAATTTAAAATACTAATAAAATAAAATAAAAATTGCAACTTTTCTTCTCTCACATGACCAAAGTGTGGACCCATAGTCTTACTTTTTCTTTCTCACACTCTCTCTCCTGTCACCTTTCTTTCTTCCTTTTAATTTACTTCCTGTTCTCTCTCTCTCTCTCTCTGAGATCTTCTCTCCTCACCCATTTCTTATTTTTTTATTTCCCTTTTCTTATCTTTTTCTATATATACTCGGTTCTAGCTTCTTAAAAATTCTTTCATTCTTCGGTACTTATTTACTTCTTCTATTATTTTTTTTCTTTGAAAATACTTTTTGAAATTCATTTTTATGGATTTTTTCATACTAATTTGAATTTATTAATTTATCCGCAGTTGCTAATAAGAATAACTTACTCCCAACTTTATCTCTTATTTTATAATTTTTGTTACCGCTACAATTTTATCAATAAATCTACTATCTACTATAGTAAAAAAAGGTGCTAGTAAAATCTCATATTTAGAAAGGTGCTACAATTTTATCAATAAATCTACTTTCTACTATACTTTTTATCAATAAATCTACTATATACTATAATTTTTGTTACCGCTACAATTTGATCAATAAATCTACTATTCTACAAGCTTGAAACGTGTGCATTTTAGGTGCAAAATGGTAACTGCCAATGTGACGCAGTCGATGCGTTGTCAATTTTTTCTCTCAAAAACATAAAAAAAAAATACTTTTTTTTGACTATTTACTATATAGTCTACCGAAACTACTAAAGCCATTCAATTTCAAATAAACAATATAAAGAAGTGGCAACGGAAGCGGCAACGAGAGACCAACAATAAGAGTGGGAACAGGGCGGCAACGAGAGACTAACAATGGGATCAGTAATGGGGGAGGCAATGGAGAGCTGCAATGGGGAACGACAATAGGGAGCGGGAACGGGAGCAGGAACGAGAGCGGCAACAGGAGTGGCAACGAGATGCATGTTTTATATTAGATCTCATTTTCTTTTTTTTCCTAATTTTGACTCTATTATTAAGATTATAAGAAGATGCTGACTTTCTTTTTACAATTTTCAAAATATTTATAAGTTAATAACAAATTATAATAAATAAAGTATCACCCGTGTAGATGCACGGGTAAAGTACTAGTTCAAAGCAAAAATTGATACTATTATTCTTGACCACCTCCCAATACTTCTGAATCAAAATAGCTAGAAGACAATCTGGGCCTAGATCTTCCAACGGTTTCAATTGTTTGAGAGTGGCAAGAATATCCTCCTCAAAGAATGCGTCCCCTTACTTCAAGATGGATTAGTGAAAGCAAAAATATCTGAATAGAAGTTAGAAAATACCCGACCGATATCATGCTCATAAGAGAAAGACCTACCATCTCAATTGATCCCCAAATTTATTTTGAGATACATTTATTTATTTACTAAAATGATACTCCCTCCATTGCCTATTTACTAGTTACCAATGATGCACTATACGAAATTTACGCCGAAATAATTTTTTTTATCATAGTTATTGAATAAGAGACTTCCGTATTTGAATAGTTTTTTTTTATAGGCAATGTTAGTGGGGGTGGGGAAAATGTTAGTTTCTGGGGTTTGAACTCGGGACCTCCTTCTTGCACTTCTTTGGTGCACTCCTTCGATATCCCTTAGCTCGCCAACTGAGCTATATTTTAAAGCCAAAACACACCAAAACATACTAATGAATACAAACCTCACATATTTGAACCAATGAAGTTTTTATGGACTCTAAAGTGGATACATATTGCTAATCGTCATAGTTTACGTATTTTATCACATTATTATTATTATTTTTCTCCCAAACAATTATTAAGAATCAAACTTAGGATATTTGAACATTTAAAGCTATTTCAAAACCTTAAGGTTTTTTCAAAAGCATAAGATATCATGCGGGATTAAATAAAAATCACCAATTAAATAGAAACACTAATCCTTCTTGAAGTGACCACCATTTAAGTTGTTAATGAATGTGATGCAACGAATGCAAAGAATACATGATAATTAGAAAGTGAAACAGATGAGTATCATGAAGGGCTGAATTAAAATCAACAATAAAATAGAAGCAACTATACAAAGTTTAAAAAAAATATCCAGCCAGAGCTGCTCCTGTATAAGGAGCAAGATATTGTAATGTAGCTGGAGAATTTGCTCTAGGTTTCATTTTGGTCTTTTATCTTTTTTTTGGTCAGTTTTGTTCCATCATCTTTCATTTTCGTTTAATTTTAGTCCCTACCGTCAGTTGAAGTTAACGGACGCCACGCTGACAGTTAACTGCTGACGTGGCGTCTTAAGTGTCATGTATGACGTGTCATTCATTAAATGAGGTGGCAAATAAATGCATTATTTAATTCTAAATCATTTTACACATCAGCTTTTAAGTTTTTTAATTCAATGAAAACAAAAGATGAAGTTGGTGAATTTTTTTTAATTAAATCAACTTTCCAGTTTAATAGTTTTTCAATTAAGACGATTAAATTCAGATGTGTAATTAAATCATTTAGTGGGTTTTTAATTCAGTTTAACCGTTTTTTAAATCAGTTTAATTAAATTGAGAATTTTTACGGAGATTCTAAAGTTTTTTAAATCAGTTTAATTGTTTATTAATTAATTTTTGGCTTAATTACAGTTTTGGTCCCCCTATTTTCACAAAATCTCGATTTTGGTCCCTCAAGTTTTTTTCCCACGAATTTAGTCCCCCTATTTTCCCAATTTGTAAAATCCTAGCCCCCCAAGCATTTGGTCAAAATTAAGATTCACTTATCCTACGTGGACTGCCACGTAGGCATCCTATGTGGCATTTTAATATTTTTTTTAAAAAAAGAAAATTAACAAAAGAATGAACGAAGGAACGAGGGTTCAGTCATAGTGCGACAGTGTGCGACAGTGTGAGTCTTCTTCCTCCCTGAGCTCCGACCTCCTCTTCCATCTTCTTCCTCCCTGAGCTCGTTTCATCTTCTTCGCTGAGAGCTGAGAGTTCTTCTTCCCTGAGCTGAGAGCTTCGTCTCCTACAATCGAACCATAAACCCACAGGAACCTTCGTCTCCCTTAATCGTACCAAATCGTACCCAAATGTAGGCGACGAAGGACGAGGAAAATGGCGACGAATCGAAGCACGCAGGACACAAAGGAAGGGACGAATGCTTCTTCAAACAAGAATGAGAAGCAGAAGTATGTTTCACGGTATGTTTAGGTCTTTGACCACTTCGTTTTTTATCCTCTTTGTTCCCCCTTTTGTTGATTTGTTAATGTGTTCAGTCTATTTTGTTGATTTGTTAATGTCTTCAGTCTATTTTGTTGATTTGTTAATGTCTTTTGTTGATTTTGTTGATTTGATAATGTGTTCAGTTTTATCTTGTTGATGCTCTGTTCAGGCCTGTAGAAGTCACATGTTTGAAATTCCAAATACACCATGGGGGTATGTTTGTCTATTACCCTTCAAAGGTCTATGTCCAGGGTGAAATGATTGAAATGAATTGGGATTGGGATGTGGACCTCATGTCCTATGTTGAGATTGAAACATTGGTGAAAAGTTTAGGTTATAGAGCCTTCCAATGCCTTTGGTATAGGGCCCCTAAGTTAGCACTGGCACGTGGTTTGAAACCACTACAAAATGACCAAGATGTCTTGGAAATGATTGAAGCTGCCAAGGGATATAAGGTAGTTGAACTCTATGTGGATCATCTTATTGACACCCCTATTGTGGCTGAAAAGGAAGATGAAGTGGTGGAAGAAGTGGTGGAAGAAGTGGTGGATGTTAGTGAGTCAGATAGTGAGGAAGATGAGACGTATGTTGCTGATGATAATGAAGTGGACCTAAGTGGTGTTGAAACTGAAAACAGTGATAGAAGTGGACCTGAGTTGGATGATAGTGAAAGTGAGGAAGATTTTGTTGATAGTGATTATGATGAGCAATGGGATTGGACAGCTGTGTTCCCTCCTGAAACTATTAGTGAAGTTAGGAACATGGCAAAGTCTGATGGAGTGTCAAGGAACAAGACCAATTCTGATGAAGCTTTTACTGATTTTTATGGTGAGGAAGATTATGATTCTGAGCAACTAGAGACACCTCCAAATAGTGAAGATGATGGGGACCAACCTCCTAAGTTTCCACATTTCAAGATGCCTAATATGGGAGAGCCTGTTAAATTGGAAGTGGGACTGAAATTCAATAGCAAGGAGGCTGTTAAGGAGTATGCTTTGTGTTTTAGGAAGAATTTTTTTTTTAAAAAAATGATAAGAAAAGAATGGTGGTTAAGTGTGTTAAAGAATGTCCATTCCATTTGAGGATTAGTAAGAGGAGTGGCAATAATTATTGGCAAATTGTTAGCTTTAGTGATGAGCATAGTTGTCATAGGACACCAAGAAACAGACAAGCAAAGACTGAGTGGCTTGCCAAAAAATTTGTTCCCACTTTAAGGCATACACCTGAAATGAAGTCTAAGGGTTTGGCTGCAGAATCTGTTCAAAGGTGGGGTGTTAAATTGTCTCTTTCTCAAGCATATAGGGCTAAGAGAAGAGCAATAGAGCTGATCCAAGGTGCTGGTGCTGAACAATACAACCATCTTAGAAGCTACGCAGAGGAGTTAAGGAGGTCAAATCCTAATAGCACGGTAATTATCAAGTGTACTGATAGTCCAATGGGTCCTGTTTTTGAAAGGATATATGTATGCCTCGAAGGTTGTAAGGCAGCATTTGCATACACATGCAGACCTTTAATTGGACTTGATGCTTGCTTCTTGAAGGGTGAACATGGTGGACAACTAATGGCTGCAGTTGGTAAAGATGGAAATAATATGATGCTGCCCATAGCATATGCAGTGGTAGAAGCTGAGACAAAGGATTCATGGCAGTGGTTTCTTGATCTCTTGGTAAATGACTTGTGTGAATTGCAACAAAGGGAATATTCATTTGTCTCAGATCAGCAAAAGGTAATCTGTATTCAGTGACAGTAATTGGTAAATTCAGTGACAGTTTCTTTCATTAATATGTATCTAAATATTTTTCATTTCTTGCTCATGTTCGGGGACTAGTACCTGCTATTCTAAGTCAGTCGGTCAATGTTGAGCACAGATTATGTGTGAAGCATCTTTATGGTAATTGGAGGAAGAAATATGTTGGATCAGAAATGAAAGAAGTCCTTTGGTGGGCTGCTAGGACTACAACACTCCCTGATTGGCAGAGGGCAATGAATAAAATGAAGAATATGAATGAAGATGCTTGGAAGGATATGATGCAGCTTCCACCTTCTACTTGGACTAGGTCTTACTACAAAACACACACACAATGTGACTTGCAAGTCAACAACATGTGTGAGGCCTTCAACAAGGCAATTCTGGACCACAGAGACAAACCTATCATCAGTTTGCTTGAAGGAATAAAGAACTACATAACTGAGAGGATAGTAACTCAAAGAACATTTATGAATAGATACAATGGACTTATCTGTCCTAAAATACAAATCATTCTTGAAAGACTGAAGACAGAAGCTAATGGGTGGACTCCTCGATGGCATGCTGATGATGATTTTGCATTATTCTCTGTATCAAATGATGTTGACCAATACATTGTCAATTTAAAGGACAAAACATGTTCATGTCGTAAGTGGGACTTGTCAGGAATTCCGTGCCCACATGCCATTGCTTGTATCTGGCACAATGAGAAGAATGCTGAGGAGTATGTCTCCCATTATTATAGGTAATTAGTACTAATTCTGTATCTGTTTTATTGTCTGTATCTGTTACTTCAGTCTATAGTAATTCTGTTTGATTGTCTGTATCTGTTACTGCTGGGAATATTAATTCTGTTTTATTGTCTGTATTGCTTGTATCTGTTACTTCAGTCTATAGTAATTCTGTTTTATTGTCTGTATCTGTTACTTCAGTCTATAGTAATTGTTTGATTGTCTGTATCTGTTACTGCTGGGAATATTAATTCTGTTTTATTGCTATTTGAACCTAAGGAAATCAACATTTATGAGCACGTACTCCTACATTGTCAAGCCATCAAATGGACCAAAGTTATGGCCAGAGACTGGGACTGATCCAATATTACCACCTGTTATGAGGAGAGCACCAAGGAGGCCAAAGAAGAAAAGAAACAAGGCTAATGATGAGCCAAGGCTTGCCAACAAGATCCCTAGGCTACTGCAAACTGTGAAGTGTAAGAAATGTGGAAAATTAGGCCACAATGTTAGGACATGCAAGGGTAAGACTGCTGCTGATAGAGAGATACCCAAAGGTGGAAATAACAAAAGAAAGAAGAAGAAGACAGCTGTTGTAGATGGGTCACAAGCTCCACAAGTGACACAACCTTCTGAATCACAATCACAAGGGTCACAAGCTCCACAAGTGTCACAACCTTCTCAATCACAAGAGGCACAAAGAAAGAAGAAGACAGCTGCTGTAGATGGGTCAAAAAGAAAGAAAAATACAGCTGCTGTAGATGGGTCACAAGTGTGACAAGCTTATTAGTGTTAGCAAGTATATGGCATATGCCTTTTTGTATATGACAAGCTTTAGGCACATATTTTGTAAAGCTGTAATGTGTAGCTGTTAGTATGGCATATGCCTTTGTGAAGCTGTTAGTACAGCATATGCCTTTAGGCACATATTTTGTGAAGCTGTTAGTATGGCAGATTGTGAAGCTGTTATATATGTAGTTATCCCACGAATAGGAACTGATGAAAACAATGTTTATGTAAATATGGCCTTGTTGGGCTTTTGTTAATGAAATGCTACTGCCTATATGCAGCTTATTTACACTCTTTATTGCATAATCTGTACTCTTTATATGCAGCTTAAATGGTTACAGATTTGCTATAGAACTGAAATGGTTACAGATTTGCTATAGAACTGAAATGGTTACATATTTGCTATAGAACTGAAATGGTTACCTAATATACTGTATTATGCTGATATGCTGTATATGCTGCTATGCTGCATAATCTGTACTCTTTATATGCAGCTTAAATGGTTACAGATTTAGCAGGTTTCAGCTGATATGCTGCTGAAATGGAAATCTGTATTATGCTGTATATACTGAGAAGAGTATTATGCTGAAATACTGTGTATTTGTTTTTAGCAGGTTCCAGCTGATATACTGTGTTTTTAGCAGGTTGCTGCTGAAATGGAAATCTGTTTTTAGCAGCTTACTACTGTATGCATAAATGGTTACAGATTGCATAATCTGCTGTATGCATAAATGCGAATACTTGTTGGCTTTCATTACATAATCAGTAGCTACTGTCTATATGCAGCTTATGTGTTAGAACACTTGTTGAATTGGTTTGGTAAAGTGATGAAGGAAAGCTTGACTGCAACTACATCAGTTTTTTTTTTTCCAGCTCCATAAACAATTTCAGAACACCAAGAACATAATCAGTAGATGAAATGCGAATTATCAACAATTACTTTGCCAAAAGCCATTCATTACATAATCAGTAGCTGAAAATATACATCATTATATAACTTACATCATTAATCAGTAGCTGGAAACATACCCTGAACTAATAACCCCTAAACCATTACAAACATACCCCTAAACCATTACAAACATACCCTGAACTAATAACCCCTAAACCACAACCCTAAGATTGAAAACTAATGCAACAAGGATGAAAATAATGATCGAGGAAATTGCCAAAAAACCCCATAACATGTTGTTCTTTTTCTTCATTTCTTGTTCAGCCTTTTTTGCTTCCTTGAACTCAGTAACCTTTGTCTTCAATTGAGCAACATTGCTATTCAAGTCAACAACTTTTTTCTTCAAGCCATCAGCCTTCTTCATGAAGGACCAAATTAGCTCCTTAGCTCTAGGACACATATCTTCATCATACCAGTTAAAGAATTGACATTGTTTTGCACCAAATTCCTGAAAAATAAGCAGTGGACCGATTACAATAGAGATCAAAGAGAAATAACAGTGTAATGGCATAAATCATACCTCATATAATGCACATCCATAAAACCTACGCCCAGTGTAACAGCCCAGGTCCACCGCAGCGGCCACCCCGGTCCCACTGTTACCTCACGGTCTTCTCTACCCCTATTGTAGAGTTTTTGCCTTCCGTGGGAATCAAACCTTGCACCTGAGGCATAAGTGCAAGTTAAACCCCCTTCCCACTACCAATTGAGCGCGCGCTCAATTGGTAGTGGGAAGGGGGTTTAACTTGCACTTATGCCTCAGGTGCAAGGTTCGATTCCCACGGAAGGCAAAAACTCTACAAGAGGGGTAGAGAAGATCGTGAGGTAACAGTGGGACCGGGGTGGCCGCTGCGGTGGACCTGGGCTGTTACATAAAAATGCACGCTCAATTGGTAGTGGGAAGGGGGTTTAACTTGCACTTATGCCTCAGGTGCAAGGTTCGATTCCCACGGAAGGCAAAAATTCTACAAGAGGGGTAGAGAAGATCGTGAGGTAACAGTGGGACCGGGGTGGCCGCTGCGGTGGACCTGGGCTGTTACACCCAGGGTTCTGTTTCGTCCAACCAGTCACCAATGGAGCTTCCTTTCCACAGAAGCATTGAATGGGTCTTCTTCTCAATGAACCTTGTGACGAAATAGAATACTCAGACATAGGGGTTCAGATCGTGAAGGGAGACGAAGAGATTTTGGGCGATTTGAAGGTCTGAATCGCGAAAATGGTTGAAGAAATAAGGAAGGAATAATGAACGATTCAGGGGAGACGAAGGTTCGATTCAAGGAGATGAAGGTTCGTGTGGGTTTATGGTTCGCGCCATTGAAGCTCTCAGCGAAGAAGATGAAACGAGCTCAGGGAGGAAGAAGATGGAAGAGGAGGTCGGAGCTCAGGGAGGAAGAAGACTCACACTGTCGCACACTGTCGCACTATGACTGAACCCTTCGTTCCTTCGTTCATTCTTTTGTTAATTTCCTTTTTTTTTTAAAAATATTAAAATGCCACATAGGATGCCTACGTGGCAGTCCACGTAGGATAAGTGAATCTTAATTTTGACCAAATGCTTGGGGGACTAGGATTTTACAAATTGGGAAAATAGGGGGACTAAATTTGTGGGAAAAAAACTTGAGGGACCAAAATCGAGATTTGGTGAAAATAGGGGGACCAAAACTGTAATTAAGCCTTAATTTTTTTAATTAAATCAGCTTTTCAGATTTCGTGAAATTTTTTACGAAAAAATTTAATTGAAAAACGATTAAACTGAAAAGCTGGCGTGGTCCCTATCATTTCTTCTTCATCTTCATCTTCTTTTTTCGATTTCGTTCTTTAGGATTCTGCAGATTTCGTTCTATGGGTTTTTATTCATTCGGTTTCTGCAGATTTTGATTTTGATTTGGGGGTTTATGGAAATTTTGATTTCGTTTTTAGGGTTGGATTTCGATTTCGATTTGGTGGTTTCTACAGATTTCGATTTCATTTTTAGGACTGGATATCGATTTTGATTTGGGGATTTCTGCAGATTTTGAATTCTTTTTTAGGGTTAGATTTCGATTTCATTGGTTTGGGGGATTGAAATTGATGTAAAAGACAAATTGAGAATTGAAGATGAGAAATGATGAAAGATGAGAAACGATGGAAGATTAGAAACGATGGAAGATGAGAAACAATGGAAGCTGAGAAACGATGAGGAGCAAATTGTGAACAAAGAACAAATTGATTTTGTTATGATTTTGTTTTTGGTTTATGAACAAAGAACAAATTGATTCTGTTATGATTTTGTTTTTGATTTGTGAAGAAATTGTTCCTTTCCAGATTCAATCTTCCTTTCTTGAAATTGTTCATGTTTGTTAAATTGTTAATTTAGGTTTTGTTAATTTGTTTTTGATTTTAAAAAACAAAATTCCACGTTATTGAATCATAATCCATGTCAATCTGACACTTAAGACGCCACGTCGGCAGTTAACTGCTAGCGTGGCGTCCGTTAAAAATAATGGATGGAAAACACTAAAAGGGAACAAAATGAAACGAAAATAAAAGATGAAGGACCAAAGCGGAACAAAAAAAGATAAATGACCAAAATGAAACCTAGAACAAAGATAAATGACCAAAAGTGCTATTTAACATTTTTTTATAATCACATTAAAAATTTATCATGCCTACTTTGTGCCGAACAACTTTGGACGTGAAGACTAATCAAAAAAAAAACTTTGAATGTGAGGATCACACAATGTTGAATTGTTTAATAAGTAAATAAGTATTTTGGTTCTCAAATGTGTGAGCCACTATCATTATAGTATTTAAATTTATCAAATTGCAAATTGCTCCCATGTGTCTCTTTTGTTATTAACTAGTAGGATACCCGTGCATATGCACGGGTGCTGTCGTGTTCTTTTTATGAATGAACTTAGACAGTATTTAAATAGTCTAAACATTACCCTGTGGAATTAAAGAAAAATTTAAAGTAGATAAAAAATGAGTTTCAAATAAAAAATAAATAAACATTAAAATCTAAAAATGTAAAAGTATTGTTTAAAAACAATCTGTGCATTTATCCCGTGTTTTTTATATATCAATGCAGTGTTTTTTTAAATATCAGTGCAGCTATCCCGTGTATATATATATATATATATATCATTGCAGTTATCCCCATGTTTTTATTATATATCAAGGTAATTATCCCGTGTTTTTTTATGTATCAGTGCAGTTATCTCATAGTTTCAATTGATTATTTGAGTTGATTAGTAGATTATAGTAGATAGTAAAAGATAGATAGTAGATTATCAATAAGAAATATTTATCCCGTGTTTTTTTTATATATCAGTGACAATTATTTGTCCTTTTTAGGTATTACTGACAAATATTTGTCATGTGTGTTTTAAATATTAATCACTTTAAATAGTCATTAAGCCTTTTTGTTTTTTAGATAGTAGGTTTGTAGTAGTAGTCTTCAAAATTTTAATTATCAATGACAAATATTAATCTCGTGTTTTTTTATATATCAGTACAATTATCTCGTAGTTTCAATTGATTATTTTAGTTAATTAGTATATTATAGTAGATAGTAAAAGAGAGGTAGTAGATTATCAATAAGAAATATTTGTTTTAAATATTAATCAGTAGTTTAAATAGTGTTCTGGAGTCAACCAGAGGGTCCCATTAGCAAAACCAGGAGGTGCGCTTAGCAAGTAATATGGATCAGCCGAACGGATTCAGCCCATATCCACCTCATGCGAGCCCAACATGCTTGGACGGTCAAGATCGACTCTACCCATCCAACGATCCACGAGAGGGCACGATTTCCTATAAATACAGGCAAACCTTTCCCTAAGAAAGGTTCAATCTCTAATCCTTAGTACCTTCACTCATATATTCTATATACTGACTTGAGCGTCGGAGTGGCTTGCAGGTACCCCCCCGGGCGCTCACTGACCTCCTGCCAGGACAGCAAGAGACCTACCAACAGTAGCCGACCAAAAAGCTGCTCGGTACAGAACATTGGCGACCACAGTGGGAGATTTCTATCCTTCAAATCATCACTACTCGAACTTTTCTCTTGCTGATCCATGACTCCCAGGGGCAGACCCCGGGTTCAGAGCATTGCCACACCCGCACCCCGACCGGAGGGTACCCCCGAGGGCAACGTCTTGACTATACAAGACGAGGGCACCAGTCAACCTGCCCAACCCTCTAACGTGAATCAGCTTTTGGACCTCCTGACCAGTCGCACTCAAGCTATGTTGGAACAGGAAGCACGACTGAGGGAGATTGAAAGGCGTGTGACCGCCCTACCAGAGCAACCTCCGCTCAGCAGGGGGACAGTTCCTCCAACGACGGTGACCTCGAGGCGCCACCGGTCCCCACCTCGGAGACATCATGTCCACCGCTCTCCCCCAAGGCGAAGGAACGTGCATCGCTCTCCCCCCAGGTAACGCAGGCATGGGGAATCAGGCTCACCCCCAGGGACTTATCGACCTCATGACACCCACTGCAGCACCTCCTCACACGTGTCCCCTGACACTCATGAGAGGTCAAGGAGCCGGGTCGTCACCCGCAGAAGGCACCACCTGGATTCTCCATCGAGGAGATCCCCCGAGCGACGCAGATATCAAGAACTGGGCTATGAAGACAACTCCCCCGAAACTCAAGAGAATTTTCGGAGGAGGGACCATTTACGAGAAGGGTAGACGAATGCCAAATCCCAAGGGCCTTGGAAAAGCTGCCAAATCTCAAGATGTACGACGGGACTGGAGATCCGGACGGTCATCTAGCACACTTCTCCCTAATGATGCGCTACACGGGGGCCAGGGAACCCGTCCATTGCAAAATCTTCCCCCTCACTCTCGAGGGTTCCACATTAGAGTGGTTCCAAGAGCTGAGGCCGAACTCCATATCCTCATGGGGGCAGCTGGCGAGAATGTTTACGGCTCGTTTCACTGCCTCCCGGCTAAAGCCCAAATTCGAAGAAGTACTGAGAGCCGTCAAGCAGCATAACCACGAGACACTAAGGGAGTATATTGAGCGCTTCAATAAGGAAGCTTCGGGCGTTTGAAGTATGGAGGACAGGCAAAGGTTGTTCTGGATGAAAGACGGGTTGAAAAAGGGAAGTTTGTTCCAGGTC
The DNA here is from genome assembly GCA_039519185.1 of Astragalus membranaceus. Taxonomy (NCBI): domain Eukaryota; kingdom Viridiplantae; phylum Streptophyta; class Magnoliopsida; order Fabales; family Fabaceae; genus Astragalus; species Astragalus membranaceus. The sequence continues at coordinate 19,069,175 of CM076849.1, forward strand.
GATGTAGGCATCAACAAGCTTAGAAACTTGGGCGGGTTCCTTCGAAGATCCCAGAAATACATGAACTATGAGGAGGATGATATGGCTTACCGCGAGGCAGCCAAGGCAGGGGGCGATAGGGAAGTTACCCAGGAGGTACGCCGGCAAAAGGTAACAGGAGGCGTACACCGTGAGGGACGCCCCCAAGACTCTCAGGTCTTACTCCCCTCGTCACCTCAAGGGCACAAATCCTGAATGAATGTGCCAACGCTGAATTCAAAGACATCAAGAGGCCAGAGCCTTTGGTGTTGAAAGAGAGCCAGAACCCCTCGAAGAAATGGTGCCGCTACTATTAAAGCGGAGGCCACGACACCAATGGCTGCCGAGCGTTGAAGGAAGATATTGAGGAGCTGATCCAGAAAGGAAAGTTGTCACAGTACGTGAAGAAGGAGGGGGAACCGAGTGGCTCGCGCAAAAGAGCCCGATCCCCCGAAGGTAGATACAGGTCCCCTAGGAAGGGGAAGGCCTCAGTCGGTGAGGGGGTCGAAAATGGCAATGATGAATCAACCGATAAAGAGGACACCCGGAGGCCCAAAGGAAGACCAGTGGCCATGGTGATCCACGGGAGAAACCCCCATGATGACTGGGGGTCAAACAAATCAATGAAGAGGAAGTGGAAGGAGATCCTCAGCATTGCGCCACCCTCAGTCGCCAGGAAGGGGCCAACCAAACCGCCCCTATCCTTCGATGACAATGATCTGCTCGATGGGAAACCGAACAAACACATCTCACTGATCATCACTGTCATTATCGCCAACGTCGAGGTAAGAAGGATCCTGGTTGACCAGGGAAGTGCAGTAGATATCATCTTCGAAGACCTGCTGCAAGTGCTGAATATCTCCCCGATGACCTGACTCCATACCGAGGAGGGGACCTAACCGGGTTTAATGGATCGAAGCCTAGGCCACTATGCCACCTAGAGCTAATGGTCACCTACGGAAACCCCGACGGTAAACCGCCGTTGTTCAGAACTGTGAAAACACCCTTCTTGGTCCTCCCATGCAAGTCGGTCTACCAGTGCATCGTTGGGAGGCCCACGTTGGGGAAGCTGGAGGCGGTCACCTCAACGGTCCATCTGAAAATGAAGTTCTACACTCTGGAGAGTGAGGTGGTGACCCTCCAGACGGACCTGGGAGCAGCACGCAGATGTTTCTGCATGAGCTTTAAAGATGAGAAGGAGACCGCCAAGCTAAGAAGCTCGGGTAAGGGGTTCAGTGAAGAAGCTGAGGTGAATCTGACAGACTGGGATGCCAGAAGTGACTCAAGTAGTGAAGAAGAAGCGGAAAGCCAACCCAAAACCAAGGGGACAAAAAAGGATGTGAATAAGTTCAAGCCGGATGGAGAATATCCTCACCTCCTTGAGGAAGTTAAAAAGAAGCTCACCATCCACCCGAGGGAAAACGGGGACCTATTCCTCTATTCGGCATCTGGCCTATAGTTCCAATACTTAGAACGTTTTCTTTAAAGAAGTTGGTTGATTAAGTTTAACACGTCTACTTTAGCAAGTTGGTTGTTTAGGTTTAACACGTCAAAACAATTTACAACACGCGTGCGAAGGAATTAAACCTTACTATTTACGGTTCAAGATATTGTTTTGCAAATGACAGTTTTTGCTCTAGCACCTTAGAAAAAACCAAGAGAAATTGACGCCCAATACAGAAGCAGCCAGCGCCTAGGAGGTCGCCTGGCAGGGCACCTATAAGGAGCAGCCAGCGCCCAGGAGGGCGCCTAGCAAGAGGTGGTCTGAAAGCCAAGTCCCGACTAAAACAACAGGGGACCAGGCAACCAGGCAGAACCAAGGCACGAGTCGACCTACTCGGTTTACGAAGCGGCTATCAAGAGACGTCGCAACCTCTGATGGGTGAGTTAAGTTCGGATAGATTCTGATAAACTCCTGTCAGAGTCCCTAGATGGGCGAAGCGGCATCGCAAATGTCGCAACCTCTAATGGGTGAGTTAAATTCGGATAGATTCTGATAAACTTCTGTTAGAGACCTAAGGCGCGAAGCGGCATATCGCAAATGTCGCAACCTTTGATGGGTGAGTTAAGTTCGGATCGATTCTGATAAACTCCTGTCAGAGTCCCTAGATGGGCGAAGCAGCATCGCAAATGTCGCAACCTCTAGTGGAGAATTTAAATCGGATCGATTCTGATAAACTCCTGACAAAGATAACATTGCCACGAGACGATAGGAGGTGATACGTTCAGAAGCGTGAAAAATAAGCAAGACAAAGGAAACGTGGATATAACGTAAAATCATCAATCAAGCTCCATAAAGCAAACGTACAACGAAATCCAATAGGACAAAAAGAAATTACAAGTCAAGAACAACTGAACTTCTAGAAGAAATAATCAGGGGGCAATGACGTCGAAATCAACCACGTTGGAACGATATCTAACAATCCTCGCATCTACAGCCTCATGGTCAAACCGGAAGATGCTCGACTCAAGAACTGCATTCGGGTACATGCATTGAACATGACCTATCTCTTTATCGTAGGCAGCATAGGAGAAGTCCATGGCTTGCCCGACCATCTCCCGCACCCTTTCCTCGGCCGCATCTTTCTGTTTCTTCATACTGTCCAACTCAGATTGGAGCTCCTCCATTTGCTTATGATAATGGCCAACAGCGTCTCTTGCCCGACGAGCAGATTCCAGCGCTTCATGTAAATCCACCTGAAGCCGGCTTATATCCAAGAGAAGCCGATCCCTTTCCTCGATCACCCCTGCGCAAAGAGAGAAACAAACACGACAAAGTTTAAAACCAACACCACCAGCACCCATGAGGGCACCTGGTAAAGCACCTCTAAGAAAGCAGCCAGCTCCCATGAGGGCGCCAGACAGGGCACCAAGGTCAAAACAGGCGGCGCCCATGAGGGCGCCTGGAAGGGGTGGTGGCCCGTGCAGGTTTAATGAATACCGTAAAAAATGACTCAAGAGGATTACCTGAACGAGATCCACACTTCTTTTCAGTTTCTCACTTCGCATGCAGGTCTTCCCCAATTTTAACCATGTGCGCAGCAAGTGCGAAAGGATGCTCACAGAAATGATCACGCTCTTCGGGAGAGAAGATAATTTCACCCTCTTCGTCAGCAGGGGGAGGAAGCCCAACCGGGGAGGGACAATCAGCAGAAGGAGGTCCCTGAGCACAACTTCTCTATCGCTTGGACTTACTCTGAGTCCCCTGGGTGCTGGAGTCGACTGGAACCTTCGGCACCCCGGAGATATCCCTTCCAGCACGGCTTGGCGCTCCTAAGCTGAGGCGAGGTCCCATAGAGGGAAGCGCAGGGGCAAATATAGCAGGAACCGGGCTTTTGACCTCGATAGGTTTGGCATCCAAAGGTCTCCTCCGTCCGGCCAAAGAGGCCAATTCATTAAAAGAGAGTGGAGCGGCCATCTTATCTGCAAAACAACAAAGTAGCGAATCAGCAACATAAGTAAATAATTTATCAAAAGAGAAAACAAAGATACATCAAGACCTAACAAGCAACCTAAGAGCTTGGCAGCTTCAGGAACCGTGGAAGCCTTGGACAGCTCACTACACAAAAACTTTTGTGGCACAGTGGACAAGCCACCGACGATCTTCCTCAGCATGCTCAAAGTCCTCTGCTCAGGATCAGATAACTCAGATGGGAGGACACGATAAGGCCGAGAGGTGCGGTCAGCATCGACATTACACCACCCAAGGCGAAACTTATCCCGAACCAGACGCCCTTGTTCATCAAAGAAGCCCATGCTGTCAATGGCCTTCTCACTAGAGGGAACGATGTAAAAATACTTGAACCTCCAATCATGTTGGTTATCTGAGTACACTTAAAAGAAAGCATAGTTTGTCCGACATTTCAAATGCACAAACTTATAACGAATGACGCCATCCGAAGTATCTCGACGACGCTGCACTCGAAGATAACCATAAAAACCCTCAAGCTGCATCTTCTTTGAAGAACTCTCATCACCAACTCGAAACACTTCACAAAACACCACGAATTTGGGTGGAGCTGAGAGGGAGCTATCTTAAGGTAATTCATAACCTCCAGTTGAAAGGGTGTAAAGAATGGGGAAACCCGCACCTTGTAAACCACACTGTGAAACATCATGAATTTTCTATCGTCGGGGACTCTGCACACCCTATCTTGGGGGTCAACCACCTCAACCCGCCAGTCGCCTCCCAACGCATCTTGCAGACAACGGGGAGGCTCTTTTCCTGGAAGGTAGACGCTCCTGGCGGAACAAACAACACGAGCAACCCAGTCATAACTAAAATCACCAATCTCCACCACTTCATGCTCAAGCGGCAGATCATCATCAGAAGAAGTATCAACAAAGCCAAGGGCGCCCGTCCCCTCCAAAGGCACGGTATCACCAGTCCCCTCTTCAAAGTCGTCAGCTTGACTCTTAGCAAGGTGAGCGGTAGGGTGCATCCGAGCCGTCTTCTTCGTCCTTGCCATCTCTCAACCTACGGGACAGGGGGCAGAACAAGCAGTCACGAGACAGACAGGAAAACTTAGAGACAACCCCCCTCCCCCGAGGTTGGAGACTTTGCAAGACAAGACATGCTCAAAAGAACAAAGAAGCTAGAAAGATAAACGGAAAGTCCGCCCGGAAGTTACCTCAGTAAATTAGAAGCCGCAAAGACTCGCGGGAACGTCAATGGATGATGGTAAGAGCAACTCCCCTCGGCACCAAGCAAGCCCTGAAAATTCATACGTAAGAAGGCAGGTTAAGAGTCGGGAGGAACGGCAAAAATAAAACGGAGTGCCAAGCACACGCCCACACAAAACCAGCCCCCATGAGGGCGCCTGGCAGGGCGCCAAAGAAGACAACCAGCGCCCATAGGGGAGCCTGGCAGGGCGCCAATGAGGCAGCCAGCGCCCATGAGGGCGCCAGTCAAGGCAGCCAGCGCCCATGAGGGCGCCTGGCAGGGCGCCAGTCAGGAGCAGCCAGCGCCCAGGAGGGCGCCTGCCAGGGCGCTAATATGAAGCAACCAGCACCCATGAGGGTGCCTGGCAGGAGGGCACTGTCAACAACGTAAATAAACGGTAACGAACAACAAATACTTACCAGGATGAAAAGACGTTGAAACAAGTGGACTCTACTCCCTCCACTTCTTTTTAAGGAGGCACTAGGTTGGTGACTTGGTCCCTACTCCTTCCTCCTCCTTGAAGTAGGCGCTAGGGTTAACAATTACTTGGCCCCTACTCCTTTCCACCTTCCAAGAAAGCGCTCCAATGATGGATTGGTCGCAACTCCTCCACGAAATTTTAAAATAAGAAAATGTGGACCACAAGACAAATACCCGCCTATTTATAGGAGTTAGCGTTTCGCGCAACACCGCGGATCTGGCAGATCGACTTGGCCCATATCCACTACGTACAAGCCCAATATGCCTGTCACCTTAAGACTTGTCAAACACAAAAAAAAATAGAAAACAGGCTAAAAGACAAGATGAGCAGCAAAAAAATAAAGTAAAGTGCCAAGCACACGTCTACACAAGTCGGCACCCAAGAGGGCGCCTGGCAAGGAGGGCGCCCATGAGGGCGCCTGGCAGAAGCAACCAGCGCCCATGAGGGCGCCTGGCAGGACCAGGAGGGCGCCCATGGGGGCGCCTGGCAGAAGCAACCAGCGCCCATGAGGGCGCCTAGCAGGACCAGGAGGGTGCCCATGGGGGCGCCTGGCAGAAGCAACCAGCCCCCATGAGGGCGCCTGGCAGGACCAGGAGGGCTCCCATGGGGGCGCCTGGTAGAGGCAGCCAGCGCCCATGAGGGCGCCCGGCAGAAGCAAGCAGCGCCCAGCAGAGGGGCGCCTGGCAGGGGGCGGTCTGAAAGCAAATCCTTCGTAACAGGGTGGTCAGCACTATGTAGTAAGACACCCACGAGAGCACCAAACCTTGTCTCTAAAAATCTGCTCCACGATAAGCCATCCAGCACACGCAAGCAGGGAACAACACCCAAGGCACCCAGGAGGGCGCCAACTCTCAAAAACAAACAAGCACCCGGGAAGGCGCCCACGAGGGCACCAGCATCAGGATGTCTTAGCACCTTGGCCCAAGGCGCCCAAGAGGGCACCAATCTCAGAGCATCCTGGCACAAGGCGCCCAAGAGGGCGCCAACCTTAGAGCACTTGGCACAAGGCGACGCTAACATCAGGATACGTCACCCTAGCTTGGTGTCGGGCACAAGGATTACACCGAAGGAGGTGTGAGTCACGGTCGCAACAAAGTAATCTCATACGACCCGACAAGACAGACAAAGCAACACTTAGAAAAAATTTCTCCTATGAGAGAACATGGTTGTTACAAAGGCAGTACCCCGCGTAACCTCACAGATCCGGCAAACCGACGAAAATCCTTCAAGCCAAGACCATCCTTCGGAATAATCTCGGCTTTGGGGGCAACTGTTCTGGAGTCAACCAGAGGGTCCCATTAGCAAAACCAGGAGGTGCGCTTAGCAAGTAATATGGATCAGCCCAACTGATTCAGCCCATATCCACCTCATGCGAGCCCAACATGCTTGGACGGTCAAGATTGACTCTACCCATCCAACGATCCACGAGAGGGCACAATTTCCTATAAATATAGGCAAACCTTGCCCTAAGAAAGGTTCAATCTCTAATCCTTAGTACCTTCACTCATATATTCAATATACCGACTGCCCCGAGGCTAATCCCGGCGAATGTTACTCAATACTCTTCGACACACCACCGACTGCCCCGAGGCTAATCCCGGTGAACCCCTTACCAATAATAGTTTCACTATTGGCCTCAGAGCCTAGGGTAGGGGATCATGACTGCCCCTCCAAGTATGTCAACATGGGTCGTCACCCAAACTCAATATAAAATATATATATCCACTATTGTATGAACCCATAGTTCATTCAAATTATACTTTACCACGTAGGACTCATAGTACGCTATGTTATCAGTAAAACATATCTGCACACGTGTACTATTGTTTGACTTTTCGAAAGAATTTCAACTTCAAAAGTATTTTATAAAACCCTTTTGAAACATACCCAAAATCATGGCATTATAAGCCTAATATCATTATAGAAGGGTTAGGAAAGGATTAGGAGAGGATTGGAATCGAAACGGAATCATTTCGGGCACTTTGAAAAATTTGGACACAACCATGCGCACGGATCGTGCCCCTGGGATGCACGGATCGTGCTCATGTGCACGGATCGTGCCCCTGGGACGCACGGATCGTGCGCCCTGTTAAGCATTTTGAAAATATGAAACCGAACTAGGCGCACGGATCGGGCTCATTTGACAGCATTGCAAAAATAGCCTTTTTCAAGAAAATTCGCTTTCCGATTAATCCGAAACTCGCTCCGATCAATTCCTAACTCGAAAACAGATCATACCAGGAAATATTCCAGTCCAATCAACATCAAACAATCAAGCAATTCAATCAAAAACTCAATCTAAACGGATTCTCATCCAAAAGCGATATTTTTCGAAATAACAGTTTTTGACTCAAAACTCTCGAAATCAATCGACGCAACAAATCATACCAAAACGGAATAAACCTAAACGTGAGTAAAACTCACCCTTGAAGCGAGAGTCGTTGCCGAGCCGAAATCACCGAGATGTCAAAATCCACAAACACGAACCGAAAATCACCAATCCGCTTTCTGTTGAACCAAGGGCAAACACTCATTGTTTTGTATGATAACAAATTACATCTTGGCTACTAATGGTTGCAGCTGTATGAAAGTACAGGTTCAAGCTGCATAAAGTACAGGACTGGAATCAAAAACAGGAAGCATTAAAGTGGAGTAGCTTGGAGAAGAAGCCACCTTTGAAGATGAAGACCTAATTGTTTTTTCCGCTTTCTTTAGGACACAATGTAAGGTCCTATCACTTAAGGTCTATGACAGTTTAAATAGCTGAGAGATGATTTTTGGAAACATACATCATGAATCAAAATTAGGGTTTTGAAAATATGTTATGCATGCATGGCAAGCTTTGGAAAATATTTTATGCATGCATGGCAAAGATCTAAAAACAATTTTGTGGAAAGCAAGAATCGATTTCTATTATGTACCAAAGGCCAAGAATCGATTTATAGTATTTTCTAAAGGCCATGAAATCGATTTTCAAGCAATCCTAAAGGCCAAGAATCGATTTCTTAATCATATGTTTAAAGCTTGAAATCGATTTCTACATATACTCAAGGCAAAGCTAAAATCGATCTCCTTCTTTTTACATAGGCCTTGAAATCGATTGTCAAGCCATCCCATAGGCCATGAATCGATTCCTAATTGTTTTAACTAAGTGAAGATCGATTTTCACCTATGATAGATGTCCTGAAAATCGATTGTTACTTGTTTTCAAAGAACAAAGAATCGATTCCCATGTTTTCCAAAGAGTAAAGAATCGATTCCTCACTATTTCAACTATCCAAAGAATCGATTCTTGAGGCTTCTAAGATGATAAGAAACGATTCATCTATATTTTAACTTCAATCAACAATCAATTCTTTTCATTTCATTAAACATTGGTTTTCAAATCTACGCGTTCCTAAGCCTATAAATAGGCAGCCTCAAGTCATTCTTCAATACACCACATTTTCACAACAATTCTCTTCTTCTCTCATACGAATTTCTAGATCCTGAGAAAGAGAAAAATAGTGCTATCACTTTCATATCATTTTTATAGATCTACTCATCTCTCACAGCTATTATATTGTCATATTATCTGAGGTGATTGGATCATAGCTTCTATATTGTAATCTACTTTTGTGGGGTCATTTTGAAATCCTGGGAAGCGTTCTTGGGTCTCTCAATCAGGAGATTGAGTTGGTTTGAAATCCTGGGAGGTGATCTTGGGTCTTTCAATCAGGGAAGATTGAAGTGGTATTGAAATCCTGGGAGGTGCTCTTGGGTCGTTCAATCAGGAGATTGAAGCGGGTTGAAATCCTTAGCTGTGTGCTCGGGTTCTCAGTTCGGGGGAATTGAGATTTGCTATTTGAAAGTTGCCTGTTTGTAAACAATTCTTCATATAGTGGTTGTTATCAAGTCCAAAGGTTGCAAAGCCGGAGGCCGAGGACGTAGGGCTTTTATCCCGAACCTCGCTAAATTCCTGGTGTATCTCTATCCCTATCTCTTTACATTTCTTACTGCTTATATCTGTCCATATTATTATACTATTTTAGATCTGTTTAAAATATCACTCAGTGGATTTATTGTATAACTATATCTCTACTCTGATCTGAATCTGGTTATAGTTATACTCTCTGAACTACAGATCTGTTTATCTATTATCTTCTCTATCACTACTGTAGATCTGCTATATTCAATATCATTGCATTACTTATAAAACAACCTTATTGTGAATATTGAATATAGAGAAATACCTCATTGTGCCTGATCTGCCTGTTTGCATATATCTGATAAGTTCAAATCTCTTTTTCCGCATTTGATTTAAATAAACGTATCATTTATTTTGAAAAAAATCCAAGATTTACACATAACCTTATTCACACCCCCTCTAAGGTTATACTATTGTCTAACACTTTCAACTTCAATTCGAGCTTCCAAACACGTTCCACCTTCCTTGGCTTCGATCCTAAACATGATTTCATCATCAATTTCATCATACATCCCAAGATTTCAACAAATTTCCAACAAAACCCTCTAAATTTCGTAGGTCACAAAAAGGGGGAAAAATTGGATGAAACTTTACCTAGCTCTTGGGTTTTGGAGAGGGAGGTGAGATGATGAAGGTGATGAAGTGTGGAGCTTGGGGGATGATCCTTCTTCTTTTTCTTTCTTCTTTCTTCCTTCTCTTCTTCTTTCTTTTCTTCTTTCCTCTTCTCTGCGTTTCCTTTCTTTCTTCCCTTTCTTTCTTTTATTCTTTTCTTTCTTTTATTCTAATTAAGTGGTAATATGGTCAAATGACCATATTGCCCTTAATCTCTTATTTCTTTCCCAAATCACCCTTATTCCGCTTTAACGGGTTAGCGTTCATGAGACAACCAAATAATTAACTTTAGCACTAGATAAGTACACTAATCAAGCACTAAATTAATTAGATTGGGTTAACCTCAAAATAATCTGCCTAATTATTTTGAGGATGTTACATTCTCCCCAACTTGAAAGAATTTTGTCCTCAAAATTGAACAACATACCTCAAGAGAATAGATACGGATACCGAGTTCGCATATCATCCTCCAATTCCCACGTCGCTTCCTCAACGGAAAAACCGTCCCAAACTACCTTGACAATTTGAATCGTCTTCGATCGAAGCGTTCTCTCGCCACATTCTATGATATGACTAGGATGAGGTTGGAAGGTCATGTCCGGTCGAAGATCAATCGTTTCAAAATCTAACGGTTGACTTGGATCGGGAATGTACTTTCTTAACTGAGACACATGGAATACGTCATGAAGATTGGACAATGAGGGAGGCAAGGCAATACGGTATGCTAGAGGCCCAACTCGCTCGATAATCTGGAAAGGTCCAATATACCGAGGACTGAGTTTCTTTACCCGTAGTGCCCTACCCGTACCAATCGTTGGAGATAATCTCAAAAACACATGATCGCCCGACTCAAACTCTAACGACCTTCTTCTTTTGTCGGCATAACTCTTTTGCCTACTTTGAGCAGCTTTCATTCTTTCCCTGATCTGGCGGATCTTTTCAGTAGTGTTATGAATCATCTCAGGTCCTAATAATCGGTTCTCACCGACTTCCCACCAACACAATGGAGTTCTACATTTCCTACCATATAAGGCTTCAAAAGGTGCCATTCCGATACTGGAATGATAACTGTTGCTGTAAGAGAATTCCACCAATGGAAGATGATCCTCCCATTTCTTTCTGTTATCAAGTACCGAAGCCCTAAGCATATCCTCTAATGTCTGGATAGTTCTCTCGGTCTGACCATCTGTCTGCGGGTGATAAGTGGTACTAAGAAGTACTTTAGTCCCCAATGCTTCATTCAGAGCTTTCCAAAATCGAGAAGTGAATTTCGGATCTCGATGCGACACTATACTGGTAGGAACCCCATGTAACCTTACTATGTTCTTCAAATACACCTCAGCTAACTTGGATACTTTACTGCTCGAACGAACTGGAATAAAATGAGCTGATTTGGTTAACCGATCCACAACTACCCAAATGGAGTCGTTACCGGCTTGAGACCTTGGCAACGCCATTACAAAATCCATAGAAATGTCTTCCCACTTCCACACTGGCACGTCTAGTGGCCGTAACAGATCAGCAGGCTTCTGATGTTCTATCTTAACTCTTTGGCAAGTTAAGCATTGAGATACGAATTCAGCAAGTGGAAGAACCGATTGGGCCTTACGAGTTAACCGAGTAAGTGGAAGAACCAATTGTGAAAAACCTTGAATAAACCTCCTGTAGTATCCAGCTAGACCCAAGAAACTTCTTATTTCAGTGACCGATGTTGGTCGTTCCCAATTCAACACCGCTTCTACCTTACTGGGATCCACCGCAACTCCCGATTGGGAAATCACGTGTCCCAAAAACTTCACTTTCGGCATCCAGAAGTCACACTTCGACGGCTTGGCATACAATTTCTTCTCCCGGAGTACGTTCAGAACAATGCGGAGATGTTGGACATGCTCCTCAATGGTCTTATAGTACACCAAGATATCATCAATGAAAACCACAACGAACTGATCCAGATAAGTGTGGAACACTCGGTTCATGTAATCCATGAATACGGCTGGAGCATTAGTCAAACCGAAGGGCATTACTACGAACTTGTAATGTCCATATCTCGTACGGAAAGCTGTCTTCGGAATATCTAAGGCTCGTACCTTTATTTGATGATAGCCCGACCTCAGATCAATTTTTGAAAATACCACGGCACCTCGAAGTTGATCAAGTAAGTCGTCTATCCTTGGCAAGGGATATTTATTCTTGATCGTCACTTTGTTGAGTTGTCGATAATCAATACACAATCTCATGCTTCCGTCCTTCTTCTTAACTAGCAACACCGGAGCACCCCATGGAGAAGCGCTCGGTCGAATGAACCTCTTTGAGATCAATTCTTCAAGTTGAGACTTCAATTACTTCAATTCTAAAGGAGACGTTCTATAAGGAGCAATGGATATTGATCCTGTACCAGGAATCAATTCTATTGAGAATTCTACCTCTCGGTCAGGAGGTAAGGATGAAACTTCTTCTGGAAAGACATCTAGAAATTCATTTACCACTTGCACAGATGACAAATCTAAACCTGTTTCAGTAGATGCAGACAACATAATAAGAATAGCTTCCGCACCTTGGAATAATGACTGGCTTGCTTCGGTGTAAGAGATCGTTGCTTTAGAATCTGCCTGTGTCAATCCTACAGATTCGGAGGCGAAGCTAATGGTTCGATTGGCACAGTTGATGGTTACATGATTTTCAGCCATCCAATTCATACCCAGAACAATGTCCATACTTCTCATAGGCAAGCAAATAAATTTCACAACAAAATGTCTGTCCCCTATGACAAGTAGGCAATTTTCACACAATGATTGGGTCTGTACACGACCCTTGGCAGCAGTTAAAATAGTTATCGGTTCGGATAGCTCAGACAATGCTAGTCCCAACCGATCCACACATGCTTGCGATATAAAACAGTGAGTTGCACCGGAATCATATAAAATATTGACTGAGTTATTAAAAAGAGATCCCGTACCCCTCAGAAGATTATCAGTAGGTGTGATGGTCTGTGCATCCAAAGTGTTGATTCTCCCTTGATTAGGAGCATTTAGTGCTCTTTGGAAATTTTTCTTTGTCGGGCACTGATTTGCATAGTGGCCCTCTTCGTTACAATGATAGCACCGATTAGGTTTCTGCCAACAATCACCGGAATGATGCTTTCCACAATTTCTACACTTGTGGGGGTTTGTTGGGTCATGGGATTGCACCTGCTTCCCTTTATAATTACTTCCTTTGAAAGGCCTGTATGGAGTAGAAGATTCAGCAACCTTTTTCTTACCCTTCCAATAATCTTTTCTTTCAGCATACATTTTCCTCAGATCCTCCTCAGCAACATATGCTTGTTGCACTAAGGCAGGATAATTAACCAGAGTGTAAGAACTGAGTCCTTGGCTCACATCAGCTCGGAGACCTTCTTTGAACATTTGCATCTTCCACATATCATTTGGGGCATAGCTCCCCAACTCATAGAACTGAGAAAGTTTTTCAAATTTTGCAGCATATTCCCCAACAGACAAGTCACCTTGCTTAAGATTTACAAACTCTGCCTGCTTGCTTAGCTTCTTCACCGAAGGGAAATATTGCTTCAAAAATGATTCCTTAAAGTTGTCCCAAGTGAGGGGAGTTCCTTGGAGTTCCATCATTTGCCTTGCATTACACCACCAGGTGTGGGCATCTTCATCGAGCACATTTGCCGCACATATTACCTTCTCTTCTTCCCCGCATTGCAAGGTTTGAAAAATTTTCTCCATTGAATCAATCCAATAATAGGCAGTCATTGGATCCGGTCCACCCTTGTAAGTCGGGGGCTTCATCTTTTGAAATTGGAAATATGTCCGATTCGGATCTTCTTGATGAGGTTGAATATTGGCCTGCTGCAGACCCATTTGATCATGCTGCATTTGCAACATATCTTGCATCATCTTCTGCTGATTCTCAATGACATTCTGCATCCATTCGAAGTGGGGATCAGCAGAAGGAGGAACGCCTCTACCTCTTCTGGCCATGATTCTGCGAAATATGCACAAAGTATTAAGTTGATCAAGCTCAATGTCTAATAGCATACTAAGAAAATCACGACTGAAGGAAGCAAAGACCCTAAAAGCTAAGCCCGACTAGGTCGAACGGCTTTGATACCAACTGTAACACCCCGGTATTTTATACATGTGAAAATACCCAAGTTCACCAAACTATAACCACCGGAGATAATAATTTTTGCTCAGACACTGAATACCTCTATAAAATTTTTGCTGAATTAAAACAAAACAGTCTTACACATAATCAAGACCATATGGTTCTCTGACCATAAACTGCAGCGACTAATGTATTCAGTATCATACAGGAAGCGGAAGAGGGATAAAGTACTAAATACATAGGGTCTTAGTACATGAACAACAAAAGGAAATATAAACAAAGCATAAGGCCATGTCAACGACAACCATCCGAGCTCAACCTACTCGTGCCTCTTCGATTTCCGCTGTCCCTGTGTCTCTGTAAAACAACAACATTTAAACAGTGAGATACAATCTCAGTGAGTTCTACCGAGACCCCTACTAACACTCTCGGTTCAGTTATGAAATTCAGTTATAACTCAGTGCGTCACCGACTGCCCTGAGGCTAATCCCAGTGAACCACACTACAAAATCATAGGAACGTACCACCGACTTCCCCGAGGCTAATCCCGGCGAACCCCTTACCAATAATAGTTTCACTATTGGCCTCAGAGCCTAGGGTAGGGGATCATGACTGCCCCTCCTAGTATGTCAACATGGGTCGTCACCCAAACTCGATATAAAATATATATATATATCCACTATTGTATGAACCCATAGTTCATTCAAATTATACTTTACCACGTAGGACTCATAGTCCGCTTTGTTATCAGTAAAACATATCCGCACACGTGTACTATTGTTCGGCTTTTCGAAAGAATTTCAACTTCAAAAGTATTTTATAAAACCCTTTTGAAACATACCCAAAATCATGGCATTATAAGCCTAATATCATTATAGAAGGGTTAGGAAAGGATTAGGAGAGGATTGGAATCGAAACGGAATCATTTCGGGCACTTTGAAAAATTTGGACAGAACCATGCGCACGGATCGTGCCCTTGGGACGCACGGATCGTGCCCCTGGGACGCACGGATCGTGCGCCCTGTTAAGCATTTTGAAAATCTGAAACCGAACCAGGCGCACGGATCGTGCCCCTGGGACGCACGGATCGTGCTCATTTGACAGCATTGCAAAAATAGCCTTTTTCATGAAAATTCGCTTTCCGATTAATCCGAAACTCGCTCCGATCAATTCCTAACTCGAAAACAGGTCATACCAGGCAATATTCCAGTCCAATCAACATCAAACAATCAAGCAATTCAATCAAAAACTCAATCTAAACGGATTCTCATCCAAAAGCGATATTTTTCGAAATAACGGTTTTTGACTCAAAACTCTCGAAATCAATCGACGCAACAAATCATACCAAAACGGAATAAACCTAAACGTGAATAAAACTCACCCTTGAAGCGAGATTCGTTGCCGAGCCGAAATCACCAAGATGTCAAAATCCACAAACACGAACCGAAAATCACCAATCCGCTTTCAACTTCAATTCGAGCTTCCAAACATGTTCCACCTTCCTTGGCTTTGATCCTAAACATGATTTCATCATCAATTTCATCATACATCCCAAGATTTCAACAAATTTCCAACAAAACCCTCTAAATTTCGTAGGTCACAAAAAGGGGGAAAATTGGATGAAACCTTACCTAGCTCTTGGGTTTTGGAGATGGAGGTGAGATGATGAAGGTGATGAAGTGTGGAGCTTGGGGGATGATCCTTCTTCTTCTTCTTTCTTCTTTCTTCTTTCTTCTTTCTTCTTTCTTCTTTCTTCTTTCTTCCTTCTCTTCTTCTTTCTTTTCTTCTTTCCTCTTCTCTGCGTTTCCTTTCTTTCTTCCCTTTCTTTCTTTTATTCTAATTAAGTGGTAATATTGTCAAATGACCATATTGCCCTTAATCTCTTATTTCTTTCCCAAATCACCCTTATTCCGCTTTAACGGGTTAGCGTTCCTGAGACAACCAAATAATTAACTTTAGCACTAGATAAGTACACTAATCAAGCACTAAATTAATTAGATTGGGTTAACCTCAAAATAATTCGCCTAATGTTGAAAGGGAGGTGACGATATGAGACTAATGTTGTTAATTTTTTAGTGATGAGGAGAACAATTATCCCTCAAGCTTACATAAACCCCTCTCTTAGTTTTTTTTTGAACTCCTCCAAAACCCTACATATTTGGGAGATTTTAGATGGGTTAAAAAAGTAAACTAGAAGAGGAATTTAGGGGGATTTGTGAGATAATTTTTCTCCTTAACACTAAAGAATTAACTCTATTAGTTCCC
Source organism: Astragalus membranaceus (assembly GCA_039519185.1). Taxonomy (NCBI): domain Eukaryota; kingdom Viridiplantae; phylum Streptophyta; class Magnoliopsida; order Fabales; family Fabaceae; genus Astragalus; species Astragalus membranaceus. The sequence continues at coordinate 19,085,294 of CM076849.1, forward strand.
TGCCCTGTCCTGTCTCCCCTCCAAACTCCTGTACACACCTAAAGTTATTTAAAAATTAGAGGACGCAAAGTTAGTGTGTGTTTGGTTCTGCGATGAGTAGAATTGATTCTAACAAAATTGATGTTGCAGAATTCATTTTAGTTAAAAGTGAGTTCAACGTGACATGATTTTTGTTTGGATACCTTTACTAAAAAAGTGTTTTTTATCAATCTTTGTTGTTTGGATAGGTTGGATTAGAATTGATTTTACACCTAAAATGGGTCTCAACTTAAAAATATATTGAAAACTTCAAATTTGTTAAAATAGACAACAACAAAAATACTAAATAAGCATATAAGAGCATCTCCATCCATGATCTCCACCTAATTGCTTAATTGGATCCCACCACCTCCACATCATTTTAAAGAAACTCACCTATTTTTTACTCCAATGGTGAACTTCTTAAGAACTACACATAGGTCCCACAACTACTCTCAACTAAATATTATTTAATTTTTATTCCAATTTTAATTGTTAACTTATTTTAAATATAATATCTAAAAATAGGAATTAAACTATACGATTTATAGCAATAAAAAATTTAAAAGTTAGTCGAAAAAACTGCTTTCTAGAGCCTTCTCTTTTGACCAAAATTAATTAAATTAAATAAAAGTAAGGAAATTAAATAAAAGTAAGGCTTAAATATGTTTTGGTCCCTGTAAATATAGCGTGTTTTCGTTTAAGCCCCTGGAAATTTTTTTTTTAGAAAAAAACCCTTGCAAAATACACTCTTTTGGTATAAGCCCTTCTATTAGTGAACTGTTAAAATACACTCCACGTGTGTTATTTTTTAGTTAAAAGATTAAAATGCTGACTGTTTCTTCTTCTTCTTCTTCTTCTTCTTCTTCTTCTTCTTCTTCTTCTTCTTCTTCTTCTTCTTCTTCTTCTTCTTCTTCTTCTTCTTCTTCTTCTTCTTCTTCTTCTTCTTCTTCTTCTTCTTCTTCTTCTTCTTCTTCTTCTTCTTCTTCTTCTTCTTCTTCTTCTTCTTCTTCTTCTTCTTCTTCTTCTTCTTCTTCTTCTTCTTCTTCTTCTTCTTCTTCTTCTTCTTCTTCTCATCACCACATCGACTGTTTCTTCTTCATCTGCGAACTGAAATTGAAGCAGATCTGAAGCAAAAACAAACAAATCTGGAGCAAAATGAAGCAAATCTGGGTTTCAATCAAAAATCGAAAGCCACAATGGAAAACCAAGAAACGATTGAATCAAAAATCGAAAATCTGGGTTTCAATTTCGTTAATGGGTTTTGTTTCAATTCTAAGATCTGGGTTTCAATTTTGTTTATGGGTTTTGTTTCAATTCGATTTCATTTCAAAAATCTGGATCCAATTTCAGTTTTTTTTGCTGACCCAGATTTGGTTTAGAGTGAGAGTATTGATCTGGATCCAATTTCGTTTATGGGTTTTGTTTATTTTTTATTTTTTCCTCTTTTTTAATTTGGATCCAATTACCTTTACCTTGTTGCTCTTCTGGGTTTTAATTTTCCGGAGTTAACCAACACCATAAACAAATCCCTCATCCTCGTTTCCTCTTCATCATTCTCGCGAGAAATAGAAGGAAAAAAAAGAACCAGAGAAGAGGGTGATGTGAGAAGGAAGTCGCGTGGTGGTGGTGGTCGATACGAGAACAGGACGAAGAAGGAGATAGAGCCATGCCTATGGTTGTGGTGGTTCCAGTAGAGAGGAAGAAGAAGCCATGGGTGAAGATGGTAAAGATGAATGAAGAGGCTTTTAACAAAACACTTCATTTTGCAAGGGCTTTTAACAAAGCACTCAGCATTTACGGTCATCATTTTTAAGACACATTGGCAGACACGTAGGTTTTTTAACGTCACGCTAACCCTTCACTAATAGAAGGGCTTAAAACAAAACACGTCATTTTGTAAGGGCTTTAAACTAAAAAAAAATTACAGGGGCATAAACCAAAACACCCTATATTTGTAGAGGCCTAAAACATATTTAAGCCTAAAAGTAAATAATCAACCTTTCTAGAGCCTTCTCATCAAAAAACTTTCACGCCTTCTGATCTCAATCCCTCTCAATCACACGTACGGACTCTTTTTACTTTCATCTCATAAAAAAACTCTACACCCTTTCATTCTTCAGAAACTTTTTGTATTCTTCACAAAAAATACTCTCATCACCCATACCCTCTCATTTCCTATTGAGCAAACAAAACCTCTCACCTCCCGACCTTATCACCTCTTCGCCACCTGACCTCACCCACACCCTCTCATCTCATCGATCTCCTTTCACCACTCACCTCTCACTGACTCACTCTCATTGCTATAGTGATGGGTCTCATTTCTTCTCTCTTCTCTCAGATCTAGATTTAGATCTTCCCTATTTTTTTGTTTTCTTTAAATTGTTTGTATCTTTTTTTAGATAAGCAAGAATTGTATTGATGGGGGAACTAGGGGTGCACCAATCCCATATACATTAATGAAAAGGGGAGGGCCTCCACAAAACCTCCCTGAGCCAAAACCCAGTGAGAAAAAGACTCAGGCAGGGAAAAAGAGTACCTCAAAACGGAATAAGGTTGCTAACAATGTGAATGTCAACCCACCATTTCTCCCCCTTCTAAGCATTAAAGTGGATTAGACCACCATATTGAAATTGAAATAGAGGAGCATAACTTCAATCTATAAACACACCAACTCCAAGTTAAGCATTTGATGCGGTTCACCACGGATTTGGCATTTGGTTCCTCGTTGTTAAAAATATCACCATTCCTTGCAAGCCACATACTCCAACATGTTGTTAACCAGAACATGTGTTTCGTACGCTTCACCTTCTTCCCTTTGCATAAGCGACCACAACTAAGGAAGAAGTCAACAATATCCAGGGACATGTCGAAATCAACTCCGAGCCAATTGCCAACAAGCTGCCATACGGGACGAGCAAAGCTGCAGTTGAGGAACAAGTGGCTGGCAGTCTCGCGAAAATTACTGCACAGCGAGCAGCTAGCCTCTTGTTCAGAATGGAGGACATTTCTGTGAGATAATTGGTCACGGACAAGCAGAGAATCAAGCAAAAGACGCCATCCAAATACCGCAACCTTCGAAGGAACAAGCGATCTCCACAACTCCCCCGACAGACGCTGCTGAACCGAAGCAGTTGAAAGAATGTTGTTGCGGACCAGTAGCTGATATGCTGAATTCACCGTGAAACTCTTAGTCTGATCCTGCGGCCAAATCCATGCGCCTTCCTTCCCTCTCGTTGGTGTTACCGATTGCAAAATACTGTCCAATATCTCACCTTCTGATGCGCGGACAGAATCCGTAAAAATCTGCCACGGTTTGTTCCAACTCCAAGTATCTCCGTGCCAAGACCTGAAATCTGCCACTGTAACAAGTTGCTGCCCACCTCCATCAAACAATAAGGGAAAGACTTTGAGTAAAGGCTCGGTACCTAACCATTGTTCCTTCCAAAAGTTTATTAAAGCGCCATCACCCAGCACTCTTTTAATGCACCAAGCGAACCTTCTCGGTTCCTCTAAGTTATCATCCATAGTCACCATGTCTCTCCACCAAATAGAGCCAAAATTCCTGCGAGAATTGCCTACAACCGAGTCATGAATGAAGCAAGAAGCGAATTCCCCATATCTATGTCTCAACAACCGACTCCAACTCGCATTACTATCCGTCAATGCCCTCCACTTCCATTTAGATAAAAGAGCTATATTAAATAACTCAAGATTTTTGATCCAAGACCGCCATCTTTTTTTGACTTGCAAACTCTATCCCAAGCCACCCAATACATTCCATTATCTCCCTCCTTGATTCCCCAAAGAAAGTCCCGTTGAATTTTAACCATCTTCTTAATAACCACTTTTGGAGCTTTATAAAAGGAGAACGTGTATAAAGGGATGCTATTCAAAACGGAGTTGATGAGAGTAACCCGACCACCAATGGATAGAAAACGACCCTTCCACATCGCTAATCTCTTTCTAATACCCCCTAGAACGGTACTCCAAGTAGCTTCCCGCCTCGGATTAGCGCCAATATGAATGCCTAGGAACTTGAACGGTATTGATTCCATTCTACAAAATAGGAAGGTGCTAGCTCTTTCCAAAAAACCATCTGAAATGTTAATACCGATCAACTTGCTCTTGTGGGAATTTACCTTCAAACCGGACACAAGCTCAAAGGCTCTCAACGAGGTCTTAATGCTCCATAGGTTGTCCCACGTGGCTTTACCCAACAACATGGTGTCATCCGCGAATTGCAAAATTGAGAACCGGACATCATCGTTAAGATAAAAGTCTTGAAAGGAGCCAATGTTTACCGCCTTGCGCACTAAACCCGAGAAACCTTCGGCAACAATGAGGAAGAGGAATGGCGACAACGGATCCCCTTGCCTCAACCCCCGGTGAGCTTTGAAGTCTTGCGTTGGGCTACCATTCACTAGAACCGACATAGAGCTAGTACACACACAAGATTTTATCCAAGATATCCATCTACGTGGGAATCCCATTCTTTGAACCATATAAATTAAAAAACCCCAAGATATAGAATCGTAGGCTTTCTCAAAATCAACCTTAAACAACAAACACTCTTCCTTACCCCGCTTAGCATAATCCACCACTTCATTGACAATCGCCACCCCATCTAGGATTTGTCTCCCCCCAATGAAAACTGATTGGTGGTTGGAATTTATACTAGGCATCACTTTCTTGAGAGGATTTGCCAGCACTTTGGCCAAAATTTTGTATAAACACCCAATGAAACAAATAGGCCTAAATTCACCCAAACCTTGGGGATTGTCATTCTTAGGAACCAATGCAATAAAAGAGGCCGAAATTGCCTTAGGAAGAAAAGCATTCACGAAAAATTCATTAAAAAATCCCACCACATCATCCTTCAACAAACTCTAACAAAGCTTTATGAAATTGAAGTTAAACGCATCCGGACCCGGGCTCTTGTCACCATCACAATCCCACACACCCATCCTTATTTCTTCCCCAGAGAAAGGTTGAATTAAAGATTCCGACTCGGACGCCGATAGTTGGTTGAAGTGAAGACCTCCTAGAGTTGGGCGATTATAGTTTGGCTCGACAAAACACTTCTCAAAATGTTGCTTAACATACAACTTCACTTCATCTACATCTTCCACTAAAACCTTGTTATCCCTTTGAATTACAACGTTGTATCTTCTTCTTCTATACCGCAAAAGAGAGTGGAAGTATTTCGAATTCATATCTCCTTCCTTGATCCACCTAGCTCTTGATTTTTGGGCCAACAAAGACTCTTTCACGTGAATTTCTTTCCAAAGAGCGGCAGACACTTCTTTCCTATTCACCACAACGGCACTATCCCACCCTTCACAAAGAAAATCATCTAAGGAATTCAAATCCCGAACTAAGTTATCAATATTCAAGTCTACCTTTCCGAACACCTCTTTATTCCACCCTCTTAGACTTCCCTTGAGAAGTTTCAGTTTTTCATTTATGACAAAAAGCCTTGTGTCCCGAGACGCTAAGATTACTCCAACACTTTTGAACAAAAGTCAAGAAGTCGTCATGTTCCAACCATGCATTAAATAAGCGAAACGGCTTTGGGCTTTCGATGCTCTAAGAAGCCAAATAGGCAAATGATCTGAAATGTCCCGATTACCAATCCATTGACCCGCGATCCCCCAATCTGATATAAGCCCCTCTGAGATCAAAAACCTGTCTAGTCTACTCATGGACACACCATATGAACAAAACCATGAGAACTTTTATTCCGACACCGACACATCAACTAAATCCATGTCCACGATGAAACTATTGAAGAACTTCCGTTTCTGCCCTTTCTCTCAGAAGCGCAAGATACAGCATTAAAGTCACCTACTATACACCACTCTCCATCACCCAGACTCTGTTTAGCAGCTAACAATTCAGCCCAAACTTTTCTTTTCGCTACTGTAGAACAAGGAGCATATACATTGACCACATGAACAACTTTATCTCGAGTAACCGTGCTAATGCCAAGAAATCCCACCCCGGAAAAATGCGACGTCACCGTGCACGCACCCTCTAGCCAAGAACATAAAATACCACCCGAGGAACCCCGAGAAGGTTGATGAATCCACTGAAAAGAACGAATACCCCCATAGAGTCCCAATCTCGCCCTCTACCATTTTCTCCCTCTTCGTTTCCTGAATACAAACAAAATCAAACCACCTGGAATTAATTAAAAAAGCCAACTGACGATGTTTACCTCGATCTCCCCACCCACGCATATTTAAAGATAGCAAATTCATGAGGTCCTGTTATTATTCGCCCTCTTACTACACTCTGCTGCATCTCTTCTTTCGCCAGCTTCAATCAAATCAATATACTTATCATCATCCAACAGAAATACATATACATTGGTGTTGGATAGCCAGCATCTACTAAATAATACTTACCTGATAAAAAATAAAATTATTAAATTGTAAAGAAGAAAATTAATAATGGAGCCAATTTATATGTAGTCATACAAAAAATTACCTAGTGGAGGGTGTGGAAATTTCAAGTTTGCATTTGTCAGTGCCATGTCAAAAACGCGAGCACTAACACAAAAGTGAAACACATGTTCCAATCACATATTGCCATTACCTTTTGTGTTCGATATCCCTTTCTTCCAATAAACCTGGTTTGATCACTAGCACTAACAACACATTGCACATGTGTATCATCGTTTGCTCCTATAGCATTCTTAAAAAATTGCCAGTATCGGTTATCGCTTTAAATTCTTGCTTGACTATCACGAAACATAGGATCTTGAGGCTGAATATATTTAACGGACAACTTAAGGCAAACAAAGAGTACCCGGGGAAAATGTCTACTTACAGTCTCTCCCGAGTGTTGAAATCTTTCTTGAATCATTCTGTTACCTACCCCATGACCAACAACAACCGAGAACATTGCAACAATTTCTTCAACCCCCATGCGTTTAGTGGGCTTCAAACCAAACTCAACTAGTTCAATACAAAGTCTATGAAAAATATGTTTTTCCATTCGAAACATCTCATAGCAACGAGTGGGGTTTCCCTGCAATATATCGTGCACCCACGCATGACTCGTTAATTCACTAGTTCTACATGACTTTTTGCATAAAATTTTTACCGCATACTCACTAACTAGTGCAGCCACATAACAAGCTTCTTCAAAAAAAAGCATCATCTTCATTTGTTTTAAGCCCCAATTGTTCTTTGCTATCATTCATTTTTCAATTCACACTGGAATCATATTTAACCAAACAACAAAAGTAATTAAAAGTTAAAACAATGGAAATTAAAGGCACCAAACCACAACAGAGTCATATTCCATTAATACATGTACATAACCATACAAAATAGAAGACATAATTCAAATTAAACATAATCCAATAACTCCTAAGACATAATTCAAATTAAACATAAGGGTAAAATATGTTTTTAGTCCCTACAAAATCGGCTCCTTCTAAGTTTAGTCCCTACATTAACGAAATAGGCGTTTTGGTCCTCATCTTATTTTTTCGTTTTCAATTTTAGTCCCTCATGACTTTTAATAGCGCTTCAAAACTTTTAATAGCGCTTATAAAAGGTCAAAAAAGCGCTATTAAAAGTTTTGAAGCGCTATTAAAAGTCATGAGGGACTAAAATTGAAAACGGGAAAATAAGATGAGGACCAAAACGCCTATTTCGTTAATGTAGGGACTAAACTTAGAAGGAGCCGATTTTGTAGGGACTAAAAACATATTTAACCCTAAACATAATCCATTAAACAAAATAAAAGACATAATTAAAATTAAACATAAGCGAAGGTCCTAACAACTACATATTCATGAAGGGGAATGGGTTATTTGCTGCATGCTTAAGCCAATGCATTATCTTTTCCTCGAAACCTCGCAAGAAAACAAAGATTTCTCTTGCTGGTTTAAACACCATTAACTGACAACACTTTGTGTGCAGTTCATCAAATTAAGTTTATCCAAAGTTTGAAGCTCGACCATCATTTCTCCAATAGACACATAATTTGTAGCATCATTGCGTGATCTAAATGTCTCAGCAGCGACACTAACTGCTTCTGCTATCTTTGAGGAAGCATTTCCATTTTTCTTACTCGTCTTTTGAGCTCAGTAGTTCTTTTTCTCTTTTCACCTCTCGTTTGGCTAACAACTCTTTGTGAAGAATTCATCCCAATATTTGCAAACTCTTGTGATGCCCCAACACTTGCATCTTCACTATCACCCGAGCCTTCTTCCATGTTTAGGCATGGATGATATCCATCATCATCGTTGTCATTAGGATCATTTGGTAACGATTCTACATATGTTGGTGCAAACATGAACTCTCCATTAGCCACTACATCTTTTAAAAGCATGGTTAATTGGAGAGCAAATGGAAATCCCTTATCCCTAAATTTGCCATATAAAGGGTTTTCCTGCATGTTCATAGCTCAACATTATATAATAAACAATAAATATAATGTGTACGTCTTAAATAATGTGTATTTTTAATTAAGACACACCATTTGCTTGCTCTCCCACCACTCATCTGGAGCATCAACCATATTTTTCACAGGATCCCACCTAATCTAGTTTCTTTCCCAGATAAGTTATACCATGCTCGCAATTCCTTTCTCAGACTATCATACCTATTCTTTAACTGAGTCTTTTCATATATTTTTCCAGTCAATTCTTCAAATTTGGAAATAATACATTTCCACCCTTTTTTCGTAAAGCTAGTACCATGGCGTTTCCCTTTGGAAACTTGATCCAAGCATATTTGGACAAAAGATTGAGTTGCTTTATGATCCCAAACAACTTTTGATTTCTTATCTCCATCGCTAATTGAAGGAGGATCCACAATAGCTCTCTTATCAGCATGAGTTGTCATTCTATATAGACCAAGTAATAATGAACTTAAGAAAATTGAAATAAATCCTCATAAGACTAAAATTCAATAAGGTTTAATGAACTTAAGAAAATTAAAAGAAATCATATGGCTGCATTCATAACTAGTAATGTGGAACAGAGAGTCATTAACATAAAACATATGGCTGCATGAACTTATAAGACTTAACAAATATTTGGATAAAAGGAACACATACTCGTTCTCATATTATATGGCTGCATGATGAGGTTTTTAAGACTTAACAAATATTTGGATAAAAGGAACACATACTCATTCTCATAATTTACATTCTCGTAATTTACATCCCTCTCTTATGTCTTTGGTGCATACTAAAAAAATTGGAAACATGACACGATCATTGTTTCAAGATACATGATCATATTCCCCCAAATCATATCATATTTACATATTTGTTTCAATATAGGATCAAATAAAAGCTAGAAAACATCCCTCTCTCAGCTAATTTACATATTTGATTCAAGATACATGATCATATTTCTCAAATCATATTCTTGGGAATACTATTACCATTTATTAACTCAAGGATATAATGTTCAAAGATGCTTGTCATACACAGTTCCTAGTCATACTTTGTCGTTCCCAATCAGCAGAAGCATGGTATGAAATTATAAATGACAATGTAATATATGCAAAGAAGAGAACAGTGAAACCAACCAACCTAATTCGCCCTCTTGCTGTCTCCGAATCCACTGATAAAGCTTTTCCTGAAATCAGAAAAACATCCAACATTAACAAAATGTCAAAACAGGCATATTCATAAAAGCAAAAACACATAAGTGCGGTGGTGCATAAGAGCGGTAGAAAAACACGGGCAATAGAGAACAAGTAGCTGAAACAAGCATATTTAAAGGCTTACCTTGTAACTTCAAAGAACAAGTTGCTGAAACTGCGTTCCTTCCAAATGATGGGTTGAAGATGAATAAATAGAGACATGAGACAGCTTATTAATGTTAAAACTGTGGCAATGCACAGACAGGAGCACTCACATACACAGAAACTCACAGAGTTACAAATGAACTCACTGAGATGTTCACAGGATCAGGTGCTGGTAGCACTCGCGTAGCACCACACAACACTTAGTGCAGGGAGAGATAATTCTGATGTAAAACTCATTGTATTATTTTCATTAATCAATGCTTCTATTTATACATCTCCACTTAGGAGGTTACAATTGGTTACAACCACAATTAACAACTAACAAACTCCTAGTTAGTTATTCCATAACAAACTAACAAACTCTTAGTTAGTTATTTAATAACAGGCTACTAACAACTGACACTTTGGTGCTGTAGCACAGCTCATAGCACGAGACTACTAACTAATAACTAGTGCTATGCAACATGCTATAGCACGAGACTGCACTTCAAAAACTGCCTCGAAATTTGTAAGTGTATTATTGAGACGCTCTCAAATATCGGTTCAATAATATGTTTTTATCAAGTAGTTGTTTATTTGATTAAGTATTATTATAAAATTATTTTTTGCATAGTTATGAACACACACACACACACACACACACACACACACACATATATATATATATATATATATATATATATATATATATATTGTTGTACTTTTAAAGAGAAACATTCGATATTATTAAAACATATTATAGTTATTATGCTAACACAACCAGATCACATTACCACTGACAGAAACACAAAAGTACAACACTTCCACAGAATTATTACAGCCATCCATCACCCAACACTTCAATCACCTCTAATCTAACCGGGCTTTATTATACATATATATTAGATGTTCAAACTATTTTATTCATGACCGGTTTCACAGACATCATCCTATTCTTTCTAACGTCCCGGGAAGTAAGGAGGGGGTCCCATATAATGACGATTAGGTGTCAGTGCAGCCGCGACCCACGTGTCTTCCAGTGGCAGATAAAAAGAAACAATCAGATTTCTGTGATATGTGCGGGTGTCGAAGTTGGGGTAAACTCCTGTAGTAACAAAAATAGAGACGTCGCCATCATACGTAACAGTCGAGTTTGCATAATCAGGTGTCCAAAAACCGTTTGTGAACTCCACATCGACCCTATACTAGTGGAAAATTGCCTTTAATTAAAAAGAATCATTTAGTATTAGTTGTTTAAACACCTGATGCTAAATGTAGACGCGGTGGCAATTTTGCAATTAAATGGAAGATTTCAATTTTCGCGCCTATTTTTAGCATCGGTTGTTACAACCGATGCTAAATGTAGTTGCGTTAGACATTTAGCATCGGTTGTTTTCCATCGCATATCTCTATCTCTCACGATCTCTTCTTCTCTCACTCTTTGAACATCGCATATCTTCCTCTCTTCCTCCCACTCGCTACCTAAAAACCCTCGCACCCTCGTTGAATAGAACGAAAGGTGCTCCGGATTTGCGATAGGGCAAAGAGGTAAAACCTTCATTGTTTCAAGATCTTCGTAAAGAGATGTATTTATGGCTGAATACTCACTTTACCTTCTCATTCATTCTTTATTTTGTCTAATTTTTTCTTCACTCTTAGGGTTTTAAGCTGAGAGAGCATAAGGAAAGATACAAACAGTGAGAGAGAGTCGTGTGAGAGAGATCGACGGCGAGCGGAGATCCAGTTCAGGCGGTGGTGAAGTGGGAGACGTGGAACACGAAGCGGCGGAGGGAGAAGTGAAGGGGAGAGCTGCGATGCGATGGTCTTGCGGCGGTGTGAGCAGCAACGGAGATGACGACGGTGCATTAGGGGTTGAAGGTTCCCTCACTCTCAGTCCCTTTTCATTTAACATTCCTTCATCCTTCACCTCTGTTCTTGGATTCTGTTGTTTCCCTTTTGTGGATATATGTGAATGTGTGAGAATGGGAAATATTGCATACATAGTGTTTGACAAAATGTTTCTATGATGAGGCTAGCTACTAGAGGAGAGTGATTGCACTAGAAGAGCCATTGCTTCATGGTTTGAGATTGAATTGTATTTTATACATTTTTGACTGATTGCTCATGTTTGTTTGTTTGTTTGATGTAACTGTTTTGGGCTGTGTGTTTTTTGTGTTAACAGAGGATCACTGAAATTGCTGGAGTGGTGCTATCCTTTGACCCCAAACCAATTAAGGTTGTTGTTCATCATCCTCATACAGTATATATAGTTATATATTATATTATACTTAATATTGGTGTGATGATATTGACTCATGTTATTTGGTTGTTCATCATCCTAGGGTGATTGGAATGGTGCTGGTGCTCAAGAGATTGATGGTGGGAGTGGGAGGTTGTACATCTTTTTATGCCTTGCAGATTGTGAGCATACCCCAGATAGTTTTATTTGAACCTGAATGTTTGTTATAGTGATACGCAACCTTTTGATAGAGCTCCTTAAAAATTAAATGGTTGTTACTTCTGTGACACCCTTTACCCCGAGTGAAATTATAGAAGAAAGAGTACAAAAAACGAGTGAATTGTTTTTAAAACCAAAAATTTCAATTCCTTTTCTAAAATAGTTTTCGCAAGTAAGAGATGTCATCCAACTCCTTAAATCATATAAATAAAATTTATAATAATACAAATACTAAGCTATAAAACATTTCTTTCAATATAATAACGATAATGATCTTAATTATAATAATAAGAGTACAACCCAAATCCCAATGTCGCATAATCAGAGCAATTAACCTTTAATCCAATAAACTAAAAATAGAGTGACATCAACGTGTAGAATCAAATCTCTCCCACTGCACGATCGTAGAAAGTCACTCCAACGACACCTGGAACTCAATCTAAAAAAGGTGCACAGGTGAGAAAGAGCGTCCAAACCATATAAGGAATATAAGACCGAAACTAAAACAGCAAGACTACCACAAACAAGGAAACGATCAACAGTAGTGGATACATGTTTCATAACACGAATGCACAAACAGTCCTTAACTAATCTTCATCTACTCCTAGTGTCACGACCTCCCGTACGATCCTAGGACTACAAGCAGCAGCAACAACAACAACAACAACAACAACAACAACAACAACAACAACAACAACAACAACAACAACAACAACAACAACAACAACAACAAGACCAACAAAAATAAGATCAGGACACCTTGCCAGATACTGCCTTACAATCATCATCAATAACAACAATAGGACCGGGATACCTTGCCCGAACGGGATACCTTGCCCGATAATGCCCTACGACGACAACAACAATAAGACCAGGATACCTTGCCTGAACGGGATACCTTGCCCGATAACGCCCTACGACGAACAACAATAGGACCGAGATACCTTGCCCGAACGGGATACCTTGCCCGATAACGCCTTACAAGAAAACAACAGGACCGGAATAGCCCGAACGAGATACCTTGCCCGATAATGCCCTGAAGAACACCCAAGAGGACTATGAGGACCGGGATACCTTGCCCGAACGGGATACCTTGCCCGATAATGCCCTGCTGACAACAACAACAACAACGACAACAACGACGACAACGAGAACGACGATGGCAACAACAACAACAACAATACCTATCATCATCACCATCCTTTGAGGTACGGCTCGCCCATACTGCGATGAGTCCTTGCCCATACTACGACAAGGTTCCTCCTACACTTAAATTACTAAGGTACGACTCGCCCATACTGCGGCGAGTCCTTGCCCATACTGCGACAAGGTTCCTTAAACATCATCATCAACTTCCATAAGAACTCCTAAGTCCGAGGGTATCATCAACAACTAGGGGTCATTTAATCATCATCTCGGGTATCACCATACAACTAGGGGGTCACTATAGTCATCATCTCTGGTCATAACTATTACCCAAGTATCCGCTAGTTCTATATAATAGTGTCTTCGTTATATTCATATGTAGTTCTTTTAATTCAATGCCTCTAATCCCAACTTCACACGTTATTTGATATTTCCTAAGGCTCCTATAACTCTTATTGTCTCATGTCACTGGTGATCTACGACTAGTTTGGCATGTCATTACGTCACTAAGAATTATTCCCAAAGTCAATTATCATGTTTTTCGTTACTATAATGTAATTACTAACCGACTAGTCATGTCTCCAGGTTCTTGCTTAGTCTCAATCCTATTAACCATCCTCTGTTATTTAATAATACATCGCACATTATCTTCAGACACTAATCCTTATAGTTACTCTGTCTTAACTCTAAGTTCACCTCGACTATCAACTTAACTCTATGGTCATATGTCGACTCTTCGTTCCTCACATGTTAATAAAAATAGTGTCATTCAACATACAATTGGCTTCATTCCCTAAACTCAGCATAATAGTTACAGTAATCCAATTCATTTAGTTACAGTCATCCAAATCATTAAGTTACAGTCATCCAAATCAAATAATTTACAGACACTTAAATCATGCACAATCATTCATAATACTTACAGTCATCCAATGATATACAGACCTTTAAATTGTTACAGTCATCCAGATTGAATAATAATAATAATAATAATAATAACAACAACAACAATAAATACAAACGGAAATAGGAATAGTGATAATCAATACCATTAGAGTCTTATCCCCTATTCCCCATATAGAATAGAAACCCTTTCCCCCGTACCTGATATCGAAGTGTATTCCAATAGCGACTGGATGAAGACAAAAATCATCCCCAACTTGATTTATTTCCGACAGAACAATGCCTAACTCGAACGCCTCAAACACGTACAATTATGTAACAACAACAATGACAGTCCGAAATCATACTCTAAAAATATTAAATGTAATTAATCATGTTTACGAAGGAAACACATACTCGAAGTACAGGATGGCACTGACAATGGTTTGAAATCGCAACCCGAAGTAATTAAACGTCCAAAATGCAATACACGAAACAGAGAAGCTTGACTCGAATGGGTGACTAGCGGCGAGTACAGGCTGTTTCTGGCTAACTAGTTGCGGAGTTGATGTTGTTTGGGCCAAATCCGTTGGTAACAAACAAGGTAGTCAAAATCTGCGCAACATTGGTTTTTAGGCAGGACGAAAACTGATTGGCAAAGTGCTGTGATGGCCATGACTGATGGTCGCGAAGAAGCAGAGGAGAAAATGAGAGAGGAAGTTCGCGAATGGGAAGGTCTCTGATTTGGGGTTTAAAGCGCGACTTCTATCGCGGTCTTGTGTAGGTGAAAAACCGTTGGAGATGGTGCTTGAGGTGCGGCCATGGGGTTTAATGCGAGAAAGAGGACGATTAAAACGCAAGATTGAGGCTTCAATCGACTGAAACGATGCTAGAATCGAGTTTAGAGGGTGATTTCGAGTAGGGTTGTGAAGTTTGGGATGTCGCCGTGGCTTGTGGAAGAAAAACAGCATGGGAGAGTGAAGCTGGGTTAGGTTTTTTTGCGAGTTGCAGGTGAAGAGGAAGAAGAAGACGTTCCGGGTCGGGTCCGATCCATAGGTCGCGCGCGAACTAGGCTTCAGAGGGTTGGGGCGGATTGGGCTAGGGGGTGTGCGAATGAAAGCAAGGTGGGTGTACCATTAAAGAACTTCAAAAATTCATTTTAAACCCTTTTTTAAAGCCCATTTTCATTACAACTACCATTCTAACAACTTAATAGCCCAAAATAATATTTAAAAACAAACAACTTCTAAATTACTAATATTTATAAAAATAAAATAAATATATAACAACAATCATATATATTACCAATAGTATATAAAAAATACATTAAATATGATTTCAAGCAATTTTAATAACTCAACACAAAATAATTTAATCCCATTAATTCAAAATAATTCATAAAACAAGCACAGACTAAAAGAACCAATGCACGAAAATCGGGGTGTTACAACTTCCATATGGTTTACCAGCCTTTGTTTCCATTCTTTGGCATGAAACTCTCTAAGGTGGCTAGAAATGTGATGCAAATTGAAGAGAATGATGACTTCATTTTTAGCTAAGATATCTTTATCTTGATTTTTGACATTTATACCTGCTTTGGATTTGTCTTGTTGAACGGAATGAATAAGTAATGGAAATTTGACATTGCTATTTTTGCAGTCTGGCTCCCATTCTTTGAGTATGCTTGTTCGTTCAATTATGTCAGATAAGAATCCAGAAGAAATTCCACTGGTAAGGGATAAGTCGTTCTGTGTATTTAATAATGACAACTAATTTTCATTACAACTTTACTAATCAAGTTAGACCTTATAGAGCGATACTAAGTTTTGGAGTACCTTTGAAATTACTTGTTTTTAAGTAATATTTTTCTTCTTCTGCATGGAGCAGTTGGCTGAATCTGTTTTGAATAAGGTTGTAGAGGAGTTTGAGCATCGAATTGCAAGCTAAGGTGAACAGGTATGGCACTTTGTTTTCAGCTTCTCATAATGTCATTAGTCCCAATTCCTAGGGAATACTTGTTCATACTAAACTGGTTTTCATGACAAGCTGTTCTTTATTTCCTAACCATTATCACATAACCTATAGACAAAAATAACTTCAAGAGATTCTATTTCCGAAAGAAATGGATCTGTATCAAAGTTTGTTTTGGCAGATAAAAAGGTAAGATAAACATGCCTTCAAATGTGTTTTATATATTCTGATTGCAGATGGCATTCCCTAATAAATCACCATTTAACCTTCCATTTTATTTGAGCATCTATCTTTTTGTTTCCTTTCTGTTTTTTTGTGACAGTTTGTGTTTTGATAATAAGCAGATAGTGGGTGAAGCTGTTCGGATTGTTGCAGCAAAAGCTATTATTGAGGCTGGAATTGGCTGTGATAGGGCATGTAGGGCTTACTCATTTAGACCTCAAGGAAGAAATGTTGCTAGTGGTGTGAAGGTCTATCTATGATGAACAATAATGGAAATGGTACTATTACTAGTGTTAGCTTTTAGTGTTAATTGACTGTTCTTAGCTTTAATTTGTGTAATGATGTTGTCCATTTTGGTCAGGAAGTGGAAAATTTGATATTTGTTCAAGTTAAGATTATAATGTTGAATTTTGATGTAATATTTGTATGAATAATTTGTTCAAGTTAAGATTATAATGTTGAATTTTGATATAAAATGAACAAAATATAACATTATAATGTTGAAACTAGACATTTAGCATCCGTTGTTTCAAACAAGCGATGCTAAATGCCATTTTTTATCAAGAAAATGACATTTAGCATCGGTTGTTTCTAACAACCGATGCTAAATGTATCAATAAATGACATTTAGCATCGGTTGTTCCAAACAAGCGATGCTAAATGTCATTTTTTTGTATCAAAAATGACTTTTAGCATCGGTTATTTGGAACAACCGATGCTAAATGTATCAATAAATGACATTTAGCATCGGTTGTTTCAAATAACCGATGCTAAAAATCAATTCCAGGACATTTAGCATCGGTTGTTTCCAATAACCGATGCTAAATATCATTTATTAATACATTTAGCATCTGTTGTTCCAAATAACCGATGCTAAATGTCATTTCGGTTGTTTCATTCCATTAATTCTTTGTCTTTCTCAATAGATATTATGATAATTATTATAGAGTTTGATAATGATTAGAAATCACTAAGATACTTTCCCTAAGAGTCAAATAAACTAACCTCAATGTGAATTCATTGTTAGGCATAAAATTTAAGAAATGATAATACTAAAATATTTTTAGTAAAATTATTTTGTAGCATTAATATTGAGCAAGCTTTTAAACAAGCAATAAATATTTATTTGTGTGCATAAAAGATAAGAGTTTAATATGATTATTACATTAATGAGATAAAATTACTATAAGTAAAACTAAAATCGAATAATATATATATATATAAATATAAATATATAAATTAATGATAATCATAATGATAATAGTAAAAATGCTGATAATAGAAGCAATAATAGTAATAATAAGAATAACGATAACTATAATAATAATAATAATAATAATAATAATAATAATAATAATAATAATAATAATAATAATAATAATAATAAGGATGGTCATGACTACAATAATAATAAGGGCTGTAATCATAATAATACGATAACATCAATAAGGATGACAGTACTATAACAATAGTAAAAGAAAGGATGAGTATAAAAATCATTTTAGTTGATTCATAAAATCCCCCGATTTACTTAGTTTAAGAATCCAAATAATAATGGTTAATAGTTAAGTCAAAGTTAGTAGTTCCAATCATAGTCCAAGGCATAATTAGTAGTCCAGTTTACGGTCCAAGTCAGAGTTAGTAGTCCAATGTATAGTTCAAGTCACGGTCAGTAGGCCAATTCACAGTCCAAGTCACTCCAAGTCACAGTCAGCAGTATAATAACCGTCCAAATGGTACTTTAGATTGTGTTATATCTAGAATAATAATTATAGAGACAAATTTAGTACCAATAATTTTATTATGTTAAGTATAAATATTTAAATTATAAAAGGGCTGGGGTCACCATTGACTCAATAATTTTGTATTTACTCTACTACCACTATTGAAGTTCCTCACCCCTTACCTGTTAATTCTTCTGCTACTGCTACTCCTCTTCCAAACGATTCTGTGACACAGTGGAATAAGAGAATAAATAAAAGAGTTCTGTTGCTTCAGCTTATATATATGTGAATGGTTATAAGCAATGTTTTAAAACTCGGACCGGTGACCGACTCGGTGAAGGTACTGGGTCACTGGGTCAAGGGTCGGACCGAGGGGTCGACAGTTGAACCGCATGACCAAAATCGGAACCGAATGACTCGGACTCGGTCTCTATTTCGAGAATTTTCAATACCTATATAGTATATAATATAAATTTCGTCCCTATAAAATTAATACCTATATTTATTTTAGGCTAAAGTGCTCCCGGGGTCCCTTATCTTTATTTAAAGTAACGATTTGGTCCTTTATCTTTTTTTTGTCCCAAATCAGTCCTTTATGTTTTAAATTTTTGACACATAAATCCTTTTCTGTCCCAAATCAGTCCTTTATGTTTCAAATTTTTAACACATAAATCCTTTTTTTTGACACATAAATCAGCACTGTTAACGGAAAAGGATTTATGTGTCAAAAATTTGAAAGATAAAGGACTTATTTGGGACAAAAAAAACATAAAGGACTAATTCGTTACTTTAAACAAAGATAAGGGACCCCGGGAGCACTTTAGCCTTTATTTTATATCTACTAAAATATAAAAAATTCCCAAATTTTCAGGACCTATATATTTCATACTTGTAAAACTTAATTTGCTAAAATTACACACCATGCCTATTTTATTTTTATTTGCTTGGTATATATTAAATAAATTTTAAAAGTTCATATCATGCTTCAATAAATATTTAGAAATTTCATAAGTTAACAACTTAATATTAAATAAATCTTTAAAAAAATACTTAATATTAAATAAGTTTGTTGAAACATAATATTAATATTACAAGCTAATGCCATGAGGATGAGCGTACTTGACTTTTAGGAAAAGAGGTACCAATTATATATATTTGAAATAAATAATATCCTCAATAAGATTGGTAGCCTCATGGTAGCGCTCAGCATTTGCTTTCAACAGGTCAGGGGTTCAAACCCCACTAATGGCATTTTGTTGTGGGTTTTGAGTCTCTTTTGTTTTAAGTAGTTTACAAATAGTCCCACATCGCATAGAATGAACATAACAGGGAGGAGAATGAGATATAAAAACAAGACATATGTCAATGGGAAACATACTTACCTAGATGGGAAAGTGAATGAAATGTACTTGAGAGCTTTCCTATTTATAGAAAGTTTGGAAGTAGTGTAAGTGGACAAAATTTTGTACGTGGCAATTGGTGGTGGGGTTTGCTTGCGCCCATACTCCCTCCTTTTCCCACCACACATTGAATTCTTTTTCTCCAAGTAAATCATGACTATGTCATCGGATGATCTCACTTGATCATTACTTTTTATTTTTATTATTATTATAAGTGTGAATTGGGTATCCTCTGCGCGCAATTTCAGGGATCAATCCCCCAAGCCGGGCAAAATTCTCCCTCAAAAGTTTTAATGTTGCTGCATTCCCTAGGTTTGATTCGAACTTAAGACCTTAGCTAGGCTGGAAGAGACCCTTACCATCTCATCCAATCGGTTATGGTCACGTGCAGGTTTTATTATTATTTTCAAGATCAAGCGAATGTCTAAAATTTGGTATTTTCCTACTTTTTAGTCAAAAAAAAAAAGCATACATACCTATATCTATATCTATATATTATATAATAACTATCTAGTAGTAATTATATTTAAGCCTACTTATCATACATCAAAACAAAAGAAAATTACAATGGGAGATGCCGGAAATACATCGGCAGAAATCAAAACCATAAGGCAAATGCTTTAACTACTCGAAGGAAGCAACAATGCTATAACCACTCGAAGAAAGCGACAATGCTTTAACTATTTAGAGGAAGCGACAATTCTATAACCAATCGAAGGAAGCGACAATGCTATAACCACTCGATGGAGGCAAGAGGAAAAAATGAATCAAGATTCTGAGAGAAAGAGAAAATCGCAAAGAGAAGAGAGAAATCAACCTAATTAAGATTCTGAGAAAAGGAACCCAATCCAGGTCCAGAGGGGAATCGAAGCAACAATTCAAAGCAACGATTCGAAGGAGAATCAAAATTAGGGAAAGATCGCAGATCAAAATCAAGATTGCGAGGTAAAAGGTTGAAACCAAAAATGATTATGGCGTTTCTGAAGAGGAAGAGAAAAATGTGATTTTCAGAGAGGAGAAAAATTAGAGTAATTGAAACCGGAAAAGTGATTGCAGCGGTAAAAAGGAAATAAACTGAAAACTGAAAAGGTGGTGCTGCCGACGGCAAATGCCGCCAGCAGCGGTGGTGAAGCACAGAGACGAGGTCAGAAGATTAGAACCCACTCTTATACCATGTTGAATAACAAGAAGAGAAACAAAAAATGAAAAATCTTTATTGATCGTGGAAAATGAATTGATTACAAAAGTGAAGCTAGAGACTTATATAGCCATAAAAAGATTACTTTGATCTTAACCTAGATCTAACAAACTCTAACAAACTAACTCTAAAATTTAAACAAGATAAAATATCTTATTTTCAATTATTTTAATAATATCTAATAGTTATTAAAAAACAAAATATAGTACTACAACTATAAGTAAAAAAGAAGTGGAGATTAAGAATAAGATGAAGGAACAAAAGAAGGACAAAGAAGGAGAAAAGAGGAAGATGAAGAGGCTGGGAAAGAGAGAAGTTACCGAGGGAGGGAGGGAGGGAGGGAATCAAAAGAGTTGTTTTAGAAATGATAAAATATGAAAGAGTGAAATAGAGAGATTGCACAGCTGAAAAAGTGAGAATAGGAAGAAAAGTGAGGTAAAGTGTGGAGACTGCAGTCTGTTTTTTTTAAAAATTAAAAAATTGTTAGTTTAATTGTATGAAAGGACATTTTTGTCCTCCAACCAACCTACGATTGATAGTAGTAGATAGATGCGAAACGGGGGCATAACAACCCATTGTCTCACACGTTCAACGTGCCGCAACTAGCGTTACACGTCACCACATCTACACCGTCCAAACAAGTAATCTCAGCCATCCGTCTTACAAAATTCCTTTATAAATTGGTTAGGGTTTTCTTCATTTCTGTCATTCAACGCCTGCAAGGTTCTCGCTCTTTTCTGTTATCTCTTTTCTTTCAATTTCAGATCTCGATCTTCTCCCATATCTGCAAAGTTTCTCGTGGCCGTGGCCGGATCTGGATCGATCCGATGGAGATCTACACGCCGATGGTAGTTTTGGACCGGTATGACCAGTTAATCGTTTTCACCTCTCAATTACGCTTATTTGTCGTCGTTTGGGTTATTATTTTCTTATCTTGATATTATGATATAGGCCTTTCATAGATCTGAAACTCGATGTTTCAAATCTCCGATTCAGAGGTGCGCGCGACCTGTTCGTGTTGCTTTTGGAACCTGTTTCGTAGAAAGTGGTCTGCTCTTATATATCAAAGCTCTTGAGGAGATTTTTGCAGGTATGGCAGAGGAAAGATGAGCATATCGTAGATCCAGTGATGAATTATGCTGCTACCGCGATCTTGATTGTTAAAGATGCTTCGGACTCAGATTTATCGGTTGTTTTCAATGACGAATTGAAGATCGGTGCGTCTATCGCTGTATTCCAAAGATGATATTCAGATTCTGGATATTGTAATTTAGTGTATGATCTGAAGCTTTGAGGGGGGAAGTTTATGGATGTAGGTGATTTCGGGATTAAATTCCTTGAAACGCTGAGCGTTTTGAGTTTTGATTCTCGAACGATCTTGTCATCCGACCTTTGCCATGTCAGGTGCGCTTGCTTGGCAGGTCAAAAAAATTAATAAAAAAGAAATTTATTGGTTTTGGGGGAGATCGCACGGGTATTGCCCGGGTTCTCTCCCTCGTGTGATGTGTGCTCTGCTCCTTTTTCTTGTGTCTCTATTTTATTACTTATCGTTGCTCACTCCGTATCATGATACTGCAACCAACGGATACATCGAAGATTTGCACCACCAACTCCATAGCCAGGTATTTTCTCTAAGTTTTCAGTCGGTTTCCAATATCTTAAAATTGTTATGCGGATAAAAACGACAGGATATGGTAAATTAATGCAAAAACAGTTTAGAACAAATTGGTAGCCTCATAATTTCCAGTATCCGGTAATTAATTTAGTTCTTTTGGTAATGTTATTGACAGCAATTGCTTATCGGAAGGCTTCAATAATTTCAATAATTATTTCTAAGGTAAATATGGTGCCCAATTAAATCTTATAGAATTCATATTATTTTAATCACCATTAGCAAATCGCACGGGTTTTATGGTATTCGGTATGGAACTAATTCGATCCGGAATTTGGAGTATAATAGTTGGTAAACAAGTGTTAATTATCCTGTGCTGAAATACATATTTATTTCATGACATCTTACACCATATGTAAGAAGCACTGCAGCTTCGGTTGGCAATCATTTGTAATTGTAATTCCTCATGATATGCAAAGAATTTCTCGCGATGTAATGTCTGGAATATAGCTTTTTAAATGATTCGATTCTATTTTAAGCACAAATGAGAGGAATTGGTAATGCATCGTAAAGACTTGAAGTTGAAGCAACAATATCGTGGCTGTGGGCTCAGAAAGAGTTGAAAATTTCTAAGCATGGAGTCTCGGAGCTTCTGCTTTACACAATAAAGTGAAGGTGCAAGCGTCCTCTTCAATTACAAAGGTTAAAGTTAATCTATGAAATTTTTCTTTGTCTACATAGTGACTTAGTCGTATGTTTAAAACAGTATTAGTTGTTCAGTAATATTAAGTGATACATCCATGCATTTATATCGACAACTGAGAACGCTTTCTGTTTTTTGAACAATTGTTATGGGATTCAATAATTAATGATTGAGGGATGAATCCCAGATGCCAATCATTTTTCAATTATCAATTATCGATGTCTCATTCAGTAATATTAAATTATCAATTATCGATGTCTGATTGTTGAAATTATGGTTGATTTTGAATTCTCTATCTTCTATGGATGTGATGATTGGTTGTTTTATAAATTACTTCAATATGCTGTGATTGTTGCAATTCGTAGGTATTTGATTGCGGTTATTCACCAATACTTCTGGATTACCTCTTTTATGAAATCTCCTATTAGATGATGGTTTCTTCAAAAATAGTTTTCCCAAATTTGTGTTGAACTTACCCAAAATCAGTCATATGGGCTTTTTAAATCACTTTTGTGAATCAATTTCAGTTTCTACTTAAAAAACTGGAAAACACTTAAAAACTAAAAAATATACAATGGATCCTGCTTTGCAGTGAATCACTTTTTTAGTTAAAACCTGAAAAACATGGTTGGTTAATTTGTTTATCGAAAACATGATTTCTAGTCTCAACAAATGTAGCTTCTCACGAATATATTATTCATTTAATGACAAAGTCTTCATAGTTTATTTTTAAATTCTTATTGTATCTATAGTATGATTTTTTCCATTTCTGATTTCTTTTTTGTGATAAAATTAGTCAAATTGTCCTTTAAATTTTGTGATAATATGTATTGTAATTTTGCTGCCATTGCATTTACAATACATCATTCACAATCTCTCAATTTTTGTAAAATTCTTTCAATTTTGTAAAAGTTTAATTTTGCTTGTTGCATTTACAATACATTATTCACAATCGTTCAATTTTTGTAAAATTGATTCAATTTAATCCTCTCGTTATATCAATTTACCTTGGATGTATTTTGTAAAAAGGAATTAAATTTATTAAATTAAATTGAAACTTTTTTTCAAAAGCTATCCTAAATATTAGGAACTAAATTAATTTTTTTATTAAAAAACAGTGTCTAGATTGGCTGTTAACTAAACTTCTGCAAGCCATTTTTTTGTGTGTTTCCTGTTAGCGGTATCATATTTAAACAAAAATAAATAATCAGATCAACAGAAAACGACAGTAAATAGTCTTTTAAGCTGATAAACAAAAAGGATGTATTTTATGTCCACACGTTGTTTCTGTTTTCTCACTTCTGTTGTCATGTTTAAATTCTCTGTGCATTTAATCGGTCTTTGTTAGTTAACTCTTTAACATATATCTTCATAAATTTGTTTTGCAGGTTTTATAAGAATTTTTTGAGTTCCAATACAAATGCGAAACTGTATATTGTTTAAGTTAAGTTTCCTTTGCATGTAGAATTCGCTTTCCTAGTGGGATAGTTAATAGGAGTTACGTAACCAACTTGGGAAAACAGTATTCTAGAATGGTCCGATACCTTCTTGCTTATGCTTATGATGAAATGGGTATGTATTTTAGTAATGGACAAACAAAAAAGAAGAGGGCATTTGATTTTGACCAAATAAAAATTCCTTAATTTGTTTAGAAAGTATGAAGTCTCTGTTTGAGGGTTTTTTCCTACTCCAATCTAGCATCAAGAAAAACGGTGGAATGAATCGGGTATGCTCCCTTCACTTAGATACACCTTTAAAAAAGATTAGAAAATAGGTCATAAGGAGGGTTCAATTTTAGGAACATTTCTACTTGGTTCTTGTTTTTGAACGGCCAGGCACCTCTTGTTTTTGATGTAGAATTTGCTTTCGTATTGTGGTGGTGAGGAGTCGGGTCTCATTACGTAACAACTTGACCTATAAAAGTTAACTTAGGTGAAGGGGATGATAATTGTTAGGAAAATGAGGGGTTAGTTAGTGGATGGATGGAAAGTTTGCTGATCGAATCATTTTTTCTATGTGGAATGCTGTGGGGAAGGTATCTTGTGGTTTGCTAATTTTGTATTTCTCATTTTGGAGAGATAGTTCACCAAAGATGGTAATTGTTGTCTTCTTATCTTATCATTGCTTTTGTATCACCTCATTGCTACATTTTATTTTGTACCCAGTTCTATGATGCATAATTCTGCTCACCTAACAATCCAAAGTTCTACTTACTCTAATTTCTATTAGTTTTATTCCTTCGACATTCTTTTATGCTTTTTATATATAAAATCGTTTTGGATGATAGATCTGTAAGCTCAAAACGGTAGAGCGCTCAGAGCTTTGGTTGTTCCATCTCTGGGAGGATGGTGGTTCGAATCCACCCGGATTTGCAATTAGTTGTTTGTTAGGTCATTCTCAACTTGTAAAGGTATATCAATATAAGCATTTCATTATTTGTACTCTAACACTTATATCAGGATATTGTATGCTCTTTTTCTCAGGAGTTGGTTGTGTACAGTAAAAAGAGCCAACAATTAAGTATACTATATTCGTAAGGCTGTTTTTTTTACCCCATTGAACCCCATTTAACCATAAATTCTCAAAATATCTCTAGTTTTTTGTAAAAAAAATATTTTTTAAAAATTTCCGGAAATACACGTATTTCTGGAAGGCAGAAATATGTATTTTTTGGAAATACTTAAAAAGAGATATTTTCGGAAGCCATGTGACATTGATGCTTGGGAATTTATGCTTTTGTCTCATTATTATTCTACGTGAAAGTTTTGACGTGGCTTCACTATTTCATTTGTAGACTTTTATAAACTTACTAGTTTTTTACCCGTACATACACAGGGTGATACTGTATTTGTTATAATTTGCTATGAAATTATAAATACGTTGAAAGTTCCAAAAAGTTAAAAAAAAGTCAGTATCTTCTTATAATATTAGTAAATGAGTAAAAATGATGAAAAAAGAAAATGAGATTTAATATAAAATATGTAACCTTGTTGGCGCTCTCGCCCCCGTTGGCACTCTCGTTGGTGCTCTCATTGCCGCTCTCGTTGCCGCTCCTGCGCTCACGAATTAGTAATTAAAAAAAATAAAAAAATTAATTACTGTTTTTTTTTAAAAAATTTTAAACAAAAAAAAAGAATTTTAAAAAAAAGACCCCCGTTGCCGCTTCCGTTGTCAGTTTCTCGTTGTCGCTCCCGTTGTCACTTGTTTATATATATTTTTTTGACACAACTTGTTTATATTTTTTATTCTATATCGTTTTTTATTGATTTAATTATTTTAATTAAATTATTAGCAAAAAAGTTAATTTGGAATTTTTGATAGTGATTAAATTTTTTCTTACAATTTGTTTGTGGTTAAATTGATTGGTTTTGCATGAGATGTCTAAAATGAACGTTTTGCTCACACTTGAATGGTATAAAGCTCGGTATATCCTTCTAGTTGTGCGCCATATGTTTATTGTGTTTTTTTTGTGAAAATTGATTTATGATCATGTTTTGTAATGATAGTGTTTCCTTGAGTTTTTTTTTTGTGATATTGTTGTAAAAATATGTGAATTGTTGTGAGCACTTCAGGGATTATTTATGGCTGGCTATTTTGGTTTGTGCTTGTGGTTCAAACCATTTTCGAACTGGTTATTTATGTAAGTCCGTTTGGTGGCCACTAATTAACCGTCTCGAAAACAGGTAAACAAAAGAGAATTTGACCATAATTATGATATGCCAAACCAATACTATCAAATTCTTTAACCCAACAACAAATGAAGAGCTCTCACAATAGAAAAACTAAAACATTTCATTAGTTTTCAAAATCTTTGTGTAGTACAAAAATTATCTATCTATTGTCTAAACTCACAACTATTGAAAGCCTAAAAGTGACTCTTGAGATACAAGAAAGAAGTTCCTACTAATATTTAATTATCAAATATAATGATAAGTGCATGTAGATTAATACTTAGAAAATAAACATAATTAAAGTAAGATTAACTTTCTACTAACCATCATAATGACTTTGAAAATCTTTAAAACCAAAGTACACTTTAAGTTATTCCATCAAAATAAAATACGAGAATAGAAAATAAAAATAGGAAAAATTACAAAGCCCATGAATACGTATTGTTTATGTGAATTGGGCTTTTCCAAATTAATATCTTCAAGTTGAGCTCAAAGCATCTTCATCAAATAATAGAAGTGTGACCCGATTTAATGTCGCCTCTAATGCATGGTGCTATTTTTTTTCTTTGATCTCTATGATTTGGCGTTGTAAAGGTTGTTTCATTCTTTGAGTCTTAGACCTAGTCATAGGGCTTCCAATCCCATGCAATCCTATCAAGTTCCTTGCGTAATAAAGCATTGACAATGTGATAGGGAGCTATGACCTATCCAAACCATTTATAGTGTGTCTGATAAACTTGTTCTTGTTCAAGGGTAGATATTTCTTTAGGTTCTTATCCCTCATTGTCTTTTTCTAATGGTTTGCGATGCTGTTCAAACATTATTTGTTACCTTAGAGCCTAGAGGTGTAGGTTTTCCTTCTAAAAAGGGAGAAGAATTACAAGCTGAGATCCTTGGATTTGAAAAGGTAATTGTAGATAATAAGGCCAAAGGAAGCACTTACATGAAATAAATTGTTCATTTATATCTTCAATTCAGCACGTAAAGAATTATATCTAAGTTTTGTCCAAAATTAATGGCAAAGGAAATATATGCAATAAAGAGAAGCAGCTGATCACAACATGATGAGACACAGAAAAATAGAGGAAAAAAAAATGAGTCACCATCCCTGAATTGGCCACCGTCTGTGTGGATCTGGAAGCCAAGAAGAGCGTTTCTTCTCCTCCTTCACCGCAGTCTCCGCCACCTTGGACCCATCATCAGAAGTAGAAATTCTGGTGAAGTTGAAGACTTTACCAAGAAACTCAATACCCCTTTTACGCTTCTTATGTTGATCACTGAAATTGTCTTCTCTATTTAGCCTTTCAGATTGTGAGAGTCTTTCATAGCCAGCTATTTTAGCACATTCTGAAGACACAGATTCAGATGAAAGTAATATGTGTTGTGACGTCCTCGACAACCTATAGCTTCTGCTAAATTCCATATATCATCAACCTTAACTTGAGGTTACTATTGATCAAAAAAACTTGAGGTTACTCTGTCTTTTGTGGTGTTAGAAAATAAACAAGATATACTAAATGGAAATGTTAATAATGATTAGTTATATTAACAAGGAACAACCGACGGTCAACTGCTGATGGATTCTTATTCAATTGGTGTGTCTTAAGGTTGTTATTATCAGGCGTGGTGGGGTTGATTGAGAGTGACATCAGTACTATATTAAAAAAAAAAATCATAAAATATAGTATTTGGAATTTTGAATGCATATTTATTCATTATCTTTTTATTTTTTTTGCTTAGAAATGTTTTTGACTTGGCTCCGCGTTGTAGAATTCAACGATCAAATACCTTGTGAGGCCGACAGCTAAGGAATAATAGGCAAGTCAAACAAGGTTGAGTTTACTATTGGTAACGAACCTGTTGAAGTCCTTATGAAATTTGTTCAGTACCGTGCTACCGATCGTGAGGATCGATATTATGCAGTTGGTAGATATTTTGTCCTTGATTCTATCGTTGTCTTCAGGCTGAGAGGAAAGTCTTGTTCGACCCGGGACGTTCGACCTTGAGAGGCGATGTTGAGGCGTTCGATCTTGAGATGTTCGATCTTGGAAGGCGAGGTTGTACCTGCAATGATACTCCGACGCTTAAGTCAGTATTTGAGAGAATAAGTGTTTTGTTAGAAAAGTGCTTACCATTAATGAGCATTGAATGGGGTATTTATAGAGTTTTGGATGTGTTTGTGTTGGCGTTTTTGGGCCGTCCGATCTTGCGGGCTGATCTTGGCCATTGAAGATTGGACTCTCTTGATTTACAATTGGGCTTCTCATCAATTGGGCTTTTTGGAGAAGGGGTGCAAATAGAAGACATTGTAATTACCATAACAGTGGTCCCCCAAGTCTGGTCGCTATGAGGAGCGATCTTGACTTTGAGTGGAGGTTCTATCCGTTTATCGAGCTTATGTCGGGGCCGGGGTTTTTCGAACGATGCTACCTATCCGTCGAACTTTCGAGCGACGTGGACAGTTTCTCCGACCTCAGTGCTGCTTTGGAATCAGTGCTGCTTTGGAATCAGTGCTGCTTTGGAATCAGTGCCACTTTTACTGTTTCTGACAAGGCGTCTCTTCGTAGTGGCGGCGCATGATGGTGACGTTTATTCTTCAGCATGCGGATTTTAATGGGCTATGGTTTGGATGTGACGTTTCGACTTCCAGGCCCAAGCCCATTGGATTCGTTTTGCTATAAATAAAGGGTCTCACCAATTCATTTGTTGCTTGTTGTCCATTTGTTCTGATTTGCCGATCTTCGAGAGCTCCCGAGTTTCTTTTAGAGTGAACGTGTTTGTAGTATCTTTAAGGTCGGTTTCTGCGGATCGACAACCGTTTATTTCCAGACATCATCAGCTTGCGACATAGTTTCGAGGTTAGTCTAATTTTGGTTTTTGTTTTCTTTACTTTTTATTTGTGCCTGGGCCTTCCCCCGTCCCCTTTGATCTCAGAATGGGGGTCGTCAGGTCGGGTTCCGACTTGCTCGCGAACCCATTTTTCGATCTTTATTCCTGACATTTCGTCCCCCATTCCTGTAGATTCGATCTGGCGAGGACGAAACAAACTCGGAGAGACGTCACTCAGTACCGGAAAGAGTTTACGAGTGCGATGGCATCTGGTGGTGAAATCCCTGAGGTCCGTGCCGAGCCTTCCGAAGTCGCCGCCCCGGACGTGCAAGAGCACTCTGCTTCCGCCCCTGTGAGTGATAAGGCGGAAGATAACTTTGAGAGCGAAAGTTCTTCTCCTGCGACCGATGCTAATGAACCGAATGACGATACTCCCGAAGATGTGGAGGAGGATTGCTTGGTGGATGTGATGGCTGTTACTTCCGAGTCTGATGAGGAAATCCCAGTGGAGGAATCAGAGGGTTCCGAGGTCGATCTTGGGTCGAGTTCCGACTCTGCTGAAGAGTCCGATAGAGAGGGTGTTGAAGAACAAGTTGAATCTCGCCCTAAGAGCCAACCGGAGTCCAGCCGAGCTTCTGCCGTTTCTCTGGATGAGTACTCTAGTACTGGTTGTGGCGACCTTGACGTACCGGTGCGAGAGGTCTCCCAATATGATTGGGTTTCCAGAAATATTTTGGAGATCGAATCGTTGTACCAGCATGGGTTTAATTTGGAGAGGGTCGGGAGGAAAGCTTCGGGTCGCTCGAAGCGAATTTGGAGAGTTGAGGGAATGAAAAAGGGAGAGCATGTGGCTTTGTGGCCAGGAGAGCTCAAGTTTACTTTGTATCATATGCTGATAAACGAGATGAATATCAGGCCTCCTTTCACTTGGTTCGAGCAGACGGTTTTGGCGACTTTGGATGTTGCGCCTTCTCAGTTGCATCCAAACGCGTGGGCATTTGTTCGAGCTTTCGAGCTAATGTGTCTTCATCTGGAGAGGCCGGTCTCGCCGTTGCTCTTTTTTCATTTGTTTGAGATCAATCGGAATAGTAGTGAGAATAAGTCCGGTCGCGAACACGTCAGTCTTCGTTCGAGGCGAGGTGCCAAGATTTTTAAGGCCTATGCGGACTCGTTGAAGGGGAATTGGAAGGAGTTATTTTATTGGGTCGAACCGGTGACCGATGAAGCGATTGAGAGAGTGGGAAAGTTTTCAGAGGATGGTCGGACTTTGGTGTCCACCAAGTTTCCCATTGGTTGGAGTCAGGCCCATTTTGAACGATCCACCAATTCCTTTTCTGTTAGTCAGAATCGTTTGAACGCTGCCGATCTTCTTACCAAGAGGATCCTGATGTTTATTTCTGAGAACATTCCGTTTTCAAAACATAAGTATCGGGGTATCCCTGTGGCTAAGATAGTTCAGGCCGGGAAGCGAAGACGAGTGCAAATTGTCTTAGGTAGCCTTGTTTTTCTTGCTTTCGATATTTGCATATTTTTGACCGTAGTTTGTATGACCGATTTATGTTTCTTTTCCAGATACCATGGCCCCAAAGAAGCTCGCCGTAATGAAGGCGCTGGCGATGAGGAGTGTCGAGATATCTGGAGATGCTGAGGGGGTTGGTGTTCCGCTTCCGACGTCTCCCCAGGCCGAGACTGTTGTTGGGACGGTTACTGCTGCTTCTCCGATAAATATTGTTACCCAGGAGGACCTTGCCTATGAGGCTATGGTCGATCTTGTTTCCAGTTCTCCTCCCCCGACTGCTCCCGATGTTGGTGCGGGTGCCTCGGCGAAAAGGGTGCGCACCGAGGCAAGTGGCGAGCAGAGGCCAGAAAAAAGGAGTAAGACTTCGAGGAGACCGAAGCATAAGAGTAAGGCCGTACCCTTGGAGGAGGGTTTTTTGGAGCAGAATTACGCCCAATGGCGGGAGGATCCTGTCGGGGCGTCTGTTAAATTGTTGGCGAATTTGGCCGATGTTCATAGGATCGAAAAAGAGAAATACGAGCAGCGGGCTAAGGGTAAATGACATCATTTCTTTTTACATTCATAAAAACATCTCTTTCTTCATAAACTGATTTCCCTCATTTTTCGATTTTGCAGCTTCGTTGGAGCTCGAGAAGTCAAAAATAGTGAAGCTCGTGGAAGACGTGGCTTTAAAATCGAAAGAGCTTGCTCGAACAAAGCAAGAACTTTTGGTTCTGAAGGAAAGCCAAGGGGAAGTTGTACGTCGGGCGGAGTTTGCGGAGAATCGCGTCAAGGAGCTTGAAGAAAGGGAAAAAGTTTTGGAGGGGCAACTTGCCGAGGCCAACGAGAAGATCAAAGGTTTGGAGTTTCGTGTAGCTGGTTTGGAAGAGGATTTGAAGAAAGCATCTGAGGCACGGGTCGGTACGAGCGGTGATGCGGAGGCTCGAATTGCAGAGCTTGAGGCAGCCCTTCAGCAAAGCAGAAGAAATGCTAAAGAGGCTACAAAACTTGCAAATGAGGCTAGGAGGGAGGCTCGGGAAGCTGCTAACTCTGCAATTGAGCTGTACAAGGAGGGTTTTGAGTGCGCCCAGGAGCAAATTACTTTGGTCCACCCTTCTGTAATTTTGGATCGGTCGATTATTGACGCCGACCATGAGGTTGAAGGGGGTAAGATCTTTAAGATCGATGCTCAGACGCAGACGAAGAGTGTGATATTCCCGACCTCCTCTGCCTGATGTTTTAATAGCGTTTCTTTTGCAGAAGTTCCTGGTGTATGCTTTTACTTGTGTATTTTTGTATAGATCCGGAACTTCTGTTCGGTCTAGCTGGAGATATTTGTAACCTCTTTTTGGAATATGCCTATAAGGCCTTTACGAGCTTTAATGAATGCTTTTCGAATTTCGCATGTCATGTATGTCGTTTTTGCGAGTTTTTAACGAGTGCTTTTTAAATTCTGCACGTCGCGTAAAAACGTCGGTAAACGAGGAACTCGATTTACCGGTTTGAACCTATAGGACAGTTTACTAGGACTCGGCCTAGATTTAACTCGCCCCATAGGGGTATCGGCAGCTGTGGCCGATGGTCGTTCGTAGGACGTTTCGATCCTTGAAGACCTGGTCTCTTTGAGATAGTTTGCCAAGACTCGGCTCGGATTTAACTGTTTTCTCAAAGAGTTTTTGACCTTGGGTGGTCGCTTTTGGGGAGATCATTTAAGATCGGTCCCAGTTGATTCCTGTTGGGGGGAATTAGGTCCCTTCATTTTGATGAAAATCAAGAATGTGTGGCGACTTGAAAAAAAACTTTTGAGAAGTATTGAAAGCGTTTGAAAGAAATGTCAAGCTTCTTATTAATAGCTTGTTCCGAGTTTACATAAGATCGGTGTGAGTGACTTCTTTCTAAGGATAATAACTTTTCAGTTTTGTTGCGTTCCAAGTTCTCTCAATCTTTCTTCCTTGGAGGGTCTCCAATTTAAAGGCTCCCATGCCGGTTTTAGATAAAATTCGGTAGGGGCCTTCCCAGTTTGGGGCGAGCTTTCCCTGGGAGGCGTTTTTCTGACCGACGTCAGCCCTTCTGAGTACCAGATCGCCAGGATTGAAATCTCTGTGAACGACCTTGGTGTTGTATCTGGTTGCCACCTTTTGTTTGATGATCGCTTCTCGGAGCGAGGCTCGACTTCGGACTTCATCGATGAGGTCGAGTTCTTCTCTTAGGGCTTGATCGTTATTGCTTTGTGTTTTGGGATTTGCCGTTCTCCAACTAAGTTCGCCGATCTCGACGGGGATGACCGCCTCGCTGCCGTAGGAGAGCCTAAAAGGTGTTTCCCCAGTGGAGCTTTGGGGGGTCGTCCGGTATCCCCAGAGGACGTAAGGCAATTCTTCTACCCAATTTCCTTTAGCATCGTCCAAACGTCGTTTCAGCCCGTTCAGTATTACTTTATTTGCAGCCTCTGCTTGACCGTTGGTTTGAGGGTGCTCTACTGAAGTAAAATGGTGCTTAATTTTAAGCTCGAACATTAGTTTGCGAAATCCCGTGTCTGTGAATTGCGTCCCGTTGTCTGTTACTACTACCTCGGGGATCCCGAACCTGCTCATAATGCTTTTTTTGAAGAATTTTATGCAGTTTTTCGCAGTGATGGTCGCCAGGGGTTCCGCTTCTATCCATTTACTGAAGTAATCTACGGCGACGATCAAGAATTTGACTTGTCCTGGTGCTTTTGCGAAAGGTCCGAGCAAGTCCAATCCCCACCATGCGAAGGGCCATGTGGAGGATAAACTCGTGAGGTCTGTGGGGGGAGCCACGTGTATGTTGGCGTGGATTTGACATTTTTTGCATTTCTTCACGTGATCACTAGCATCGCCGATCATGCTCGGCCAGTAGTAGCCGGCTCGAAGGGTTTTTCGTGCTAAAGATCGAGCTCCCATGTGCTGGCCGCAGATTCCCTCATGAATTTCTGTTAACACATAGGCCGCTTCCTCTCCCTCGATGCATTTAATTAACGGGGAAGAGAGGCTTCGTTTATAGAGCGTCCCGTTGATGGCTGAAAAAGCCGAGGCTCTTCTCCTGATATATTTGGCGTCGTTTCTGTCTGGGGGTTCCGTTCCTGAGACGATGTACCCTAAAATTGGGGTTATCCAGCTGTCTGCCTCTTCAAGCATGTAGATGGTCGGGTTAAACAGCGGCTCGAGAGATACACTGGGATTGCGTAGTGTTTCTTGGATGGTCGTCCTTTGGTTACCTGGGGTTTTTGTGCTTGCGAGTTTGGCGAGGATATCAGCTCGTTGGTTTTCCGTTCTTGGGACATGAACTATCTCGCTTGCTTCAAATTTAGCCATTAGCGACTGTACCTGAAGTAGGTATTTTTGCAGGATCGGTTCTTTGGTCTCGTATTTGCTTTCGATCTGGGAGACCACCAAGAGAGAGTCGGTATGGAGTTTAATTTTTTGGACTTGGAGGTCAATTGCCAGGCGAAGTCCGGCAATGCAAGCTTCGTACTCTGCTTGGTTGTTCGAGGTGGGAAAACCGAATGTAAGGGAAACTTCGATGATGACTCCAGTCGGGCTTTCTAGCATAATCCCTGCGCCACTCCCTTTTGGATTTGAGGAACCATCGACGTAAAGGATCCATATGTCAGAGTCGGTGTTAGCAGGTGTCATCTCGGCGATGAAGTCCACCAAAACTTGTGCTTTAAGTGTAGTTCGAGCTTCATATTTGATACCGAACTCTGAGAGTTCTACGGCCCATTTGATCATCCTTCCAGCTAGATCGGGTCTGTGGAGTATCTGTTTGATTGGGTAGTTAGTGCGGACGACTATCTGGTGGGCGACGAAATAAGCTCGAAAACGTCGAGCTGCAACAATGAGGGCCAGGGCGATTTTCTCGATTTTCTGATAACGACTTTCAGCCCCGTGCAGAGCCTTGCTTGCGAAGTAGATGGGACTTTGCCCGGTTTCGAGTTCGCGTACTAGAACGGCAGCCAACGCCTCTTCCGAGACCGCTAGATATAAGTATAATGTTTCCCCTTCATTTGG
Organism: Astragalus membranaceus; assembly: GCA_039519185.1. Taxonomy (NCBI): domain Eukaryota; kingdom Viridiplantae; phylum Streptophyta; class Magnoliopsida; order Fabales; family Fabaceae; genus Astragalus; species Astragalus membranaceus. Next base: position 19,120,412 of record CM076849.1, read on the forward strand.
GCGAGTTAAAATTGGAGGTTCAGAGAGAGATTTTTTTAGTTGCTTCAAAGCTTCGTCTTGCTCGGGTGTCCATTCGAAATCTCTTTCTTCTTTTTTGAGGATTTTGAAAAGTGGAAGAGATTTGAATGCTGCATTTGATATGAAACGAGATAGAGCAGCTACCATTCCATTGAGTTTTTGTACTTCTCTTTTGGAAGTCGGAGTTCGCATTTCTGTGACGGATCGGCATTTATCCGGGTTCGCCTCGATACCTCGTTCTGTTAAGAAGAAACCTAAGAATTTCCCAGCTCGAACTCCGAAAGTGCATTTCTCTGGGTTCAATCTCATTCTGTTTTTTCGTACCTCAGAGAAAATTGCTTTCAGATCGCTTACATGGTCGGCATCACTTTTGCTTTTGGCGATCATATCGTCGAGGTAAACCTCTACGCTTTTACCGATCTGGTCTTGGAAAACCTTGTTCATCATTCTTTGATAAGTTGCTCCAGCGTTTTTTAAACCAAAGGGCATAACACGGTACGCGAAGTTTCCTCGGTCAGTGATGAAGGCGGTTTTTGCTTGATCTGGTGGAAACATGGCGATTTGGTTGTATCCGGAGTATGCGTCCATGAAAGATAACAACTGGAAACCGGAAGCGCTGTCGACCAAACGATCGATGCTGGGGACCGGAAAAGCGTCTTTTGGGCAAGCTTTATTAAGATCGGTGTAGTCGACACACATACGCCATTTTCCGTTAGATTTCTTCACCAGGACAGGGTTTGACAACCAAGTTGTGTATTTAACCTCAGAGATAAAGTTGGCTCGGATGAGGTCGTCTACTGCTAAGGCGGCAGCAATGGCTTTTTCTTTGCTTTGGGCACGCTTTCTTTGGGCGATCCATTTTGCTTCTGGGTTTATTGCGAGTCGATGGCAGGCAATCTCTGGCGGGATCCCAGGCATGTCTTCGGCCGACCAAGCAAAGATGTCTTTGAAATCTTTAAGACATTGGGTTAATTCGGTCTTGATCTTGTCTGGAAGGTCGATCCCTATTTTGATTTTTTGGGAGGGGTCTGAACCGAGTTGTGTTTCGACGAACTTTCCATCAGGCTCTGGTCTTCTGATTTTTCGTTTGAGCTCTTTTGTTAGCTCGTCGACATCTGTCTGTTTTTCGACCTCCGGACCGCAGTTGGTTCCTACGTTAGTGGCGGTGTTAACTTCAGTTGATCTTCCTTTTGGCATTTTGGGAGTTGCCAGTTCTTCCGAAGGGGGAACCCCTTCATGCTCCGAAGCTTTTCGTTCGTTTTTAGTCCATAGGAAAAAACATCTGGAGGCCGACTCTAAGTCAGAGTTTAAAGTGATAACTCTGTCGCAAAGGGAGTGGAACTTCATCTTTAAGTGAGTGGTGGATGTAACCGCCCCGAGCCTGCCGAGGGTCGGTCTTCCTATAATGCCGTTGTATATGGATTCACAAGGCAAGACGAGGAATTTGGTTCTGACGGTTCGGACCATTGGTTCGGTTCCGTAGGTAACCATTAGCTCCAGATGTCCAAGAGGTTTCGTTCGAGATCCGTTAAAACCGGACAAAGCCGTTCCTCTATAAGGGGTGAGTTCCTCTTTACTGATCCCCATTTTGCTCAGAAGATCGATAAAGATGATGTCTGACGAGCTCCCCTGATCGACCAGGATTCTACGTACCTCCTTGTTGGCTATGATTGCCGATATCAAGAGAGGTACGTGTTTGTTAGCTTTTCCGTCAATAAGGTCGTTGTCACTAAAAGATAATGGAGGTCGATTAGTCACGACCGGGGTTGTTGACGTTGAAGCCACGCATAACAATTCCTTCCATTTTCTCTTCATGGATTTTCCCGATCCTTCATGATCGAAACCCCCAGTTATCATCATGATAACCGAGCGTTTTATATCCAGCTCTTCGCGGTCTGGGTCGATCACTTCTTTTCCTTTTGTCCTGAGGTTTTCATTTCTTTCTCTTCCGAGGTTGTCAGACCGTTCCCCCTCCTTTTTGACGTAAGAAGATAGTTTTCCCCGTTTTATTAAATCTTCTATGTCATCCTTTAGGGCGTTGCAATGGTTTGTGTCATGGCCATTGCTTCTGTGGTATCGGCAGTATTTGTTGGCCTTCTGCCCAGGTCGGCTAGGCAAGGACCTGGGAGGCTTGACGTCCCTGAATTCGACGTTCCAACATTCCCCTAGTAACTGGGCGTTGGAGACGTTGAGTTCGGTGTATACCTGGTGACGATTTTTCTTACCGATATTCCACGAATTTTTGCGAGGGTCGATCTCGATGTGGCGTTTTGAAGGTTCTGCATGTGACGACGTTTTATCGACCTTGGAATTTTCTTCTTCGTTAATGAAGCACTGGGATAGTTCGAGGAATTCCTGGAGGGTGTTAGGTTCCCAGGTATTGATGTGTTTTCGGAACGAGCTTCCAGGTAACAGACCTTGGGCCATGAAGAAAATTCGAAAAGCGTCGTCTAACTGCCGAACCTGAAGAGCTTCAACGTTGAATCGCTCTATATATTCCCTCAGGGGTTCATTTACTTTCTGGACAATAGACGCTAGAACATTTTTGTTTTTGGGTTTGCTCTTGGAATGGGCAAAGTGCACCGAGAAGTGTTTTGCTAACTGGTCCCATGAGGAAATGGTATTCGACCTTAACGTCCGAAACCATTCGGAAGCCATTTTGTCTAGGGTTAAAGGGAATATTCGGCATTTCATTTCCATGGGTACATTTCGATACTGCATGGTTGTGTCAAATTGGTCTAGATGCCTGTCGGGGTCGCCCGTTCCGTCGTAAGTTTTCAAACCTCCAGGGGGTTTCTCGAGATACCGGGGAACCCGGAAGTTGTCAATTGATCTTGTGAAAGGACCTTTTCTCCCAGGTCGATTAGCCCGTGACAGTGGTTGGCGTCCGTGATGGGGTTCAGGACGTCCGTATCGTCGTGTTTGATTGTTTTGAACGCTGTCACGGCTTCTCGATCGTCTCCTTGACGAGGTCGAGCCTTCAATTTGGCGAGCCGGAGGAGAACGGGAACCATTCCCTCGGTGGCGGCGTGGAGGGGAATGAGGATCATCAAGATCGTCGTATTGTCGAGCTGATGGAGAACGGGAATCACTCCCCTGGTGGCGGCGTGGCGGAGAATGAGGATTATCAAGATCGTCGTATTGGCGAGCCGGAGGAGAACGGGAACCATTCCCTCGGTGGCGGCGTGGCGGGGAGCGATGACTGAGCTTTCTCCGAGGGGGTGATCGATGAAAAAGTCTCCTTCGAGTTGGGCGTCGTTCTTCCAGTGAGCTCTGCCCGGATGATTGTTGATCCAGGATGTTTCGATTTTGCAGTCTCGCTACTTCGGATTCGAGGTTGGCGAAACGATTGTGTCTTTCTTCACTCACCGCTTCTTGCCGAGCCAATAGCTGAACGAGCTGTTGAACCGCGTCAGTCAAAGCCGGAAGTAATTGGGGAGGTGGCAAGCTCGTCTCATCTGCGCCCGATTGAGTTCGGGAAGGTCCCGTGTTGGGATGGCGACTTCGTGTTTGTGACGAATTCGTGAGTTCCTGGACGTGGCCTTCAGGGGTTCGCTGAGGGCCGAGGTCAGGCTCGGCCATGAGACGAGTCGGTATTGAGCGGCGTGTTGGTGCCATTTAATAGGTTCAAGGAGATGGTGAGAAAAATCGGGTACTGGTCTCTCCCACTGTGGTCGCCAATGTTCAGTACCGTGCTACCGATCGTGAGGATCGATATTATGCAGTTGGTAGATATTTTGTCCTTGATTCTATCGTTGTCTTCAGGCTGAGAGGAAAGTCTTGTTCGACCCGGGACGTTCGACCTTGAGAGGCGATGTTGAGGCGTTCGATCTTGAGATGTTCGATCTTGGAAGGCGAGGTTGTACCTGCAATGATACTCCGACGCTTAAGTCAGTATTTGAGAGAATAAGTGTTTTGTTAGAAAAGTGCTTACCATTAATGAGCATTGAATGGGGTATTTATAGAGTTTTGGATGTGTTTGTGTTGGCGTTTTTGGGCCGTCCGATCTTGCGGGCTGATCTTGGCCATTGAAGATTGGACTCTCTTGATTTACAATTGGGCTTCTCATCAATTGGGCTTTTTGGAGAAGGGGTGCAAATAGAAGACATTGTAATTACCATAACAAAATTCTTCTGAGATTGTCTTTGTAGTAATAACTTATGTGAAAATTAAATCCGTTTTGTGATGAGAAATGGGAGAGATAAAGTTTTTTGACATGTCATAACTAATTTATCCTTGTACTATATAATGAAGTGGAGTTTTCAATGACATGCATATTATCTCTTATAAAATTCAAATTCAAATCGTTTCTTTTAATATTTCTTTTGTCTTTAAATATCGGCAAAACGGGCTGCTCAGCCTGTATTGGGCCGGCCCATGTCGGCTCGCTTTTACAGATTGGGCCAAAAGATCTAGGTTAAAGTTCGAGTTTGACCTTTACGGCCCAAGTCTGGCCCTATGCCACACTGTATTGTAACTTTGAAGGCTCAATATTTTTCAATTTGCACACACCACATTCAGGAAGAGGCATATTTTTACCTAAAAAATACAAAAATACCAAGCTGCCTTCAAACCATATCATGTGCATTGGTTTTTGAGTATCACTTGGATGCTTCGTGCTTCCATTATTTCAAGGTGCCAGTACACAAAATCTGCACTTCTTTTGTCAACAAAAATATGCTTCACCCGATCATATTTAGAACACTCTTCCTCTACAATCTACATCCTCTTTAATGTCTTAATCAAAATATGTGCAACAAACATATTCTTCAATATTAAACACTTTGGTGGGGCAAATTCCAAATCTTTTGAACCAATCTAAAGCAATTTTGGTGATCACACCATATTTTATGAAACTTAAAAGAAGGCTTACGGTGAAGTGGCATGACCAGAGTCCTTATGGTCTGTGCCACTGCTACCATTCATAGCAATATCAGAAACAATGAAATAGTCATCAACAATGAGTTGAATACCTTTAGATCAAAGGTACCTCTACAAGCCCCTCTGACAATCCAAACCAAGAATGAAAGTTTTGTAGTTTGGACAAATGTAGAGAATATTTAACCACAATAAAGAAAATGTTAATATTATATAAATATAACAGTAAATTATAGTAAGTGCAGTACTTAATGTTATAGTTTAACTTTATAATAATTATCAGTTGTGACACATAAAAGCACTAATGCTTACTCTGGCACTCAAATTTAAAAGCTGGTAATGAAATTTGACTATGGGAGCGGGGTTTACCCGGTAAACATAAAGATACAAAAAGTGACAACGATTTCTAAATTTAATTTACATACATACACACCTCATGCTAACATGGTGTGAGGTTGGGAAGAAAAGGGAAAATACATCCTATTGCATTCATCAGCAGCGAACGCCTTCACAATAGTTATTGTGCAGGCAAATAGCATGTGGGCTTGTTCACAGTTCATTGGAGTAGAGACACTCATCCACAAGCTGGCGGAGGTTTGGATTCTCCAAAGCGGCGGCAATTCTTTCTTTATCATTTAATTGCTTATTGACTGGATGAGGAAAGTTTGTAACATTATTAGAAGGTCATGTTGCAGGAAGATATGAATAGAAAGGAAACTGTAGTTTGAAAGGAATTCAACTGGGAATTGAGGAATTTTTTTTGAACAATGCTCAAGAATCTGAGTTCTTTACATTCATCTCAGTTCCAATGTGAAACTGTGGTAACTAATTTCTGTTAATACTGGACTAACTGTAACAGAGCTGTGTTTAGCCTATTTATACATTCAATTCCCTAGTCGATTACAGAAATACCCCTCCCCTTTACTTATTGTTAGCACTACCCTTCCTTCTAACATATATTTTCCTAACAAGGGGTCTGCTATCACTACTCCCCCCCCAAAAGTTTCACCTTGTCCTCAAGGGGAAAACTTGGAAAAACTGCTTGTAGTTTCTCAGCATTTTCCCAAGAATCTTCACATGCTGGAAGGTCTTTCCATCGTGCCAAAACTTCCAAGTTGCCCTCTGCACTGTACCTGTACTACAGGACATCTTCAACCTCTGGTTGTAACTCCCCTTCTTCTGTCAAAGCAAGTGGGATTTGTTGAGCTCCATACGTTCCTGGCACCGTTTTCTTGAGCTTGCTAACGTGAAACACTGGATGAATTTTGCAATTTTCTGGCAGCTGTAACTTGTAGGCCACTGGGCCTATCTTCTCAACCACTTGGTATGGTCCATAGAACCTAGGACTAAGCTTTTCATTTCTTCTACCAGCTAGTGATTTCCACCGATAAGGGCGAGCCTTCAAGTAGACCCAATCACCCACCTCCAATGTCAATTCCCTCCTGTGTTTATCTGCTTGTCTTTTCATACGTTGCTGTGCCAGATTCAAGTTGCTGTGCAGCTGTCCCAACAGTTCATCTCTCTCCTCGTATAGCTTGTTAACTTCTTCAATGTTGGATGGAATGGCGGGGCCTTTGATAATAGGACTAGGATCTCTACCATACAAGGCTTTGTATGGTGTCATGCCAATTGAGCTATTATAGTTAGTATTGAACCATAATTCAGCCCAACACATCCACTTCGGCCAAGTCTTTGGACAGTCACCCACAAAACATCTCAAGTACACCTCTAGGCACCTATTAGTGACCTCGGACTGTCCATCTGTCTGTGGATGGAATGCTGTACTGTATTTCAATCTTGTTCCAGCCTTCTTGAACAGTTCCTTCCAGAATTGACTCAAGAATACTCTGTCCCGATCAGACACAATAGCTTCAGGGAAGCCATGAAGCTTGATGATTCCTGAAATGAATACATCAGCTACATCACGAGCATTGTAAGGATGCCCCAATAGGAGAAAGTGGGCATACTTTGTAAGTCTGTCCACAACTACCAGTATGGTGTCTTGTTTTCCAACCCTAGGCAACCCACCAATGAAATCCATTGCTACCTCAGTCCAGACCTTGGAGGGAATTTGCAGTGGTTGAAGCAATCCTGCAGGCGCCAAGGTCTCAGTCTTACTGCGCTGGCATTGCTGACATTGTGAAATAAACTGCTTAATATCACTCTTCATGCCCTGCCAATAGAATACACTAGCTATCCTTTTATATGTTCTGAAAAATCCTGAGTGTCCTCCTTGTAATGAGGTGTGAAACTCAGCTAGGATCAGAGGTAATTTTGAGAATTTTCTGGGCAATACCAAACTGTTTTCCCTGTACAGCAGACCCTTCTTTACTGTGAAACTGGTGGCTGCAGTTCCCTTCAACAGTACCTGTTGTAGCTGAGCTTGTAGGTCAGGACACCTCCTTATTTCCTCCTCCCACTCTTCCCACTCTGGTAGAGTAACCTTGGATATAGAGGCAAGGATCATTTGTCTAGAGAGTGCATCTGCCACTCTATTAGAACTGCCAGATTTATACTGTATGTTAAAATCAAATCCTAGCAACTTAGAAGTCCACTTCACTTGTTCTCCTCCTAGCAAATTCTGGTCAGTGAGAAATTGCAAGCTCTGCTGATCAGTTCTTACAGTAAAAGATTGCCCCAGCAGGTAATGCCTCCACCTTTGTATTGCCAATACCATTGCCATTAATTCCCTCTCATATGCAGATTTTTGTTGAGCCCTTAGAGACAATTTTTGACTAAAGAAAGCAATAGGTCTTTCTTCTTGCATCAATACTGCCCCCACCTCTTTGCTAGATGCATCGGTCTCAATCACAAAAGGTTTGGTAAAATCTGGCATTCTGAGAACAGGAATTGAAATCATTGCTTGCTTGAGTTGATTAAAAGCAATTTCTGCTTCACTGTGCCAGTAGAACTTCTCTTTCTTCAGTAACTCTGTTAATGGTCTAGCAATCAGGCCATAGTCCTTGACAAACCGTCTATAGTACCCTGTCAATCCAAGAAAGCCTCTCAGACTCTTCAAGTCCTTAGGAGTGGGCCAGTTTGTCATTGCAGCAACCTTTTGTGGATCAGCTGATACCCCTGCAGCAGTAACAACATGCCCCAGATACTCTACACTGTGCACCCCAAAACTACACTTCTTCCTGTTGACTATCAGCTGATGTTCTTTTAGTATTTCAAATACCTTCCTTAGATGTTCCACATGTTGTGACAGATCCTTACTATAGATGAGAATATCGTCAAAAAAACTAAGGCAAACTTCCTCAAAACTGGCCTCAAAACCTCATTCATGAGTGCTTGGAAGGTTGAGGGGGCATTGGTCAAGCCAAAGGGCATGACTAGGTACTCATAGTGCCCCTCATGTGTTCTAAAGGCTGTCTTTGATATATCTTCCTCCTTCATTCGTATTTGGTGGTAACCGGATTTCAAGTCCAGCTTTGTAAACACAGTTGCACCAACAAGTTCATCCAAGAGTTCATCAATTAGTGGAATAGGGAATTTATTTGGTATGGTGAGTTTGTTTAGGGCCCTAAAATCCACACAGAACCTCCAACTTCCATCCTTTTTCCTTACTAATATAATAGGACTTGAGTATGGGCTTGTGCTAGATCTAATTATTCCAGCTCTCAACATATTAGGTACAAGTTTTTCAATTTCATTCTTTTGATAGTGAGGATATCTATAGGGTCTCAAGTTTGGAATATTGGCTCCTTCTTTAAGTACTATAGCATGATCAATAGCCCTACTAGGAGGTAATCCACTAGATTCAGTAAACAGAGAATCGAACTCAGCAAGGAGGGATTGTATTACCTCTGGTGGTGGTGGCTGCTCTGTTTCTGTTTCCTCAAGGCTTCTGCAGTCCACTACATACGTTTCCTCCGGATCCTTTAACTCCATCTGCATCTGTTTGACAGTCACCTCCCTCCTGGACAGGGTAGGATCACCCTTCAAGCATACATGCTCACCATTGTTCTTCCACTTGAGTGTCATGTCCCTGAAATTTGCCCTTATTTCTCCTAACGTCTTGAGCCAATCCATACCTAGCACAAAGTCCTCCCCTTCCAGAGGAAACACATAACAGTAAACCTTGGTAGATAACCCTTGGAAACACAGCTCCATACCTCTGCATATGCCCTTAATCCAAATCTTCTGGCCATTACCAACCTTGACCCAACAAGGTGGAATATCATCCACTCTCCATCCTTGATCTGTCACCAACCTCTTGGAAATAAAACTATGCGTTGCTCCACAATCCAATAATACCAATACTTCAAGGATACCTACCAGAGCCTTCAGCATAAAAGAACAATTTGAGGATATACCTGCCATGCTGTACAGATGCAAACTCTTTAGGGCTGCCTCCCACACAATCTCTTCTTCTCCATCACTTTTGCTTGCCTCCTCACTCTCTGATACTTCCTCCAAATATAGCAATTTCAGGATCTTGTTTTTACACACATGACCAGGCACGTATTTCTCCTCACACGTGAAGCAGAGACCTTTCTTTCTTCTCTCCTCAATTTCCTTGCTCCCTACAGACTTGGTGTTGGTAGCCAGAGTTGTCTTAGCAGGTTCAGAACCCTTCCCAGTTGTTGCATTGTCTGTACTGGGCTTATACGCGTTCTTTCCCCACCCTGTACTTCGTCCACCATACCTATTCGCTGCACCTAGCTTTTCTTCTGCAAGCAAAGCTATTTCCATCATGTCTGCTAGATTCTTGGGTCGTTGTAACCTCACCTCCGCTCGGATCTCGTCCTTCAGACCATTGGAGAACATACCAGCGAACAATTCTTGGTCCTGCACCTTGATGTGGCTCGCAATCAACTCAAACTTCTTGCGATACTCACGCACTGTGCTCTCTTGTTTCATTGCCATTAACATCTCAAACGCGTTCGTAACTACCGTGGGTTGAAAACGACGGAGAATTGCATCTTTTAACCCGCTCCATGTCTGCACTTCACTGTTCGCTTCCCACCATTGCATCCACGATAGTGCCTCACCTTCCATCGCCACCAACGCCGCGTCAAGTTTTTCGTTCTCTTCAATTTTGCGCACCGTGAAGAAACGTTCAACCTTCGTCAGCCATCCCGTCGCTTCGTCCCCATTGAAGACCGGTAGGTCCACCTTGCGGAGTCGTCGCTCGCTATCGCCGTGATTTCCCGCGTGATTCGAATGTTCTTTCGCTTTCGGGTTACCGGATCCTGACGGACCCGACTCCTTCAATGATGCGAACATCGCCTTCACCTCCGCCAACGTTTCTTGGAATCGGCGTTCGTTGCGGTTCTCAACCTCTTGAAACCTTCGTTCCAAAATTTCTTCAATTCTTGGATCCATCGTTGAAGACGTCGTCTTCTTCTTCGACATGAATCTTCCCAAAATCGAGTGCTTTGATACCAGTTGAAAGGAATTCAACTGGGAATTGAGGAATTTTTTTTGAACAATGCTCAAGAATCTGAGTTCTTTACATTCATCTCAGTTCCAATGTGAAACTGTGGTAACTAATTTCTGTTAATACTGGACTAACTGTAACAGAGCTGTGTTTAGCCTATTTATACATTCAATTCCCTAGTCGATTACAGAAATACCCCTCCCCTTTACTTATTGTTAGCACTACCCTTCCTTCTAACATATATTTTCCTAACAAGGGGTCTGCTATCATAGTTTTTCAATGTGGTGCAAGGGTAGAAGTATAAGTTTGTCATTGTGTGGCTGAGCATGGATGTTTTTGGTAATAGGATCATGCAAAAATTTTAAGTATTGTTTGAGATGGAGTTTCACCTTGTGCTGAATGTAAACAAAAGAAGGGAAAAGGGAAAGGGGAAAGAGGAAAGGCTTAGTCTTAAATGTTATTATTGTTTGACCATATGTTTAAACTTTACCTGATTCTTCATCAGCATGAGATCCAGGAGACACTTTGATGTCCACCTGCAAAGAATAATTTGAATAACAGATGAGATAACAACCAGACAGAAGAGAGTTATACTATGATGTAACAGTATGGGAATGAAATTTCAACAATGATAATCAGAATTACTATTCACCAGAAAAGAAAGAAAGAAAGCCTGCATGAGTCGCATACCATACCACCTACCAATTTCAAAATGAAAGAAACTACAAACAGGCGCATGAACGACAGGGGAAGAATATCAAACAATGTATATATAGGTAGAGAGTATTGCTGGTTCTCACGAAGGTGCTTGTCGTCAAATTCCACTAGCGTCTTTTATTGGTAAAATTAAAGACGAAAAATAAGATACAGTAATATTCAGTTTCCTTGTGAGTTACTGTTTTACTGGTTACACATTAAACCCGAAGCCAAACCACCTTAACATAGATCTACAATCATCCTCTGTTCAGGAGCATTTCTTCCCCTGTTTTGTTGCCAAAAGCAGCCACCTCTAGTTCAATACATACATGCTGCTCAAATGGAAAGAATATGCGATGATGACATTAAGTTACAAATCAGAAGCCTAGCGAACAGAATCGAAATCAATGTAAGCGGAATATACATGTATAAAAGGAAGTCATGAAATTTTATGACCGAAAACCTTCGTGTTAAATAGCACTACTCATAGGTAGAACAAAAAAGTAATGCCACAGACTCGGCTTGCCATCAAAATATGCATTTACTGGCGACCTCAGCAGAGACACTAGGAACTTCCACACATTGCATTATGTTGACACATTAAACCACAACTAAGAAGCTAGATTCTAATTCACTTGGCATAAATGTTTGGTTTCGTGTTTACAACTTCAAACTCTTGTCCTTGCCTAATTTTGCCGCGATTTTGTAGAAACTCCAACAGCAAGCTTCTGTGTCACTGTGAAAAAGTGGCCTCGATTTTGAGTGGCCGTGGAATAGGCCCTGCTGCTGCTCATCCAAACAAGTGCTCAGTGATTATCTTTATTACATGGTACATGGCGCAAGCATCACATCTTAAGGAGTCATAAGTGCAGCCAGGTTTGATATTATGGAAACATAGTTTAATTTTTGTATATGACTAGACATACCCTTCTATTAAGACATAGTTTTATGTCCAAGTTTAGGAAATTCTACCCATTTTTTCACTTCTTAATGTTTCTCCTATTCTTTCTCTTACTAGATCTCATTTATTTTCATATATTTCTCAAAATTTGGTATGTAACTTCCACTTACGAAGAAAAGATCTTAAAACATGATTCAGGGAAAACTACTATCTCAAACAAATCTACAACTGCTACTCATACTCAGTCTCCACAAGTATTACTACTTGTTTTCTGAGAATCAATTGTAATACAAGAAAATGCTGTAACAAAGCAATACATGAGATTTATGTGCAAATTACATAAAAAACACAAGTTTAACAGACAAAAGGAGAAAGCAGACACAATCTACCTATCTATTTATCAATTTAAAATAGTATAATTTATGAAGCAAAAGGGTTTGAGAGGGAACAAACTTTGTAATGAGAAGGGAAGTAGTGCTTTAGTTTAACTCTCAGACAAAGTCCAATGACCGTGGCCATGCTGCAGTGCTGAACGGTGGGCGTAAATGTTATCCTACACAACAACAACAAGTGCAAATTCATAATTGATTAAATTAAATACTTTTATTTAATAAATCCAAAAACGAAAGAGAGAGAGAGAGAGAGAGAGAGAGAGAGAGAGAGAGAGAGAGAGAGAGAGAGAGAGAGAGAGTTAAAACTCACAGAATCCGACCCAATTTATCATCGACGGTAATAGATTCCTCGGAGAGAACACTGAGCTGTTCCAAGGAATAAGGATGTTCAGGATCCCTAATATCCCTCACGAAATTTGCAAAATCAAAGTCAAGGGGATCACAAAAATAATGACTCACTATAAACTGGAAAAAAAATGTATAAAAAAACGAAGAGAAAATAATAATTTAAAAAAAGAAGGATATCATAAATATCGAGGGGATCAAGTGAGTGATCGGCGCGAGGAGGATCTTCGGAACGAGGGATTCTCTCTTTCTTGGCGTGAACAACAGGATTGGCATTGATCAAACCCAGCGTCATCACTTTCCAATGCCTTTCTTTATGGGGAAGAAAAGATGTGATTATACAGTACTTGAGTCCGCATCATTTCAATTGGTCTACTTATATATGACGAATGTTTGGTAATTGGTTGTAGAGTTTAATATTGTCGTTGCAGATAACTACGGATTTCTTTTTGGATTTAACTTATACAATACACTTTTTTTTGTTACAACTTATACTACTATACATTATTGACGTGTAATATTTTTTAAGATATTAGTCATTTATGGCAAATTATAAAAAAGGGTTTGATTTTATTTTAACTATTTTAAAAATTATTTATATTGTAAATTTGTATTAATTAATAGCGTAAAAAAGCTTACCGCAAGCGATCATATATACAAATAAAACTCTTTCTTTTTTAATAAAAAGTTCAAAACTTTAAATATTTTTTTTGGTAAATCGGGGTATCCCTCGCTCATTGTAGGTGCCTCGAGGGGCAGTACAGCTGGCCCAGAGTTTTAACGCTGCTCCGTACCCAATGCGGAGATCGAACCCCTGACCCTTGGTTAAAGGAGGATCAACCCCAATCGTTGAACCCCACGCTCTAGGTTAACTTTAAATATCTTTTTGTGTTACATACATAAATCAAAAATTCTTGATATATGGAAGAGAGAAAGAACCCAAAATGAAAAATAAATCAAAAATTCAATTCCAGAAAGATTGTCCAGTGTATACAGAACACGTAATTACAATGATGAGAGTGTTAGTTTGTTATAATATCTTACTTTTTCGAGAAAATAATTTTATTGGACTTTTCAAATATTTATTAGTCAATTTATGGAAAATATGCAAGACAATAAATGAATATATAGAGATATAATAGTCACAAATATACTTAAACTATGAGAGTGACAAGTAAAATGTACAAATTTGTTCACAAAAGTGACAAGTATTGTGAAACGTTCCATAATAGTAGTCGCTTTTGACAAAATTGTGAATAACAAGGAAAACATAATATTCTTTTTTGGTATAGGTATCTTATTTTTGGTTTAGTTTCTCTCTGTAATAAAATAAAAAATCATGCTCCAACTTTTTTCAGTTTTTGGAAGTAGAACCTCTATCTACAGTAACGCTCAGGCCCAACATTTCATTTTCTGTAATGAGAAACACTCTCTAGTTTTACATACTTCCTCACATGTAAAGAAACATTTCATATACTTCAAAAACAATCAACATCCACCGACATTTCATATACTTCAAAAAGTGGCACAAATTAAAAAAATAATAAAATATATTTATTTATTATAATAAAAAGTTTAAGTTGTAACCAAAAGACATTTTATGTTTGGAATCCGAGATGAATGTTGAATATAGACAGGAAAATTAAAAAGCAGTTATAGAAGTATTTATGTATTTGGTCAAAAAAAGAAGTATTTAAGTATTTATGTATTACGAGTAAATCCTTGATTTGGTTCCTAAACTACCATATTCTCTTCTATTTGTCCCTTAAATTATGAAAATATACTCCCACGTTTCCATAATAATAGTCACTTTTGACAAAATTGTGAATACCAAGAAATACATAATATTCCTATTATAACCTTGGTTTAACTTCTCTTTTTATTATCTTTGAATTGTCAGTTAGTTTCACGAACAATTAATATTTGGACTTCAATCTAAAATTTTAATTATATGTGTATTGTTGCTCATTAAGTTTTTTTTTATTTTTTTATGTGTATTGTTGCTCATTAAGTTGACGTTTTGAGGAGGTTTTGGTTCAGGGAGGTTTTGAGGAGACCCTCCCCCTTTTCTTTTTCCCTATTGTAAAGGTTGGGCACCCCTTGTGCTCACTTTCAATAAAATTATTGCTTATAAAAAAAAAGTTGACGTTGAATGATAATTCAATAAAATAAATACTAAACTTTGGTTTGAATTCTTAACTCACTGCGTTGTTTTAAAATATTGATTTTGATGTTAGTTTATTTTCTTATTTCTATTGTTATTGTTCTATTGTTTTTTACTTTTTCTAGAAAATGATATTTTTGTAATAAACTCACTACCCAACCCAACCCATTTGAGATCGGGTTGGATTGGTTCGGGTTTAAAAAAATTGGGACAAATCTTATAAACCTAATCCATAAGTATTTGATTGACTTGAGTCTTTAAAAGCATTAAAACCCACGCAACCAATCCCCCTTGGAAGAACCCAAAATGAATTTAAATCAAAAATTCAATTCGAGAAAAATTGTATATAGATCGTGTAATTACAATGATGAGAATGTTAGTTAGTTGTAGTCTCTGATTTTCACTACAACAGAATTGTTTAAAAAGGGCGCCATCATCAGGGGCGCTTTCTAAAAAGCGCCCCTGAAGGCCCTGCGTGTTTTGGCCTTCAGGGGCGCTTTTCTAAAATTTCTATATTCCTCATCAGATCTCACTCCCTCCACCGTAACGACTCACTCTCCCTCTCCAAACCTAAACACTCAACGTCTCACTCTCTCTCCCTAAGAACACAACGGAAGCGCACCGCCACCGTCAACGCCACCGTCGCCGTCAACGCAGAACCTCCCATTGCCCCTTCTCCACTCCTCACACCTCCTTCTCTCGCCATCTTTCAGGTTCCTACTCCTTTTTCTTTTCTCTATCTCTCTCAACGTTCGCTCTCTCTGTCTCTGCCTCTCTCTCTCTGTTACGCGAGTTACCACTGTGTTCTTTCATCACTTCGTTCTTTCATGCACAAAATGTATTTTAAAGTTGTTTTGGTAAGTTATAATGTAAACCATTAGATTGAGATTGGATGACTGAGATTGCTTGTTGCGCGTAACTGTCTGCTTCTGTTACAGTGGGGAATCTGCATCCTTTGTAGCAAGCGGTAACATGCCTTTTAATGCATGTTCAACAAGGAAGTTACAAATTAGAGCTGTAGGTTTGATATGCATCCGAGTATGTTCAATGCCAAAACAAACATATGCTTATTTTTGTATACTCTGTCAACCCTGTTGCGTTTTTTTAATAATATTTGTCACCATAGTAATACTATGCTGTATATGGTTCAACCCAGGATATTAAATTTGGTCTGTGTTGTAGCTGTTAGATGCAGTGCTCAATCATAATTTAAAACCCTAGTTAAATCATTGATAAAGTTTTGCATTAACCCTGCTGAGTTTTTGGAGAAGTGCTGGGATGTGGATGCACTCATAAGGTTTGTTTTTCTTCTTCATTCAACATTTCTTTCCTCTAATCGATTGGTCTGTTTATTGTTTTGATGTTAAGACTAGGGTAGGTACTAAAAGCTTTTCAAACCTAGGAAATATGAAGTATAGGTTTAGATATAACTTATAAGTGAATGAATAATATAACAGAAACTACAATTAAAATACTCTTCAAATATGTACTAAAAAAAAGGCTCTTCAAATTAAATGTGAAACAAATTCTACCTAATATGTTGGTTCTAGCATGTTTTATATTGCCAAGGAACCTGTATCGTGAACAGAGCAGTTGTTGATTACTTACCACCTTGTTTTCCAACCTTCTTATTAGTTGTTGGGACACACTTTAGCTTAGATATGGATTGTGCCATTTTGTTATGATTATTTAATGCACTCTATGTGTTTGTGTTTGTGTTTGTATTTGTGTTTGTATTGACTATTATCCACAGTCTGTGTTTATTTTCATCACTGTTTGTGTTTGTGTTTGTACTGTTAAACTACTGTTATACTAATTCATGCTTATGGCATTTGCATTTGCATTATAATTAAACTAATTCATGCGATTTATTTCATATGATTTCAGCTACATATTTTCCATTACATATGTAAAGAACCTACTGTTAAACTAATTCATGCTTATGGCATTTGCTTTACTGCAGATTATTTATGCACACATAAAATCATTTGATGCAAATCAATTTGCTGCAATTAAAAAACTCATTGCAGGCTCAGCGTAGCTCATAGGCCATAGCCTCCAATATCTCCAGGTAATTAATTACCTCTCTTTAACTTTAACATGTATATATCTTTCGTTATCTTTGATTTAGAAAATATTGTAGGAATATGTAGGACATCCCATTATTAGAATCTTGTAGTTGTTTGGTGGCACATCCCACCTTACATCACATGTCTCATTTTTGTAACAGCAAATACCTTGAATTGGCATATTACTCCTACTTGTTGATTAATTCATTTTTTTATGTCTAGTTCGAGTACTTTTTGCGGAGGTTCGAGTTCTGTCTTGTTGCCGTTCACATCTAGGTCAAGTTCGTTGTTGCTCCCCCTTGTTACGGTACTTTTCTTATTCTCTCTTCTTTTTATTGTGGTTATTGTTTAGACACTTGAGCAATTGACATATGTACTCATAAGTATTGGTGTATTTGAAATTGATGATTGTTTGAATTGGAGTTGAAATTGAATCGAAAATTGGATTAAATTGCATGATGATGGATGTTAAATTGCATAGAAAAGACGTTATCCAAGGTTGAATGGCTTGGGTTCAGAAAATTGTACTCTGTGTGTTTTTCACCTTTAATATGTTTAAGTTTTCTTATCAGGAAATTAGATATAATAAATTTCGGTTGTTATATAGCAAAATTTTTAAGTTAAACTATAAAAGAACTAGGTTGGAGCTCCATTTTCTGATGACATACTTACTGAGGTCAAAGGCGAGTGGTGTCATTATGTTGCTTCTTTGATTAATCAAAATCGAAATTCAAGTCATTTTGGGTAGCTTGTTTTTTTGCTCATTTTGGGTAGCTTGTTTGTACTCAATAAGTGGACATGTAAATTTTGTTGCTACTTTGTGGACATGTAAATTTTGTTGCTACATTGGATGTCATATTATTTTTGTTCTCTCTATGTATGGATATTAGATGCATTTATAAGTTTTTTATTTGGAATTTGATTTTGAATTGGCTGGTTTGAAAATTTGATCCCCCAATTCAATTGGTTATTTTAGGTTGTTGTTGCTGCAGGTTTGATTTGGAACTGGTTAGATTTGGAACTGGTTAGATTTGGTAAAAAGAATTTAAAAAAAAAAATATAGCATCAGGAGCGCTTAGGAAAAGCGCCCCTGATGTCCTTTGTCCTTTGAAATTCAGGGGCGCCTCTTACAAGCGCTCCAGTTGGTCACCTGCGCTATGGCCATCAGGGGCGCCTCTTACAAGCGCTCCAGTTGGTCACCTGCGCTATGGCCATCAGGGGCGCCTCTTACAAGCGCTCCAGTTGGTCACCACCTACAGGAGCGCAAGCTTTAGGGGCGCCCGAAAACGCCCCAAATGGATAAAAAAAAGCGCCCCTGATGGCCTTTTCTGTTGTGGTGTTTATTGAGAAAATAGCTTCATTGGACTTTTCATATATTTATTAGTCATTTCATGGAAAATGTACAAGACAATAAATGAATATATATATATATATATATATATCTTACTTTTTAAGCGAGCTACATCTTGGGCCAATATTGGCACCAAAGCTGAGTCAGCAATTGTGGACTCCATCTTGCTCACTTTTTTCATTTTTTATTCATTCAACAATCTCACAATAAAATAAACTTCTATACTACACCCAAGTTGCTGTTCCACTTTCAAGGGTATTTTCATAAACACCACTAACTTCTGATGCATATCATCCACTTGTTTCTATTTTTCTTTGTCTGTCAGATGTCTTTGATCATAACCTCTCACTACTCTTTCTGAATCACTCCTAAAAAAATACTTTCCATCTTCTTCTTCTTCTCTCATCTACTCTTTCTTTCCATTTAGCTTTCTAAATCCTATTCTTCTTCTTCTTCTCCCATCTTCTCCCAAAAAATTGCCACACAAACACACACACTCACTATCAGCGGAAAGAAAGAGCCGCAAAATAAAGAGAAGAGATAAGAAAAGGAGAGAAAGAAGAAAACGAAAAGCGAGAAGGGAAGCCGAGAGAAAGAGAGAGGTGCGGCCATGAGAGAGGTAAGTGATGGTTGCGGTGGTTGTCGGAGGGAAGGTTGGTTGCGGTGGTGGTGGGTCTTGGTGGCTGTAAGTGGTTGTGAATGAGGGGCTGGTGTTGAGTGAGAAAGGAAAATGGTGGTGAGAATTTGGGATGGTGGTGAGGAGAGAGTGTGGTGTTGTATGGGGAGAGCTCGCCGGAGTTTATGGTCGCGGTGGTGGTGGTCCAGCGGTGAAGGATGATGGTTTCCAGCGATGGTGGCGTCTTTGTCCAATGAAGTCTCTCTCTCTTTCTGAGCAACAATAGAGATGGAATTGGTCAATAAAAAAACAGAAATGGAATTGGCAAGAGAGAGAGGGGGAGGAGTTGCGAGGGAGAAGAGAGAGAGAATAAAAAGTTGCAAGAGATGAGAGGCAAGAGAGAGAGAGGGAGTTGCGAGGGAGAAGAGAGAGAGACGGGGCTGTGGCCGAGATGGGAAATGGAGAGGTGAAATCATGGTCTCGTCTCTGCACTCTCTGTTCGCGAAATAGGTGGGTTGGGGCTGTGGAGGAGATGGGAAATGGGGAGGTGTTGGTTGGCGCAAAAGAAAGGGATTGGAGTGGCGACTGATTCAGCGAAGAAGATGATTGGTGCGGCGGCACACGGAGAGAGATGTGGTGGCGCTGACGAGAGGCGAGGGATGCCGTGTGGCGCAACTGTTGGAGGAGGATGAGGGTGGATTTCAACTGGTTCTTTCTTCACTCTCTCTCTCACTTTGTTAAGGGAACCATCTGCCCTTCTCTTGATTTTTTTTAGTTATTCCTTTGCTTGAAATAATGAAATTCATTGAAATTCATTTGTTTATTTGGGGTTCAATCTCTTCAAATTTAAGTTATTTGTTTCACTTTCTTCCTCAGCCCACTGTCTCTTTCTTTTGTAGTTTTTTCTATTTAATCAACTGCATGAATTTTGAGTCCAATAATGTTATGATATCACTTATTTTATTTTGTCTTAGATCTGAATTGACTCAAATGGTTCCCTGTACAAAGGATTTTGAACTCTGCTTATTTTGTGATTTTTATCAAGGAACCACAAGAAAGATTGAAATGACATGTGAATGAAATGCGCTGCTACGCTACCTGTGCGAGAGGGAAGGTGCTGGCCAGTGGAATGATGAGAGGTGGCGAGGTGAGAACAAAGAGGGAGGTAGTCGACGGTGGCCTAGAAAGCTTCAACAGTAGCTGTTCATAACAGGATTGTAAGATCTCGGGGATCTTTGCAGTGATTCACATGTCCTTCTTCTCTCTCGGATTGCATTTCATTTCAAGCTTTCCCGTATTTTTTTTCAATTTAACATTTTTTATTTTTTCTTTCTCTGTTTCTCTATGTATTACAAAGAAAGATTGAGCGAATCCAAATGTTTGGTTATGTTTGGCAGGAGAGGGTTGCAATTGCTGTCACGGTGGAGAGAGGAGAAAGGAGAGATACTAATAACGTAAAGAAAGGAAGCAGGTGGTACGAGTGCAGCGGAGCAGCCTTCTGTGCTCACGTTGGGGTTTGCGATGGTTAGAGCGGAGCTCCGATAACAAGGGTAAGATTCAATCCCTTTTTCCTTTATATTATTTATCAATCCTTTTATCTATACTCATAATTTCTGGCTCAATTTCCTCCAATCTAATTTTATTACTCAGTTTTTTTCTCTGATATATTTTACTGCTCATTTTTTCTCTACTTTGATTCTGTTATCCCCTTTTTAGCA
Organism: Astragalus membranaceus; assembly: GCA_039519185.1. Taxonomy (NCBI): domain Eukaryota; kingdom Viridiplantae; phylum Streptophyta; class Magnoliopsida; order Fabales; family Fabaceae; genus Astragalus; species Astragalus membranaceus. Next base: position 19,140,946 of record CM076849.1, read on the forward strand.
TGTTATGAGTTTCACTCTTGCTTTGTGTTTGTAATTTTCTACCTATTAATTTAATTCTTTTTTTGATTTTTGTTTGCTCAGTTAAACTGATTTGCTTGCTGCTAATTGTCAATATGTGATTTATCCACATTGTTCTACCACGCCAATTTATTTTGAGGTGATCACAGTAACACAAAATAGCATAAAGTTGTGATGATGCAAATATGGGGGACTAAAAAACTGTGCAACTTTTTTTTTGGTAACAATGTGCAAGTTTTTGGTTTTGATTTACTTTTTATCTTTGTAATTGGATTTGCTTGCTACTACATAGGTATGCATTGGATGTCAATGTGGAGAGGTCAGAAGATTTTCTCGCTCATAAGAGATTGCTCAAGTTGGCAGAAAGCCCTGCTAATTGACCAGCATTTCAAATTCGCTTAGTGCAGGGAAGTCACAGAAATAGAGCACTAATAATTTGTTTAAAGTACGCCTTTAAGAACTGCACTGTTGATAGTTGTTTGCTGTTATTGCCATAAATTTTGGAACTTTGGAATCAAAATCTTTAAAAGTGCCTAAAATAAGTTTAGAGAGGTGCTACATACAGATTAATATCAGTATCATTTTCTTCCTGTGCTTCATTTTCATTTTCTTCTCTATTTGCTATTGTTTATTTCTTTTTCCTTAATATCAATAGGTTTCAAAGCATGGTATTATAAATATGTGGATCATGGATTGACAATAATGATTTATATGAAGTTAATGCTCAGTCATGGACTCAGACATATGCCACGTTCTATAACTGTCATGTTGGAAATGCATTTGTGCCCTATGTGAAGTTACTAAACAAAATTATGCTATATATTCTTTATTTGGTTTACATTTCCATTAACAAAGTGTGGTGCCAAAATTTCGTCATAGTCATACAGAGCTAAATGTGCTCTTTTCTACTAAGAATACAGCTCACAAGTTTCACAAGGAGAAAGAGCCCGAGGGATCCTCTATGCCTACTGGTGGAAACAATGATGTGCAGGAGGAAAGTGAAGAGATTGTAAGGGAGAGAGTTAGGAAGGCATGGGCTGAGATGATAGGTAATTGTTCCTCAGGAACTGGTACAGTCCCCACCACTTTTAATTGCAGCAATAGTGGTCTTAAAATAAGAGACATCTCCTTTGAGGAATCCTTAAGAAACACCCCTGATGGTGACTACCCAATGCCCTTTGAAGCTCACCTTTCTGATTTTGAGCTGGGTGAATTTAGGAGATTTAAAAAGCAATTTGAACTCACTAGCAGTAGCTTGGATGATAAAGAAGGCCCTGAGTACCTGCGGAGACAAAAAAGATTGAGAGAATTATTTGATGACAAGAGGCAAAGAGCTGCTAGAGAGGCTGAATTACTTATGCAGGAAGTTAGATATCAAATTGGGAAAGGAATACCTATGCAATTAAACAATGTTGTCCACATGGAAGAGGGGACACGAGAAAGCTCTAATGAAGTTGTAGTTAATGTTGTCCCTCCAGGGCATGCTACAACAATGGAATGTTTGCCACAGGCTCCATTGAACCCTGTGATAGATAGCAAGCTTTCATCAACTACCCCATTAGGATCCAGTGAAGTCTCTCTCTCACTCCTCTGTGCTTAATCTCTCTCGCCAGTAACTAGCTTCAGCCCACATCCACAACAAACCCTCCAGTCCTTGTGCAGACCCTCCTTTCCAGTAACCCTTACGCAGTATGCACTACAACAACACGCTGCCGGACTCCGACCCTCACCCACCCTCTGTTAGTCCGACGACCACCACGTCGCCTCTGCACTGTGCTCCGTTGCTGCTTCTTCTCAAGGTTCATTTTGTATTCCTTCCCTCTTTGATTTCGTTTTGTATGATTTGCCGAAATCAGATTTGGGAACCGAATTGTGGGTTTTCGTTTTCTTTCTAGTATTATTTCGTTTTCTTTATGCTGATGATGGTGGCGGTGTTTCTGAAACATTGATAACTTAGATGTGCTATATACTGAGGTCTACTTATACCAACTGATACCACTTATACCACTTATATGCCTTGATATACCAACTGATATGCACTTTCACTTTTACTTAGGCTCAATTAATACCACATATATCACGTTTTCTTGCAGGTTTTTAATATTTTGGTAGGTTGTTCCTGTTGCGGGTTTTCAATTACTTTGGAAGGCATACCAAAGAACATTCATGGCAGGAATTACTTGCACTAATGTCTTTGAAGACCTTGCTAATTTATTGTCCAAGAGTGCATTTCCTGTGAACTATCCATTGTGTGCCATGCATTTTCTTGCAGTTGTCCGCCAAGGATGCTTCTCTTGTGTTATCATACTCAATTATAATGCTTAATACAGATTAGTACAATGTGCAATTCAAAAAGAAGATGACAGAAGAGGATTTTATCAGAAATAATAGGCACATAAATGGCAGCAGTGATCAAAAAAAAGATGATCTTATCAATGTAACCGATTGTGCTCATAATGTAAAAGCAACAGAATAGATAGATAGCAAATTTTATTTACTCTGTATCAGATTGTAACATTTGATCTTTATGATCTTGTACTTTTAGATTGCGATCAATGTAACATACTCATTTTTATACTTCCAATTGTGATCAGTTTTGAGTAGTGAATTATGTAGTAATTGTGTGACTTCTTTATACTAACAGGCAATCATTATCCACAACACTTAGCAACATTACAAAACTAGCAACAGGACCAAATACAAGCTTTGTGTGATCAAATACAAGCTTATTACGATGGAACTTATCAGTTCTTACAAGATCATACAAATCAATTGTTGCAATCGATCTTTTACAAGTTAAATAAAATTAAGTAATAAAGCTCACACAATTTGCTACAATGGATTGACAGGGCATGTGTGAAGACATATTAGATACCTGACTAGCTTTACCATTATATATTGACAGGGCATGTGTGAAGACATATTAGATTGAGAAGTTTTCCCCATTAATTATGTCCAAGAAATGCATTTCAAAAGAGTGGTAATGGAGAAATAAGAAATATCTTCTACATTTATTCTTTATGTGTTATGATCTTTGAAATAAAGTCATTATACATTACCAATGTTTCATATTATCTTTAGAAGTTCACTTTCATTTAGGGTTCTGATTAATACATATTAATTATTTCTGTTTACGGTTCATTTGTTTCTACATTTACCAAATATAAGATGTGTGACTCTTTAATTGTGCTTTTCTAATGCTTGAAACTTTTCAAATGAATGTTCTTGGTTTTGTAATACTATTATGACTTATTGGTGGTGTGCTTATCTATTAGTTGAAAATTTTCAAGTATTTCTTAATATGGGATCTTCTTAGTTTTGTACTCCACTTTTTGATATGTTATTTTAGTCGCTAATTAAAACGATTAATTTAATCGATACTAGCTCTCCCCGTGCATCGCACGGGTGATGAGGCTAGTATATATATATATATATATATATATATATATATATATATATATATATAGGGATATTATAATAGTCACAGCATATACTTAAACTATTAAAGTGACAAGTATGATGAAACAAAATTTTTCACAAAAGTGGCAAGTACTGTGAAACAGATGGAGTAATAAATAGTCTCGAAACTATTCTATATTCATCAATTTAGTCTCTCAATTAATTTCTAAATAGGAGAAAATGTGGATACTTCATGGACTAAATTGATGATTTAGAATAGTTTAGGGACTATTTGATATATTTTTATAGTTTATGGATCAAATAGGAGAGAGTCTTTTTTTAGATAAGCGAAATTTCATTAATGGAGCTCTAGGGATGCTCGAACCCAAACAACGAGAATAGTTACATATTGTTTAGGCAAAGAAGAGGATTGTTCCATCACGTGAAAATAGATAAATTAGAGCTACTACCCCCTCTATAAACAAACCAGCTCCAAGAGAGACTCTTAATGCGAGTGAAAAGTGAACCAATACTAGCTTCCTCATTCCTAAAAACAAGACCGTTACAGGACAACCAAATACACTAACAAGTTGTGATCCAAATCAAGAATTGAAATTTCTTAGCCTTCCTTCCCTTGCAAAGTTTGCCATATCCTCTCAAATGGTCAAGTAAAGACAAGCCTTCAAATTGTTGAACCCCCATCCAATCACTGACGCGAGACCAAGTATCATGAGAAAAGCTACACTCCAAAAACAAGTGTTGAACATCTTCGCGTTGTTGCAAACAAAACGGGCAAGATGCGACTGTCTCGGAATGAATGACGTTACGAAAGAAGGTCCCTTGTTGGCAAAGAGTCATGAATCAAACGCCAACCGAAGATGGTAACTTTGGACGAAGTAATTGTTTTCCACAGCTTCTCTAAAGTACCATTTACCTCGCTATCAATACCGTCACCAACAAGACTGGACAGCAAGTTATAGTATGAATTGACTGAATACGCCTTCGCTGCTTCCAACGTCCACACCCAGTGATCACACCCCTCCCTGAAGGCTTCACGTCTTCAGAATGGAGTGCAAAATGACAACTTCCTCAGCGCAATCCGTGTTTTGTAAGTTCATCCACGGCTCTGTCCAATGCCATCGATCACCAATCCACGCTCCAATGTCTGAGACCGTGTCTGATTTGTGAGAACAACCTGCATAAAGGTTAGCAAAAACTGAACAAAGAGGAGAATGCCCAATCCAATGGTCCTTCCAAAAACTTGTTGCGCCACCATTTCCCACCCTTCTTCTCACACAAGAACCGAACCGGCCGGGTAGATTAAGACCACGATTCAAATGAAGCAAATCACGCCACCAAATAGAACCAACCGACCCCCTATTAATAGCCTCCACAGAACCGTGAATGAGGGCTGATGGGAAATCTCCATATTTGAACAATAACAAACCCCTCCAACTAGAATCATCTTCCACTAACATCCTCCACTTCCATTTAGACAAAAGAGCTGTATTAAATAACTCTAAATTTTTAATACCAAGCCCTCCCTCCTTCTTCGGCCGACAAATCTTGGACCAAGCAATCCAATACATACCCCAGTCTCCCTCATTAATACCCCAAAGGAAATCGCTTTAAATCTTCACCATAGTATTCAACACCGTCTTTAGGGCTTTGTAAAAAGAAAAGAAATAAAGAGGGATGCTATTCAATACCGAGGAAAGAGTGTGATAGTTTAGAGATTAAATTGAGGGTTTACTATATGTATTACCCTTCAATGAAATACTCAAATCGGCAATGAAATTTGAGTTTATATATTTGTGAAATATAAGTTAAATTTTTGCTAAAATATATGTTTATGTTTGAGTTTGAGTAGGAAAAAGTTATATACATATTTTTTTTAATAAAACACACACACACACATTTTTTCACCCAGCTTTTTTTTTATTAGGAGTAAAATAACATCTTACACCCTTTTAATTTGGATCTAAAGTAAAATTCTGACTTAAAAAAAACAAATTCAATGAATGGGTAATACTGTAATTTACAAAATTTCTCTTTATTTTTACAATTAATGTCTCATTGTCTCTCTACAATTAATATTTCTCCTAAATAATTTATAGGCTAAATAGTACTTTTGGTCCTTTATCTTTGCTCCAGATTTCACTTTAGTCATTTATCTTTTGGTCCGTTTTGGTCCTTTATCTTTCATTTTCGTTTCACTTTGGTCCTTTATCTTTTTTTTGGTCCGTTTTGGTCATTTATGTTTCATTTTCGTTTCATTTTGGTCCCTCACGTTATTATTTAATTCAATTAAAACATCAAAACAATTAAAACAATTAAAACAAAATTATTTTAAAACAATTAAAACAATATTTAGGTCCCCCACCGTGAACCCCCCCCCCCACCGTGAACCCCTCCCCCCTCACCGTGAGCCACCAACAGCCACCGCCCATAGTTACTCTGTTTATTTTTTTCGCCATTTACACAGATACTCTGTTTATTTTTTTGGATCTATGAAGATGAAGAAGAAAAGGTACTGACTTTCTTTCTTCTTTCCTTTTTAGCTTAGAAAAGAAGAAAGAAGGAAAGAAGAAAGTAATACACAGATACTCTGTCATGAAAATAATACACAGATACTGTCATGAAAATAATACTTTTTTTAAAATGAAAATTAATAATTTATCCGTTGTTTTTGCAATGCGGGTTTTTTGTTTTTCTTGTATCCGATCTGTTTCTATGCGTTGTTGAATTCGTTCTTGATTCTTGACTTTGATTGGTGATTGGTTGATTGAGTTGGATTGGAACTGAAAGAAACTGGTGCGCACCTCCCCTCCCCTCGATCTGGATCTGGATCTGTTTGCTTCTTGACTTTGAGATGAATTTCTTCCAGATCTGTTTGCTTCTTCCATTTTCGTTTCCAGATCTGTTTGGTGGGTGGTGATGGACGGTGGTGGGTGGTGGTTGACGGTTGTGGGTGGTGGTTGACGGTGGTGGGTGGTGGTGGTTGGTGGTGGACGGTGGGGGGGGGTTATGTTTTATTTTTTTAATTGTTTTAATTGAATTAATTGTTTTAATGTTTTAATTGAATTAAATAATAACGTGAGGGATCAAAATGAAACGAAAATGAAACATAAAGGACCAAAACGGACCAAAAAAAAGATAAAGGACCAAAGTGAAACGAAAATGAAAGATAAAGGACCAAAACAGACCAAAAAAAAGATAAAGGACCAAAGTGAAATTTGGAGCAAAGATAAAGGACCAAAAGTGCTATTTAGCCTAATTTATATGATGTAATTTTTTTTTGACAATATATGATGTAATTTTTAAACTTAACGTTTTTCTATAATACAGACTTATAAGTTTAAAAAAATTCTCGCTAAACATATATTTGGTTTTAAGAGATCTGAAATTTCTATAAGCACTTTTATAATAAAAATGACAGGTCATAATATATAAAAAATAAAAAGGGTAAGAGAAAATTTATTATGTTTACAAAGTTATTATTATATTTGCATAACATGGTGATTATTTTTTACTTAATTTGTCATCATTACTTTATTTTAAGAAAGGGGGCTACAATCTCAAAACCAAAACAACTAACGATAACTGATTTACAATCGTTGGCCTAGCACGACTTCAACCCTTTCAAAAAAAAACCCAAAGCTCGGCCTCCAAAGCTCGGCCTCCAAAGCTCGGCCTCCAAAGTAGAACATAAGCGAATGAACTTGGCAAATCCACCGATCCACTTCCTTAGATTGTTTGGAATAATTCCTCCACAACCAGCAACTGAGCTCCATGTTTAGCAGCACCATCAGAGACACCACCAACCAACAGTGGGATCCATCTTTTGTCAAGAACCAGACCCACACGAGCTAAAGAAACAACAAACACAAGTACAGAAAAGACATTTAGTATCGGTTGTTTTTGACATTTAGCATCGGTTATCCGACGATGCAAAATCCCTTGATGCTAAAAGTGGGACATTTAGCATCGGTTATTTAACTGATGCTAAAAGCCACCTTTAGCATCGGTTTTTTAAATAACCGATGCTAAATGTCCATTTCATCACTATTTTTTATGTCTGAAAAATCACTTTTAGCATCGGTTGTTTAAACAACTGATGCTAAATGTCCTGAAAAATGACATTTAGCATCGGTTGTTGCAACCGATGCTAAATGTCCTGAAAATGACATTTAGCATCGGTTATTTGAAACAACCGATGCTAAATGTCCTGAAAATGACTTTTAGCATCGGTTATTTGGAACACTCGATACTAAATATTTTTTTTAAAAAAAATTTAATTGGCACTGTTAATAGATATCAATTGAGCAATTTATAAAATCTTGATATACAAAATTATTTCCATAGAGCAACTCATAATAAATTAATAAAAATACTTCAAATCCTATTAAAATTTAATGTCATACAATACAAGTCATTAATCTTATAAGTTCTACAAATTTCTTACAGAAAATTCTACCAAAATTCTACAAATGTGTTTCGCTTGACCGGTCATCTAACTCAGCTATTCGAGAGCAATGTCTTCAACACAAGATGGCCGGTCAATATTTTCTTCAATATCAGAAAGCCTTTGAGCTGGACAGCAATCTAATGTGCCTGAAGACAAACACAGACCTTCATTTCAAGCGTTGCAAGCCCAAGCATAGAAGAGTGTGACTAGAGCAAAATCTGTTGCTGGAGCTGAAACAAATTAAGAAGTTGTCAAAGCAGGTATATTAGTAAAATCTCCAGAGTGGAACACAAGCTAAGAGATGTTAAATAATCCTTTAAAAAGTATTTCCAGTGAAATCATGGAGATGAATAATACCTTTAGCTTTCGGATTTGATCACTCAAATCATTAACATCATCCTCCTTTATTTCATTGATAACAGGCTCATTTCTAATCGATCTTACTCGCTGTCCAAATCTGAGTGTGTGCAATGTTTCACCATTATTCCTACAAACAATGAGTAACATCTTTACCACTGGAAATGAAATATACAATGTTTTCATTTTAGGCACTCAAGAATATAAATTATTCATTGGTCTAGGTAAATACTTGTTATCAGGGGAGATGGAACAGATCACTGTTCAGAGTTTTGCATTTCCACCAAGGGATTCATGTAATAAGCGTGTTAAACAGGAGTTCCTGTTTGGAATTACTACTGCTTTTCCTGAGAAGGTTTTTTTAGTCAAAGCATCTACTAAGCACCTACACCACTGAAATAAAACTGTTACAAAGAATGAAACAAAGTAAAATAAGACCAAGATCTTACTTTCAACCTAGATAATTGAGATAAAGACTTCTTTACATTTTTGCTTTCCTTTAGACACTGTCTGCCTGCACCATCAACTTTGTTCCTGTCCTGTCCAGCGAGATCAAAAAGACTTATTCTGCTACTTTTTGAACTACTGAAACCATTTGTTGAGGTTCCCTGCAGTACCAATCAATATAAATCAGACATAGAAATTAACTAATATGGAAATTTAACAGTATAAACCTGTTTTCAATCTTGAATAGAAGAAATGGTAGTTTCCCACAGTTAATCATGTTAAATTGAATTATAATGGCAATGCCTTACACCAAGATTCAACCACAAAAGTGAAAATGATATGTGATCTAGAACTCTTAGAATTTAAGCTTGTTGCTCCAACTTTTCTGCTCGAGAGGCCCTGCAGCATATATAAAGATGAAAATCACCTTAGTTCATAAAGTATAAATAGCACTTGGACATTCAATTTTCAAAAATATTTGCTTTAAAGCTTCCCTTCTCTACCTTTATCAAAATTTGTGTCACATCATCATAGCTAGTGACATATTCCTCAGTCACATTCTCTATATACAGCAATGCAATAATATCGACCAAGGCAAAATAAGCATGCAGCAATGCAAACAGAAGTATATATGTAATGTTTGTATAAGAAATTGTACCACAGAGGATGGGATATGCTTACCTCAAGGTTCCTCTGGGCTGGATCAAGGAAATCCTCAATTTCTCCATTGTATATCTGTTTTAAACAACAAGCAAAAAACCACGGAAGGCATACAAATTAAGATATGGTTGATTTCTCAAATTGCATGTACAGTGTCAAAGGTTTGAAGGCATACAAATGCAGGGAGGGAATGCTGAAACAACATAATCTCAAAGGTGAAAATGGCAATGAAGAAAACACTAATTCCATGAATACACACTTAAATCAGTAATAGTCTCATAAAAATGAAATAAACTTTTTTTTTGCTAAATACCTCAGCTCCAAACAATCAAAATACCTCATATCTGAAACAGAAAAAATGCCTAAATCCAGCATGCTTTTCCATAAATCCTTTGATGGATTAGTGCTTTTGATCACTACAAGAATAATGCGATTTTCCGACCAGGACTTTCCGGCGGATTTCAGACATTACCGACGGATTTTATCCGCCGGAAAATTATCGGCGGATACCTGGGCCTTTCCGGCGGATTTTGTTCCTCCGGTAATTTTTCGGCAGATTTAAGGGAATTTCCGGCTGATTTATTTGGTCAAAATATATTTTTTTTTTAAAAAAAAGAAATCCGCCGGAAACGGGATTACCGGCGGATTTATTAAAAAATTAAAAAATTATTTAAATCCGCCGGAAATTCAACTCAATCCGCCGAAAAGTCCGTCCCCGCCCAAATCCGCCGGAAATGGTATTACCGGCGGATTTTTTAAAAAAACCGTATTTTTAAAATTTGATTAAATCCGCCGAAAAGTGTATCAGATCCGCCGAAGATTTACAGTTTTTGAAAATCTGCCGGAAACGTCATTACCGATGGATTTTTTGAAAAATACGGGAAATTTTAAATTTTGAAAATCCACTGGAAAGGTACTCAAATCCGTCGGAAATCCTGTTTTCCGCCGAAAAAAATTTAATCCACCCAAAAGTTGTTTTAGCGGCGAATTTGTCAGTGTATCCGTTGCACCCCTCTTCCTCTGTATATAACTTCTTCAAATTTCTTCTTCACATTTCTTCTTCACACCCAAATTCTCTTCTTGAAATTCCTCTGTTCCTTTGTACGGATTCTCTTCTTCCCCCTACTAAATATCTTCCTCTCTTTGGCAAATTTCTTCAATCTAAGGTATGTTTGTAGCATGAGTTAATAGTTTTAGTTTATGAATTATTTTATTATATGAGTTAGTTACTAATTGTGGTGTTGTTTGTTTAGGTATTGTTTGAGTTTGGTTTTCTTGGTGTTCCTCTTTGTTTGAGTAAATTAATTAATAAATAACTAAATTAATTATTTCCTTGGTGTTCCTTGGTGTTCCTAATTTTTATTTTTTTAATTAGTAAATTAATTAATAATTAAATTAGTTATTAACTTTTATTTTTTATCAATAATTAAAGTTTTAATAAAATAATATTAATTTTTTAAATAAAACGAAAATTAATTTCAGGCGGATTTTTATTTTTATTTTTTTTAAAAAAAAATCCGACAGATTTAACGGGTTTTCCGACGGATTTTATTTTTTAAAAAAAAATATTTCCCAGCGGATTTAATGGGATTTCCGGCGGATTTTTTTTAAAAAAAAAAGTTTTTCCGGCGGATTTAACGGGATTTCCGGCGGATTTTTCGGCGGGATTTCCGCCGGTAATGTTATGCAATATTTTTTGGAGTTTCCGGCTGATTTTTCGGCGCCACGAAATCCGCCGGAAATTACCGACGAATAATTGCCGGAAACCGTTTGCTGCAAGTTGGCTACCGACGCGAAAAATCCACCGGAAAGTCCAAATTTTCGGTGGACTTTTGACTTTTCCGGCGGATTTTGCTCGCCGAAAAAACCAAAATTTTTTGTAATGGATAGTGTCGATCTTGCGTGCCATGACCGACAACAAATAGAAAATGAAATTTCTTAAATGAATAATGTGTTATATAATATCTATATAATCAGCAGCTTTTGCAGATTTGAATAAGGAAGAATATGGTTAATAAATTGAATAGCAAAAGAAATAATCTGGAAAAAAAAAATGAAAAAACCCTAACATCCCAAAGAAGAAGAAGAAGAAAAACGAATCAGATGGGTTTAGTGTGACAGCCACAGAATCAATTAAAAGAAAATCCCAATAAACTATACCAAAAAGTAAGGACAGATTCATTAAGAAAAGGCTATCATCAACAGTATAAGAAAATGCATCCTAGTAACTAGGATTTCGGAGAAACGGACCAGATCTGTGAAAAATAAACCAAGAGCGAAATTAGGATTTTAAGAGAGAGAAAAGAGAGATGAAAGGGAGAGGATCGCCGCACCAGAAAGAAAAAATTACCAGAAATGGAGATGAAAGATTTGAACGGGCGCTGCACCAGAGACGTCGCACAGAGGAGGTCACAAACGGCGGACGGTGTCGCGTGGAGGAGGTTAAATTAATCTTTCTTCAGGGTGTCGCACAGAGGAGGCTCACGCACGGAGGAAAGACACGAGGAGATGGCGTCGAATAGAAGAACGGCGTGGAGGAGGCTTCGCGCGAGGAGGAGAACGGAGGACGGAGGAGGCAGCGGGAGTGAGTGGGTATATCTCCCAGTCTTTGATTTGTGAGGCTAGGGTTTCGTAACATTGTGAGTTGACAAAGAGAGCTGAGAACGAGAGTCGAGAGTTGAGAAAGAGAGCTGAGAACGAGAATGAGAGTTGAGAGTTGAGAGCTGAGAACGAGAGCGAGAGTTGAGATTTCAGAGACGAGAGACAAGAGCTGAGAATGTGAGAGAGTGAGTGATGGGAAAAGTAGGAAAAAATAAAACTGGACATTTAGCAGCGGGTGTTTTAATACCCGATGCAATATGTGGTTGACATTGAGACATATAACATCGGTTACAAAGACACCCGATGTTAAATGACCAAGCAAGCATTTTTAACATCGGTTGTTAAAACAATCGATGCTAAATGTCTAACAGAAAACTTAAGTTGTTGGTTTAATTGCAAAATTGCCACCGGTTCAACATTTAACATCGGTTGTACAAACAACTGATGTTAAATGGTGCTGTTTAATATCTTTTTTCCCGAACCAACCTGTAAATGAGATTCCAAGGGCGGGTTGTTCCATTGTTGTTCACTTCGTGGATTTCTTTATTTCTCCAACTCCACAGAGAATGACATGGTGTAGCCTAAATGGATTCCCACTCAAATTTAATCAAATTTCAATTATCATCATGGGTTAAATTTAATTCAATCTTGTGTTGAAGATTTCCACCCAAATAAGTATGTGACAGTGACCGATCAAGGGGAACCTGAGTATTTCCAAGAGGCCATAGAAAGTGAAGAAAGTCAAAAGTGGCTGGATGCAATGCATGATGAGATGAAGTCATTGCATGATAATCACACTTATGATTTGACGAAGTTTCCAAAAGGTAAAAGGGCTTTGAAAAACAGGTGGATTTATAGAGTGAAACATGAGAGTAACTCTAAGTCTCCAAGGTATAAAGCCAGATTATTGGTGAAGGGTTTCCGTCAAAGAAAGGGTGTTGATTTTAATGAAATTTTCTCGCATGTGGTAAAGATGTCATCGATTAGAACCGTGTTGAGTTTGGCGGCTACTCTAGATTTAGAGGTAGAGCAAATGGATGTATAACCAGCTTTCCTTCATGGTGATTTGGAGGAAGAGATCTACATGAAACAACCTGATGGTTTTCTTGTTGAAGGCAAGGAAGACTATGTGTGTAGACTAAGAAAGAGTCTATATGGTTTGAAGTAGGCTCCGTAGGCTCCAAGACAGTGGTACAAGAAGTTTGAGTCAGTTATGTGTGGCCAAGGATATAAAAAGACTACTTCTGATCATTGTGTCTTTGTTGGAAATTTTTCTAATGATGATTTCATTATCCTGTTGTTATATGTTGATGACATGCTTATTGTAGGGAAAAATATTTTCGAGATTGACAGGTTAGAGAAGCAGTTGGGCGAGTCTTTTGCCATGAAAGACATGGGAGCAGCTAAACAGATTCTTGGTATCAGAATCATGCGTAAAAGAAAGGAGAAGAAACTTTGGCTATCGCAAGAGCACTATATTGAAAGAGTGTTGCAGAGATTTCAGATGGAAAACTCTAAGGCGGCAATCACTCCTCTTGCTACTCATTTTAAGTTGAGTTCCAAAAAAAGTCCTTCAAATGAAGATGATAAAATTGATATGGAATGAGTTCCTTACGCGTCTGCTGTGGGTAGTTTGATGTATGCAATGGTGTGTACAAGACCAGATATTGCGCATGCTGTTGGTACAGTCAGTAGATTTTTGTCAAATCCAGGTAGAGAGCATTGGAATGCTGTGAAATGGATTTTAAGGTATCTTCGTGGTACTACTTGTATGAGACTTTGTTTTGTTGGTGACAAACCCACTTTAGTGGGATACTCCGACTCAAACATGGCTGAAGATATTGATTCCAGGAAGTCCACTTTGGGGTATATGATTAAGTTTGCAGGGGGAGCTGTGGCTTGACAGTCTAGGTTGCAAAAGTGTGTAGCATTGTCTACTACAGAGGCAGAGTTCATTGCCATTATCGAAGCAAGCAAAGAGTTGATATGGTTGAAGAAATTCTTGCAGGAGCTTGGTTATGTTTAGGACAAATATTTCTTATTTGTTGATAGTCAAAGTGCTATTCATCTTACTAAGAATCCGACTTTTCATAATAGGTCCAAACACATTGATGTGAGGTATCATTGGATACGTGATGTTTTGGATGCTAAGTTGTTGGAGTTAGCTAAAGTTCATTCAGATGATAATGGTTCAGATATGATGACTAAAGCTTTGCCAAGAGGGAAGTTTCAAATTTGTTGTGATATCGCCGGTTTGGCGATCGCCTCCACATAGTTGTGAGGGGGAGATATGTTGGGTATTAAGGCCCAAATATTTTAGCCTATTATGTTTCTCACTTATTATAAGTGGAGAGGGTTAAATTAGGGTTGAAGAAGAGAGATTTTCCGAATAGAGAGAGCCACCAAAAGAGAGAAAAGAAGAGAGAGAGCAATTCTCGTTTTTCTCAAACCTGTCACCGTAAAACTGCGATTGCGGATTCGTTAACCGTTGGATCGTCTTCGTTTTTGGACAGCAGGTTCGCGAGACATAGTTCTACACTTTCACCGTTCGGATCGTCGAAACGAGTTCCGAGGAGAGAGAAACCGTCTTCGCACTGAAGCTGTAATTTTGAGTATTTTCATCTTCTTGTTTTCAATTTGTAAGCTTTTGTGCTTTATTGTATTGACTAGTTGTTGGCACTATTTGTGCACTTTGTTGAGAGTCTCTTGTACCCTTATTTGATTATAGTGGAGCTATTTTTTTGGTCTGGACGACCCGTGGTTTTTACCCTTTTCTTTGAGGGGTTTTCCACGTTAAAAATATCGGTGTTCAATTGTGCGTTTTTATTTCGTTTTATTTGTCGCCATATATTTGTTGTTGCTCCTCATAGGTTCTCGCAAGTTTGGGGAATTTATTTCCGTTGCATATTGCTCTATTATTACGTTTATGTGTTGATTCCCCATCACATGTAATCCTATATATAATATAAATTAATTTCTGCACTTGAAGTTTTATTTATAGGTAAAATAACTGTAAAAAAGATTTAAATGAATGAAATAAAAAGCTGAGCTAGTATTCCCTATACACACACTACGCACTTAGTAAGTAAAACATACAAAAAAATAAATTAAACGTTCATGCAACAAACACAATATTTGCGACAGAGATTTTCATCGCAAATGCTTTGCGACGAGCTGTTTTGCCACGATTCGTTGTCCGTCGCAAACTCAAATTTGCCACGGAAAAAAGGTCCATTTGCGACGAAAATTTCCGTCGCAAATGAGCGATTTTGTTGTAGTGAAACAACACTTAGACATTTTAACACATAAGGAAAGCCACATTTGTAACAACCAACAATCCAATCAATTGAAGTACAAGGCAAAACAATCTCAACGACACATACCTCAAAATCAAGACATGACTACACAATGATAGTCAAAAGTCGGATGGCTAACACCTCATCCTCGCAAGACTCAAGCTATAAACTTCTACGTCAATACATGCATATAGGTACAAATCTACTATTCCGAGTGAGGAGATAGGGTTGCCCTCACTATCCATGATGACAAACCAACAACATTGAAACATAACTCCACAACCTAAACAACAAACAACAATATTAAAGCACGATTCTTACAGCCTAAGCGTCAAACGGCAAACAACAACATCAAAACATGTCGTAGTACCACTAGTTACACTAACATGGAAAATATATTAGATTTACTTAAGATTTATTTTAAGAGTTTAAATGTCTCACGCATTGTCGGTGTAAAACTTTTTTATACCTGTCTACCAATCACAAATCACAATATAAATGACTTATAATATAGTTTGGAAAAAACTCAACCATTTTTAATGACGTGACAAATTATAATTTGTTAACTATGTAAACAATATTTTAACATATTAATTAAATCCTTTCCATAAAGATAAGTTTATATAAATTAAATATTTTTTATAGAGACAAAATGGTCCCGTAGCTCAGATTAGACGTATAACAGATTAGACGTATAATAGCATATATAATAACAAATTAATATTATAACCAATATGGTCCCGTAGCTCAGTTGGTTAGAGCGTTGGTCTTATGAGCCGAAGGTCGCGGGTTCGGTCCCCGCCGGGACCATTTTGCAAAATTTTATTTCATATTTTTTTAATTTTTTTGACAATTTTATTTTATTTTTTCATTTGAAGTCGCCGTTTTGGTTTCAACGAGTAAGCTTGGAGTCCATGAAAGTAAAATGGTACACAGCGCTTACGATTGTCTGGAACTGGTTCGCGATATCCCTTGGAAGATCGACGCGATCGAATCCTACGGTTCGAAGCTCCTAATCGGTTGCTCCGATGGCTCGCTTCGAATTTACGCGCCGGAAACTGAACCCTCCGATCGGTCGAAACCTTATGTGCTCGAGAAAAACCTTGTCGGATTTGCGAAGAGGCCAGTTGTCTCAATGGAAGTGGTTGAATCCAGGGAACTCCTTCTATCGCTTTCCGAATCCATCGCCTTCCACAGACTCCCTACTTTGGAAACCATAGCAGTTATCACGAAAGCTAAAGGTGCAAACGTCTTTTGCTGGGACGATCGAAGAGGCTTCCTTTGCTTCGCGAGACAAAAGCGCGTCTGCATTTTCAGACACGACGGTAATAATTCCTTTTCTCACTTAATTCCACTGTAGATTAATGTTTTGCAATTTGATTGAAATTGAAGTTGAATTTAAATTTGGAATTTAAATTGAAGTTGAATTTTAATTTGGAATTGAAATTGTGAATGTAGGTGGTAGAGGATTTGTGGAGGTGAAAGAGTTTGGTGTACCGGACGTGGTGAAGTCCATGTGTTGGTGTGGGGAGAATATATGTTTGGGGATTAGGAGAGAATATGTGATTTTGAATACTACAAATGGTGCTTTGTCTGAGGTATTTACTTCTGGGAGACTAGCACCGCCTTTAGTAGTTTCTCTTCCCTCTGGAGAGCTTCTTCTTGGGAAGGTATTATGTTACTCTTCTTTGAATGCGTGTGTGTGTGTGTTGATTTGACTTCATTGCTTGTTTTGTTAGGTTAGAGGAGGTAATTTGTTTGGTTGATACTGATACATTTTTTTAGGAGAACATTTGGGTCTTTGTGGACCAAAATGGGAAACTTCTTCATGAAGGTAGGATTTGTTGGTCAGAGGCCCCTGTGGAAGTTGTGATTCAGAAGCCGTATGCTATAGCATTGCTGCCCAGATTCGTTGAGGTAACTAACTGTTAAAAAGATATTTCTGGCTTTTTCTTTATGTGAAAGAGGTTTGGATCTATGTGCTTTATAGGGCTTTCGTTTTGCAGATTCGATCTCTCCGCAATCCTTATCCACTAATACAAACTATTGTTCTTCGTAACGTTCGCCATCTATGCCAAAACAATAATTCTGTGATACTTGCTTTGGATAATTCTATTCATGGCCTCTTCCCTGTTCCTCTTGGAGCCCAGGTACTGAAAATATCATTAAATGAAAATGGAAGAGCAATGAATGATGTCATTTCATTTTAATGTACCTAGTTATCAAATTCTGCACTTGTGCATCATATTTCATATTAGAAGTTAAGGATTTTGATATTTCATTGCAGATTGTCCAATTAACGGCTTCTGGAAACTTTGAAGAGGCCTTGTCATTGTGCAAGCTTCTTCCACCTGAAGAATCAAGTCTCCGTGCTGCAAAGGAGGGATCAATTCACATAAGGTTGTTTGAATGAAATCTACATTGAATTTATTACTGTCTTATTTAATAGCAATTGTTAAATTAAATTTTCGTGAGTCGTAAATTGGTATGCTTTTATTCGCTCATTATAGTTGCATCATTAAATTATTTAGGATCAAAGTCTTTACACTCTATGATTGATTATTGAATAGTTAGTAGTAATAGTTATAGAAACTAAATTTTTCATAAACAGTTACATTTTAAATGCTGTATTGAAAAGTTATAATATCACCATGTGTCAAGAAATTAGAGTCTATGTTTCGGCTTTATATATTTGAAATATAATTAAGATATTGAAATACGAGACTTAGTGTGTGAGCTCATATCATTTAATAATGTGTTCAAGCCCCAGAATATCGGTCTACATATGGTTAATGGGCCACTAATATGGGTTAAATGATGCCTATAGTGGTGATAATCCTAATGTTAACTTTGTTTAGTGGAAGATTTTACCTTTCATGCATTTGTATTTGGTAGTTTTTATAAATTACATAAAGCTCAAAATATTAATCATTGCTTGCTTTGCATTTTTCTGAAAGTACTGTTGAATATGTTTGTATCATGTTACAGATATGCCCACTATCTTTTTGACAATGGGAGCTATGAGGAGGCTATGGAACATTTTCTGGCATCTCAAGTAGATATAACTTATGTACTTTCTCTTTATCCATCTGTTATCCTTCCAAAGACGAATATTGTTCATGAGCCAGAGAAGTTGGATATTTATGGGGATGCTTCCCAATCCAATCTCTTCAGAGGTTCTTCAGGTGTGTCAGATGATATGGAACCCTCATCAACATTTCATATGTCAGAGTCAGATGAGAATGCAGCACTTGAATCCAAAAAGATGAACCATAATGTGCTTATGGCTCTTATAAAATATTTACAAAAGAAGAGAAGTAGTGTTATTGAGAAGGCCACTGCAGAGGGAACTGAAGAAGTTGTTTTAGATGCAGTTGGGAATAACTTTGCATCCTACAATAGGATTAAGAAAACAAACAAGGTGAAACAAACTAGTTTTTCTTTTTTCTTTTGTTGGTTTCTGCTTATTTAATATATCCCCAATGTGTTATGACAATGATTATGGGTTAAATATGGTAAAACTTACAAACCACGCCTTTCAGTTGGAGGCTAACTAGGCGATTGTTATGATTATATAAAGGTTTATTGACACACACACACGCACCTCAATCTTTTTTAAAATGTCTTACTAGTTTAATCGTACAGCTGTTACTGAAGTTATCATTTTGAAATCATCGGTGTAGGAGCGTGGTAATATATCTGTTGGTTCAGAAGCTAGGGAGATGGCTTCAATGTTAGATACTGCTCTACTCCAAGCGTTGCTTCTTACTGGGCAATCGTCAGCGACTTTA
Source organism: Astragalus membranaceus (assembly GCA_039519185.1). Lineage (NCBI taxonomy): Eukaryota > Viridiplantae > Streptophyta > Magnoliopsida > Fabales > Fabaceae > Astragalus > Astragalus membranaceus. The sequence goes on from CM076849.1 coordinate 19,159,983, forward strand.
GAATTACTGAGAGGTGTTAACTACTGTGATTTGAAAATATCTGAAGAAATACTTCGAAAAGGAAACCATAATGTTGGTTTATTAGAACTTTACAAATGCAACTCGTTGCACCGGCAAGCTCTTGAACTTCTTCAGAAGTTGGTGGAAGAGTCGAGATCCAGCCGGTCTGAAATGACACAAAGGTTCAAGCCTGAGGACATTGTTGAGTATCTCAAGGTAACTGTTTTAAAAACAATTCATATTTTGTTGGGTTAAATATTAAATATTAAATACTGACATTGCTAAATTGACATTGCCTTTAAGTCTTGAGTAACTGATTTAGGATGGTGCTTAGGAGTTAGGAAGCAGTAGTATCTGAATATATGACATTCTATAATCTGGAAGAGATAGTAACTCTGCACTTCACAATTTTTTTTACATATTTGTTAGACCCAATTTTATTGACATTAGGTTCTTGTGTTAATGGAGATTACGTGAAGGTATCAATCTTTTGCTTAATTTAATAGTCTACATCAGATAAAATTTTGTCGTTTAACAAATGAATTTTTATTTTGTATCACTGATATGCTAACAACAATTGTTTTAGGTTTTTCCTGTTTTAGCTTATTAGTTCTTTGCCTTTGCATCTTCCTATACTGGAAAGTGTTGTTTGTGTATTCGTATTCACTTACAAATTAATTAGAAAAAGTATTCAATTTCCATGATACATGGGTTTAAATTTCCAGAAGACTCATCATATCCTCCATATCAATGAAGTTTTTGATTCTCAGTTTTTTATTTGGTGGGTTTCTTATGCAGCCGCTATGTGGGACAGACCCCATACTTGTTCTAGAGTTCTCAATGCTTGTTCTTGAAAGCTGTCCATCCCAAACTATTGAGCTCTTTCTGTCCGGAAATATTCCAGCAGATATGGTCAACTCATATTTGAAGCAGCATTCTCCAAACATGCAAGCTAGGTACTTGGAGCTCATGCTTGCAATGAATGAGAATGCCATCTCTGGCAATTTGCAAAATGAAATGGTGAGGGGACATCTTGCATCTTATTCAAAGCCTCTAAGAAATGAATCAGTTCTACGTTTTCTTTTGGTTGAGGAGGGGGATGGGCGGATTTCATGAAAATAGCATTTACCTTTTCAAAGTAAAGCGTACTGGTGATGATTGTGCAAGCCCAGTTGCTTTATCATCAGCATGTTTTATATATGATTGATAGTAAGAGAATTTCCGTATTTGCTAACTGTATTCTGTAATGTAGGTAAACATCTATCTATCTGAAGTACTTGATTGGCATGCCGATTTAAGTGCTCAACAAAATTGGGACGAGAAAGCTTATTCCCCAACTAGGAAAAAGTTATTGTCTGCTTTAGAAGGTATATCAGGATACAATCCAGAGACTCTGCTGAAACGTCTTCCACCAGATGCTTTATATGAAGAGCGTGCAATATTGTTGGGAAAAATGAACCAACATGAGCTGGCGTTATCTTTGTATGTTCATAAGGTATATCGAGTATATACATATCATGCAATCTGTTTAATCTGTTGGGTAGTTTCACTGACAGTCATTTTCGGATATCCCAAATACTTCATTCTTTCATGTACAAGTTTGTCACTGTCATATAAATTACTTTTTTAACTGATGAACACTATGGGAATAAATTAGTGTACTTTTCATTTGTAGCTTCATGTTCCAGAATCGGCGTTGTCTTATTGTGATCGGGTGTACGAGTCTACACATCAGCCATCTGTAAAATATTCCAGCAACATATACTTATTGCTTCTGCAAATCTATTTGAATCCTCAAAGGACCACATCAAGCTTTGAAAAGAGAATTACAAATCTTTTATCTCCGCAGAATACACCTATTTCTAAAGTTGGTGTAACAACATCTGTAAAAAGTAGAGGAGGCCGAGGATCAAAGAAAATTGCTGAGATAGAGGGTGCAGAGGACACAAAAGTTAGTTTGAGCAGCACTGACAGTAGCAAAAGTGATGGCGATGTGGATGAACTTAGTGAGGATGGTTCTACTATCATGCTTGATGAGGTCCTTGATTTGTTGAGCCGCAGGTGGGATAGAATAAATGGAGCTCAGGCCCTTAAACTTTTACCAAGAGCGACCAAGTTACAGGTAATCATTGTTTGTTGTTGCACCATAACTAAAGACCACAGTTAACTGTTTTTAGTTTTTCTGCTCTAACTTTTGCTCTTAGGAATTTTATTCCGTTGGGAAAGTTGATATTTTATCAAACGTTTTTTAGTTTCTTCAATCTGGTAAGAATTGTACCTGTAATCTGCAGGATTTGCTTTCATTTCTTGGACCCCTTTTGAGGAAATCTAGTGAAATGTACCGTAACTGTTCAGTGATCAAGAGCTTGAGACAGAGCGAGAACCTTCAGGTAAGCATACCCCTGAATGAATATTTTACCTGTTTGATATTTTAGGTGGAATTTGTACAATTGGCTGCTATAGCGGAGCCGGAGACCAGTTAGTCTCTTGCTCATGAATGGATACATCATACGATATTATTAGCTCTTATTTTGTAGTGCCTGTGCTGTAATCTGGCAGGGCGAATGAGCGTGAGCCACACGCTCATGTGTATTCTGAATTTCAGATCTTCTGTTTAGTTAGTATCTAGCAACTAGCATGATTCAATTTGTTTTTGCACAGGTGAAAGATGAGCTCTATAATCAAAGGAAAGCAGTTGTGAAGATAGCCAGCGATAGCATGTGTTCTCTGTGCCATAAGAAAATAGGGACTAGTGTTTTTGCTGTCTACCCCAACGGGAGCACTCTTGTGCACTTCGTCTGTTTTAAAGATTCTCAAAATATGAAAGCAGTGGCAAAAGGGTCTCAATTAAGGAAGCGATTATCAAACTGAACGGTTGTACCAATCGGTGGTACAACTGCCTTCTTTGAGCGTTTTTTATCATGGTACTTGTTGGTTGGTGGATTATGATGACAATTGCACACTGTAATTTGTCTTCCAAAGCCCGTTTCTTTCCAGTTTGTTTGTGTAAATGTGAGAAGTGAGATTTGTTATGTAAAGAGTGTGATGTGTATCTCCAAATGTTTTAAAAACCGAATCAGCGGAACGGTTCAACCAATTAAACCATGACTCAAACACTGTCTTCGGTTCACTTAGTTGAACGGATCGACCGTGGTTTCATCCAGGTTTTGGGTGGTTTAAAGCTGTTGAACCATGACCCGAGAGTATCACCGGCTCGATGTCCGGTATGGTTTTTAAAACATGAGTTTCTCCTTTGTTTTTTCGTGATTGTAAATATTGGGTTACTGGGGTTAGACTTTTATTTTTGGCATTGAAAGGGAGCTGATTTTCCCCCTTTTCCTACTGTGTTGTATTATTATTATTTTTTCTACAGGAAGTGCTGTATTATTATTCTGCTCAATGATATCAAAGTTAAAGTTGGACATTTATTATCAAACTAAATATCAATGATAAATTGTAACTTATTATTACTCTTCTTCTTTTAAACCATGTTATCTACTTGCTGACCCTTTGTTGTTTTTTCTGAAAAAAAGCAGTTAACAAACAAAGGTGAACTATACAAGCAAAAAAATGTCTAACACCTACAAATACAATGGATTTAACATTATTAGGGGATCCCCCCAGTATAGTCTTCATTTATTAAATTTTCTTTTTCTTTTGGTTGAGACTATATGATAACAGTGGTGCAATGTTTTTTAATTTTGACAACAATGACTTTGTTTTACGCAATGTTTTGAAAACCGAATCGGACATTGAACCGGTGAGATCTCCGAGTCATGGTTTAACCGCTTAAAATGTTCTAACCCGGATAAAACCGCTTTGAACCGCTGAAATAACCGAACTGTATAATGTGTCGGGTTATGGTTTAACCGTGATGTTTGTATATCGATGTTGAACACCTCTTAGTCACTAAAATCAGATTTAAGGGTAAAAAAAAGAAGAGTACTTTGCATAAATTTCATTGGATCAAAATGAAAATAGAGTGAGAGCGACAATAGATGCTTTCATAAAAAAAATTGCATTGCAAGAGTAATTGTCTTTTAACTTTCAAGTATGTTTTTCACCGAAGAAATGGAAATAAAGCCGTAAGTCCATTTCTATATATATGTTATATAAACTTAGATCACCCATGTTAACAAATCGGTCCCATGGTCTAGTGGTCAGGACATTGGACTCTGAATCCAGTAACCCGAGTTCAAATCTCGGTGGGACCTTATTTTTTTACCTTTTTGCCTGTGTTAATGTGTACTATTTCGCAATCTGCTATCTTAGTTGCTGATTTAAAAAAATAAATAAAAGTTTCTGTGTTTTGAACGCAATGAATCTTTTGGAGTTTTGAACGGAATCATCTATTTTTTTACCATATATGTTTTAGTATTTGGAAAGTGTAAAGGTGCTAAAGAAAATGATAATAATTTAACCATGTCAAGTTCATAGACTCGAATAGTTTGAACAGGTATGTTGGCTTCTCTTCTTGTGCATTGGCCTCTTTAATACTCTTTATAGTCTCGAATATATTGGAAAAAATGTTTCATACTCTTTCTGTAACAATTTGTTTGATTCTATTCAATACAAAAATGAATTATGAAGACCTAAAACCTCTCCAACTTCTAGAGAGGAAGAGATAGAGTGATATGATAAATGTGATAGGTGAGTAATGTGATAAAAAGTCATGTGATACGAAACGAAAAGCAAGCCGTGGGTTTATTTGAGCACTGTGATAAAAAGTCATGTGATAGGTGACTAATGTGATACGCAAAAACAGTGAAAAAGCAAGCTGTGGGTTTATTTTTATTGTGTGGAAGTGATATTCGCACGGTTCGTATCGTACTATATATCATTGCTCCGACAATATATAACCGAACTCTCCTCACAAAGATGAAACACTTTCCACACCCTTTCCTAAAGAATATGGAAATGTATTCTGAAGAATAATGATTGCAAGTAGTTCACATCCAAGAGTTGCCCCTGAAATGTAGAAGACTCTGTAAACTTCAGAACTGTCCCATGGTAAAGATCAACCATGCATATGGCCAGTTGTATCAACTAGAACCACTTCTAACTCGCTTTGTAAAGCTTTTTGAATTGCTTCTTTTACCAAACAATAGAATCTCTTGCATAAAGCTTCTCTAATATAGGGGCCGAAACCTAGTTGCATCACAAACAGTCATCATGACTTTAATGTGGTATTTTTGTATCCAACCAACAACCTTAGCTAGATTAGTTGATTTTCCAACTCCACTAACTCCAACAAATACAACAACATATGGATTCCTTTACTCATTGGAACATTGCGTAAAACTTTTAGAATCTAATAGTACCATGGGTCGGTGACCGAGTCGGTTTTTAGAACACTGGTTATGACCCCATATGAGAAAGTGGGGCTCAAATTTATTTCTTAACTAACATTTAGTTTGGTACTAATTATGTGCAGGCAGGGGGAGTTGAAAATCTAATGAATAGTTGAACATCATTTCGAGAAGTTATTTAACAGTTAGGAGTGTTGACTATCTCAAACTTGGTTTTACCTTGTTAACTCTTTCGGGAGTTTGTAATTAGTTTCTACTCGCTTGCCATTCACCACGACGCCTCTTTTCATGTAATGAGAGATACAAAGCATAAATAAGCATCCTTGCAATTTCTATTTTGACAAAATTGAGTATTTAATCTCTAAACAATTCATATGAGGACTGATCGAAGTTCTTCAAGACTTTATAGCCAACAAAAAGAGTCATTGTTGAATGAAATAAATCAAGTGTCTTGAGGTCACGGAATCTACTATAAACTTTCACAACACACCTGTCATCTATCGAAAATTCACAACAGCCGTTAAGGAATTAGACCTAACTCCTCCTCAAAACTATGGTCGTAAGGGGAGGTTTGCCTAACCCTTATAAGCTCCTATACCAGGTTCATGACGCCCAATGTAAGACTCCGAATTAGGTTCATGAAACCCTCCTTGCATGGAAATCCGTAACAACAGCCTTCTACTTCCTTGTAGATGAATGAAGGGGCATAGAATTTTCACCTTCGTTGGTGCTTTCATTGTTTTTTCCAAATATCTTTGATGCATTAAATATCTGATTCAAACAATATATATATATATATATATATATATATATATATATAATTTACCACTTGTGGACATTATAAGCAGAGACTTCATAAATGCATAAATGATAAATCCACAGTAGAAATACAGTATTACCTTACGAATTGTGTTTCTCAAACATGTCTTGTGTTCATCAACAGATGCATGAATAAATTCATGAAAGTGATTTCTTAATTTAGACACGAAACTCCCATTCTGTGACTTCTTTCTTTGACAGAATGTGACCTTTGGTGCTGAGTTGACTATTAGTTTCTCATCAGTCTTCTCACTGTTGTTACTCATTATTGTCAAACACCTGGCACAAAGTTAATCAAAACGCCATCAACATACTACGCATAAAAGGGAGGGAATTTTCCACAAAGATTTTTGGATTATCTTGTTTGAAACTAATATTAAATCCATCTTATTTCCATTAAGAACTTTAGAATGCTAATCTTAATCTTAGAAGCCACACCTGTGAATTGCATGCTAATTCGAAGCTTAGTTAACAACATTAACCATTAAGAACTTTCATGAAAACTGTGCTCTTTAAAAGAATTGGATGCAAGTAAGCTAATAAACACAAATCTGACAAAAACCCTAATTAGCTGATAACGAATGCTAACAGTACGTACCTTTGAACTTTGCGGCCGAATCAGAGGATCGCATACGAATCGGAAGAAGCAGAAATATTAAATTCGGGAGGAAAAACGTTGGAAAAAGCAACAAACGCTGAGTATATTTTATTTGATGTAAAACTAAATTAGTTTTCTACTTGTATACTTTTTTAATAATGAATTTATTTTTATCACTTATTTTAATTTTTAAATTTCAATAAATTTAATTTTTATATTACGCAAAAAGATAAAATTACCCTTATCATAAAATCATACGTTATTTTTTAAATTAAGTACTAATATTTTTAATTTTTAATTTAACATCAAAAAATTTAATATATATTTATTTTTTAATATATTTCATATTTTTATATTTAAAAATTATTTTAAAAGGGTAAATGAGTAAATTATGTTCTTATTCTATCCTATTGATTTCTAATCCGACTCAAAGTCATGATAAAATTTTAACTACAAAGACAGATATAATAAGTCACAAGATTAAGTTATCATATCATATTGACTCATCAAACAATGGATGACACGGGATATGATAAACTATCATATACTATCTTCTTATCCTGACCACTAAACGAGCCTTTAAAGGGGTTACGAGCGAAATTTGCGAAAACTTTCAAAAAAAACATGTGTTTGGCTCCCGAGAAAAAAGTAGGACTAAATTGATCTCAAGATAACATTAAATTTTTTACAAGAATATTAAATATATTTTTAACTTTTAATAATATATGGGTTAGCATTTTTAGTACTTAAAATAAATAAAAAATTAATTGTTGGTCCTAACTTAAAACTTATATCTTTGGTGTTTGTAAAAAAACATTCTATCTTTGGTGGCAATTTTAATCTCTAACTAAAGTTAAATTGGTGTTTTCATTATTAATTCTTAATAAATTTTTCTTTATCTTTACTTATGTCTATTTACACTTTTAATCTCTAACATGAAGTTAATGTTTAGTTGGCTAATGAATTTGGCTAATGGACTGTCATGTTGGCTAAGGAACCAACAATCTTGATAATAAACTTTTTTCTTGCACCCCAGACCTAAGGTTGGGGGGTGGTCGTAGGGAGCTTCTCCGGGATGACAAGAATCTGTCATGATTTGCACACAGCAGTTTTGGTTAGATTCTCGACGATTTCTAACAACTGCAATTTTGAACAAAAAAACATTAATTTGCTCCCAGAGATTAAGTTCATGTAAATATTGTTCTTACCACTTCAATGACTTCATAATTAAGTTGCAGATTACTCATCCCCTACCTCCACACGTGAATTTTATCAGGAATATATCAAACACTCATTTTTATGGGTTCATCAAGAACCTATCTTAGCATCAGTCCATGCTAAAAGCCACCCATTAATGTTTAGCAGCAGTTAAGTTTTGTCAGACACCATATCACATGACAGGAACCTATTGCCAGTTATGAAATCAACACAGCAATTTTATGTAGCTTAGAGTATATGTGAACCAGTGCTAGAATACAAATACGAATGCTGATAAAACAACAATGACCGGTGCTGTTTTACTGTTCTCTTATAATGCACATACATCTTTGAACACTACAATGAAGAACTCAAAAGTTACCAAATCATTTTCAATACAACAGTGTCTTGAAGACACAGGCAATGGGCAAACATTGCCTTATTCTTTGGCATGAATCATTAAAAAGGAAAGACCAAGAGTCATAGCAACGCAGGCCGGTAGGGATACAGTATTCCGTCTTTCCACTAATGACAGTGTGTTATAAACTACCTTCATATCCAATTCAACTTATTTAATGTGCTTTTGTGGTATACACTCACACCTTTGTTTCCATCATGAACTGCAGTTGTACTTCGAAGTCTCTGATGAGTGTGAAATGTATTAAGATTAAATGCAAACTGCAATAAAAAAAATGAGATTAACTACTCCACTTGTCCACTTGATGCTACCTCCTCATCCTCAGCATCCAATTCTTGTTCCACCCCTTTTACCTGTAAACGCAGATTTAGAGAATGTATCTCAATATTGTATAATTGAATAATTCATATAAATAAGAATTCAACTTATTAATGCTGCTTTATATAAACATTCAATAATCAATACAGCCTTATATATAATAGAAAATACAAGCTAAAAGATGCAATCCCTAATGACAAATAGGCATGTTTAATCCAAAGTCCGCAACTTACATGCAATCAATCATGTAAGACAAATGCCAATTATAACTCAATGAAGTACTCGAGAATAAGCATGGAAAAACCACTTTAACAGGGAAGGAAGATAATGATAGGATTCTAATACCATGGATATAAACGGAAACAACAAATGCATTGATTTGATCACAAAATAACATAGCCAAACTTGTTACCTCGGGTACATAATGCATCAGCATATTCTCAATGCCTGATTTCAGAGTCACCGATGAACTTGGGCAGCCACTACATGCACCTTGCATTTGAAGTTTCACTATTCCAGTATCCCTAGAGAAAACCACAAAACAAAAAACCAATAAGTAAAAGTCATTCTATAATGTATGTACAGTCATTTAATTGTTCTTTATTCCAATATTAGTATAAAATTGTAGCATAATTGATTTTCTGATATATGTATCCCTTTTTACTATTCATTCTTTAACACAGCCTGAAAGAAAAGAAATGAAGTTCAACCCAGATAGCAATGAAGACCATATAAAGAATCAAAATTGGAGAAAAAAGAATCTTAACAAATAAGGCAACCAGTGACTTGTAGAGGTTCAGTGGAACTTCTGTTTTTAAAGAGCACGGGTTCTTCCTAATGGTTTCATGAATGTGCTTTCAAACCAAAATAACAAAAAAAAAAAGAGGAAATAACTTACGGGTCAAAACCTCGATATACAATGTCTCCACCATCATCTTGTACCGCCGGTCGAATTCGAGTCTCTAACAATTCCTTGATCATCGCAACTATTTCAGAATCATCCTGTATGCAAACAGGTAAACATGCCAATTAGTTTTGCCCTCTCAAATGTGGCATATGCAAGACAAATCTCACACTCTAGGGCACACTACAAGTCTAAATAATGTTTACGAGAAACCTATGAGAAAGGATATGGCATCTGGGAGACACAAGAGAGTGCCAAACCCTGCTTAAATTGAAGTCTGATCTTCTATCAACACGTTAGTATGAATTCATTGCTTAAAAGTGTAGTATACAAGGACCCCAATCGAGAGAGGAACATAACATGAGATAGAACAAAAATGGCAGGAGCATAGATAAGCATGGAACACGGGTTTCTTAATTGCAGCAGTTGGAACAAGAGAAATGAGGGCAGAGGTAAATGACGGGAGTGCCATTTGTAGTTCTATATATCATGAACTCAGTGAAATGCTTAATGGTTAATGTTGTTAACTAAGCTTCTAATTAGAGCATGCAATGCGCAGCAGAAAGGCAGAACCAGTTAATAAAAATCATAATTTATCAGATTTAAACAAAAGGAGAATTATTTGAAATGGGGGTATATGTAGGCAATTACAATTGCATAAAAATAGAGGAAAGTAAATAGCGGAAACATACTTCGTGAATAGCCGTGTCCCTGGAGGCGGCAGCTTGAGAGTCTAGAAAGAGCGGCTGACCGGAAGAGTAGAAGTCCATAATGGCGGCAAAGATTTCAGGCTTGAGGAATTCCCACGAAGCATCTTCCGATTTACTAACAGTGACGAAATCCGATCCGAAGAAAACACGAGTAATTCCTGGAAGGGCAATAAATAAATAAAATAAGTCTGAATATAAGAAAAAAAGTGAAAGGAATGAGGAATGATAAGGGAAAAGAGGAGAAAGGGTACCATCAATAGCGAAGAGTGATTTGGCAAGGGGAGAATTCATGGCGGAACGTGGGTTGGGGAAGTCGGCGCTTCCAACTTCCATGACAGGCTTCCCAGGATGAAACATCAGAGACTCTGGATTCGGAGTCACTTGGGTTTGGATGAACATACTCCTCCTTTGCCCTGTCAATGTTCCTGTTCATGCCCAATTCAATTCATAACTCGAATAACAAGAAGAACAAGAGAAAAGGAACAGAAACAAACCTGTGGAGAACAGCGGAGATGGAAATGAAGAGGCGGAGGAAGAGAAAGCATTGTGGTTGTGGTTGTGGTTGTGAGGGAGAAACGACGGCGTTGTGCCTAAGCAGCGGCGAGGTGTAAACGCAACACAATTTGTATTTATATTACTCTCTGTCGTATTCACAGACTTAATGAGTCGTAGTCGTCTACCCAATCGCCCAACACTACCTCTCATCATGTTTCCCGATTTGATCACTCTGTTTCTCTGTTTCCCTATCACTTTTGCCTCCTCCTGTTGTTATGCCGTGGCCCAATCCCCAAAGCTTCCTTTACCTATCACTGCTTCCTTCAGCTCTTGTTAGATAGCAATACTGAAAAACAGATTCAAGTTAAGAAAGGGAGAACACTATAGTGAAATGAGTAGAAGTTATAAAAGATAACACACATTCAATTTATTCACGGCATTGTAGTTAATCCCGGAAAGTCTAAGATAACGGAACCACTACATTAAGCCTATGTAATATTAGCATACAACATTCTTAACACACATATTCGCAGCATTGTAGTTAATCCCGGAAAGTCTAAGATAACGGAACCATTACATTATGCCTATGTAATATTAGCATAAAACATTCTTAAGTAATTCTTAAGTCATAAAAGATAACACACATATTCACAACATTGTAGTTAATCCCAGATAGTCTAGGACAACGGAACCACTACATTAAGCCTATGCAATACTAGCATATAACATTCTTATCAAATAACACTAAGGATATGTTTGAAAGGGGCATTTTGGAGGACTAAATTTATATCTTGATGTATTTGAGATTTACATAATAAATAATCGTGTAACGGGGCGGAGCAAGGGCAGGTTTTGCAATCTCCATCCCTGTACCCAACTCCCTGAAAAATCCATGAACCTGCCCCTGATTCACGACGGGGTGAAAAATTGATACTTGTCCATGCCCCCAATGGGGGGTCAGGTTTACCCGGCCCCGCCCGGCCAAAAAACTGTAAAAGAAGTTGCAAAAATTTGCAGATAGTAAAATCAAAAAGTTGTTTCACAACATGACATCAAGTATTTCATTCTAGTTTATAACCTTGTGCACAAGGACAAGCATACAACACCTTATCAAGTTTATCAAGAGAAAAGGAATAAAAATACCTGCACGACCTATCAAGATAGACAAAAATAACAATATAACAAATAAAAGCATTGAACTTTAACCAAAAAGTAATCATAAAAATAGTTGAATTCTAAGGGTAGCTTGGCTTTACTTGCAATCTTAACTTTTTAAATCAATTAATTTCAATTTTATTAATGTAATGAGTACTTATTTTAAGTTCCTCCTATAGTAATGAGATCATCATGAATCGCTTAACTTCAAAAGTTCTAAACAGAATACTGGTAGTGTCATTCTCATTCCATCGAAAAGGCATAATCATGCCAAGTAATTTTGACTCATGGTCAGTAGCAGACCACCAAGTTGGGCAAGGCTGCATATTGAGAACCCCTTATTCAAATCAAACACAGAAATAACAATAATGATATATTTGCATGCATTTGGTTCTCATTCCAGGGGATTACGAATTTATAAGGGCCATAACTTGTATAAAAACATTAGCTAAGGCAATCACCTTCAATGTATTCAGCCATAAATTTATATTCAGAATAAATACCAATTAAAACAACAGCAAGAACACCACTAAATCAAATTTCCGAATCCCTTCTAAATCAGACTCAGAAATTCGTAAGTGATTGTCCAACAATTATGTCACACAAATCTAATCTATAAAGCTACAGACGAGTAATCTGTTCTAATTCAAACATACCCAAACCGACTCTTGTTGGTTAAGAGGAACCGGCAAATTGGAAAAATGATATATGACATATGCTTATAAAAAGGAGAGGAACAATATGGGGACTTACTTTGTTGTTGAAGAAGTAGAGAAAACCGAGTAATGATCAAACAACGGTGGAAGATGGAAGAAATCACTAGCTTCTATTGTGGCTTTTATACATGTTGATGGATCCCATCGACCATCGTCACCACCTTGTGCTGCAAGAATAGATATCAATTCGTTTCTAACAAAATACCAACGACGTCGTATGCGCGATTCCCGGCCGGTTCTTATTTCGCTGGCGCGCCGTACTCGGTATTGAGGTTCAAGTCAGGACTCAGGACAACCCTTCTTCTCAAATGTGTAAGCAACTTCGCGGCGGTTGGCTTTTCTTTACCGTACAGATTTTTTTTTTACATTCTAAAAATATACCTTTTTTAAAATTAGGCTAAATTATAGTTTTGGTCCCCCTATTTTCAAAAATTCAGACATTTGGTCCCCCTATTTTAAAACTCAGACATTTAGTCCCCCTATTTTAAAAAACTCAGAACATTTAGTCCAAAGGGGGGTTTTTCTTTTTTTTGCTGAATTGGCCCTCTAACAAAAAAATGCTGATGTGGCTCTCATTAAATGACGTGGCAGCTGACTCAGCTTGCACACATCATTTAATGAAGCCACATAAGCATTGCCACATCAGGTTTATTATTTATAATAACTAAATAACTAAATTAATTAATAAACTATATTATTATTGTTATTAACATTAAAAACAAAAATAGAAATGAGATGAGATTCAGCTGAACCCTAAATCGAACCATCTCTCTTCTCCTTCGTTCTTCTCCATCGCACCATCTCTATTCTCTCATCGAACCTCATCATCCACTTCGTCTTCATCGAACCTCACCATCCCTCATCGAACCTCATCATCCCTCTCTTATCTTCTTCTTCCTCTCCCTTTTATACTCCTTTATTCATCACAGAACCCAGAAATCGCTCCCTCTCACGATCTGCATCTCTCTCTCTCTCTATCTCTCTCTCTCTCCTTCCCTCCCTCTCCCTCTTTGCTTTCCTCTTCCGAAGACAAACCTCCTTCCCCACCTCTCTCCACCTCTCGAAAACTCCCTACTGGTCAGAAACCCACGACCCGATCTTCTTCTAACCCGACCCAGAAACCGAGAAAGAAAACAACCCAGGTAGATCTACTTCTTGTGGATCTTCTTCTAACCCGACCCAGAAACCCACGACCAGATTCATCTTCTTGCGTTCAACGAGAAGATGAATCTGGAAGCGTTCAACGAGAAGGCTTCATGAGAAGCTTATAGTTATTTAATTATTTTAATAATTATAAATAATAAATCTGATGTGGCAATGCTTATGTGGCTTCATTAAATGATGTGTGCAAGCTGAGTCAGTTGCCACGTCATTTAATGAGAGCCACATCAGCATTTTTTTTGTTAGAGGGCCAATTCAGCAAAAAAACAAAAACTCTCCTTTGGACTAAATGTTCTGAGTTTTTTAAAATAGGGGACTAAATATCTGAGTTTTAAAATAGGGGGACCAAATGTCTGAATTTTTGAAAATAGGGAGACTAAAACTATAATTTAGCCTTAAAATTACTAGCATAGGTATCACCATGAATCAACAAGATTCGGATCTCATCCTAAAGTCGTAAGCTCGAATCTTTAACGTGGCAAAAGTTTTCTGAGGAGGAGTAATGTGGTACAGTAAAAAGATAGTTTCATCGTCAACCGAATGAATAAAAAAATTGGTAAAACCAGAAACAATACAAAAATTAATTTTTTATTGAGTATTGAATTACAAATAAGAAAGTCAATAACTATATTGTATGTTCCTTTTTTTGAATAGATGTTGTATGTACAAAAATATTGATGTTTGCAGCAATGTTTTTAAAACTGAGAGATTGAACCGACGCGACGAGACGTCTCGGTTTAATTGGTTCACTCAGTTTAACTAATTATAATTGAACTGGATGACAAATAAATAAATAAATAAAAACATTAAATTTTGAGGAAAAAGTAAATATAAAATTAAAAAAAAAACTTTACGGACGACTCAACCCGGGTCAATTGGCAATTCAAAGGAGTTTAACTAAGGTTCAATCCGTTCCAACTTGATTCTGGGCAGTTCAACCAATCTGCGTTCCTATTGAGGTTGAACCAACCACAAGGTTGGGCGATTTCCAGTTCAACCACCTGGCCTAGTTCTTACAATAATGGTTTGTAGCAGAAAAGTGGAGAGGTTGTAACGCCCCAAAATTAATTAGTTATTTATTTAATTAATTAAATAGGGTTTATGTGATAGAAATAATAAAATAATGATAATGTTAGAATATATGGGCCTATGGCTGGGGGTTAGTAGTAGCGAATCTGAAGTGTTAGTGAAAGGACCCATGATTAAATCGCATAAGTGAACGAGAAAAGCCCATGAGACCAACTAAGTATAAATAGGCCTTAGTTAGGGTTTTGCTCATTTAGAAGAATCAAAAAAAATAGAATTAGAAGTGAGAAGAAGGAAGGAGGGAGACGGCTAGAGAGGGGAAAGGAGAGGAGGCGTGATCCACCACCAAGGAGAGAGAGAGAGAGAGAGAGAGAGAGAGAGAGAGAGAGAGAGAGAGAGAGAGAGAGGCGTAGCACCAAGGAGAGAGAAGGAAAGCTAGGATTCGACTTCTAAAAGCTAAGGTAAGGGTGTGATTCAAACATTATAATGGGTTGTATGAGGGATTTCATGTGGGGTTAGGGTTTTGATAATTACCACATGTGTGTCATGATTTTTTATGTGTTGATGTTATGTCTTGATGCCAATTTTGTTGCTAAACTCATTGTTTGGGGTGATCTGGATATAGGTTCGGTTATACAGTAACTGGGAACAATCTAGTGGTCCAAAAATTATGTGGTTTACCTTTTCAGAAACTAGGTTTACTTATTGTTAATTTGGCACAAGTTTGGTTGCATTTGGAGTTGTATAGCTCGAGTTATAGGTGTCACAAGTTAGGTTAAAATTCTGGAAACGATCTGGATGTAGGTTCGGTTATACAGTAACTGGGAACAATATAGTGGTCCAAAAATTATGTGGTTTACCTTTTCAGAAACTAGATTTAATGCTTGTTAATTTGGCACTGGTTTGGTTGGATTTGGAGTTGTATATCTCGAGTTATAGGTGTCACAAGTTAGGTCAAAATTCTGGAAGCAACCTGGATATAGGTTCGGTATTTCGTGTATAACGTTTTCGTTTCAACTCCTTTTTGAATGATTCTTGATTCATTGAAAACTACACTCAATTGTTTTTGGGTTAGTCTCAAGTCCCGTGTAATTTGACTGAGTTTTGATAATTTTAGAGGTGTCACAAGCTAGGTCATGGTGGCTGTCCTGTTTTCTGAACCTTGTTGCTTATTTACTAAAACTGTACGAATTGGACCATTATTTTGCAAAATAAAAATTATAGTCAGGAACTAGACATTCTTAGCTTTCCATAGAGGGGTCCTTTGCTAAGTTTCGATACCGTTTGATAGGTTAATTAATTCACCGAAGTAGAGGTATGTTTGCTGGAAATTGTTATTGCTGCTGTGTTGTTGGGCTGCTGTTGCTGTTATTGGGCTGCTGTGCTGCTGTGATGCTGTTGCCATGTTGCTGCTGTGTTGTTGGGCTGCTGTTGCTGTTATTGGGCTGCTGTTGCTGCTGTGATGCTGTTGCCATGTTGCTGCTGTGTTGTTGGGCTGCTGTTGCTGTTATTGGGCTGCTGTGATGCTGTGATGCTGTTGTCATGTTGCTGCTGTGTTGTTGGGCTGTTGTTGTTGTTATTGGGCTGCTGTTGCTGCTGTGATGGTGTTGCCATGTTGCTGCTGTGTTGTTGGGCTGCTGTTGCTGTTATTGGGCTGCTGTTGCTGCTGTGATGCTGTTGCCATGTTGCTGCTGTGTTGCTGTTATTGGGCTGCTGTGATGTTGTTGCCATGTTGCTGCTGTGTTGTTGGGCTGCTGTTGTTGTCGTGTTGCTTTTGTCGTGCTGCTGTCACCGTGTTGCTGTTGTTGGTGTTTCTGTTGGTGCTGTTGCTGCTGTTGCAGCGTTGCGGTCGCCGTTGCTGCCATTGTTGCCGTTGTTTGCTGTGTTGCCGTTGCTGTTGCAGTGTTGCTGCTGCTGCCGTTGTTGCTATTGTTGCTGCTGTTGCGGTTGCTGTTGCTATTGCTGTTGGTGTTGCTGCTGCTGCCATTGTTGTTGTTGCGTGTTGGCGCCTTAGCGCCCATGGTTGTTGTCTCTAGTGTCGGTGGTCGTTGATGTTATGGTCAGGTTATTAGACTGTCCTATAGGCGTTGGTGTTATAGGTGATGATTGGTGTTATTGGTGATGATATAACAGGTGATGTGCCTATTTTATTGGCTAAGGTGATAGGTGATGGGTCTATGACCATTCGTTGATATTGGTGTGGTTGTGTCACTTAGATGACTATTGTTGTTAATTATGTTGTTAAATGTTGTTGTTCACTTTGTTGTGGGTACCGCCGAATGGCCCACATTGTTTGGTGGTGGGTACCGCCGAATGGCCCACATTGTTTTGTTGAGGGTATCGCCAAATGGCCCAAACTGTTGATGAATTTTTGTGTTGAAGGCCTATGGCCAGTGTCGGGTCTTATGTCGTTGTTGTGCTAAGATATGCTCTTTGTTGTTGATTGTCTCTGGTGCATTGTTCATGGTGTCGCATACATTTCATATGCATTATTTTGGTGATGAAGGCTTCGGCCTTGGAGCTATAGGTGATGATGGTGATGCTCATATAGGTGATGATGCCGTTATTGGCTATTTTATTGGTGATGATTGGTACCACATGCATATACCCGTTGGTGTGGGTTGCATCTCAGTTATTTACTCATGACATTGGTGATTTGTAATTTGATGTTGTTGTGAAGATATATGCTTGTTGTGCTGATGTTGACTATTGTGATGATAATGACTATTATGTCCAAGCTGTTGTTGACCTGTTGACTGTTGTGACGATAATTGTCTGTGGTGATTATCTGATATTCTGACCTGTGTATACGGTCTTTCATACGATTCTTTATATTGTTTGATATCTCACCCATTCTGTTTGAATGTTACCCCTATGTTGGTAACGTGCAGGTGATCTCGAATGAAGACCATAGTTCTTCGTTAGTTCGGTGTTGTCGCTCTGATACGTAGCACTCGGGGGGATGATCGCTTGATTATTTTCATGTCTTTCATTTTGTTGAATTTTAATGTTGAGAACCTTGCACATTTGCAATAAGTATTGATGACTAAACTTGTTGAGTTTTCCGCTGCGAGATAGAATAAATTTTGATATTGATGTTCGAGTTGTTTTAGAAAAATGTGACATCCGTTTTATCGTTAAAAACTCTGAATTTACGCTAATAAATTAACGGGCTAAAGCATTTTTTTTCGATAAGCAATGATTCATTGAAAACAAGCACCAGATATGCTCGAAAAACCAATTACAAATTGTTTAAACACAAAGAGGCATTAAGTCACAAGAATGAAACCGAATAACATGAAAGTCTACTCACCCCATAGATAAACTAACTCCACGATAAACATTTAATATACGATACAATAGAGTCTACCACCGACAATTCCCCTTTAAAGATCAAATTATTTATGAAGTAACGAGATGGACAATGATCAGATATATCCCTATCCCCTATCCATTGACCCGGGAGCAATTAACCCCTCTGTTACAAGGAACTTGTCAAGTCTACTCATGGATATACCATCAGAACAAAACGAATAATTTTTTTACCAGCCACCGACACATCAACAATATCCATGTCGCATGTCCACTATGAAACTGTTAAAATCCAAAATTTCTTGTGATAGACCCCCAGCACTCCTCCGTTTTCGTTCTTCCACACTAGTAACTGAATTAAAATCACCCACCAAACACCACTCTCCCCCAGCACATAATTTTGCTTGAGCTCTTTCAATTCCTCCCACCCTCTACGTTTCTCAAGCAACGAGTAAGAAGCATAAATATTCACCACATAAAGAATAAAATCTTGAAAATTCACAGCAACTTTCACAAAACCAGTATGGCAGTACCTGTAAAAGTTAAACTAACAGACCAAGAACCAACCATCCAAGAGGATAACATACCACCTAATAGACCCAGAGATGGTTTTACACACTACCAAAACGACTGATTACACCACAACAAGCTTAATTGTTTTTAATCAATAACCTCCCTCTTTGTTTCTTGTAGACAAATAAAATCAAACTAACCATTTCTAATTAAAGAAGCTAACTGGCGACGTTTGGCTCTATCGCCCCACCCACGTAAATTAAGAGATAAAATATTCATGGGATACCTATGGTGTTGGCCCCCTTATTCCTCACAACTTCATCTCTCTTCTCTTCCGCTTCAATAAGATCAACATAATTCTCGTTTGGAAGAGTGCCAACCACCCCAATGCTCTTAGACGCATCCCACACCTTCATGGCTACTGACTTGCTTTGGAGAGCCCGGAACTTGTTGTTGCACATCTTGATATTAGAGCTTGAAATGGAATCAGCACATAGTACCATGCCCGCTGAGAAAAGGGACGAAGAATTCGCTCTAGCCAGCATGGACTTTCCTTCCTCCGCTAAGCTTCGGATATCACTCGAGACTAGAGGGACTTCTGCCTGATCGCGAACAATACGGGGAATCTACCTTTCTTCTTACCCTTTTCTGGAACACCATGAGCCATTTTTGATTTCTTTTGGGCTTAAGTTTATTCACCCGAATCTGCTTCACACCACAGTTTGGGTCATGTGCATTTTGGATCGAAGGGAGTTAAAATGAGATGGGCCTATCAATTGGTCCAACACTAACATGAGGCTGGCCTAAAACATCTCCAACCACCGAATTAGTAATAGCAATATATTGACCCACGGCTGCTGATGGACCATCAGCCTCATTCATCACAAATGTATCCGTAAACTTCACAACGAGCTAAAGCATTGTTGAAGGATGGTGATCTCAACACTCAATTTTTCCATCCTAAAGCATTGTTGGAGATACTAGGTTTTTTTCTTTGAAATTAGGTTAAATCATAATTGATCTAGAAAAATTAAATATAAAATGAGTAAGGATTTAAGTAAACCAAAGAATAAAAATTATATTAATAGAAAAATTATTACTTAAGGTATTTATAACAATTGTAAGAAAAACAACTAATTCATGATTGTTATTTTTATAAGTAAACGTTGGTGATTAATTAGAGAGAATGAAGAAGAAACGTTGTTAGTTTTTCAGGATTTGAACCTTGAACCTTCTTTTGCAAACCCTTTTGGTGTTATTTAACTCACCAACTGAACTACTTAGTACTTAAGAGTTAAGAAACAAGATTCATGATGTAATAGTTTGTTGACGATTTGATACAAGAAGAGAATTTATGATAAATCATTTTTTGTTTTTGTATATTTTATTCGTAAACCTCTTGATCTCTAAATCATAATTAATATGTCAGTAGTTCGGTTAATTTAATTCAACTAAAAATAACCGCCTAATGTTTTAAACAAAATGTTTAAAACAAAGTAGTCTAATTATTGAGTTGTAGGCAAATAAACACATTTTTTTATAATTTGGTTACTGTTATGTCTTCGGGAATACTTGATTTTCTCCAACATATCATGAGCAAACACATCGCCAATGATAAGCAACTACGATAGGTCTAAAGGAAAGGACTTTTAGTAGTTTACTCGGGGAGGTTTGGGTTTTGCAATAAATAGTGAGATGGGATTCATGCTTGTGATTTTTTTCTAACAATCTTTTAGTTCTAGTGAATGGTTTTCTTACCGAGGAGATTAACATATGTTAGACTAAAGCAAGGTGATCCAATTTCCCCTTTCTTATTTTTCATGGTCCCAGGGAGGTTGAGTGGTTTGGAACAACGTGTAGAGAGGAGGTTAACAGGTTTGGCAGGGATTAAGGTGGGAAATGATGGGTTTATGATTTCTTATATTTAGAATACAAATGATATGTTTTTTGTTATGGATCGGACTAAGAGGCTCATTCAGCAATTGGATATGGATTGGCCCAATCACTTTGGTCCATATCCACAATATACAAGCCCAATTATGACTATCATACTTGGATGGCTCAGATCAATTCTATCAATCCGACGGCTCAAAACGGGCACGATTCCCTATAAATACTGACTCACATTCCCATTAATAGGTACATTCTCATTCCTAGAATATTACTACTCTCTCATTCTCTATACTGACTTGGGCGTCGGAGTGGCATCACAGGTGCCCCCTCCGGGATTCATCCAACACTCCGCTCGGATTGCAAGAGACCTACCAACAGCAGTCACCGCAGCGCTGCTAGGTACAGAACACTTTTTAATGGGGGTTGTTATGTAAATTTGTGGGAAATGAGGGATACGCTCATATTCTGAGTCAATTCTCTAGTTTGAAGGTTGATTTTTATAAATGTTGTAGTCTTATTAAGATTAATGTTGGGTCGTTTATTCTGCTGGCAGGAGATTTCTTACACTGTAAGATTAGATTCATGCCTTGGGCAACTGGTAGGTACTAATCTGCATAAGAGTTACATGGGAGCCCCTTTTAAGGATTCTCCAAGGTAGGCTGTGTAATTGAAGTAATAAGTTTATTAGTCTTGATGGAAAGACCGTCCTCCTAAAGTCGGTACTTAATAGCACCCATATCTTCTACTTCTCATTTATGAAGATGCCCCATGTGCTCCCAGTGAGTGATTGTGTGTTTATAAAAGGAGTTTTTATAAGGGAGCTACGTACAAGGGCATTTTAGGTTACCTAGGAAGATGTGTGCAAGCATAAGTATGGGGCGGACTTAGAGTTGGGTATCTTATAGTTAGCCTTTTGAGGAAATGAAGGTGGAGGTTGATTGATGGGGGGTGACTGATCTTTAGAAAGAGATGTTTGTGGATAAGTATGTGTCTTTAGCGGTTGGGACATAATCATTGATAGGTGTGAGGCTACCTTACTTTGCATCCAATTGGTGTAAGGATATATGTCTCATGAGGACCTCGATTGGGGTGGGTAACAAATGGTTTTTGGATAATGTGGTATAGAGGAAGGGTAACTGGAATGTCACCTTGTTTTGGGAGGATATGTGGATTAGGGCCCCTCCCTAAAACAACTCTTCTCTAGATTATTCACTATTTCAAACTAGCAGAAGTGTCCCATTGTGGATGTTGGGAGATGACACCAAGGGGTGTGGTTTTGGGACCTTGCTTGGAGGCAAATACTCTTTGTTTAGAAGAGGCCTTGGTGGAGGACCTTATGCGTCTTCTGTAACTTCACCCTGTGTGCTGACGAGTGAAGCACACAATTAGGATTGGTGGTCGCATGGTGCAAATATATTCTCAATGGGGTCGGTGTATGCTCTCTTATTTTCTGGTTCATCACGTGTGTCCCAACAACGCATTCTTGAGATGTCTGTTATGGGAAAAACAATCCAAGGCTATTAATTACCTTCTCCTAGAAACTACTTTTTGATAAGAATGTCATTATTGTGCTCTATGTGGATCATATTAAGATAATACCCTACATTAGTTCCTTACTTGTGACTATGTTATATATCATGGTGCGGTATGAGGTCTTTTTAGGTGGATTGAATACCATTAATTGGTGTTGAAAGTAGAAAAATGCTAGAATAGAATTTTCCACAAAAATCTTTTCTAAAGCTAAATTTTCAAAAACATTTTTGTAAATATTTTATAACGTGAAGGTAAATGAAAGAAAATAAATGACATAAGTGATTTATCCTAGGTCACTACCACCAGTAGCTAGTTCAACCCCTTCAAAACCATTGAAGGAATTCTACTAAAAATATCTATTACGTACAACCCCCCAAGAGTTTATCTGCCAACCTGGCTAAACTCTTGGCTTGTTAGAACAACTTAACATGATGCCTCTAAGAAATGTCGCTACTAAGCGTTTTAAAAATAATGACTTTGTATAAAGGTGAATGATATTCTCACCTGAGAGGTTTACAATGAAAGCCTTCAAGAAAGATTTGAAATATTTCTAGTTTCTCTTGGCTACAAACTGCTTGAGCTTCAAAGAATAACCAAGCTTTGAGTGTGGAAGCTTGTATGTATTTGGATATTGCTTGAATGCTTGAATACGATGCTTTGTTAGTTGCTCCAAGAGGTCATGAATGACTTTTATAGAGTAGAGTTATAGTCGTTGATGCACATCCTAAGATAGAAATTAAATATATTTGTTGAAATTAGGGTTTCTCGTGGGAGACAGCCCCATTAAATGCTTTGATTGTGTACTATCAAAGCATTTTAAACTTTGACAATATCTTTCTTGTCGTTTTATACATTATTATTTTTATCTCATTCTCTTTATTAATTGATTCCTCGTACAAAAATAAATAGTTCAGATATCATTAAATATCTCATTTAATGTGATCTAGTCGAGGTGATGCTTTTTAGAAGAGTGGCAAAATTATAGAGCTTTATGATACTTTTACTTGAACTAAACATATGCTTGATGTACCAGACACCTCAACGTGAACGCTGGACAGATGCACTCTAATAGATAAGCTTTAAACATATGCTTCTTTGAGAGAATGGATCTTTGATCAGATGATACACTAACCAGATGAAATGTCACTATCTTGTGAGACGAGATGATAGACGTTGTCAAACAGGAGTGTATACCATATAGGTTTTGTTATCTTGTACTCCCCCCGTTCCACTTTGTTTGTTTGTAGTTTAGGGTTTTGGCACACCTTTAAGAAAAAATGATTAGGAGTTTAGATTTTTTAAAAATTGTTGTCTAATTTACCATTTAACCCTTTATCTCTACATAGAAAAATGTGAATCATTTTTTGGATGTAAAAAGTTGTCATAATTAATCGGGGTATAAGTGGAAAAGAATATTAAAAGTTTCATTGAAAGGGAGTAGCACTTTTTTTGATACGGCGAATATGTTATGCACACTTAAAAAATACGTTAGAGCACAATTATTCTATTATGATATTTGTTATTTTTAAAATTAGTTAAGGGTCATTGTTTTTGGATCCACTTAGTTCCAACAAGAGCTACCCTCCCCAAGACTTCTGCCAACTTTATTTGTTTATGTGTTCATTTGGTTTCTGTTTTTGACTGAGGTCGAGTTTATCCACGATCTGACATGCTACTATTTAGGCCATTTGGGATATCTGGAACCATTTAATCTTCTAGCTAGTAAATCTTCCAATCAGAGGAAAGCTAATTAATTATTTAGCTTGAACTTTAATTCGTCTCTTGAATGTATTGTTTTACGGGTCTTTCGCCTTAACAATTTAGGGACTCTCTAGACCCTAGTGTTGCTCTGATTTTAATTTCTTTTTCTTTTTCCCAAGGGTATTGGTCTAGTCCCCCTTTGAGCTCTTTTTTGTCATCTTTCTTTTTTAATAAAATCAGGGGAAATACTCGTTTTCCTTCTTGATGTTTTTCATTAGAAGGTTTTAACAAAACTTGTTTCCTTCTATTTTCAAAAAAAAAAAAACAAACAAACTTCCAATCGGGAGGATCTCTTGGAGATTCATGTTTTTTCTTGGCGAAGGTTCTTTGCTAGGTAGACTCCTTTTATGAGTGTTTTGCTTACCCGCCCGCCCCCTTCATTGCGTAAGAACTTTCGATGTTTTGGATTTCTTTTTCTCAAGTGTATCGGGTTGGTGGCCGAGCGGGTCGATTTTCATTTTTGAGAGGGTTTTTTTTGTACCCCCACCATTTTCAATTATACCCCCACGGACCCTGCGAAAATACGAAAATACCCTTAAAATTTATACAAATTTACAAAACATTTACCATTTTTCACTTGCATCCGTTTGACCAGAAAGTTTTCTGAGAAAATCGGATTTACCATTCAGAGAGATATATCCGTTTTACCAACGGATCTACATACATCCGATCTTCCTCAGATTCACCGTAAATAGTAAGTCGGATCTAGCTATATCCGATTTTCCCATCGTATCTACCTATATCCGATTTCGCATCGGAAATAGCTAGATCCGATTTTCGCTTTATTTTTGTTTAACAATTTGTTTGTTTTTTCCAGTGTCCAATAGGTATCGAGGGGAGTCCTCGGCTCAGGATTTGCCATCTGCTCCCAGTACACGCACCCGCCACAGGATTGCGGGACATGCGTCTACCCGGCGTAGTCGACAGCAGCAGCCGGTGGAGGTGGAGGAGTCCCCAGACTATCACTATGAGGAGGGCCAGCAGGGGCACCCTTTTGATGAGAATTCTATGTCCTCAGACCAGTCTATGTCCGAGGACCAGTATATGCCTGAGCAGCTGCAGCGGTATCAGCAGCAGCAGTATCAGCAGTATCAGCAGCATCACCACCGGGAGGAGTAGTAACAGGTGGAGCCATACCATCAGCCTCAGCAACATCAGGAGCAACATGAGGAGCTGCCTCCTCTATTCACTGGGCTAGCATCTCATGTTTGTACCGTTATTCTGAGAGACCCGGTAAGTTGAATTTATTTACATAGTCTTGTTAGTTGAATTTATTTACATAGCCTTATTTTTTTATTTATTTTTAATTCAGACATATGAGCGTAAATTGAATGTTACCAACCATGGTAACAAGATGGGTCAGAGATATGAGCGTAAATTGAAGGTTACCAACCATGGTAACAAGATCGGTCAGAGACTACTTGGGTATTCCCAAAACCACCAGTTGTGGGAGTATATCAAAGGTTCCGGATTAGCCCCCCTCGTCTCGACCGGACATACAAAGGTGGATCATGAGCTAGTGGAGAGGAGGAGTGGATTGCGGACTGGAGCACTGTGTGGGCGTTGGAGGAAGAAGAAGACAGATGGAGTGAAGCTGGGGGTATACAGGCAGAGGATTGATGCGTTGACCTCGGATGATATCTGTTGGCGACCGTTTGGGGAGCACCGGGGAATAGAGACTTTGAGCAGGTGTCATTATACAGGGGACACATCAGCTGGGGAGACATCACTGTTCCCTACATGCCAGATAGGTGCCTCAAACAGTTTGGGTACGTGCAGGTCATCCCACCTCACCCTCTTACTGGTCGTCTGAGCCATGCAGACTGCATTTTTCATATTGCACTTTATATGCTTGTGGTGGAGGAGGTTTTGCGTACTACTTATCTTGCTGAGGAGTTGGGTCAGGTTGCTTCGGACTACTTACATTGGTATGTGAGAGCATCTATTCCTAGACTCTTACGGGTTGCATCACCACCACCACCATCAGTACAGCCAGCTGCACCACCAGTACAGCCAAATTTGCTCGAGATTGTGGAGGAGGAGATTCGGAGGGGGCTTCGGAGCGGAGACATTAGGATGGGTAGTCAGACATACGCTCGCCTCACGCGGTTACTGGATATGCTACTGAGGCGTGACTAGGGGGTTTGTGGGATTGTATGTTTGAACTATTTTTATATGACTTGATTATTATTATTATTTCTTGTTTATTATATTTGTGGAGTATTCATTAAAATTTCGATTTCATTCATGCGATAAACGATAAAACATAACCAACTACAATAACAATAGACAGATACATTTTCCTAAAATTCTGGTCCTCGAACACGACATAAAATCTCATTCACACTCCGTTGAGTTTCCACGTACAGCTCCAACGGCGTATACCCCTGAAGCGTGTCATGGATGTTTAACATGTTCGCCACATCTTCGTCAGTCTTGATTGTCATGGACGAGAAGGAAACGCGGCCATCGTCTCCAAATTAGAGTTTGCGATAAGTGATACTAGTGACGCCACGGTCGTCACCAGTCACTTGAACTTTGTACCACACTTTATCCTTCAAACCTTCAAACCCCATGCCGCGGTGGGTTCTGCATAACACCGGCTGAGGACTCCAGAAGTGGACACCATCTTCTCTCATCGTGATTTGGCCCCGATGATGTATACCGCAAAGCCTATTGTCATCTGAGCGTTGAGTGAGGCATATCTCCATTTTGGATGAGTGAAATAAGCAAGTGAGAGTGAAATTTTTGAGTGAAAAGAATGAGGTTGGCAATGGGTATTTATAGAATTCGTCAATGATTATCAACCGTTGATATTGTCGGTGCAATCTACACCGTTGATCAACATTGGCAGTCAAATCCTACCCGTCGAATTTAGTACAAATGAGATTTACCTATGAGAGAGGTAAATCCGATTTGCATTTTAACAAAGCGAACATACTCCCACTGATAGGTATATCCGCTTTGTTAATTGCAAAGCGGATTTACCTACCTGATAGGTACATCCGCTTTTATATTTTAACAAATCGGAAGGTAGATCCGATTTCCCCCCACTAATTCAAATCGGATATACGTAAATCCGCCTTTCATTTTTGTGAATCGGATCTACCTACCTTATATGTAGATCCGATTTAAGTCAATTTAACCAGGGGTATTTTTGTCTTAAAATTTACTTCGGGGGTGTAAGCTGAAAAGATGGGGGGTACAAAAAAAATCCCTTTTTGAGATAACCAATTGGAGTAGCAGCTCTTTGTACTCGGTGTGGAATGGGTTTAAGTACCCTATATGCACTTGGTGTAATGAGATATTTTTATGTTTAAAAAATTGATACCATATGAAAAAGTTTTTTTTGGTCAAACATGCAACATTTAATTGATATCGGGCAAGGCCACCGAAACATTACACAGGAAGTGAGCTTGAAGTTTACAAGAAACAACTACAGATCCACACAGGGATCATCCAAATCAGGTATTGTTGTAACTCCTAAGATTAACGATACGCACAGGACAACACTTGAACCAACTAATTAAGAACCTAAAAAACTACTTAACACAAATCATACCAGCAGCTAAACATCCAAATCTACTGAAGTTAAATAAACTAAAAAAACAGAAACATAACGTAATGCGTCCTAATACAACCGTAATCACAATCAATCCAAAAGTAGCCATCAGTAGCTATTATTTGGCTAAACCCTACACAATCTTCATAGTAGAAAAGGACCAGAACCCATCAAATTGCAACTATCTAACAAGCAACACTAGCGAGAAAATGCAGAAGGCTCCACAACGTCAAACCACTAGACCCACGAAGTTAGAACAGGAGGTAAGACGAAAAGTCCAGACTTACCCCTTATTTGAAGGCCAACTGGACCCGAGGCCTACTGATCCGAAACTGAGAGCCAAGAAGATATGAGGTGCGACATGTTTGAACAGCAAAAATTCGAGTAGAAACTGGTAGTAGAAGCAGTGTCCTGCGAGAGTGAAAAGGGGATCGTGATTGAGGTGTAAAAGGAATGGCATCATAGAGTAGCTAGGAGACTAGATCAGGAAGATCCGAGGGAAGAGGAGGATAAGGAGGCTCTACTAGAGGGCAAGTTTCTTCTTCGTCGGTGGGAGGAGAAACGGCGGAGTCAGGCGGGTAGGGTGGTGGTCGGAAAGCAGAGTTGCTGGTGAGATGCAGAGTGGAAGCAGCGAACTTGAGACAGGTAGGAAGCATCTTAGAGCGAGAGAGATGAATCCACCGAGAGCTGCGTCGTTGCAGCTAGACGAAACCTTAACAAGCTTAGGGAACAGAAGCGCCACTGGGGCGAACCAAACCCTAGCAGGGAATTGCGATTTAATTTAAGTATTGATCATAATATGAAAAAGTTATTAACCATAACACACCAAACCTTGGGCTGTCTACAACTTTTTAAGCCCAGTATCATCAACATAAATCTTTCACTATAAAAAAATTTCCCATTAGACCCTGTATCCCCATAAATCATTTTATCCCCAAAATACCCCTCACATTTTTAACCAAAATCTCAACAGTGCCCAAATTTTTTCACTTTCCCGGAATTACCTCCCAAAAAGGTATTTCTGGAATGGTTTTTTCGTTAGTTTTCCGGAAACACTTATAGAGGATAATTGCGGAACCTTAAAAATGTGTTCCGGAATTATCTAATTTTCAGGATTCCGGAAAGTTTACGTTTTTGTCTTTCCCGAATTATGTAAAAACACGTAACTCCGGAAAGTTTAAATTTTTTGCCTTCCAGAAGTATGTAAAAATACGTAATTCCGGAAAGTTTATTGTTTTTGCCTTCCGGAATTATCACTTTAGACGTAATTCCGGAATTTTTAAATTTTTTACCTTCCAGAATTATGTCTTAGGGACGTAATTCCGGAATTATTATCAATTTTTTTTTAATTTTTATAATTAACAGTTAATTTTTTTTATTTTATAGATATGGCTACAGCTGATGGCAAATTTCCCTTTACTATGGATTTATCGGACCAATTTACCACTACAGAGGTACATATCTCCCTAAAGGTCTTCTTGTTATTATTTATAAGTTATTAATTATGTTTATGGTTATTGTGTAGATTTTTGCAACTCGCGATAATCTCTTACGTTGGGCCAGAGATGTTGGGAAAACCGACAGGGCTGTTGTTATCATTCTTCGATCCGAGTCCACCATGAATGGTAAAGGGAAGAAGGATAAAATTGTTTTGGGTTGCGAGAGACATGGGAGATATGTCAGAGTAGACATTGGGTGTTCTAGAGCGAGGTCTTCAAAGAAGTGCGGATGTCCTTTTAGGCTGAAAGCTACACCATTGAACTCTCCTGATTGGGATTGGAAAGTCAAAGTTATGTGTGGAATACACAATCATGAGCCTCATAAAACCTGTCTCGGGCTTGCAATATTTGGGCGGTTTACTAGGAGGAGCGGTCTATGGTTGAAGAGCATTTGTTGTTGAATGTTAAAGCGCAGAATAGTATGGATGCAATTAAGAAATCAACTTGAGTACTATGTCGCAGCTGTATAGAACCCGCAACTGGTTCCAATCGAGCCGGAGAGGTTATAGAACTGAGATACAGGAGCTTATGAGACTGGTAGAATCTGAATATTATTTGTGTTGGACTAGACGACTTGATAACACTGATGTTGTTAAAGAGATCATGTGGGCACATCCTGAGTCTATCAAGTTATTGAGGATGTTTCCTAGTATTTTGATTATGGACAGCACCTCCAAAACCAACAAATATAGATTCCCTCTCTTGGAGATTGTTGGTGTCACTTCCACTGAGTTGACATTTTCAGTGGCATTTGCTTACTTGTCTGTAGCAGGCGGAGTTTTGGAAGTGGGATAGGGTGAGACACTTTGGGAATATAACAACCAATAGGGTCGAGGCAGCCCATTGGGCATTGAAGAGGGCATTGGGTTTTAGTGGAGGAGATTTATGTAGATGCTGGGAGTCGTCGATGCACGATATGGTGAATGCCCTAAATTGATAAGATTGTGGATTCTTTTCAAAAAAGCATCAACTGAGTGGATGCCTGTCACAACACTCCATTCTACAACGATCTACATGGTTTGGTCTCGCTAAATGCATTGAATCATATTGCTGATGAGTTCGATAGCATGTTGTCTGAAGTGGGTACTGATAAAAGTCGTTGTAGTTGCACGATTAAACAGTATGATGTGAAACGAGATCCTTCATATTTTGAGCATGTGGATGAGTCTTTGAAGAATCACAACCAGAGCTCAGTTAGGTAACCCTCTCAAAAATTATCAAAGCAACCACCCCAGCGGTCATCACATCAACTCTCCCAGCTACCGTCACAAAGGACAACAAAGGAGCGGGGACAACATGATATCCATTTGGCAAGTCACCCACCGGAACATATCCGTTCATACATTGATGACATTATTGATGTAGTCGGGGATGGAAATTGTGGCTATAGATGTATTGCTGCCTCACTTGGCTACTCACAGCATAGCTGGCCATAAATTCACTGTGACTTTTTTTTAAGCAACCAGGCAGCCAGCCCGAATTTATTAATAAAATAAAGAGAAGACATAAAGAGCACAAGGGGGGACTAGACCAAAACCCTTTGGTAACGATGACAATAATAGAAAGCCCAACAAAGGCCCCTAAAATTAACAACCAAAGCCCACGCAACCACCACCCACCGCCAATTGAGCGCCACACCACAACACCCAGCCTCACCTCACTATCCTCACATTAAGCACACTTATATCTGATCGAGGTTAGAGGTGGAGGCCGGGGGAGAGACGGGGTTCAGGAGCTGAAGGTAGAGGGGAGGAGCCCGTCAGAGAGACCTGCAAACTGCAATCTGGCGCCCAACAATGGTATTGCGACAACAGCCACCAAAACAAATCTGATAAACACACAGAGAGAACCCACCAAAACAGCACCCACCGAATCAGCACACCCCCTGTCTTCCTGCGTCGAACCACCAGCCACCACCGCGAAGCCATGTCACCGGCCAACACCGCGACACAACCGAGCTTGACCGAGGTCGTCGATCACCAGCCACCACCGCGGTGTTGCGCCACCGGCCAACACCGTGACACAACCAAGCAAGACGCAAATCAGCGACATTCAGCGAATGTCGATGACGAAAGACGAAGAAGCAGCATCGAGGGAGGATGTTGCCGTGATTGCGGATCCAAGAGCGATCTACCAGCCACCATCACGATCAGCTCAGACCCCTTCCCGTTCAAATCAACAAACCATCGCGAAACAGAAGCCCACCATGGACCTCCTAAAGCGCGCAGATCCACCACAAAGGGAGATCCAAACCAGCAGCGCCGCGGGGCAGGGACTGTGAACAGTTCAGAGGATAGAACAAGATGACGATGTTGAGCAAGCGGACAGCGGAGATCCAGAAGCATCGAACCTTCGCAGACCAGAGAACAACAATCGCGGGGAAGATCCAGAAACCGAACTGCGAGCTTCACTCCTCTCGAATCAGAGAAACCTACGCAGACCAGAGAACAACCGCAGGAAAGATCCAGAAACCTAACCAGATAGTGGACTCCAACGATCAACCCAGATTGCGAGCTTCACTCCTCTCGGATCAGAGAACAACAATCGCAAGTATCCAAACCAGCAGACGGGCGTCGCCGCGGGATCACCAGCGAAACCGATCTACAGAGCAAGGCGGACTGAGTGGAAGGGGGAGAAGCCCAAGGAAGGGAGACCCCCCCCCCAGCGGCGACTCAAAAATCAATCCTATCAAATTCACTGTGACTTAATTGAAGAGATAGACACACATTATGATCTATACTCACAGGTGTTTGGTAACAACCTTCAGCTAGCTAGGGATTCATTAGTTGCTTATGATACAGAGCATCAACCGATTGAGAAGTGGATGACGATGCCTGATATGGGGCACGTTATAGCAACCAGATATCACATAGCCATGGTTGCGTTATCACCTACAGATGGTGGGTCATGGACATTCTTGCCTTTGAGAGGCAATTATGTGGCTAGTCAGAGCCAGTTCGTCGGTATTGGGTTTGTCCATGGGATTCATTGGGTCCAGGTTATGTTGAACTCTACTAGTCCATTACCTCCTGTTCATCGATCTTGGTCTGCTTATGCTTCATCAGACGCTAGATCGTGGTTATATCCATATGTTGGACGTCTTCAGTTATGGACTTCTTTAGCTCCAACCCATATTGCACCAACCGGCCCAATTGATTATGTAGACATTACCTGATTGTATGATAATATATTTTATTCCACGACTTTATAATATATTTTATTCCACGACTTTATTATTTGACGGTCCTGATTTTGCCGACACTTTTCAACGGCTTTGATGTTGCCAACATGTTCAACGGTCTAGATTTTGCCGACACTTTTCAACGACTTTGATGTTGCTGACACTTTCAACGGTCTAGATTTTGCCGACTCTCATCATCCAAGACCCTAATTCCTATTGGGCAGCAACTCTCAAAGGCATTTACTTTCCTCACAATACATTCAGGAAGGCTACTAAGAAAAGAGGTAGCTCATGGGTATGGCAAAGTCTGCTGCAAGGGAGAGATCTTCTTAAATCCTCTAGGAGGTGGTCAATTGGTTCAGGATATGATGTTGATATTGTTAGAGATAATTGGCTTGCTAATGGCCAAGTTGAAAAGTTAAAGAAGGGTCTACTATCTCAAAGGTTAATGAGTTGATCAATACTAATCACAGTTGAAGTGTGGACACTATGAGGGCTCACCTAGACCCTGCCACTGCTATTTCTGCCTTGCAAACTCCTGTCTCTTGATCTTCCCCTATGGATACTCTATATTGGCCATTTACTTCTGATGGGGAGTATTCTGTCAAGTCTGGCTACAGGAGGATTCTTGATACTAAACCTAAGCCTGCTATCCTTGCCTCCTCTTCTAGTTCTATCCCTGAGGTCTCGTGGAGCAGGATTTGGGGTGCTAATGTGCCTCAGAAGCTTAAGCATTTCATGTGGAGAGTGTGCCACAATGCTATTGCTGTCAAAAGTAATTCGCATCAAAGGAGAATTGCCATAAATGATTCCTGCCCTATATGCAATTCTGATCAAGAAACTGTGGAGCATGCCTTCCTCTTATGTCCATGGACAACCCCCTATAGTTTGGAGCTAATATCTGCCCCACTCTAACTGCCTATAATGTCTCCTCCTATAATATGTGGTTGATTGGAGTAATGGATAGTTGGGTTTCTGCTGGCCTAGATGACAAGTTTTATACTGCCCAGCTATTCTACTATCTATGGCTAATATGGAAGGCTCGAAATGACTGTGTGTTGAATAACCAAAGTCCTAACCCCATGGTTACCATGACACTTGCTAAGACTCAATGTGTAGAATTTTTCCAAGCTCGGGATGACAAGAACAATACAGCTGCCTCTAATCACCCTACTTCGTTGGGTTTCTCTGGTTGGAGACCCCCAAGTGCAGATTGTGTCAAGATTAACATGGATGCTGCCTTTGACAAGTCAACAGGCAGAGGGTGTTCCGGGATAGTATGTAGAGAAGATAAAGGTAGAGTTCTCACCGCTCAAGCTATTAGAAATTACGCTCCAAATGCTCTTGTTGCTGAGGCCTTGGTTATAAGGGAAGCGATTCATCTTGCTCAATCAATGAATCTGACAAGAGTCATCCTTGAATCAGATAATTGCTCTGTCATTGGTGCATGCAAAGGAGAAAAGAAGATCAGAGAGATACAGAACATTATCAATGACATAAACTACATCAAAACAAGCTTTGATCTATGTGAATTTTCCTGGGTCAAGCGCAGTGGTAACCGGGTTGCTCATCAAATTGCTGCTCTTGGGAAATCTAACATGCTTCATGGTAGCTGGTCGTTGTATCCTCCGGAGACGCTCAGAGTTTTGATTGTTGAAGATGCGAGAAGGGCTAATTCGCGAAACCAGTGACAATGATAGCCTGTTAGGGTTTCAAAGTGTAGCTGCACGTTCTTGTTGAAGCTTATCTTGTTATTGTACTTCAGTTTGTACTTCACTTAGTTTCACTTACACGTTGTCCTTTTGGTCTGGATCCTTGTTGTCTCAGCCGTGTTGGGCTTGAAACGCTTATTGTATTGGTTTGGGCCTACGCCCACTATTAATGAAAATCAATACAACGACCAAAAAAAATACTAACAAAGTTATTTGTATAACTGATAATTGCAACAAATTGCTCCAAACATGAACGAGTGAACGACAAATGACAATATAATAGTACTGAAAAAATAAAGAGACGTTCTTTTAAAGCGCATACAAAATATACAGTGGTTTAAGACCACCTTTGACCAAAAGGTTAGATCAGCATAGAGGAGACAATTAGGGGTTACAGAATGTGGTCTCAGATGTTATGTTAGATACTGACAATCAATAAGCTAACTTTTTAGGAATAGGACGGCTTATTAGAGGTTTCTCCTACAATTAATACGGTTTCCCTTTTCTATTTCTAAATGGTGGTCCTATCCTATGCCTCCTCCTTGGTTTACCACTTTAATTTTTGCTTCTTATTATTCCTATTCCACTTCTTCAATCTTGGTACTTTGAAGCCTTAAAGAAGATCCCGTCAACAACAAAATCACTGGACCAATCCAATCCCAATCTACCAAACCAAAAGGTCTCTCTCTCTCTGGTCACGATGGAACTAATTTGAACCCAAAACGAAAAAATTAAAAATATCCCTAACCCCCTAGGTAAGAGAAAGAAAGACAGACATTCCAGTTGTATCTTGTTGCTTTTGAGGAATGTAATATTATTCG
This sequence comes from Astragalus membranaceus, assembly GCA_039519185.1. Taxonomy (NCBI): domain Eukaryota; kingdom Viridiplantae; phylum Streptophyta; class Magnoliopsida; order Fabales; family Fabaceae; genus Astragalus; species Astragalus membranaceus. The sequence continues at coordinate 19,194,596 of CM076849.1, forward strand.
TTCCCAAAGTTTATTTTAGTAATAATTGTGTTGTTTGTTTTATAGATACTAGTATAACTAGCATAACTAGTATAATAATACTAGTAGTAGTAGTAGTAGTATATCTATACGCTACTACTAGTAATAAAATAGAAGTGTTGAACACATTTGCATGCATGCAATGTGAGAAATCCTTCAACGGTACCCACGTGGCATCTTGGTTGATTATATTATAAAGTGTTTTTGCTGATTTGATTGATTTTCGTCGGATTAGGCGTTAGTAGATGGAGTAAGATTTTAAGGCAATTATTATTTCTATACTTTTTTTTAGACCCTTACGTTGGGAAATTGGAAGAATATTATAGGAGGTGAGTCCCACCAAATCCAAGGAGCCACGTAAACAACATGATTAAGTAGAGCATTAATCTGCGAATCTGCGATCGTGAGACTCTGAACTTTGTTTGAATCCAATGAAAGGGGTTAATTTGGACGATTATTATGGAAATCCCAGATTGAGAAAGAGCATTATCAGATTCTCACTTCAGAGTTCTTTGTTTATTAAAGAGTAGTAGTCTACACTATTTTATTTAGCCTTCTAACTCTCTCTTTATTCTTTAGCCACGCGCAGAGCGTGTGTGACACGGCCAAGATATATACATTGATAAATCTTTTAAAAAGAGTTTGGTATAATGGTATTGCAGCACGTAGCCACGTAGGTGGTGAGGTCGCGTGATAATGTAACATAACATTTGGGTTCTTGGGCTAATCGTACTAGTAAGTATATGCTCGTAATTTACAAAGCGAAGAGGAGAGAGAGAGAGAGAGAGAGAGCATCTTTTGGAAAGCGGTGGTCTGGTCGTCCCGTTTGTCGAACGAACTGTGTTTTCACCAATCTCTAGACGATCTGATTATTACTCTCTCCGTGAATGTTTTTGAATCTTTCCATCGAATGGGGGGATCGATATTCCAGACGATAGAAGTTTGTTTGTTTCTTTGGCCTTGGTTATCATCATTATGATGTGGGGTACAGCCTACAGTGTACTACCTCTTCTGTTTTTCTATTTTTCTATTTTGTAATTATTTTCCGAATTAATTTTAAATATTTTGTGGCCCTTTTGATCTTTTTCTTCCATCTATCTTTGACCCAAAGAAATCCTACAAGACACACACACAAACAGTAATCGAAGTATGATGCAAGGTTGCTTTGATCATTGCAGAGTCTCCAATTTACTATACCTTTATGCCTTTCTCTCTCTTTAGTGTACTGTGATCTAAATATCAATCAAAATCACTGGGATCTTCTCTTTTACGTACTACTACCTCTATTTTTAAAATATGCAATTAATATCAATTACAATCTTAGTTGTGATTATTATTGTGCATTTTCTTTTTCTTAATATTGATTTATACTAATAACAATACTTTCTAATTTCTTCCTTCCAACTTGTTTGATGTTTTAGTCGAAAAGAATTTGTCCATTTTAATTGCTATTTTATAATATTGTTTCCAATCAGAAATGATAGATTGACCGACCAATCAACTAAGCCCAATAAAAGACTCAATACTCTCAAGCTAATAAAATATATAAGGGGTTTCACACTCACTCACCGGGTATGCCTCAAACACTATTAAAATACTAGAAGAGACCTAACTTGAGCGTCAGAGTGACTTTGTAGGTACACTCCAACAACACGTCACCTCCGATCAGTAAAATCACCTCTATCATCGCCCACTCGAGGTATCTACTAGAGTTCCAGAATAAAACAAATGCCAATTAACATTAAATACATTTTTTTCAATAATATATATAAAAACAAATACTTAATTTCACTTTTAATAAATGAGTCTTAATAGATTACTATATTACACATTACTATATTGTTTGGGGTTCTAAGCATGGTTTGGAAGAGTGTGGCCCATCCAAGGTAGTTGCCTTTTCTTGGTAGCTCTTTCTCGATAAGGTTCCCACTCGGTCAAACTTGTTTAGAAGATGTGTAATTACGGATATTGCAGCTTCGGTGTGTCTTCTCTGTCAGAATGCATATTAGTCATCTCTTCATCTCTTTTGTAGTTGTAGTTTTGCTTCTGCGATCTGGTATGCCTTTGTCAGCTAGTTGGCCTTGAATTTTGTGATGCACCAGGATATTTTATCTTTGTCCCTCCCGTTCATTTATGTAGGCAGTCCTGCAAGATGCGGACATGGTTTCATACTCATCTGACATACTGTTTTCTGAGTTTTTTTTTTTGAGATATGAGGAATAATTGTTTTTTCTCTAGAGGTGCACCTGAATTTTGGATATGTGTTGACCGGATTTTATCTCTTTCCCGACGATGATTCCAGGCTTGGGGTAGTTCTTCTCTTGTTTATTCTATGAGTGGTTTGTAGATCCCATCGATTGTATTTCCAAGAAGTAGTTGTTTTTGGCATTGCTCGTTTTTGGTGGTGGTGTTTTCCTATGTATATGAACTAGTTTTGTCACCCGTGCAACGCACGGGGAGAAATATGTTTGAAAATTTATTTTGTTTGATATCAAATGATATTGTTAATATATTTCAATATCACATTAATATAGTTGAACAAATTTCATTGGGTAGAGAATTAAAAAGTTTAACCAACATGTAGCCTTTACATTCAAATAAAAACCAGCTATTATATATTATATTATGTTTGTCTTAAAAAAAAGAGTGGTAAATTGGAAATTTCATAATACATACTTTGCAATTGATTTTAATTCCTGTTCTAAAATCTTAAACGTAAAAATAATAGTTAGAGGAAGTATATAGTACATATAAATAGTTGCATTTTTTTTTAGTTTTTTTTTATAAGCAAATGGATTAATTAATGTGACTACATGGACTATTCAAACTCATATACAAATGTGCCATTATAAATTAAGACATGTAAAAGGTTTCTTTCCGTCCTCTCAATAAACCAGTGGCATGACACCAACATAACACGATTACTAGCAAATTTTTCCAAGTGATCATAATTGCAATTGTGAACTTGCAATATTTTAAACCTTTCTTGTGAGATCTTCAAGGGCTACACTACCAATGATACTGTGCTCGCATAAGCAATCTGCTCCTAAAAAGCAAAGTTGTGATTGGTTTTAGATTCCTGGCACGAGGTTACTATGATGACGAGCTTGGCTTTGTTGCCCTAGCTAGATTCATTCATCACGTGATTCCCACAGTACGGAAGCTGTTGAGTTCCAAAAAACTGGTTGTTGTGGATGCACATTTGATGGGTGGATTGGACGCCCTATAACTACTAACGGAGGATGTTTGGAGGAGGAGGAGGAGGAGGAGGAGGAGGAGGAGGAGGAGGAGGAGGAGGAGGAGGTGGAGTAGTCATTGTTACGTTGAAAAATATATCATCGCACTAGTATTTTACCCGTGCATACGCACGGGTGATAATATATGGTCGGTGTATTGCCATGAAGTCATAATAGTAATTTGGAAGATAATCATAAGTTGTGAACAATGTCCAAAATGTATGATTTGAAATTCAAAGTGGAAAGAGATAGGTATTATGTCATATAACATACAAATGAAAATTATATTGAGTCGAATAAATTAAAGGAGATTGAAAATTAGAATTACATTGATCCATAATAATGTATTTGGACATTAAAGGTAAAATATGCATCTCCGTTTAACCCTCCCGTTTGCATCCTCGTTGGCCCTCCCGTTGACACTCTCGTTGGCGCTCTCATTACCTCTCTCGTTGCCTCTCCCGTTGCCTCTCCCGTAGAAGCTCCCATTGGCGGTCTCTCGTTTGAAAGTTGCAAAATTTAATAAAAGAAAAAGAAAATAAAAATATAGAGAAAATGAGATTTAATATAAATAAAATATGCACCCCCGTTGGCGCTCTCGTTGGCGCTCCCGTTGGCACTGTGGTTGCTGCTCTCGTTGCCGCTCTTGTTGCCACTCTCGTTGCCGTTCGTGTGCGGTGCACGAAAAAAAAGAAAATGAGATTTAATTATTGATTTTTTTAGGAAAAATAGTTTTGGAACTTTTGCTAGTGGTATGAGTTTTTTTGACAATCAGAATTACATTGATCCATAATAATGTATTTTGACATTAGAGGTAAAATATGCATCTCCGTTGACCCTCCTGTTTGCATCTCTCTATTAAAACTATTGATTTTAATAGTTTTAATAGAGAGATTATAGTAAATAATAAATTTTAGATGGAGTAAAAATGAAGAAAAAAAAATAAGATTTTTAAAAATATGCACACACGTAGGCGCTCTGTTGGCGCTCTCGTTGCCTCTCTCGTTCCCATTCCTGTTCTCGTTGTCGCTCTCGTTGTCGATTTTATTGCCCATTGCCCATTTCGCATTGCCGCTCCCGTTGCGACGTATTATGACTTATTTTTTTCTATATGACTTAATATTAATTTAATCATATTAATGTAATTATAAGAAGTTATTTTGTAATTGTCAAAAAAAGAAGTTATTTTGTAATTTTTGGTAGTGGTTAAAGTTTTTTTTTACAATTCTTAGCGGTAAAATTCATAGAGTATAATATTAGTTTAATTAATTATTGAGTATAATGTTAATTGAATAATTTAATTTTTTGTAAAAATTTAATTTTAAACTTTTGTTAGAGGTATATCTTTTTTTTTAGTATGATTTAATTAATTATTGAGTATAATGTTAATTCAATTAATTATTGAGTATAATTTAATTAATTTTAAAAAATTAATTAATTATTGAGTATAATGTTAATTTAATAATTTAATTTTTTGAAAAAATTTAATTTTAAACTTTTGTTAGAGGTACATCTTTTTTTGACAATGGATACTGGTTAAAATCATTAATTCTACCTTTGTCAAAAAAATGATTCATTATAGTAGTTTGACTGAATTATAAAATTAGTGACTAACTATTTTAAAAAAATAAATAGGAAATTTTCTTTTAATTTTCATGACAAAAAAAAGCTGGGAAAAATTTTGGAAGTTTTGGAAAAAAAATTTTAAAAAAAAAGTTTTTTTTAAAGAAAAACAGTTTATTTTAAAAGAAAAACTGTTTTTTTAAAAGAAATAACAGTTTTTTTAAAAAAAATAGGAAATTTTTTTTTTATTTTCATGACAAAAAAAACTGGGCAAAGTTTTGGAAGTTTTGAAAAAAAAAAATTTAGAAAAAAACATTTATTTTTAAAAGGAAAAACAGTTTTTTAAAAAAAATTGATTAAAAAAAATAAAGAAATAAAAACTAAAAAGTTGTGTCAGCTGTGCAGTGCTGCGTCAGACTGACGCGCGTCAGCTGCGCACTGTTTAGTCATTTTTTTGTTCTTTTTCTGAAAAGCTGATTATTTTTTGTCTTTTTGCGATAAAATGACAAAAACACCCCTATATTTGGACAAATGGCAAAATTATAGAATGGCAAAATGTCTTTTTGACATTTTGCCGGCACTTGTTTTTTATAGATTGTATAGATGCACTTGTACAATACCCAGATATATTTGACACATCCCACCCTCGCTAATGTGAGTGACATTAACATAATAAATTTATTTATATATTTATATATTTACATATAAAACTAATTAGGCATGTTATGACGCTTTTGTGTGTATGGTTTCGCTAGAGCAGAAGTATGGTACAAACAATTGTAGAGTCATTAGAATCTAAACTTCACTTCAATTGACATATTATAATTACTGCCCTCAATACGAAGTTTTGACCATTTCACATGAATTAAGAAAGGTAGTTAATTTTGTATGGAAAATAAAAATTATGAATTATTTTACAAAATTATTTCTCACTAATATTATGGAGAAAATAAATTAATAGAATTGAAAGAAGGGAGTTTATTAAATAAATAAAGATATGATAGGGTATTATTGTAAATGTGAACTCACAATTGTTAATTTGCATTGATGAGAAAGATGAATTTATACAATGGAGAGTTTCAACTGAGAGTTTGTTGAATGTTAACTAATTACTTCAGCAGAAAAACAACACACAAAAGTAAATGGGCTGAAAGGCAAGCAAGGCCCAAAATACAAGCTAAGGCCCAAGAGAAACTAAAGAGGACCTAACAAATTCCTCCCTTAAATCTGAATTACTAGCAGTAATCTGATTTACACATTGTTGATGCTGGTTACTCCCATCTCAGTGCATAGCTTCTGAAAAGTATCAGTCTTTAGTGCTTTAGTCATGATATCAGCAACCTGATCTTCAGTTCTGATGTAGCTTAGCTCAATTGTTCCTTCCTTCACCAAGTCTCTGAGGAAGTGGAATCGTATATCTATGTGTTTGCTCCTACCATGTAGAATTGGATTCTTGGAGAGCTTAATGGTGGAGCTGTTATCACATTTGATGATTGTAGTTTCATTTTGAGGTAGCTCTAACTTCATTAGAATTCTTCTAAGCCATACAGTTTGGCAAGCACAACCAGCAGCAGCAATAAACTCTGCTTCAGTTGTGGACAAGGACACAACAGGTTGTTTCTTAGCACACCAACTTATTGGTCCATCAGCAAGCAGAAAAACATACCCTGATGTGCTCTTTCGATCATCAAGGTCACCTGCAAAGTCACTATCAGTGTATGCCAATAGAGTCTCATTTCCACCTTTCTTGTACATGATTCCCAAATTTTCAGTTCCTTTCAAGTATCTCATTATCCTTTTTGCTGCCTGTAGATGCAACTCAGTAGGACAGTCCATGTATCTGCTTATCAGAGAAACTGCAAACATTATATCAGGGCGTGTAGCTGTTAAGTACATCAATGATCCTACTATCTGTTTGTAGTAGGTAATGTCCACTTTTTCACCATTTCCTTCTTTATTTAACCTTGTTCCAGTAGCAATAGGAGTAGATACGGGCCTGCAATTGCTCATACCAAATTTTTCTAACAACTCAGCAGTGTACTTGCTCTGTTTCAAAGTTATTCCTTCACTGTTTTGACTTACTTCCACTCCTAGGAAGTAGTTCATTCTACCCAAGTCACTCATATCAAATTGTTTCTTCATTGACAATTTGAATTCATTGATCATTTGACTACAATTCCCTGTGTAGATGAGGTCATCTACATAGAGACTGATAATCAGCAATTTTGTCTTGTCTTGCTTTTTAACATATAATGTGTATTCTGAGGATGACTTGGTGAAACCTTCCTTAGTGAAATAGCTATCTATTTTACTGTACCACGCCCTAGGGGCTTGCTTCAAGCCATATAGGGCCTTCTTGAGTCTATAAACTTTGCCTTCATGATCCTTCTTTACATACCCTGGTGGTTGTTCAATGAAAACTGTTTCAGTTAGCTCTCCGTGCAGAAATGCACTCTTCACGTCTAGCTGATATATGGGCCACCCTCTTAGAGCTGCAATTGCCACCACTGTTCTAATCATGTCCCACCTAGCAACTGGGGCAAACACTTCTTTATAATCTGTTCCTTCTTTCTGTGAGAATCCCTTTGCAACTAGGCGAGCTTTGTGTTTCTCAATCTCACCTTTTTCATTCAATTTAGTTTTGAATACCCATTTTACTCCAACAATCTTACCATCTTTGGGTAGGTCAGTGAGTTCCCAAGTGTTGTTCCTTTCTATGGAGTTTATTTCACTGTCCATAGCTTGCCTCCAAACATCATTCTTAACGGCTTCAGTGAATGTCAGGGGATCTTCTGCTTGCATAGCAGATATCAGGTACATTTCTTCTTCAGTTCTAGCCATATTCATATCATAGTCATCTAGATAAGCTGGTCTTCTTCGTATCCTCCCTTCACTTGGACCTGCTTCTTCACCAATTGGTTGTTGTTCTCCCTGTTCAGAGTTGACAACTTCTACTGGTTCATTAACAGTTGCTTTGTCAGTGGAATTCTCCATTTGTTCCTCTTCTTCTTCATCAATCAATTGAACACCGCTCTTTGTGTTGCTTTCCCAATTCCACTGCTCATTTTCAACGAATTTCACATCTCTACTAACAAGGATTTTCTTTGTCACAGGGTCATACATTTTGTATGCCTTTGATTCTTCACTCACACCAAGATGTATACACTTGACACTCCTATCATCTAGCTTCTTTCTTTGTTGTGTGGGAACATGCACATACCCAATACATCCAAACACCTTGAAAAAGTGCACTGATGGTTTCAATCCCTGCCAAACTTCTTCTGGTGTGATGTCATCTAGAGCTGCAGTAATACTTCTGTTTTGTATAAAGGTGGACCACTTCACTGCATCTGCCCAGAATTCCTTTGGCATGTTCTTCTCAGAGAGCATGCATCTTACCATGTTTAACAGGGTCCTATTCTTTCTCTCTGCAACTCCGTTTTGTTGAGGAGTGTAGGCAGCTGTCAATTGCCTCTTAATTCCATTTGCACTGCAAAATGTGTCAAATTCATTTGAGGTGAACTCACCTCCTCTATCCGTTCTCAAGCATTTAATCAAGCAGCCAGATTCTTTTTCTACTAGAGTTTTAAACTTCTTAAAAGTTTCAAAAGCACTAGACTTTTCAGCTAAGAAAAACACCCAAGTCTTCCTACTATAATCATCTATAAAGGTTATAAAATACCTCTTTTTACTGTGAGATTCTGGTTTAATTGGGCCACAAATGTCTGCATGGATTAGCTCCAATTTTTCAGATGCTCTCCATGAACTTTGCTTGGGAAATGACTCTCTGTGATGTTTTCCTTTGACACAGTCACTGCATACCTTCTCAGATTTGTTAAGTGTAGGTAGACCCTTCACTATGCCTTTGCTAGCTAGAGTGTGTAGAGCGTTGTGCCCCGTATGTCCATACCTACAATGCCATAGGTGTGTCTCTTCTTCAGTTGTTGCTTTGAAGCAGGAGGCCAACACAGTTTTAGCAGCAATCTTGAACATCCTGTTTGCAGCCATTTTTGATTCTAAGATCAAGCCTCTGTCCTCATGATAGACTTTGCATGAGTTTCCCTTGAATACCACTTCTAAACCCTTCTCTTGCAGCTGTCCTATGCTGAGAAGGTTGCTATCCAATCCAGGAATATAGTAAACATCTGTTACTATTTGTGAAATTCCATTAACTTCTAATTTTACAGACCCTTTGCCCTCTGTCATCAACTTCATTCCATTCCCTAATTTCACAGAGGCTCTAATTTGTTCATTCAAGTCAAGAAACCAATCTTTATGCCCACACATGTGATTGCTACACCCTGAATCTAAAAACCACACCTCATCATCAGTTTTCCGTTCATTCTCTGTATACGCCATCAGGAGAATCTCTTCTTCCTCTTCAAACTCTGCATAATTGGCCTTCTCCTCCCAATTAGGGCACTCATTGCGGTAGTGCCCCAATTTACCACAGTGATAACATTCAATGGTTTCCTTTGATTGATTTCTGCCTCTGCCACGACCACCTCTACCTTGATTGCCTCTTCCTTGATTTCGACCTCGTCCCCTTCCTGCGAATCGTCCTGCACTCGTAATTTTGAGAGCTTGTTCCTTTTCTTTCTGACCAACCATCAGTTGTTCGTGAACCTTGAGACTACTTTGCAAAGCATCAACGGACAATTGCGTAATATCATTCGATTCCAAGATTGAACAAACTACGTAATTGAACTTAGGAGTGAGAGATCGTAGAGTCTTTTCAACAATCGTCGCTGAGGTCACCATTTCTCCATACATCTTCATACGATTTGCTATTGCGAGCGTTCTTGAAATGTAATTGTCAATCGTCTCGTCATCTTTCATTGCGAGGAGTTCGAATTCCTTCTTTGCATTCAACAATTGTGCGCGCTTTACCTTGTTGGAGCCTTGATACTTTTGTTTCATTGAATCCCAGATATCTTTGGCTGAATCTTTGTCGAGAATCGTTTCAAGAATGTCACGATCTATGGCTTGAAAGAGATAATTTTTCGCCTTGAAATCTTTGAGTTTACTTTCTGCGCCACGTTGAGTTTCCTCCGCCGTGGCTTCCGCCGGTGGAGTGTAAACTCCATCTTCAATTAGGTTCCAGATTTGTTTGGATCTCAGCAGGTTTTCCATGAGCATTGACCAATGCTCGTAATATCCATCAAATTTGGGGACGAAGGAGTGCTCGCGTTCTCGTTCAGCCATGGTTGCAAGAAACGGTTATTTCAGATCGCTTTTGCTTTGATACCAATTGTAAATGTGAACTCACAATTGTTAATTTGCATTGATGAGAAAGATGAATTTATACAATGGAGAGTTTCAACAGAGAGTTTGTTGAATGTTAACTAATTACTTCAGCAGAAAAACAACACACAAAAGTAAATGGGCTGAAAGGCAAGCAAGGCCCAAAATACAAGCTAAGGCCCAAGAGAAACTAAAGAGGACCTAACAATTATTGCATGTAAAGCGTTATATAATATAGGACAATTATTTTTGACTAAAATGATATATAATACGAGACGGAGGGAGTACTATCGGATACTTAAGGAAGAAATTACTTATCAAAAAAAAAAAACTTAAAGAAGAAATTAAATTGAGATAAGGGCTAGAAAATATTATTTGAAATCAGAATAGTAATGTTGGGCAATTAGTATATTGAATTAGGAAGATAAGACAAGGCAGAGAGTATGTAATATTGGGATTAGAGCGTGGTATTGGAGGGAAGAGAGAGGAGCGTGAGTTAGGAGGGAAAATATTCCATTTTCCTTGGGAGAGTAGTAGTGGCAGAGGCAAAGAGGCAGAGATACGGATACGGACAGAGGTTTTCGATGTAGTATTGGGTTTTGTTTTTGAGACAGTCACTAATAAAGCCTCGTGATCGGAGAATACAGGTAGATCCATGGAAGACTGTTCCCGCTAGTCACGTGGGTTCTTTTGACTACCCCTCTCCCTCATGACCAAATCAAAACCCACCCACCGTCTCTTTTCTAGTCCTATAAATTGAAACTACGCAATGAGAAAATCTCACAACAAGTCACAAACAGTGCCAGAGATAGAAACTCAAACACTTGCTTATACCCTACAAGTCTACAACCACACATTCACTCCCTGACTCACCCTCTGCATCCTTCAGTCTTACCCCTAAGAATAAATAATGCACTTTCTTTCTCTCTCTCATAACACAACCATTGGGTCCCTCTCTCTGTTTCTCTGCTTATTATAACTCTCATAGTCATACATACATATATATATATATTCTTGAATCCCTCCTCCCTCTCTATATCATCATATATTATTATATAGTTCTGTATTTGTATGTACATGTCTCCATTTGCAATTAACGACAACGTGGACTGCAGGTGCTGACTGGTATTTTACCATTTTATTATTAGCTTACTCATTTCTCATTTCTTTCCCACACTCCGTACCATTCAGCTCTTCTCCCAAGTCCCCCGTTACATTATATTTCAAACCTTTTATTATTGCAATACCCTCTTGGTCTTCTACTCTCTCCATTATATTGTACTTCCCTGGGCTCTCACCCCTTTAAATCAACATCCACATCATCTTCTTTTTCCCTCTCAACTTGCCTATTAATTCCCTCACCTCACTCACTTTGGATTAATTCATCAAAACGAAATAATATTCACTAGAAGAAGCAAATGATGCATCGTGCTTGCAGTGGTTCGCAGGGGCATGTGATGGGGCCATGCACATGTGGTATGTTCCATAGCCAAAATAACTCTTTCTCAATGCTATTCTCTATGCCAAACCATAAACCCTGTGATATTATTGATGATCAAATTCAAACCGATATGTATTCCTTCACTCCTTCTTCTTCATCTTCTGTTGACTGCACTCTTTCGCTTGGAACCCCATCCACCCGTTTCATAGAAGATGAAGAGAAACGAACCCGCCATGAACGTCGCTCTGTCTCTAACTTTTGCTGGGATTTACTACAATCCAAACACAACCCTCAATCTCAAACCAAGTCCACTCGAGGAACCACCAATAGTGGCAGCAACTCCACCAGCGATTATCTCCTCGCTCGTCGCTGCGCTAACTGCGATACCACTTCAACTCCTCTTTGGAGAAACGGCCCTCGAGGCCCAAAGGTACGTAGAAACACTATTTATATTAAATACATCAACTTTTGCTTATATTTTGAGATAAATGTAGTATTCTTATGTAAATAATTAACAGTTTTTTTGAATTGAAATGCAGTCGTTGTGCAATGCGTGTGGGATAAGATTCAAGAAGGAAGAGAGAAGAGCAAGTGCTGCAGCAGCCACACCGGCGGAGGGGTCCGGCGGAGTAATGGAATCTAGTCAGATGTACGGCCACCATAACAACTCATGGTATGGACACTCTCAAAGCCAGAAGATGCAGTGTTTCTCACCGGCGATGGGTAACGAGTTTCGCTTTGTGGATGATGGTGATCGAGAAACTGAGAATGGCATTCCCTTTCTCCCTTGGAGACTCAACGTCCCTGATAGAACAAGCCTCGTTCACGACTTTACCAGATGAAAATTGAATAATAATAATAATAATAATAATAATAATAATATAATAATAATCATATAATAATAACTGAAGTTTACGACATAGACGGTCAAGAGACTAAGCAGTTATACGTCAACGTTTTACGATGATGGTGATGTGGAAGATGTTTTTGATTGCGATGGTTTCGGGTATCGTCAACATGATGTTTTATTTTTCCCTGACTTTTTTTTCTGGTTTGTTTGTTCCCTTTTCTCAGTCTTGTTGTTTTGAATAGGAGTGAGAATGGGATAATTCTATATTCTTAGTTTGCTTTCTCTTTGGACTTCTTTCTTTAACTTTCTCTTTCAGTTGCATATAAACCTACTGCTTTTCTCGCTCCACTTTCCCTCCCTAGATTACTCAATTATTTTATTTTTATATAGTTCATGTTGACCATGTTATGATCACATTTTGACTGTCTGGTTACAAGGGCATTATAACTAGATTAGATCCTTAATGCTTAAACAAAGTATGAAATAGTACTATTATATAGTGTTGTTTTTAATTTTTTTTATCTGAAATTCCAGAGCACAGACATTCATACACGAACATAGTAGATACAGTGATGGTGTGAGATGCATGTGCATTTTAATTTGTTTGAAGCAAATCTGATGGTCCAATGCCAATGTTTAGTATACTGTTCTCTCTGAACCGGACACTGTGCGGTTCAGAACAGTAAAACTGGAATGTCTTTAGAATACCGCATCGAATCTAATCGTCCAATGAAGTTAGTGTACATTGCACTGGCCTGCCAACTCAGGCAACTTTTTCATCGTAAAACCTATCATGATTACCAGAATATGTACTGTACACATATTTTTTTTTTTGATATTATATGTACATGATAGGAGTATGTTTTTAGCATTGTAAGCATCAAAATTACCTTATGTTAACATCAAATTGGAGTTGAGATGCCCTCATCCAAGCCGAAATGACTAAAACCTCATGACACCAAAACCCAAGTGGATCAATATCAGTTGGAAAACATGTAGCATATTAGTGTTTGAGTAAAAAAAAATTATATACTACTATAGTCTATAGGGCGCATTTTATAAATAGACTATATTATTTTCAAAGGACTTCAACCAAAAATTAAGAGTTTATAATGAATTTATATCCTTTACTTGTAAGTCAGTTTTGTATATAGTTCAGTTAGATCCAAAATATAAATCCCAAATCTAAGATGGTATAAAATTTTATTGGGCCATCCACCATATTATCCAAACATTAAGCCCAATAGGGCTAAAAAGTATATAAGGAATGGGCGGGCAACCATTACCTTGAGTTGGTTTTAAGGAAAAGAGATAAGGCTTAATGTTTATAATGAATGGACACCCCTCACATGACAAAATTTTGGAATTACGCAAGACCCATAAATTTAAATTTAAGATCGTATCAATGTCTATCCTAAATAGTGTTAAGTGTGAGGGAATGTATTGAAAAAACTCAAGTCCTGCATAGCCTAGAGATAGGACGTGAAAAGAGTTTATAATGAATGGTTACCTCTCACTTTACAAGTTGATCGATTTTGTACGATAGTGATACAGTCTAATGAGTCGTGCTACCGTCACCACATGAGCTAGTGTTATGGTTGAGTGTAGTCCAAAATCAAATTCTAAGAACCAATGTCAACAACCTGGATCGAGCACCAGACTCAGTGGCGGACCCAGGACCCCGGGGTCAGGGGTGTCAAATTTTTTAAATACACAATTTGCTAAAAATATAATTAAAAACAACTATAATATATTTAAATAAATAAATTATACATTTCATAAATGTCCTCTACGTGATTTCATATTCTGAAATCGTTGAATAATAAGCTCAAAGTCATTTTTATTGAATACACCACTCTCAATGTATGTCACCAGACAGTCGTTCATCCATGTATCCCCCATCCGCACTAGTGCAAAATCTGGTTTAAGAAGCATTCTTTGGCATCAGTTGTTTGGATAACTGATAACTCTATTTTATATAGAGTTATTTATGCATCTAAACATAACTAATTGCTTGAAATCAAGTGTAATATGTGTTAAATATAATAGCATGAATAAAATAACAACATTTATGGTTTCAAGATGAATGACATTCATACTTTAGCACTTTGTATATATATATTGGTATGTTTGATGTGTTTGTTCAGTGCACCTGCAGTTGATGCACCTACACCAGGAAAACAACAGTGCATCTGCACTAAATACATTTACAACAGGGCAATTGTACTAAGGTGCATCTGCACCATCCTGCACTAAAGACAGATTACCCAACATTGGAAGCACCTCAATCCATACCAATGCATAAACACCTCAATGGCATCATGCTTAGTCACAAGTCAAATGGAGGCACATGCCAACATGCAAAAGGAGGCGCCTACAATAGAAGACCATCATGAAGGGTTATTCATAAAGGACACATGGCCTTCCACGATTGGACCTCTCTTTGAGGTTGAGTGTTGGACTCAATTTCCTTCATCAAAGTTCTGAAAAGTAACCATGGTTAAACCTCCTTAGGTTAACTTGATCCCCAAGCAAACCCTCACTTGAAGGAAACCCCCAAGGCTATATAAAGGCTTCCACATCTCATTTGAAAGAACATCCATTATCATCCATAATCATCTCCTCTCTTGTATTTTATTTCACTTCATAATTTTAAGTTAGTTGTTAGTTTGTAAGAAGGTAAGGAAGGAATTGACGACTTATTATTTACCGTGAATTTTGGTAAACAACCGCTGGTTAAGAGTTTGTTACTTGCAAGATCAACCAGTAAATCTTAGGACATTTGTGCTATGGTTTTCCAGAAAAAGTTATGAATGTTCTTGATGTTATTTGTAATAAGTGACAATTTTAAAGTGGTTGAAACTGTCGAATTGCTTTACTTTAAATTCGATCAAGTGCAGAAAACAAGTAGATTGCAGAAATATTTAAGGAAACATAACTAGATTACGTTGAAAGAAAAGGAATTGGTACACAATATCATACATCTGGTTTCTGTAACTCATGTTTCTCTGTAACTTGGAATTCTGAGCGTGAGAAATATGTATGAGAGTTTGTGACCCCTTTTCTCTATGAGAAACCACTATATATATATACTATGGAGAAACTGTAACTGCCTACAACGGCTATATCTATAACTGTACAAAGGAATTTAAAAACAACAACTGCCGTATCCTTCGACGGCGTAACTGCTACGTTCTTCGACAACAACTGCCGTATCCTTCGACGGCCTAACTGCTACATTCTTCGATAATGCTGCTTTAGCCCTAATCTGCTTTATTCACCTTCCTGTCGAAGTATTGCCTTCAAGCCCTCAATTTCACCGTCTTTGTGAAATAGTCGAAAGTCAAAGATCACCAATTTGTTTTACCATCCCAATGTCGAAAATCAACATTTCTATTTTAAAGTGACAAGTTAAACCTCACTGACTGCATTTAATTGAGACTGTAAAAAATGTAGGCAGTATGTTAGCACGAGATAATAAATGGCTCTTTCGACACCATTTTCATCCTCTTGTGCTAACATACTGCCTATTGTCATTTCTGATGCTGCTATGTACAATTTCATTATCCTATTCCTAATAGGGGAAGCAACATAGGTGGTTTAATCAAGTAGGACTTGATCTCGTCAAAGGCTTTCTGGTGTTCTGGATCCCATCTGAACACATCCTCCTTTTTCAGTCGAAGCAATGGCGAAAAAACTTGTGTCTTGCCACTTATGTTTGAAATAAACCTTCTTAGGAAGTTAATTTTTCCTAGTAAAGACTGTAACTCTTTCTTTGTCGAAGGGGCCTTCGTTTCCAAGATCGCTTTCGTCTTGTTTTGATGGATCCCAATGCCTTTTTTGTGCACAACAAAACCCAAGAAATCACCTGCACGAACACAAAAAGCACATTTGATTGGATTCTTTTCTCATTCTTTCGAATGATTGTCGAAGGTGATCTAAATGACTGTTGAAGACTTAACAACAATGTCGTCTATGTATACTTGCATAAAATCTTCTACAAAATCATGAAACATAGAATTCATTGCCCTTTGGTATGTTGCACCAGCATTTTTTAGGCCAAAAGGCATTACTACCCATTCATAAACGCCTAAAGCCCCAGGACAGCAAAATGTTGTTTTCGACACATCTTCTTCAGCAATATAGATTTGATTATTACCTGAGTACCCATCAAGCATACTTAGATAATCAAATCCTGCTGCTGAGTCGACCAACATTTCTGCCACCGGCATGGGATATTCATCCTTTGGCGTAGCAATGTTTAAGTCCCTAAAGTCTATACAGACTCTAAGAGTGCCATTTTTCTTAATTACAGGAACTATATTGGCTAACCAATCAACATACCTTGCAGTTCTGATGAACCTGCTCCTGAGTAGCCTTTCGATCTCTTCTTTGATCTTCGATAAGATTTGTGGTGCAAACCTTCTTGGTGTTTGTTTCACAGGTTTCTTATCTGGTCGAATTGGCAGCTTCAATTCCACTACTTCTCGACTCAGACCAGGCATTTCATTATAATCTCATTCGACGCAATCTTTGTACTCCTTCAAGAGCTCTATTGTTCGATCTCTCAAACTTTTGTCGATTTTAGCACTAATAAACGTTGGCCTCTTTATAGAGCCATCTCCCAAGTCAATTTCTTCCAAGGGATCTTGTGCTTGAATTCTCTTGGTCGAACCCATTGGGTCTTTTTCAAATCCTAAAGGCTCGTCATCATAGATATAGTCTAGCCTTTGGTCTTCGACCATATTTTCTTCATCATCATGTCTAATGGTTTCACCTACCATTTTTTGTTGCATCTCGGCTTCTAAAGCCGCATTTTGCTTGTTTTCGGCCACATAGGCCGTAATCCTTTCCCATGCACTGGGTTGAGACATTACTAATTATTTAGGGTCCATTCCACCCAGTAGGTTTGCTGTAACCTTTTGGGTAGCTTGTTTCACCAATTACCTCCCTTTCCCAAATAAATCCATGAGTAGGTAAGGTCTAGTGAAGCATAAACATTGTCTTGGGGTACATAGGCACTGTCAGAAGGTGTACATGGCGCAAGGCTTGCCAATTGCTTATCGAAGGCCTTCTTTGTGATGTGATCTACTTCTGCTAAAAAATAGCTTTGATCACCTTCCACATTTTCGACCAGTCCATCTTCTCTCCAAATGGAGATTCTTTGGTGTAAGGTCGAAGGGACTTCTCCTACTCCATGTATCCAGTCCCTGCCACGCAACAAGTTGAAATTTTCCTTGGTTGGAATAACCATGAACAATGTTAACCTCTTAACGCTGCCAACAACAAGTTCGACCTCAATTGCTCTAAGTGAATAACCATATTTGCCTTCGTAGTTTGTGAGCACTACATTGTGTGGCCTTAAATCTGTGTCAGACTTGCCAATATTTGTGAGCATACATTGGGGCATTAAGTTAACTGCAGCACCTCTATCAACTAGCACCTTGTTGACACCCACATTGTTGACCTTAGCTTGAATGAATAATGGTTTAAGGTGGTATTTCATCCCCCATCTGGCCTTTCAAAGACAGCACTCTGCTCTTCAATGCAGCCATTGTTCAGAACATAGTAGCATATTGGCTTATGTGTAGCCATGTCTTCATCAAAGTCTTCTTCGACTTTGTTTACCTCCGAAACCACGTCGAACTCAATTGGGAGAATGGAGACTACGTTGCATATCACGTCGAAGTCAGGTTCTGAATCAGTGAAACCAGAACCCATTTCCTCATCAAAAATGAGGCCCTCTTTTGGATCAAGACCTTCCTTAATAACCGACAGTAGAGGACATATTCTCTCCGTTGCATGCTTCTTGGTAATTTCGACAAAAGAGGCTACTTGCCTACCCTTGCTTTTGTTGGAATTCTCACCCTTTCCTGCAGCAGCATCAGCTTTCTTTTGGCGTTGATACCTACGCCATTGTGTTCTTGTTCCCTTGTAGTTATTGTTGTAGGCATACTTATTCGACCCAGTTGCCTTACTTTGTTTTGCTGTGCTTGTACTTCCTTTGGCCGTAGTTGAATGATGACATGTGTCTTTGCCACCAGAATACACCCACTTCTCGACAGGTGACTTAGTTGGTGGCACAAAGGTCTTGATTTGCGCCTTCTGAGGATTCTTGGTCAAAGTCACCTTATATGGTATTCCTCTGTTGTTGAAACTGAACTTCGGCCTTTTGTCGGCCCACTTGGCTTTCCTCTTCCATTGAGGTTTGAATCCTTCTAGGTTCTTTGCACCCTTCTTGTCGAAAACAGGGCTGCACCTTGGACACAACATGACCTCAGTGTTGTTAATTTTGCAACGGTTAAGGAAGTCGACCAGTTCTTCTTCAGCCTTAGGGTAAACCACTTGCATTTTCTCGTTGTACTGGTCCTCAGTGACCATTTCGACGTTGTGCATTTAACATTCAATTGTTCCTTTCTTGTCAATATCTGCAGCAGTAAACTCAGTAGCTTCCACCACATTGATTTCGACTGGTTCAGCATACATAGCATCTGCTACTAGCAGAGGATCAGTGTCGATCTTCATTGGAGGCTTAGACCTGTCTCCAAATTTCAGCCTTCCTTCATTCAGTGCTTTTTGGACCAAATCTCTGAAAAGAACACAACGAGATGTATTATGGCCTAAAAAGTTATGATACTTGCAATAACCTCTTTTCCTTTGTTGCTCTAATGGTGGTATCTTTAGGCCCTTAGGCACTATAATTTGACCATCATTAACTAAAAGATCAAATATTTGATCACATTTAGTAACATCAAATGTATATGTTTTTGCAACAAATCTATTATTTTTAGGTTCGATAGGATTTTTCCCATCTGAAGGTTTCAATAATTTGCAAGTATAAGGAGGTCCAGGTTTTAGTTCAGCCATATTGACCTCTTCTTCGACATCCTCGTAAGAGACATCAAATTCTTGGTCGCTGTCATTAGTTTCGACGTATGAAACCTTTTCTTTTTTATTAAACCTACAGGTTCTAGCCTTTTCAGCTTTTAGCCTTTCAACTTGTCGAACCCTATTAGCCAATTGGGCCATATCTCTTAAGTGCGATGTGTCTAACTTCTTTCTGATAGAATAGTCGAGGCCACCAGCAGCCATTTCAACTAACTCGTGTTCAGACACCTGTGTAAAGCACCTTGCCTTGAGAAGTCTGAATCTATTGAGATAGTCATCAATAAACTCTGCCACTCGGCATCGAACGCTAGCCAATTCTTTAAGACTAATCTTCGACTGGCCCATGTAGAACTGTTCATGAAATGCTTTCTCTAATTGCCCCTAGTTAAATATGGAATGTGGGGGTAAAGTTGTAAAACAAGTGAAAGCATTTTTTGTAAGGGAATTTGGGAAGTATTGCAACCTCAAATTCTCATTATGTGCTATGTCACCAGCCTCAGTTAAATAACGGGCAACGTGTTCGACAGTGGATTCGCTAGTTTCCCCTGCAAATTTTGTGAACTTGGAAATTTTCCAACCTCTAGGCAACTCAGTTTGCAACACATAATCTGACAAGGGTGAAACAAAATTAGGCCTATGCAGGCCCAAATTGAGGCCATTCTGGGCTAAAATGGTTTCGACGAGATTAGCCAAGTTATTTTGGAGTGCAAAATTGTTTTGCTGAACTTGTCTAACCACTTCATCAGCATTCTGGCCTCTGTTGACCAACACAACCTCAGGGTTTACTTCGACTTCCCTTCTTGGAGGTGGTTCGACAGCAATTTGCTGTCCTTGACCCACAAGGTTTTCGACAGGCCTTATATTTTGAATTTGAGGCACTTGCTGGTTTTGCAATGGTGGAGTGCCAAAGAAATCTGCTATTCTCCCCATTTGATTAGCCAACATTTGGTAACTATGGTTCGTGTTTTGCATTAAGGGGTTAAACACCGTACCAATTTGTTGGGTCAGCATATTGACCATGTCATGGTTACTCTCATCCATTTGTTGCCTTAAAGCCAGCAACGATGATGTGGTTAAGGCAGGTTGAGCATTTCGACCAAAAATGCTCTCTGGTGAACCATGGAGAGGGGAAAGCGCTGGGACTGCAGTGTCTGCATAAGTAGACATATTTGTTTGAAGGCTTGCCATCATGGCTGTTGGCATACCATATGGGTAACCCCTAAATTGAGAGATATTTGGAAACCTTGTATCGAAAGTATTTCCAACTAAGGAATTAGCCATTAGAGGGTTGGTCGAACACCCTAATATCAATGGATGTGTTAACGCCGCTGTCGTCAACACTGTTACAGGAGCGGTTACCCCTGCTATTGTCGAAGAGGGCATGGGAGCAGTTGCTCCCGTGACATTTGCAACATTAGCGTCGCCCATTGACGCCTGTTCTTGTGAATTCTGTGGATTCTGTGCATTAGACGTCGAAGCGTCGTTCGAACCAGAACGTGCCATCTCTGAAAGATGTTTTCCACTCCATAAATGCATACACACAACAAATCACACGTTTATGTTTCAAGAACCAATTCGGAAATTGTTTCAAATGATTCTGAAACTTAGCACAAAGGGTCCCACTGGGCGTGCCAATTTGTTTACCGTGAATTTTGGTAAACAACCACTGGTTTAGAATTTGTTACTTGCAAGATCAACCAGTAAATCTTAGGACATTTGTGCTATAGTTTTCCAGAAAAAGTTATGAATGTTCTTGATGTTATTTGTAATAACTGACAATTTTAAAGTGGTTGAAATTGTCGAATTGCTTTACTTTGAATTCAATCAAGTGCAGAAAACAAGTAGATTGTAGAAATATTTAAGGAAACATAACTAGATTACGTTGAAATAAAGGAATTGGTACACAATATCATACATCTGGTTTCTCTAACTCATGTTTCTCTGTAACTTGGAATTCTGAGCGTGAGAAATATGTATGAGAGTTTGTGACCCCTTTTCTCTATGAGAAACCACTATATATACTATGGAGAAACTGTAACAGCCTACAACAGCTATATCTATAACTGTACAAAGGAATTTAAAAACAACAACTGTCGTATCCTTCGACGGTGTAACTGCTACGTTCTTCGACAACAACTGACGTATCCTTCGACAGCATAACTGCTACGTTCTTCGACAATGCTGCTTTAGCCCTAATCTGCTTTATTCCCCTTTCTGTCGAAGTATTGCCTTCAAGCCCTCAATTTTACCGTCTTTGTGAAGTAGTCGAAAGTCAAAGATCACCAATTTGTTTTACCATCCCAATGTCGAAAATCAACATTTCTATTTTAAAGTGACAAGTCAAACCTCACTGACTGCATTTAATTGATCCTGTCGAAAATGTAGGCTAACACTTATCCCTTCACTTCTTCATAGCGTTAGAAGGTGCAGGAAATCAGTGCATCTGCACTGCTGGGCAAACTTATGCAAGAGTTCTTCAATCGGTGTAATCTCTACCCTGTTGGTATCTCTTGTACTTTCCATTATATAAACTTGTTTTATTCCATTTATCTTTGCCTTGCAATGCATATTATGAGCTAAAACCCTTTGGTTGAGATGTTCTAACTTTATAATGAGCTTTTGAGTAAGTTATTGTGCTTTTAAGTGTCGTATGCATTTTGGTTCTTGTGTTACACTACATCCATCTTATTTTAAGGTTGATCGCTTAGAATAAGTAGAGTTATGTTCACGGACATGGTTTATAACTAGAAATCAAGAACTAATAAGGGTGAGTGTTTTAATGAAGGCTTTGTTAACTTGTGTAATAAAGAAAACTTTGTTAAAACCTTGTTAAGTCCTGGACATAGGATAACATAGTCCTTAGGGTGATACAGTGGGTACTTTAAAGGCAGGAGTGAACTTATTTAGCAAGCCTAGACATAGGAAGCTTGTAACGAAACTCTGAATAAAGTAGCTGAAAGGCACATACTGATCCAGCTGCACCCAATGCATCTGCACCACATAAACACACAAAACTCTCAAAAGTGATTTATTTAGTGAAGACATCTCAACTATCATTCTCAACTGATTTCCTCCATATTTTCTTGCATATTTACATTCAGTTTTCGTAAACATCAATACCCAAAATTGTGAGTAGTGTAGCTGCACTAATTTATATCTTTTTAAACATACAAGAGTTAATCCAATCCCCATGGGTTCGATCTTTTATACTACTTGTTTGTGACTGTGTATACTTGCACATTATCTTTTTCACACACCAAGTTTTTGGCGCCGTTGCCGGGGATTGCCATTAATTTTTGTTGTTTAGATTTATAAATTAGTGTTTTATTACTCTGGTAGTTTGCTTCTTAGTGCAGGTGCATAGGATGCACTAGCTTATGCACAGGGCCAAATAACCAGAATTTGAATTAGATCCAGAGATAGAGAGAAGGTTTAGAAAGTTGTTGAGATTTCAGAAACAAAGACTTCAAAGCTGCAGAATCACAATGTCTCGACAACGTGAAGAAGAGAGTTCTAGACCAGGTTCCATTGGAGGATCAGTTAGAGGTGGTCCAGGCTCACATCATGAACCTGAGGATGATCACAGAAATCAATTCATCAACATGGGACCAATAGGTATGATTAATGATAGAAATAGACCCATGAGAGAATATGCTATGTTTGATCATCAGAATATGCAAACAAGTATAGCAAGACCTCATATTGATGCTGTACATTTTGAATTTAAACCCATGATGTTCCAAATGCTACAAACAATTGGTCAATTTGGTGGATCTCCCCATGAGCATTTAAAACAGTTTTTAGAAATATGTAGTAACTTTATCATTCCTGGTGTTGGTGAAGATGCATTTAGACTTAAGCTATTTCCATATTCTTTGAAAAATAAGGCTAAATCTTGGTTGAATTCATTAGAGCCTAATTCTATTCATTCATGGAATGAAATGACTGAAAAGTTTTTAGCAAAATATTTTCCACCCATCAAAAATGCTAGAATGAGAAATGATATTACATCTTTTAGACAGAAAGAATTTGAATCATTGTTTGAAGCATGGGAAAGATGGAAAGAGCTTTTAAGAAAATGTCCACATCATGGTCTGCCTGTCATTATTCAAATGGAAATTTTTTATAATGGTTTAGAACCCCAAACCAGAATAATGTTTGATGCATCATCTGGGGGTGTGTTATTAAACTTGTCTTATAATGAAGCATGTGAATTGATTGATAGAATTGCAACAAATGCTCTAGTTGGCCTACTGAGAGGGTGAGTGCCCAAAAGAGACCATCAGGGGTACATGAAATTAGTGATGTATCAGCCCTATCCGCTCAGTTAGCCACACTGACAAACATGTTTAAAAACTTCACTTCAACCACTGCACCTACACCTAGTGCACTTGCACCAACAGAAAACACTGCAGCAGCCATAGAACAAGCCCCCCAGGTGATACAAGTTGTGTGTATTGTGGAGGAGGTCACTTGTATGAGGAATGTCCTAGCAACCCTGTCTCTATCAATTATGTAGGATACAATATGAATAACAACCCTTACTCTAACACCTATAACCCCGGCTGGAGGAACCACCCAATTTTTAAATGGAACAATACTAGTACACCTGCACAAAATGCAGCTGCACCAATCACACCACCAGGATTTCAATCTCAGAACTACCAAAGACAACAACCACCTGCCAATGATAACTCCTTAGAAGCCTTGCTCAAATACTTCATTAGTGAAACTAGAACAGCTAGGCAAGCACACGAGGCATCTATAAAGAATTTGGAAAATCAAGTGGGACAATTAGCAACAACTCTGTATCAAAGACCAACAGGTACACTACCATCAAACACATAAGCTACCACATCCCACAGGCCATGTAAGGAACGGGTGAAAGCCATTTCTCTTAGAAATGGAAATGATCTTGCAAAACCTTATGAGATTGAAAATGAAGGTAAGGGAGAAAATGAAAAAAAGAAAAAAGTTTGCAAGATGCAGAAGCACCTCATGCACCTGCATCTCAAGAAGTTCAAATACCAAGGTTAGTTCCTGAATACCCTCCTCTTCCTTATCCTCAAAGATAAAAAAGGGCACATGAGGAGCAGCAATTCATTAAGTTTTTTGAAATTTTAAAACAATTACACATCAATATTCCCTTAGTTGAAGCACTTCAACATATGTCTAATTATGCTAAATTCATGAAAGATGTGCTTTCAAAAAGAAAAATATTAGGGGATTTTGAAACAGTTGCTATGTCTGAAGAATGTAGTCTAATTTTGCAAAACAAAATTCCAAGGAAATTGAAGGATCCAGGCAGTTTTACAATTCCATTCTCAATTGGAATATTTTATACAGGTCGTGCATTATGTGACTTAGGTGCAAGTATCAACTTGATGCCTAAATCCATATTTACACAACTTGGAATTGAAAATGCTAGGCCTACTACAGTGACACTTCAACTTGCTGATAGATCAATAGTCTACCCAGAAGGAATTATTGAAGATATTTTGGTTAAAGTTGACAAATTTGTGTTTCCTGCAGATTTTGTTATTTTTGATTTTGATGCAGATAAGGAAGTACCAGTAATTCTTGGGAGACTATTCTTGGCAACTGGAAAAGCACTGACTGATGTACAGAATGGAAAACTAACCATGAGAGTAAATGACCAAGAGGTGAAATTCAATGTGATGAATGCTTTGAAGTATCCTGCAGAGGATAATGAAGAATGATCAGCCATCATCTCTCTTGATCAAATAGTGCAGAAGCAGTTTCACAAGCAATATGATCATCTCACCAGTGCACTTGCACCAGATGCACCTACACTGCTTGATAAGGAAAATCTGGAAACGGACATTCAGCCAAGTGAAAGACCAACGAAAGAGGTATGGACCAGAATTTATGAACCTCTTAATCTAGAAGATCCTAACCTCAAAAAGAATTTACCCTCAATAGAAAAACCTCCAAAACTAGAATTAAAGGAATTGCCCAAACATCTGAAATATGGTTTCTTAGGGGAAGATGATGCACTTCCAGTGATCATTGCCTCTGACTTATCAATAGAGCAGGAGCATGATCTCATTTGTACCTTAAGAAAGCATAAAAAAGCAATAGGTTGGCAAATGGCAGACATTGAAGGAATCAACCCTTCAATATGCATGCATAGAATTATTTTGGAAGAAAATTCCAAGAATAGTATAGAAGGACAGAGAAGGTTGAATCCTATCATGAAGGAGGTTGTAAAGAAAGAAATTATTAAATGGCTTGATGCTGGAATCATATACCCTATTTCAGATAGTGCATGGGTAAGCCCTGTGCAATGTGTACCAAAGAAGGGGGATGTGACAGTTATAGCCAATGAAAAGAATGAATTAATACCAACCAGAACTGTTACAGGTTGGAGGATATGTATGGATTACAGAAAACTCAACAAGGCCACAAAAAAGGATCACTTTCCTTTACCATTCATAGATCAAATGTTGGACATATTAGCAAGTAAAGAATTTTATTGTTTCTTAGATGGATATTTAGGCTACAATCAAATTGCTATAGAGCCTAATGATCAACACAAAACAACCTTTACATGCCCTTATGGTACCTTTGCATTTAGAAGGATGCCATTTGGACTATGTAATGCACTTGCAACATTCCAAAGATGCATGATGTCAATATTCTCAGATTTCAATGAGCAATCAATGGAAGTATTCATGGATGATTTCTCAGTATTTGGAGAGACATTTCAACTTTGTTTGTCTAACTTAGAGGAAATTCTCAAAAGATGTGAGGAAACAAATTTAGTGCTCAACTGGGAGAAGTGCCATTTCATGGTACAAGAAGACATTGTGTTGGGTCATAAAGTGTCCAAGAAAGGTCTTGAAGTGGATAAGGCCAAGATTGAGGTTATTGAAAAACTACCACCTCCAACAACTGTCAAAGGAATTGGGAGCTTCTTAGGTCATGCAGGCTTCTACAGAAAATTTATTTAGGATTTTTCAAAGATATCCAAGCCATTATGTACACTCTTACAAAATGATGCACCTTTCAACTTTGATGAACCATGTATGGAAGCATTCCAAAGGCTCAAAAAGGCATTAGTGACTGCACCAGTAATTGTCACACCAGACTGGAGCAAGCCTTTTGAATTAATGTGTGATGCTAGTGACTTTGCTGTGGGAGCTGTCCTAGGGCAAAGATATGATAAAATCTTTCATTCTATCTATTATGCTAGCAAAACATTGATTGAAGCTCAAATGAATTATACTGTAACAGAAAAAGAACGATTAGCAGTAGTTTTTACATTTGACAAATTTAGATCTTACTTGGTTGGCACCAAAGTTATTGTTTATACTGATCATTCTGCCATCAAATATTTAATTTTAAAGAAAGATGCAAAGCCAAGGTTAATAAGATGGGTTCTCCTCCTTCAAGAATTTGATCTTGAAATCAGAGACAAAAAGGGGGTGG
The DNA here is from genome assembly GCA_039519185.1 of Astragalus membranaceus. Lineage (NCBI taxonomy): Eukaryota > Viridiplantae > Streptophyta > Magnoliopsida > Fabales > Fabaceae > Astragalus > Astragalus membranaceus. Next base: position 19,221,288 of record CM076849.1, read on the forward strand.
AGAGCCAAGTTGCTGACTATTTATCTAGACTTGAAAGTGAAGGAACAGGTATAAAGGAAGGAGAAATCAAGGAAAGTTTTCCTGATGAAAAACTGTTGGCAATTGCTTTAACAGCACCCAGTGCTCCTGCACCTGGTGCAAGTGCATCTAATGCAGCTGCACCATGGTTTGCTGACCTAGTCAACTTTCTTGTGAGCAATGTGGTATCGCTGGATATGACTTACCAACAAAGAAGGAGATTTTTCCACATAGTCAAACAATATTATTTGGATGATCCATTTCTCTATAAGATGTGTCCAGATCAGTTAATGAGAAAATGCATCCCTGAAGAAGAACAACAAGCAGTGCTCCTGCACCGCCATGCTGCACCTTATGGAAATCACTTTGGAAGCACCAGAACAACAGCTAAGGTATTACAGTCTGGTTATTATTGGCCCACTTTGTTTAAAGATGCATATTTAATGGTCAAAACTTGTGACAAATGTCAAAGAGCAGGTAATATTTCTGAAAGACATAAAATGCCTAGAACCAATATTTTAGAAATTGAACTTTTTGATGTATGGGGCATGGATTTCATGGGTCCTTTTCCATCTTCTTTTGGCAATCAATATATCTTAGTAGTTGTTGATTATGTGTCCAAATGGGTAGAGGCAGTAGCATTACCAAATAATGATGCCAAGTCAGTTAGTAAATTTCTTCAAAGAAACATTTTCACTAGATTTAGCACCCCAAGAGCAATCATCAATGATGAAGGTTCACATTTTTGCAACAAACTTATTGAAAACCTTCTTACTAAATATGGGGTAAAACACAAAATTGCTACAGCCTACCACCCTCAAACAAGTGGACAATCTGAATTATCCAATAGGAAAATTAAAAGAATGCTTGAAAAAATGGTTGGACCAACAAGAAAAGATTGGTCTTTACACTTAGATGAAGCATTATGGGCATATAGGATAGAATTTAAAACACCATTAGGTATGTCCCCCTATAGGATAGTTTATGGCAAAGCATGCCATCTACCTGTTGAGTTAGAGAACAAGTCATATTGGGCTATCAAAAATTTAAATTTTGATCTCAACAAAGTAGGTGCACAAAGGTTTTTGGAATTAAATGAATTAGAATAATTTAGGCAATTCTCTTATGAGAATGCAGAAATTTACAAAGCAAAAACCAAAGCATGGCATGACAAGAAAATCCAAAGGAGAGAACTTAGAGAAGGAGGAATGGTCTTGTTATATAACTCTAGGTTGAAATTGTTCTCTGGAAAGCTCAAATCTAGGTGGTCAGGACCATTTAAACTGGTCAAAATCTACCCCCATGGTGCAGTTGATTTGTATGATGCAGCCACAAATACCACTTTCAAGGTAAATGGCCAAAGAGTAAAAATATACTATGGTGAACATATGGTGAGAGATAAATTCACCACACATTTTCAAAATCTCTAAGATAAGGAGATAGTCAAGCTGAAAGACTCTTAAAACAAGCGCTTATGGGAGGCAACCCATGTTATTAAAATATTAATTTTGCTATTTTTGTTCAGTTTGATGTTTTCAAGTGTTTTGTAGGAACATAGGTTTCAATGCATCTGCACCTAGATGCATCTGCACCTCTCATTCCTTAGTGCTCCTGCACCAATAATTCAAAAATTTCACTTGGATGAAAAACTTTCAAAAAATGCCAGCACAACAATGTGTAATCATGATTAGTGGCTGAGATGTTGAGTTGTCCCACCTAAACTCCCACGTGTCTTATTGCATGCAATCCCACATACCCCTAACGGCTACTCCACCCATCAAATCAACCAACCACTAACTCATTCACCTCTTTAAAACCGTCCCAATTCCCCATGGCTACCGTTTTTTCACCCACAATTACCCTCTCTCTCACAAAACCGTAAACCTCACCAATCACTTTCTCTCTCTCAAAATTTCCCAGATTTCTGTAAACACCCATCTTCAACCTCTCGCAAGTTTTTTCCAAAAATTTACCACAAATTTCTCTGCAAACTCGTTCAAATGGGTCGCAAACAAAGCGCAATCAAGGCTTCAGGCAAAACCACAACTGGTACAGATCCATCATCAAGGCAGATTTCAAAGAAGCAACCCAGTGCACCTGCACCTACTTCAATCACTGTGAACCCTGATTTTGCTCATTTATGGGAAATGAAGTTCCTACCTGAACGAGGGTACAATCTGATGAAGACTCATCCCAATTTCATGTCAACCATAACCAATCAGCATTGGGACTTGTTCGTACAGCACAGGGCATTTTATTTGGAGCAGATTGTGAGGGAATTCTACTCAGAAATTCAAAACAATAAGGGAGGTAAAATTCTGAACCACTTTTTAATTAGAGGCAGAAGGGTTTACTTTGATGCAAAAAGAATTAATGATCATTATAATTTGTTTTATAATGGTACTGATTTTGAAGAAAAAGTGGAAAAGTATGGAAAAAAAGACATGGAAAGAGTAAAGGCTAGAATAGCAGTAGAGAATTCCAAATGCGATAAAATCACTCACACAGAGTTCAAGTTTAAGAATAGATACATTATCCCTAAATTAGGCAACCTGTATCTCTTTGTTGATTGCTCTATTCTTCCTACATCACACACATACACACTTTCTAAGGATAGATTGATCCTGTTGGATACAATCTTAACTGATGACAATATGGATATAGGGAGAATAATTAATAAGCAAATTTTGGATTGTTCAACAAAGAAAGAAGAATTTCTTTTCTTTCCATGTTTGATTACTGAACTTTGCATGAAGCAAGGGGTTGAAATTAGTGCTAGTGAACAGCAACAGAGGAAGTATCCACCTGGCCCATTATCTGCTGAGATAAAGGAAAGAACTAAGATTATGAAGGAACCAACAAGCCTAGTGCAGGAGAACTTGGTGCAGAAACACCAGGTAGTTTGTAAATTCCAGCAAGAACAGCATGATTGGCTTCAACTTAGGTTGATGGAAATTTCTCAGGTGCCAACACAACTAGAAACCCCATTATTCCAGCAAGAACAGCATGATTGGCTTCAACTTAGGTTGATGGAGATTTCTCAGGTGCCAACACAACTAGAAACCCCCATTATTCCCAACTTGGGTAATTCAGAGTGGAGAAGAGGAGGAAAAAGAGGAAGAAGAAATGATGGAAGAAGAAGAAGTTGAGAAAGAAAGTAAGAAGGAAAATAATTTGAAAAGAAAGAGGGTAACAAAGAAACAGCAAAAAGGAAAGAAGAAAATAATTGAGGAAGAACCAAAACTGATGAGTGAAAAAATGGAGGACAGTGAAGAAGATCTTGTAGCCAAAAAGGCAGTACAGGACATTGAAAAGGAAGTAGAAGAAGATGAGTCTAAAAGCATTGAAGAGGAAGGAGAGAATGAGGAGAATGGGAAGGAGGAAGAAGTGCACATGGAGGTTGTGGCTAGAAGGAAGTATGCCGCCAAAACAAGAGAAAGTCAACCACAAACCAATCCCCAACCTCAACCAGAAACCACTCCACCATCACCACCAAAATCACCCGTTGGTGCAGATGCACCAGATGCACCTGCACAGCAAAGTCTAGAACATAGCCTACTCAAAACACCAACCCCACCCCATAAGACCCCATCACCATAGAAGAAATCACTAACACCCACCCAACCACCATCACCAATACCCACCCAAAAAGAACAACCAGAAAAACAAAACACACCAAAAAAATTACCATCACCCATCCCTACTCAAGAGCAAGATCCAACACCCCATACCGGACCAATCCATGTTCCTTCTAACATTGTTTTTGAGCAATTGCGGGTTATTAAGGAAACCACCCTTGAAGAGGAGACAAAAACAAATTCTGAGGGGGAGCAGGAAGGAAATCCTGAACAGATGAGAACTGGTGCATCTGCACCTAGTGCAGATGCACCCCAGCAAATCCCTGCAGTGACAGTGATTCCAAAGAACAAGGAAGATACTGTGAAGCTGGTCTTGGAAGAACTTGCTGCTAAAAAGAGAGAAGAACTGGGGAATACTCAGAAATTTTTCAAGCAAGGTGCTAAGGTTGTGCAAGCTGTACAAAAGGACCCAGGTTTAGGAGGTGTTGAGAAGAATCAAGATAAAGACCAACCTGCTAAGAAGGACATAACCAAAGAAACCACTGGTACTGACACAATGGAGGACGAGGCAACTATACAAGACCAACTCACTGAGAAAGTGCAGACAAAGGAGGCTGAGGTTGTAGTTGGTTAGCAACCTGTCAAAAAGGCAAAGGAACCAGTGCAGTTCAGTGCAGATGCATTTGATGCATCTGCACTGCCAAAGGATGACCAAACTGACGAACCACCAGCAACAGTGCAGTCTGATGCACTTGCATCAGATGCAGTTGCACCCCAAGTTCTTGCAAGACCAAAGGCAACCGGTGTACCAGCTTCAAAGGCAGCAGCACTGAAACCCAAAGCCAAGAAGAAGAAGGTGACTCATGCTCCCACAAGGGCAAGCAACAGGCTCAGAAGTGGAGCCAAAAATGAGTAAACTTTAAATGTTGTTTATCGTTTTATATTTTGCTATAAGTATTTATGACTTAATTATCCCACGTGTACTAACACCTCTCCCAGTTTTTGGACAACTTCACTTTTTTTTTGCATCTCAACTTAGAGCAGTGTGGACACTGCTCAAACTTAAGTTGGGGGGAGAAGCACTCTAAACACTTCATGCATGTGCTATAATTATGTGTGTTTAAAATATGTGTCTGTTTTTGTTATGTGTTGTTTGCCTATTTGCGAGTAGTTAACTTTTCTTTTTAAATCATACACTCAACAAAGCTTCTTTTGAAATGCATAAAACTGTTTTCAATTGCATTCTTCTGCAAAAACAATAGGTATGCATAAGCTTTAGTTGAGGAACATCAAAATTGTCTCAAATAGGATTTAATGATTTTGAAGCATGATCAGCTTGAATTCTTTTTCATAAAACATACACAAATGCTTATTTATGAACTGATTTTTAATGAGAAAAGAAAGAAAAAGAAAAGAGCCTTGTTTTTCCAGAAATGACCTGTTATACCCTAATTTTGCCCGGTCTTTTATCATAATCGCTTTAACCCCGTGTTACAAGCCCATGGCATTTCAAGCGCTGTTTTGTTTAATTCGAACCGGTTTGTCCAATTGGGCCTATGCCCAACCTTTTGGGCCTAATTTTGTTAGCTCGCCTAATTGGGCTTACGCTTAGCGTTTCAAACCAGTTTTTTTATAAACGGGCTTATGTCTAATGTTTTAATTAGGCCTATGTGGCTATTGGACCTTAATTTAGTCATTTATCTAAATGGGCCTATGATTGGTATTTTCGGCCTAGTTTAGTGCTTTGATCAAAAAATCAAAAAATACAAAAACAATGCCATCCAAAAATAATATAATCTGAAAATACATAATAATCCAAAAAAAAAAATACAAAAAAAATTTAGAAAACGAAAGCAGCAGCTGCCCATATGCTCCTTGGTGAGCAAGTCTTTGTTCCAACCCTAATCTTGCTGAGAAAGTTTTCTCCTTGAGCAGGCCAAAACCTGAAATAGAAACAAAATCAGGTCAGAATCGTTTTTTAATGGCCTAAACCGAATTTCTGCCTATATAAACAAGTCTCGACAACAATTCACGGACAGAGGAAAAGACACAGAAATTACACAGAAAATCAGGTACAAAATTCAGAAATAATCTAAGGGGTTAATGGTTCAAAATCAGAACCCTGATCCTAAAAAACCCTAATTCAAAATTCTGGAACAAGAGGGCAGCGGCATGGTTTAGCAACAAGAAGCAGCAGATAGGAGTCCTTATCAGAAGCTGGAGTAAAAAGGTTGGTCCCTCTTATTTTTTTAGGCAAAACATGAGTACTGAAACTTTCTTTCGAAACTGAATGTGCATAAGCGAATAAACTAACAAATATATAACTAAAAGGAACTCTTTCCGTAAAAGATTGCTGCTGGTGCTATTGTTGTAAAACATGAATTCTGTATAGTCTTGTTTGGATGTAGAAAAATCAAGCCAACAGAGCACATTTAAGAATAATATCAGCTTTCTCTAAAGATATGTATATATATGTATTATTAACTAAGAACAAAAGACAAAGTCAGAATTTGCAAGAAAATAAAATCAGCAACTAATTAAGTAAATAGGACTAGGCTTTTTAGAAAATTAGGCAAGATAGTGGCAAAAACAAAATAGAAGTAACAGTAGAAGATAGAAAATATAAAAAAAAAAAAAATTTAAAATCAGAAACTTACCTTCGACCACCGTAGATGGTGGTGGTTTGCCCAAACTCGCCGTCGCTAGTCGGCGTTCCTTCGTTCCTCCGGCCTTGCGAGCATCATCACCACCGTTCTCCGCCCCTCACCGTTGTACTGCCGCCACCATCACCGCTGTCAAGTGAGAAACCCTCACCGGAGCCGTCGCAACCCCTGCGAGCTCCCCACCGTTCACGCTATGGACGCGTCGTCCCGGACACCGTCCCTAGAATGACGGACTTCCATTGCCGTCGCCTTCTCTCTCTTCGTCTCCTCCTCCCCTCTCCGTCGCAAGTCCGGCTTGGCCATGAGGCCACGGCCCTCTTTCCCCGTTCTCTCTCGCTCCACAAACTTCGCCTCCTCCCTCGCTGTAGATCTCGCCGGAGATCTCTCTCTCTCTCCTCGTTGGATGCGGCGCTGATGTTTGATAAATAGGAATTAGGGTTCAGCTAATTCATTTCGTTTCCTCTTATATGGCCTTCCTTTTTGTTTTAATTTCTTTTTTTTTAAAGAATTCTGATTACTATTCGCACCCCTTCAATTCATGCGCACCCCTCCCTCACTTAGGCCCAGTTTCGCATACTGGGCCCTCAGATGCGAGCTGGGCTTCCTTTTTACACCCCCAGTTCTAATAATACAACCCTCCTGTAATTTACACCCCACTTTTAACTGCTGCACCCCCTTTTCGTTTTGCCATTTATTTCTTTTCAAAAAATAATTTCTTTTACAAAAAACCTACAAAAATAAATCGATAAATATTTCATTTTCAAAAATATAAATAGGGGACTAAGTCGACTGTACAGTCGGGTTAGTCTGCTTTTTAGGTCACTAATGAACCGTTACGGATCATGGCCTAAAATCCCTATTTAAAACAAATAAATTCCTAAATCAAAATAAACACAAACATACTTATTTCCACAAATCAAATTCTCAAAACAGAGGATTAAGCCGACTGTACAGACGGGTTAGTCAGCGTTCTAGGATAAATGAGCCGTACGGCTCAGGAATCCTAAAACCCCTATTCCAATAAAATCAAACAAACACACTTCAAATCATTTTCCAAAAACTCCAAAAATTCTATTTTTACAAAGTAGGGGACTAAGCCGACTGTACAGTCAGGTTAGTCATCGTTTTAGGACAAATGAACTGATCACTCAGGAGTCCTAAAATCCCTATATTAAAAAACATCAACCAACAAACATTTTCTACCCAAGAACTACGTGTGATTTGATTCTCTACCAAGAGATACGTAGGAGCAGATGGGGGCCCACATCTGTCAATTGCACTAATAGAAAAACCTTTTTTAGTCTTTTCCTAAATAGTCACTTTCTTAAATTCGAATAAAATATCAATTTTCCTCTTTCTTTTTAGTTCACAATAAAAGGGTAAAATAAATGTTTTCAAAATTAACTTCCGCTTCTACAACTAATTAGCAGGTAACCTTCCTTAGGAAGGATGTCGTGGGGTGCTAATACCTTCCCCACGCATAACCGACTCCCGAACCCAAATCTGGTCTCAAGGACCCTTATCCGTTCCAAAAGGGATTTTCCAATGTTTGCCCTTAAACTAAACTTTGGTGGCGGCTTCATTTTTGAACCTTCGAGGAATCCTTACCCGGATTTTTCGGTCGCTACAGCTGGCGACTTCACTGGGGATACGTAGGAGCAGCTGGTTAACACAACAAATTGGTACTGTATTCAATCCTCTGATACAAAATACCAATAATAGTTACCAAATGTTAACAACACAAATGGGAAGAATTGCTGATTTCTTTGGCACTCCACCAGTGCATAACCAGCAAATTCCCCAAGTACAAAATGTTAGGGCTGTCGAAATCCCTTTGGAAAGGCCAAACAATGCAATTCCCATGAATCAGGGACAGCAACAACTGGTTGTCGAAGAGCCTCCAAGAGTAGAGGCAATACCTGATGTTGTGTTTGTCAATAGAAATCAGAATGCTGACGAAGTGGTTAGGCAAGTGCAACAAAATAATTTTGGAGCACAAAATAACTTGGCTAATATGGTCGAAACTATCTTAGCCCAGAATGGCCTTAACTTAGGTTTACACAGGCCTAATTTTGTATCACCATTATCTGACTACACATTGCAAACAGAGTTGCCTAGGGGATGGAAAATTTCCAAGTTCACAAAATTTGCTGGGGAAACCAGTGAATCGACTGTTGAACATATTGCTAGGTATTTAACTGAGGCTGGTGACTTAGCACATAATGAGAATTTAAGAATGAAATATTTCCCAAATTCTCTAACTAAGAATGCTTTCACTTGGGTCACCACTTTAGCCCCACATTCTATCTTTAATTGGGCTCAGTTAGAAAAGGCCTTTCATGAGAAATTTTACAAGGGCCAATGTAAGATTAGTCTTAAAGAATTGGCTAGTGTTCAACGTAAAGGGGCAGAGTCTATTGATGATTATCTCAATAGATTTAGACTTCTCAAGGCAAGGTGCTTTACTCAAGTACCTGAGCACGAGTTAGTCGAAATGGCTGCTGGTGGCCTAGACTACTCTATTAGGAAGAAGTTAGATACTTTGCACCTAAGAGATATGGCACAACTGACTGATAGAGTTCGACAGGTCGAAAGGCTTAAAGCTGAAAAAGCTAGAACTAATAGGTTTAGTAATAATAAAAAAGAAAAGGTTGCCTATGTCAATGCTAATGACAATGACCAAGAATTCAACATATCTTATGAAAGTGTCGAAGAAGAGGTTAATATTGCTGAATTACAACCTGGACCTCCTTATACTTGTAAACTATTAAAGCCTTCAGATGGAAAAAATCCTGTCGAACCTAAAAATGATAAATTCGTTGCAAAAACATATACTTTTGATGTTTCTAAATGTGACGAAATATTTGATCTGTTAGTTGCTGATGGTCAAATTTTAGTGCCTAAAGGCCTAAAAACACCACCATTGGAACAAAGACAGAAAAGAGGTTTTTGTAAATTTCATAACTTCTTGGGCCATAACACTGCTCGTTGTGTCCTTTTCAGGGATTTGGTTCAAAAAGCATTGAACGAAGGAAGGCTCAAATTTGGAGACAAGTCAAAGCCTCCAATGAAGATTGATGCAGTTCCTCTACCAACAAACGAAGCAATGTATGTCGAAGTTGACATTGCTATGGTCGAAGTTTCTGGTGATACTGCAGGAAAGGGTAGTGTGAAAAGAGCCACTGTAAGCTCCAAGGTTGACGTCGAAATGGTCACTGAAGACCAGTATGATGACAAAATGAAGGTGGTTTACCCTAAGGCTGAAGAGGAATTGATCGATTTTCTCAATCGTTGCAAGATCAGCAACTCTAAGGTGATGCTATGTCCACGATGCAGTGCTGTTTTCGATAAGGAAGCTTCAAAGGATCTGGAAAGTTTCAAACCTCAACCCAAACGCAAGGGGAAATGGGTCGACAAGAGACCCAAGTTCAGTTTCAATGACAGAGAGATACCTTACAAGGTTTCTTCGATTAAGAATCCCCACAAAGAAAAGGTTAGAACTTATGTTCCACCTTCTCAATCTCCTGTCGAGAAATGGGTTCATTCTGGTGGGGGAAGTACTGAGTATTATTCCATGTATTATGCTGGAAAAACGCTGGCAACCAACAGAAGCCAGCAAAGATGGTTAAGGGTGGTGCTAGTGCTAGTACAATTACCCAAAATAAGGCATCAAAAGCAAATAAATATGCCTACCATAATAATTACAAGGGTAAAAACCCTATGACAAGAACACAATGGCGAAGATATCAACGCCAGAAGAAAGTTACTGCTGCTACAGGGGCAACATTAAGTGCTGAAAAGGGAAAAGGTAAAGAGTTACCTTCAGAATCTCTTGAAATGGCTAGAAAGCCAGCTACTGAAAGAATTTTTCCTCCACTTTCTGCACTCAAAGAAGGCCTAAACTTGGACGAAGACATGGATTCTGATTTCTATGATTCTGAGCCAGATTTCGACGTCTTATGTAATGTGGTCTCTATCCTGCCTGTAGAGTATGATGTGGTTTCTGAGGTCAATGACGTCGAAGAAGACTTCGATGAAGGAACTACATACAAGCCAATTTGCTACTATGTGCTAAAAAATGACTGCGTCGAAGAATAGCATGCAGTGTTCGAAAGACCAGACTGTGGGATGATGAATCATCTCAAACCTTGTTCATTCAAGCCAAAGTGAAGAACATAGGCGTGAATAAAATCTTGGTCGATGGAGGTGCTACTGTGAACCTAATGCCTCAACATTTGCTAAGGAAAATTGGCAAATGTGATACTGATTTGAGGCCACACAACGTGGTTTTGACAAATTATGAAGGCAAAACTGGCCATTCACTTGGGGCCATAGAGGTCAAGCTTGCTGTGGGAAGCATCAAGAGATTAACCCTTGCTACTAGGAAGGGAGTGGATCCATGGTGTGGGGGCAATTCCATCAACTGTCCATCAAAGATTGATCATATGGAGAGAGGATGGATTGGTCGAAAACATTGAAGGTGACCAGAGTTACTTCAAAGCAGAAGTTAACACTATAACCAGAAAGACCTTCGACAAACAATTGGCGATATTGCGCCATGTTCTTCTTCTGACCTTGGTTATATAAACCAAGATAATGTTTTCTCTTCTGTCACACTCCACCCAAATTACGGTTTTGCGGAGAGGGAGATTGTAGATGAAGATAGCCACCCAAGAGGCTTTGTCAAGCCTACTGGTTGAGATGGACCTTAAATGGTTTGATGATTAAGCCCAGTACGTGGGATAGAATTACGACTTATGTGGCCGAAAACAAAGAAAAAGCGGCTTTGGAAGCTGAATTAGATCAACAAATGGTTGCAGAAACTAGTGTAACCAGTGTAATCAATGAAAAAGATTTGGTCGAAGACCAAAGGCTTGATTGTGTATATGATGATGAGCCTTTAGGTTTTGAAAAGGACCCAATGGGTTCGACCAAAAGAATACAGGCACAAGATCCCTTGGAAGAAATTGACTTGGGAGATGGCTCTGTGAAGAGACCAACATATATCAGTGCGAAGATCGACAAGGAATTTAGAGTGCAAACAGTCAAACTGTTGAAAGAATTCAGAGATTGCTTTGCTTGGGACTATAATGAAATGCCAGGGTTGAGTCGAGAAGTAGTAGAATTGAATCTACCTATTCGACCAGAAAATAAGCCAGTGAAGCAGACACCAAGAAGATTTGCGCCAGAGATCTTGTCGAAGATTAAAACAGAAATTGAAAGGCTACTAAAGAGCAAGTTCATCAGAACTGCCAGGTATGTTGATTGGTTAGCTAATATAGTCCCTGTTATTAAGAAAAATGGCACTCTTAGAGTTTGCATACATTTTAGGGATTTAAATAATGCTACACTGTCATACCCCAATTTTGTCCGGCTTAGGTCCAAACCCTAATTTTCCACACAAAAATAAATTATGCATTGCATTTTGGGTCCTAGAAACCGCTCCAAAGTTTTTGAAATCATTTTTAGGGTTAGAATGCACTTTTTGGGGAAATTAGGGTTTTAGGGTCAAAAAGGGCATTTTGGTCATTTCTCACAAAAGGTTCTATAAAAATAATTTTTGCATCATGCATCAAAATTAGGGTTTTTGAAAATATGTTATGCATGCATGGCAAGCTTTGGAAAATATTTTATGCATGCATGGCAAAAACCTGAAAGCAATTTTGTGGAAAGCAAGAATCAATTTCTATTTTGTTTCATAGGCTATGAAATCGATTTATACTTATTCTCATAGGCTATGAAATCGATTTATACTTATTTTCATAGGCTATGAAATCGATTTATACTTATTTTCATAGGCTATGAAATCGTTTCATACATATGCATATTCCAAAGCCATGAATCGATTCTTACCTTTTTTTCAAAAGCCTTAAAATCGATTGTCAAGATATTTCATAGGCTATGAAATCGATTTATACTTATTCTCATAGGCTATGAAATCGACTTCTCCATATTTTTAACTAAGCTAAGAATCGATTTTCACCTATACAAAAGGTCCTGAAAATCGATTCTTACTTGTTTTCAAAGAACAAAGAATCGATTCCCATGTTTTCCAAAGAATAAAGAATCGATTCCTCACCTTTTTAACTTCATGTCACAATCGATTCTTCACTTTCATTAAATATTTTTTCAGATCTACGTTTTCCTAAGCCTATAAATAGGAGTCTTATTCTCCATTCTTTAGGGGGGAACACGGACAGAGAGACCACAATTTCACAGCTCCTCTCTGCTTCTCAGACACAGATTTTCACGAGATCAGAGAAATCCCTCACATTTTAGAAAAACTCTTCTACGCTTTATTTTTTTGCTCTATTCGTTCCGTTGGTCCGTCTGAGCTGATCTTCTGCAAGAGTTAGTTGGAGTTGCGTTCTTCAAGTGGTAGTATCTGCCTTCATCAGAGGTATTTCTGTCTTTATATTTGTTAATATTTAATCATTGTGATCCATGCCAAAATTGCCCTATGTGATTTAACTTAGTTATAGTGTCATTGTTGATGATGAACCACATGATTCCCACTTATGCCTAGTGCATCATGTTCTAAGTGGTGAAGATGGTCTCAGATGATTCAACCTCCCCCTTTCAAACCCTTTTAGTTTATATGTTGTTTAAGTTGATGATTGGCAATGTGATTCACACTTGTGCACTTGTGCACTTAATCTTAGGTGTGAGGATTGACCAAAGTGGTTCAACATTCTTTGATACTATGGTCGCTAAATAATTTGCTTGCTTATGCTGACCAATGATCATGATTGAGGCAACTCTTTTGCTTGAAGCTTACAGTGTCATCGTCTACTCTCATATAGAATATCATCAATACTTAGATAGGTCCATTCCTTACATTGCATCTTCCACTAGATGTGCATTTAAGATTCCCTTGCATTTTGTAGAAATATTTGAGTATGGTTCTCGCCTAGCATCTTCCACTAGATGTGCATTTAGGTTCAATCTCGCCTACTCTTGTATTTTTGCTTGATGCCCAATTCAAGTTCCCTCCTTGCCTATCTATGCGTTGTGATCTACTATGTGTAGTTTAGACTTGATTTTTGTTTGCGAATTCAAATATTGTTGCTTAATGATTTGATTCCACTGATTGTGTTATGCTTGAATCCACCAATTCTTTCTTGCATTCATTGTTTTCATATCTAAACGACCTGGCACAAAAACGGTTACTAGTGGCAATCCATCACAACCTTTGTGTGTTTGATTGTCATGAAAGCCTCAATTTCAAAAGAATTTTCGTAAGCATAAAGCAAGCTACTAGTGATAATCTCTCACAACCTTTGTTGGTTTGATTATCATGAACGCGTCCAATTTCAAAAAGCATTTGTCTAGGTATCAAAGAATCAAAAGCAAGTTATTAGCGGTGGTCCATCATAACCTTTGTTAGTTTGATCATCATGAAAGCTTTCATTTTCTAAAACCTCATCAAAAAGATTTTCATTTTTAAGGCTCGTTAGAACTACGTCGCTTTGATTCCCATTTGGGATACGTAGGAGCGAGTCACATTCTCGTCAAGCGCAACCATAAAAAGTTTAACATTTGCATAACGAAAAGAAAAGAGTTATTTTCGTAACAAAAAATAATCACTTTCGCAAACCAAGATCATTTTCAAGACAAAAATCTTTTCCTTTCTAAAATCATCTTCAACCCATCGTCGCTAGTGGTTAATCAGAACCTTTGTTCGTCTAGCCATTGGTAGCAATGTCCTTTTCCCAAAAAGAACAACAAGCGATGATCACTCATAGCCTTTGTTAGTTTGATCATTCGTGCCAATCAATCTCTTTCGAAAACCACTTTCAAAAGGGCAAATAAAACGGGTTGCTACTAATAGTCAATCAGAACCTTTGTTCGTCTGACTAGTGGTATTGACTCTCATTTTCTAGAGTACTTAGCGGTGATTACCCATGACCTTGGTTAGTTTAATCATCCACTGAATGCTCGTCCTATTTCGAAAAACTCAATAAAAAAGATAAAAAACAAAAACTTTTCAAAAAGACAAAGAAGAACTACGTAGCTTTGAGTTCTCCATCGCACCGGGAGATACGTAGGAGCGGGCCATGTCCCGTCAAGCACTTTTTCTCTAAAAAACCATTTTTCCCCCTTTTTCATAATAAATAAAGATTTTCATTAAGATTTTTTCAATAAGAAGTAGAGAGGCAAAGTTAAGTATTTTCAAGTCAACACACTAAAACCACACATTTAATTAAAGGTTCCCTCTCAGTAGAGAGGACGTGTGGGGTGCTAACACCTTCCCCGCGCGTAACCGACCCCCGAACCCTATTCTCTAGTTTCGCAAGACCAATCGCTTTCCAAAAAAGGTTTTCCTAATATTTTCCTTAATAAATATTGGTGGCGGCTTCATTGTCTTAGGAAAAGTTGTGAACGAGGAAGGTTCTCCCTCGGGGACTTTTTCGGGCGCAACAGCTGGCGACTCCACTGGGGAGACTAAAAAACACTTTTTTCAAAAGTGGGTCAAGCCTAATTAATTAAGTGTGTGGTTTGTGTGATTGATTTGAACATCTTGCTTTACCTCTATTTCTTCTTCTTTTTCATAAGCATGTTGCATCCATATGCATTCTTCTTCTATGTTTGCTTTTGTTTAAAATAATAGATAGTTACTTCTCTGCTTAAATGCTTAGTTCCCTCATGCATATTTCCCCTCTCTTGTCATGTCCCCTTCTTCTCAGCTCCCTTTCTGAGGTAAGTAATGTGTTTGTTGTTGACACCCTAGATTAGTTGAATTTGATTGATATTGAACCCTAGGGTAGACGACATGTTATGACTTTCTATTGTCTGGACTGTTCTGGATTTTCATTTGCAGGTGGGGTAGTTTTGAGGAAATGCCTTTCGCACACACCACTTGTACCTTGAGATTATATGATTAGAGAAAGAGACCATAACCCAGGTCTGTTAGAGTATCTTAGGATGAGTGGATTCGAGTAGTGGGAGCCCATCAGGACCTTTGTCCGTTTGGCTACTCGCGAAAGTTTCAATCAGAGTTGTGCTCTTCCATGATACCTTGTACCTAGCAGTTTGCTGCATTTACAAGGAATTTCGTGAAAGAGACTGTGGCTCTGATGACCTTTGTGAGGGTGTGAATAGAGCTACACGAGAAGATTATCCCTAAAGTGTCGTAGATCATAGGTTCTACCCCATTTTAGGTCACAGGGGCTTTCCAAATTGTGTGCTGCATCGTGCATTCAGTTCAATCAATTTTCCCCCAGAATTTTTCGAAAATCAAAAAAAGATATGCTTTCCCTTTTCAATAAACGCCTATATGAGGTGGCGTATAGTGTGAAAATTTTCAAATCACCACCTGTAAATATCCTCTTTCTGCAAAAACACAAAAAAAAAGCATCCTTGCATCATCGCATCATTGCATCATTGCATCATTTGCATTGCATAAAATTCCGATTTTGAAAAAACCATTCATCTTGCATTCCCTTTCATTACATAAAGATAAAACAAAAAACAATTATCACCTGCATAGCATAAGCATTTCATTTATAATCGTGCAAAAAAATCCTCGTCAAGATCATCCAAGACGAGACATTCATGCATAAGCATTATTTCAAAAAAAAGACATAGTAGAACTACGTAAGCTTTGATTCCTCATTACAATGGGGATACGTAGGAGCGGGTCATACCCCGTCAAGCACATTTTTCTAAAACCTTTTTCCAATAAATCATTTGCATCTCCAAATAATTTTCAAAATCATGTTCCAAAACTAAAAAACAAAAAAATCATTGTGAGCATCATGCATTTCATTGCACAAAAATGAAAACAAGAAAGCGTTTCATTCATAATCATGAATAAAAATCATCATCAAATTTATTCAAAATGTAGCATTCATGCATCATTTCATTAACCTCATCACTTTAGTTCAAATACATCATTCCTCCATACATGCATCTTTCAAAAAAGGGAAGGGGCATTGGCATTTCATACTTTGCCTTGCCTCTAAAAAAAAAATCATCATCATTTAGAAAAAAAAAAAAAAGAGAAGCATCATTCCTGCATCTTTCATCATTCAAAAGAAAAAGGGGGCATTGGCATTTCGTACCTTGTCTCGCCTCTAAAAAATAAAAAAATCAAAATCAAAAATCATTTTGAAAAAAAAGGGGGGCATCATTCTTGCATCATTCGCATTGGCATTCCATATTTTGTCTTGCATTAAAAATAATAAAATTATTTAGAATAAGCCACACTCCTCGAGTGGTCATTCTCCACGCATTTGCATCATACTTGCATATTATAATTTGTTCATTCATTGCATAAAATAAGAGTCGTGATGAGAAGCGAGACGTTCTTGCGAAACAATCATCCTTTTTGAAAAAGTTTATCCTTACTTGGTTGCAAACTCAAGGTGTTCCCAGGCACTCAGTTTTTCAAATCAATAGCTCATTTGCATTTCTTTCAAAAGCACTGCATCCCATCCATTCTATGACAGAAGACTGAAATAGTGTATCAAAGAAAAAACAAATTTTTAACTGATGTTAACTCTCTGTGAAGCATTCTTCTAATGAGCGTGCATGCTATGAGTACATTCTCTTGTTTGAGTTGGTTTTCCTCCCTTACCACAGTTTCCCGTCCAAGTCTAGTCCCGCCCCGTCCACCCATAAAGTGCATATTCTCCCCATCAGTGCGTATTTGACTTTTGGTTCATTCTAATGCTTTAAGTCCTCCATGCTGGGGCAAGTCTGTGATCATTAATTCCCCTTGATTAATATCATATTCCTTCAGTGCAAGTCTCTCAAAAAAAAAATAAAAAAATAAAAAATAATAATATAATAAAACAAGCTCGCTAGGTTGAAAACCCGCAAAGGGCGGCCTAGGCAAAAAGGAGCGCCCGGTGGACTGAAAACTCGCAAAGAGCGGTCCAGGCAAAAATTAGGGCACAAAAAAAGAAAAAAGAGCAAACACATGAAGATAGATAAATTATTGTTCTAAAGTTAAGTCTTATAGAAATAAGCAATCGGGATTTGAAATGAAGTTTGGCCATCTCCTCAAAAACCCCAGAAAGTCCCTTTCCTACCCACCTTGAGCCAAGAAAAACCAATATCCATAAATCACCCTAGACAAGGATCACCCCAAATAAAAAAAAAAAAAAACAGTGCATCACTTTTTATCAGCTCACCCGAGTCGGAAAAAAAAAAAGAGAAAATCAAAAAAGGGGGATTCAAAAATGAAAATCCCAAAACAAAAGAAAATACAAAAGAAATGTAAGTGGTGAGCTGGTACATGTTACCACAAAACACAAGAGATCCTTGTCTAAATAAACCTTCAAACACTTCATCATTCCAACACCTGATTCCATAAACCTTCAAACACTTCCTTTGGCCTCAACATCAAACCCCTTAGTCATTCTACCATGAGACACGAATTTGCTTTAACAGAGCCCAAACAAGCCCAAATAACCATCTTCCTCATAGACCATTAACCCTCAATCAACGCCGAACAAAACTCATCCTCCCATTGGCCTCAAACACTTCATTAAGCCCAACCCTCCTTCCTCCACAAAACACCACAATCCCGAAAAGTCCATTCCGATCAATGACCGGTTGCTTTTGTTCACTCAAATTCTAATCTTAGGACGAACAAGCTTATCTATGTACAATGTGTTTGCTCAAAAGAAAAACAAACGATCAGAAAAAAGAAAGCTGATCAGGAAAGAATAAACCCTCAGAAAAAAGAGAACTGAGGAAACAAAAACGAACAGTCAGGAAAAAGAAAGCTGACAAAATAAAAAAGAGGGACTTGCACTCCAAAACACATTCAAGATGCATTAAAACAAGGTTTAGTGATCACCAGGTAAGGATTCTTTCGCACCAAAAGTCAAGACATTAGTAGAGAACCAAAGATTTGCACTGAGAATACCACTCAGACCCAAAAGTTGGGGCA
Organism: Astragalus membranaceus; assembly: GCA_039519185.1. NCBI lineage: Eukaryota > Viridiplantae > Streptophyta > Magnoliopsida > Fabales > Fabaceae > Astragalus > Astragalus membranaceus. The sequence goes on from CM076849.1 coordinate 19,239,449, forward strand.
TTCTCTTCACCACCCACACACCCTAGTCTTGGGAAAGTCTGTTCAATGCCCATCCCATGTCACTCCAGTTGTCAATGTCATTCCAAAGTGGGGCAAGTGCATTCCCATTCCTTCACCTCATTCATTCCCATAAAAACCTCACCGGGGCAATCTCTCAACTCACTATCCTAAACAAGACCTTGTCATTCTGATTGGGGCAGCTTTGTCCTTGTTATGACTGGGGCAACATCAAGTTCTGTGGGTTGAAGCAAAATCCCTTTCATTCCAGCTTTCATCCCAAGAGCCGAAGCGTTCCCAATTCATCATCTTCTACACCCCTAGTTGTTGTCACCACTAGACAGGGGCAAGTTATTCACTCGTCAAAGACCTGAATTGGGGCAATCTTGTATCTCTTGGTCCCTCATAAGCTTCGGCAATAACCATGTCTGTCATTCCTCCACTTGCCATAAAAGTCCATGCCCTAAACCAATTCCAAGTTAACTGACTCATTCATTCACATTTGCACTCCTATGCATGCTTACTAGATAATGCTTCAAAGGAGAGAACACAAGTTGTTTACGTGATATCTAAAATTCAGTCATCATGGAAAGAAAGAGAAAACAAGTGAGGTTATTTGTAAATAAAAACCTTGAGAACACCGGAGGTTGAATCAAATTCAATTTTTCAACAGAATGGTCAAAGTCCTTGCATTTGAAGTCTCGCATCTCATCATCACAAAAATGTTTACCTCATGCATCTAGGCATTTCAACCTATTCATTATAGCATATGCATCAAAGCATTACATTTGCATCTTCACATTTTGTGCATTCATCACGTTCCACGTCAGTTGCACAGAAAAAGCAGAAATCTTTTCATTGCATTGGCATCATATTAATGTCTGCATTTCATAGAAGAAGCAAAAAGAAACAAACAGAAGTTAGAACAGGAGCATTTCATTCATCAAAGCATCAATCACCGCATACATTTGCATTCAAACATCAAAACTATACAGTTGCATCACATCAATACTGGCATCTCATAGAAGAAAAGAAAGCTAGAACATCCCATGTCATTCATCATTTCATTTTACCGCAATATCCCCATTTCATAAAAAAAAAAAAAAAGAGTTTCCCTTTGCATGTCATTAGACTACATGAGCATTCCATGTCATCAAATACCAAAGCTTTGCATTCGCATACCCATGATTCTTAAAAGAGCAAAAAGAGAAGCCAAAAGAGAGAAAAGAGAAGAGCCAAGAGAGCAACAAAAAGAAAAGAAAAGAAAGAAAAAGAAAGAAGAGAAGCTAGAGAAAGAGAAAAAGACATATAAGAACAGGAGAAAATCATGCATAAGCAAAAGAAAAAGAAAAATCATGCATTGCGTACAGACAAGAGAAGAAAAGGAAAATCATTGCATTCATCAAGCATATAAGAACAGTAGAAAATCATGCATTCATAAGCAAAAGAAAAAGAAAATCATTGCATTCATCAAGCATATAGAAACAGTAGAAGATCATGCATTCATCCGACATAGACAAAGGAAATAAGAAACTCATCATTCATCATAAGAAAAAAGAAAACAGCAATCATGGCATTTGCATTGCATGCATTTGTTCATTTTCAGCTACAGGTACAAAGAGAGGATGAGCACTTCGGTGTTAGCCCTCTCCCCCAGATTCCAGAAAATGTTCCCCCAAGTTGGGAGTTCAGAAAAAAAAAAAAGGAAAGAGAGAAATAGAAAAGAAGGAGAGAAAAGAAAAGAGAGCGCTCAAGCGCGCATTGCGGATTGGAGCACAGAGATCATCGCTCCCTTCTGCCCAGGTCTCACATCGTGTACGAGCAACGCGATGGACCGCAGCCCCATGCGAGGCGCAACGGAATAGTTGTATCAAGCCTAAGATACAGTGGACGTCGTGCATTGATCTGTATATCAGTTCCGGAGCTGATAACGATCCCCCCGGTCGCTCGAAAGACCAACAGGAAGAGCGTGCTCCTCAAAGCCACGTGCAAACTCGGATTCGTCAAGAGTTCGTTTAAGGATTACAGGTTTTAGGCAGCCTGAGCAATTTACCGCTTTCTGCACGCCAAGTGCCCATTTTACTTTTCTGTTTGCACGCCAAGTGCCCATTTACATTTCTGTTTGCACGCCAAGTGCCCATTTACTTTTCTGTCTGCACGCCAAGTGCCCATTTTACTTTTCTGTCTGCACGCAAGTGCCCATTTTACCGTTTCTGTTTGCACGCCAAGTGCCCATTTTACCTTTCAGTCTGCACGTCAGTGTTCATTTACTGTTTTCGGATCAACACGAAAGTGTCTATCTTTCCAAAAAAAAAAAAATTCGGATTTCTCCAAATGGACAAAATTGGTATAATTTCTGAATTCTTTATTTCTATTTTACCTTCGAAATATGTCTCGCGCAATTCATATTTCTTGGTAAAATCCAAATAAAGAGGGGCAGCTGTCATACCCCAATTTTGTCCGGCTTAGGTCCAAACCCTAATTTTCCACACAAAAATAAATTATGCATTGCATTTTGGGTCCTAGAAACCGCTCCAAAGTTTTTGAAATCATTTTTAGGGTTAGAATGCACTTTTTGGGGAAATTAGGGTTTTAGGGGCAAAAAGGGCATTTTGGTCATTTCTCACAAAAGGTTCTATAAAAATAATTTTTGCATCATGCATCAAAATTAGGGTTTTTGAAAATATGTTATGCATGCATGGCAAGCTTTGGAAAATATTTTATGCATGCATGGCAAAAACCTGAAAGCAATTTTGTGGAAAGCAAGAATCAATTTCTATTTTGTTTCACAGGCTATGAAATCGATTTATACTTATTCTCATAGGCTATGAAATCGATTTATACTTATTTTCATAGGCTATGAAATCGATTTATACTTATTTTCATAGGCTATGAAATCGTTTCATACATATGCATATTCCAAAGCCATGAATCGATTCTTACCTTTTTTTCAAAAGCCTTAAAATCGATTGTCAAGATATTTCATAGGCTATGAAATCGATTTATACTTATTCTCATAGGCTATGAAATCGATTTCTCCATATTTTTAACTAAGCTAAGAATCGATTTTCACCTATACAAAAGGTCCTGAAAATCGATTCTTACTTGTTTTCAAAGAACAAAGAATCGATTCCCATGTTTTCCAAAGAATAAAGAATCGATTCCTCGCCTTTTTAACTTCATGTCACAATCGATTCTTCACTTTCATTAAATATTTTTTCAGATCTACGTTTTCCTAAGCCTATAAATAGGAGTCTAATTCTCCATTCTTTAGGGGGGAACACGGACAGAGAGACCACAATTTCACAGCTCCTCTCTGCTTCTCAGACACAGATTTTCACGAGATCAGAGAAATCCCTCACATTTTAGAAAAACTCTTCTACGCTTTATTTTTTTGCTCTATTCGTTCCGTTGGTCCGTCTGAGCTGATCTTCTGCAAGAGTTAGTTGGAGTTGCGTTCTTCAAGTGGTAGTATCTGCCTTCATCAGAGGTATTTCTGTCTTTATATTTGTTAATATTTAATCATTGTGATCCATGCCAAAATTGCCCTATGTGATTTAACTTAGTTATAGTGTCATTGTTGATGATGAACCACATGATTCCCACTTATGCCTAGTGCATCATGTTCTAAGTGGTGAAGATGGTCTCAGATGATTCAACCTCCCCCTTTCAAACCCTTTTAGTTTATATGTTGTTTAAGTTGATGATTGGCAATGTGATTCACACTTGTGCACTTGTGCACTTAATCTTAGGTGTGAGGATTGACCAAAGTGGTTCAACATTCTTTGATACTTTGGTCGCTAAATAATTTGCTTGCTTATGCTGGCCAATGATCATGATTGAGGCAACTCTTTTGCTTGAAGCTTACAGTGTCATCGTCTACTCTCATATAGAATATCATCAATACTTAGATAGGTCCATTCCTTACATTGCATCTTCCACTAGATGTGCATTTAAGATTCCCTTGCGTTTTGTAGAAATATTTGAGTATGGTTCTCGCCTAGCATCTTCCACTAGATGTGCATTTAGGTTCAATCTCGCCTACTCTTGTATTTTTGCTTGATGCCCAATTCAAGTTCCCTCCTTGCCTATCTATGCGTTGTGATCTACTATGTGTAGTTTAGACTTGATTTTTGTTTGCGAATTCAAATATTGTTGCTTAATGATTTGATTCCACTGATTGTGTTATGCTTGAATCCACCAATTCTTTCTTGCATTCATTGTTTTCATTTCTAAACGACCTGGCACAAAAACGGTTACTAGTGGCAATCCATCACAACCTTTGTTGGTTTGATTGTCATGAAAGCCTCAATTTCAAAAGAATTTTCGTAAGCATAAAGCAAGCTACTAGTGATAATCTCTCACAACCTTTGTTGGTTTGATTATCATGAACGCGTCCAATTTCAAAAAGCATTTGTCTAGGTATCAAAGAATCAAAAGCAAGTTATTAGCGGTGGTCCATCATAACCTTTGTTAGTTTGATCATCATGAAAGCTTTCATTTTCTAAAACCTCATCAAAAAGATTTTCATTTTTAAGGCTCGTTAGAACTACGTCGCTTTGATTCCCATTTGGGATACGTAGGAGCGAGTCACATTCTCGTCAAGCGCAACCATAAAAAGTTTAACATTTGCATAACGAAAAGAAAAGAGTTATTTTCGTAACAAAAAATAATCACTTTCGCAAACCAAGATCGTTTTCAAGACAAAAATCTTTTCCTTTCTAAAATCATCTTCAACCCATCGTCGCTAGTGGTTAATCAGAACCTTTGTTCGTCTAGCCATTGGTAGCAATGTCCTTTTCCCAAAAAGAACAACAAGCGATGATCACTCATAGCCTTTGTTAGTTTGATCATTCGTGCCAATCAATCTCTTTCGAAAACCACTTTCAAAAGAGCAAATAAAAACGGGTTGCTACTAATAGTCAATCAGAACCTTTGTTCGTCTGACTAGTGGTATTGACTCTCATTTTCTAGAGTACTTAGCGGTGATTACCCATGACCTTGGTTAGTTTAATCATCCACTGAATGCTCATCCTATTTCGAAAAACTCAATAAAAAAGATAAAAAACAAAAACTTTTCAAAAAGACAAAGAAGAACTACGTAGCTTTGAGTTCTCCATCGCACCGGGAGATACGTAGGAGCGGGCCATGTCCCGTCAAGCACTTTTTCTCTAAAAAACCATTTTCCCCCTTTTTCATAATAAATAAAGATTTTCATTAAGATTTTTTCAATAAGAAGTAGAGAGGCAAAGTTAAGTATTTTCAAGTCAACACACTAAAACCACACATTTAATTAAAGGTTCCCTCTCAGTAGAGAGGACGTGTGGGGTGCTAACACCTTCCCCGCGCGTAACCGACCCCCGAACCCTATTCTCTAGTTTCGCAAGACCAATCGCTTTCCAAAAAAGGTTTTCCTAATATTTTCCTTAATAAATATTGGTGGCGGCTTCATTGTCTTAGGAAAAGTTGTGAACGAGGAAGGTTCTCCCTCGGGGACTTTTTCGGGCGCAACATACACCAAAAGACCAATACTCTATGCCTGTGGCAGAAATGCTAGTCGATTCAGCAGCAGGCTACGAATATTTAAGTATGCTTGATGGTTATTTTGGTGATAACCAAATTTTTATTGCTGAAGAAGACGTATCAAAAACAGCGTTTCGTTGCCCAGGGGAATTAGGTGTTTATGAATGGGTAGTTATGCCCTTTGGTCTTAAAAATGCTGGTGCTACATACCAAAGAGCAATGAATTCTATGTTTCATGATTTTATAAAAACTTTATGCAAGTGTACACAGATGACATTGTTGTTAAGTCTTCATCAGAAAATGGTCATTTAGATCATCTTCGACAATCATTCGAAAGAATGAGAAAATATGGATTGAAAATGAATCCAATCAAATGTGCCTTTTGTGTTCGTGCAGGTGATTTTTTAGGCTTTGTTGTGCACAAAAAGGCATTGAAATCCATCAAAATAAGACGAAAGCTATTTTGGAAACAAAAGCTCCTTCGACAAAGAAATAATTACGGTCATTGCTAGGAAAGATTAATTTCCTTAGAAGGTTTATTTCAAATCTAAGTGGCAAGACTCAAATTTTCTCGCCATTACTTCGACTGAAGAAGGAAGATGTTTTCAGATGGGAACCAGAACATCAAAAAGCTTTCGACGAGATCAAGACATATTTGATGAAGCCTCCTATTTTGTTACCTCCTATTAGAAATAAGGCAATGAAATTTGTCGTACCCTAATTTTGTCCGGCTAATTTAAAGTTTATTAGAAAAATCCAAAATATTGTTTTCGACGTTTACATGTGTCATTTCCGATCGTGTACATGCGTGTTATTTGTGCGTGCATGCTATTTTTAATAATGTACACATTTTTGTCCTCGGTGCGGACGCGTGTTCGCATCTTGTTGTGTGTGAGTGTTTATTTTGGTACGCGAATTTGCGTATTCTTGTTACGGACGTGCGTTCGCATCTCGTCGTGTAACTATGTTTATCGTCATTGCTATTAGTTTAATTTATTACCATTGTTATAAAAAAGCTAATAAAAATCAGATTTTGAATAAATGTTTTTTTATTATTATTACAATCAGTTTTTGTTACAAAAAGGGGTACAACCAAAGAAGTCAACTTTGACAAAAAATAAAAGCAAAATAGTACAAAAATTAAATAAAAAAGGAGTCAAAAGAAGGGAGCCAGCGCTGCCCTAGTTGTTGCCGAGAGAAGGAAAGTATTTTGAGCTACAAGACTCAAGCTCTTTTATCTTGTCCCTTTGCTTTTACATTTTTGGGCAAAAACATCTCAGCTTTTGCTGCTGCTACTCCACCTCCACTACTCTGCTATCTGCTCCTCTCCACCTCCTCTGCTCCATTTTCTCTGCAAAAGTATAACAGCACATTTTGTCCCATTAATTTACTACCCTATAAAAACGCAAAACAGCAAACAGCAAAGGGGGGGGGGGAGATCAGAAATCAAAAACAAAAAACAATAAAAAAAAGGAGCTTGAAGCTCTGGCCACCATATGGTGGCCACCACCGTGACCATCAAGGTCACCCACAGCCACCACCGTGACCATCAAGGTCACCCACAACCACCACCACAACAAAACACCATCACGACCTCACCTCCACCATAATCTCCACCATTAACCACCGCGGCCAGCCCCAATCGCCACCAGCCTTCTTCCCTCCACCAAGCCTTCTCTCTCACCAAGACCCACCGTCGCAAACAACCACCCTTCACAACCTTAAACCCACTACAACAATAACCACCACAACACCACTACCCCAACCGTAGAGAAATATCATATAGTGAGATGTGACGAGAGAAACAGTAGAAAAAATGAGGGAGGATTCTCATCTTACCACCACTGCCGTCGTCGGTGCGCCGGCGCACCAGCGCCGTTGCAGCCGTCCTTCTTTCTCCTTCATCACGAACCAGACACTAGTCATGGGAGTATTCACTTCACGCGGTTCTCCTCCTTCAGTTTCTCATGTTGCCAAGTGGCTTCAGTCTCAAGAGGGGCGCTGAATTGAGATTTTTATATGACCAGAATACTTTTCTTGTTATTCTAACATTGTTCTTTGATGATGCATGAAATAAAAATCAATCATTTATTATCTCGCATACATGCCAATCATACTGAATGGATCGATTATAAGGACTAACCTTCACGAATGTTCTTTCTTCTTACCATAAGATTCAGGGATTGCTTTTAGTCACATATTTGACTTAATATACTTTAAGCACAATTTTACTAGAGGTAAATAATACTTTATCAATCTAACCTTTACCGGTGATTCTTCCTCTATTTATCACAAGTCACATGACGGCTTTTTTCGGGGGTGAGTATTAAGAGCTTTGTTGCGTCTCCGGTCATGCGCTTTGAGTCTTTGCTGTCAAGGTATCAATCTGCCCCCATACCTTGAAACATACCTGCAATGATCTAAAACAAGGTTCTAGGTACCCAAATCTCTTTGGGTCCTTGTGGGTTAGTGCTTGGTATGTTTCTTTTGGGAACCCATACCTTTCTCATAGTTTGATTACCTCTTGCTCTGCAAACGGAAGCAGTATGTCCAGGTTTACCACAGTAATAACATGTAATATAAGGTCTAGTGGAAAATTTTGGTTTATAATGAACATGCCTTTCTATAGGTTTGTTTCTAGGGAATCTATGATGCACATTTTGTAAACTAGACAATTTCCCAACAGTCCAGTCCAGTTCATGAATTTTCTTTTCAAAATCAGCACATTTATCACAAGTATAATTTTCTTTAAAGCATGCAAGGCTATCATTTTCTTTTCTAAGCTCTAATTTTTCTTTAGTTAAAGCAGTAACATTATTTTCAAGATGAGTGATAACTTTCTTAGATTTATCTAATGCTTTAGCTAGTTTTAAGGATTTATCATGCAATTCAGTAAATGCTTCATACAGTTCATCATAATCATCTTGCAAAGTTTCAGAATTAGAAGATACCTCAGTTTCACTTTTGTTGTCGTGGTCGGCCATGAGAGCAATTTGATCTTTTTCACTTTCTGATTTATCTGATGAGTTCATGTCATTGTTTTCCCATGCTGTGTAGGCTTTTCTACTCCTGTTTCTCTTGGATCCCTTTTTCTCAAACCTTGATCGTTTTCTTTGTAATTTTGGGCGCTGTATCTTTATGTGTCCGGATTTTCCACATTCGTGGCAAGTTGGTGGATTTGAGAGGTTTTCCTTGCTTGAGCCTCTTTTGGTTGGAGAATTCTTTTTGAGAGATCTTTCCCATCTCATGAACTTTTTGAATTCACTAACCATTAGTTCCATTTTCTCCTCGTCTTCATCTTCATCTTCCGAATCATCACTATCGTCGGATGAGCTTGAACTGGAAGCTTTGAGAGCTAAGTTTTTGTTCTTCTTGTCTTTTCCTTCATGCTCTGCTAGGCGAGTGAGCTCTAACTCGTGCTCTAGTAGTTTCCCAAACAGGGTGGCGAGAGTCATGGTAGTCAAGTTTCTTGACTCAGTTATTGCAGTCACATTTGGTTGCCATTCTCTGTTTAGGCATCTCAGCACTATGTGAGTGAACCTAATGAACCCAATTTGTTCACTATGTGAGTGAACCTTTTCTGCATCTCTGATATTGTTTCACCTGTATTCATTCTAAACAATTCGTACTCTCTGGTAAGAGTATTTGTTCACTATGTGAGTGAACCTTTTCTGCATCTCTGATATTGTTTCACCTGTATTCATTCTAAACAATTCGTACTCTCTGGTAAGAGTATTTGTTCTTGCCCTTTTCACTTCACTTGTACCCTCATGAGTAACTTGAAGATTATCCCACATTTCTTGGGCAGATTTACAGTTTGAAACTCGAAAAAATTCATCAGCACTCAAAGCAGAAGTAATAATATTTTTAGCACGTAAATTAAGTTGCACTTTTCTTTTCTCATCATCAGACCATTCATTTCTACTTTTTATTGTAAGAATACCATCTACTATGTGTGTGGGGACGAAAGGTCCTTTTTCCACAGCATCCCAAACATCTAAGTCTACCCCTTCAATAAAAATTCTCATTCTTTCTTTCCAATATGCATAGTCTTCTCCGTTGAATCCCGGAGGACGGAAAAGAGATGCACCCTCTTGCGTAGACCAACCTGAAGCCATTTCTCTTGAAGCTGCTAGGCCCTTTATACAAGAGTCTAGCTCTGATACCACTTGTTGCCAAGTGGCTTCAGTCTCAAGAGGGGGGGGGGGGGAATTGAGATTTAAAAACTGTTGATAACTTTCGAAAACGTTTTTCCCCTTTTCAATGACTTAGATCAATTTTCGCGCAGGTTAAATGGAAGCGAAGGAATTAGAAAATAAAGCAATAAAGAACGGAGATTTATCCTGGTTCGGTCACCTCCTAGTGACCTACGTCCAGTCCACTAACCAAAACAACAACGCTTACAGGTGCCTTGGAAAACCTTTACAGACTCAGGCACTCTTCTACTAGGATACCCCACCTATAAAGAGCCCTCAAATCTATTACAACAATAACAAGAGATACCCCACCCCTGTTACAACCAGCTGCCCCAGAAAGATACCCCACTTCCTAGTACAAACAGCTACCCTAGAGAGATACCCCACTCCCTAGTACAAAATACAACCAATAAACAATAACAAATTTAAAGACCGGAATACCTCTAATGTAGGCAGATAATACAACTTGAAGAATGCAACCCCAACTAACTCTTTGAGAAATATCAGCTCTGACGGACCAGCGGTGCGAGAAGAGCAAAGAATAAAATGTAAAGAGTTTTTCTCAAAATGTGCTCTGATTCGTGAAATGGGTTGTGTAAGAAATGAACACAATGAGGTGCCTATTTATAGGCTATGAGAAAAAGAAGTTTACGTTGAAAATAATGTAAGAATCGATTATATGCTAAAATGTATTGGATCTGGGAATCGATTCTTATGTGTGACTTCTTTTAAGTGAGAATCAATTTTGCTTTACTTGAGAAAGAGTAACAATCGATTCTTATGATTCAGGAGGGCTAGGAATCGGTTATGTAGTTTAAAGGAAAAGGTTTGAAATCGATTTTCATTTAAATAAGAAAGCAAGGAATCGATTATGTAGTTTAAAGGAAAAGGTTTGAAATCGATTTTCATTTAAATAAGGAAGCAAGGAATCGATTATGTGCTTTAAAGAAATACTAGGAATCGATTCTTTACTTTTGAAACATTATAGGAATCGATTCTTATCTTTAGGAAAATAGTTGGAAATCGATTTCTATCTTTTGAGAGGAGTTGGAAATCGATTCTTGGCCTTATGGAAGAGAGCATAAATTGATTTCTCATTTTCATAAAATAGTTTTTGTGTTATGTGCCTTACCTATGTGTATGCATGCATTTTGAAAAAGCTAGTGAAGATGTGAGACTTTGAGAGATGAGCTGACCTTCGAAAGAGCTTACACTTTTTCCTAAGACACACCCAAACCCTAAGGACTACCCTTATATTTAAGGATTACCCTTAAACTTGAATCTTCAATTCTTGAGCTTGATTGTCGTGGATTGTGACTTTGATGTTTTGTCACTTTCATTAACTTTGGCCATCAACTTTGGCTTTGTCTTTTTCATCAACTTTGGCTTTGCCTTTCTCATCATCAAAACCTAACCTGCAGTATAAGTCCTGCAGTACAAGATATCTACATCTCACTGTCGCCTCTCCACCCTTCACCAAAGCCACCACTGGCGCCGTCACCACGGTTTCACCTCCGGCGTCTCTCCTTCCACCATCATCACCGCGAGCATCGTGACCTTCTTTCAGCCACCGGTGAACCAGAAACCTCCTTACCGTAGCCACAAACACCATCTCGACCCTCTCCCTCTCCTTCTCTTGTCGCCTTCAATATGGCATCTGGCCTTCCCACGGCTGCTGCAAGCAGCATTTCCAGATTTGGGATTTTAGGGTTCCATTTGGAACCCGTGTGTGTGGCTTATAAAGCCTTTTCATTTTATTACTTTTTAATATTTTCTTACATATAGTACCCGCAACTCCAACCCCTTTCTCTTATTTTTATTTTTTTTTTAAATTTTTAATCTGATTACTTCCTGCACCCTCCCTTTTTCGTTATCACAAACCCCTAATTAAAAGCCCAGATCCGCAATCTGGGCCTCAGGCGTGGACCCGGTTCGCTAACTGCACCCCGGTATTCTCAAACACTGCCTCCATTTCCCTTCGCACCCCCCACTTTCATAATATAACACCCCAGTTGTTTAATTACCCTTTTTCCTAGCTTGTTGTTTTTACCCTACTGTAACACTTTTCAACTAATATTTTTCTTTTCTTTCAAACCATCGAACCCACATAAAAAAATGAGTTATTATTAATGGTCACTCTGAGTTTCGCTTGTTTGACCGTTAATAATCACTTTCGTTTTCAAAACGGGATATGAGTGACGGTCACTCTGAGTTAAACTTGTTTGGTCGTCACCAATACCTCTCCCAATTTCAAAAATAAATAAAAATACCCAGCATACAAATATTTTCTACCTAGAACTACGTAGCCTTTGATTCTCTACCAGGAGATACGTAGGAGCAGGGCCACGCCCCTGTCAAGCGCAAAAATAAACAATTTCCATTACCTTCCTTTCCTAATTCATTTTTTACAAAAACCCACAAAATATAAATAGGGGATTAAGTCGGTCGTACGACCGGGTTAGTCAGCTTTTTAGGATAAGTGACCTGTGTGTTACCAAGTGGCTTCAGTCTCAAGAGGGGGGGTGAATTGAGATTAAAAAACTTTTCAGATCTTTCGAAAACTTTTTCCCCTTTTCAATGACTTAGATCAATTTTCGCGCAGGTTAAGTGGAAGCGAAGGAATTAGAATATAGAGCAGTAAAGCGGTATAACAGTAAAGCAGGAAAGCAGTAAAGCACGCAGAGATTTATCCTGGTTCGGTCACCTCCTAGTGACCTACGTCCAGTCCTCACACCCTTGTGAGATTTTCCACTAACCAAAACAACAAGGCTTACAGGTGCCTTGGGAAACCTTTACAGACTCAGGCACTCTCCTCCTAGGATACCCCACCTATGGAGAGCCCTCAAATCTAATATAACAATAACAAGAGATACCCCACCCCTGTTACAATCAACTGCCCCAGAAAGATACCCCACTTCCTAGTACAAACAGCTACCCTAGAGAGATACCCCACTCCCTAGTACAAACCACAAACACTTAAATAATAAACAATTGTAAAGACAGAAATACCTCTAATGAAGGCAGATATTACAACTTGAAGAATGCAACCCCAACTAACTCTTAGCAACAGATCAGCTCAGACGGACCAACGGTGCGTGACGAGCCAAAGTAAAAGCGTGAAGAGTTTTCTCAAAAGTTTTCTGATTCGTGAAAATGGGTTGGTGAGAAATGGAGGCTATGAGGCCTCTATTTATAGGCTATGAAAAAATAAGGTTTACGTTAAAAAATATGTAGGAATCGATTCTTTGTTTAAAACATTGGATCTAGGAATCGATTCTTCTTTTAATTAAAAATCGATTTTGACTTGCTTTGAAAAAAGGTGGCAATCGATTCTTGAGTTCCAGGAGGGCTAGGAATCGATTCTTATACTCAATGTAATTTGTATGAATCGATTCTTGGCTTTCCTGAGACATGTAGGAATCGATTCTTTTGCTAAGTGAAAGATAGTGTGAATTGATTCTTTCCTTTTTGAAAAATACTTGTGAATCGATTATGCACTTTGGTAAAAATAATATGAATCGATTCTTTCCTTTTAAAGACACTTGAGAATCGATTTTTATGCTTAGTATAAAATAGTATGAATCGATTCTTCCTTTTTAGAAATACTTAGGAATCGATTTGCATACTTAGTGAAGCTAGTATGAATCGATTCTTTAGCTTTTGTATTGACCTGAAAATCGATTTTTATGTATAGAATAAAATAAAGAAAATCGATTTTATGCTTTTCAAAAATGCTTCTTGTGTTTACGTGTGCATGCATGCATTTTGAAAACTTGTGTGAGTGTGTGAGACTTTGAGAGACGAGCTGACCTTCAGAAGAGCTTACACTTTTTCCTAAGACACACCCAAACCCTAAGGACTACCCTTATATTTAAGGACTACCCTTAGACTTGAATCTTCAATCCTTGCGCTTTGATTGTCTTGGATTGACTTTGATGTTTTGACACTTTCATTAACTTTGGCCATCAACTTTGGCTTTGGTCTTTTTACTATTATCAACTTTAACTTTTGTCTTTTTCATCATCAAAACCTCTTAACCACTTCATCATCAAAACTTAGCCTGCAACACAAGATATCTACACTGTGGTCCTTCAGAGTCCCAGCGCTCCTTCAGACCCCCAGTGGTCCTTCAACACATATCACACAGTCCTAAAACCCCTATATAAAAAACACCAACCAAGAAACATTTTCTACCAAGAAGTACGTGTGATTTGATTCTCTACCATGAGATACGTAGGAGCAGAGGGGGGCCGACCTCTGTCAATTGCATTAATAAAAAACCTTTTTTCTCTCTCTTTTAACCCACTTCTCTCATTTTTCTCAAAAAAGTACAAAAATAACTAACTGTTTATCGAGTTTTTTTATTTATTATTATTAGGGTAAAATCATTATTTTTGAATTAATAAACGTTTACACATTTAGTTAAAATTAAAAGGTAACTTTCCTTAGGAAGGATGTTGTAGGGTGCTAATACCTTCCCTACGCATAAACGACTCCCGAGCCTAAACCTGGTCTGCGAAACCCCCTTATCCACTCAATAGGGATTTTCCAATGTTTGCCCTTAAACTAAACTTTGGTGGCGGTTTCATTTCAAGAACTTCGAAGAATCCCTCCTCCGGATTTTTCGGTCGCTACAGCTGGCGACTTCACTGGGGACAAATTAAGAGAGTCAAGCCTGGTTAACTAAATGTGTAAGTTTTTATTAGCTTTATATTTTGTTTTTGCCCTTATGCATATGTTACTTATTTATTAGCATTTTGTTATATTATTGAACCTTAGGGTACACGACTCTTTTGTTATTATTGTTGTATACCTTTTCCAGCTTGGTTAGTGTAGGTATTTTGCCCTCATCGCACACCTCACTTACACTTTTGCACACACTTTTGAGTGGGGCCCTATACCCGGGTCTGAAAATAACCTAGGACGAGTGGAGATTATTAGTGACAGTCATTCTGGATTTTATCTGTCTGACTCTCATGAAAGTCTCAGCCAGAGTACGCTCGTTCATGGTATCCCACACCAGGTAGCTCACTATCGTTGTGGATCATATCAGGAAGGGGATTTTAGCTCTGGAGACCTTTGTGAGGAAGTGAATAGAGCCACCTAAGAGATTGATCACATAAGCGACCCTAGACCATGTTGAAAATTCCAATTTAGACATGACCCACCTATGACACAGGGGCATTATACTTACTCTCTCTATTAATCTAGGTTAGCATTTCTCCAAAATAAAATCACTCAAAAAAACATTTCATGTTTCCTTCATTTGCCTGCACATGAGACGACATCACTCCTTCCATCCATCATACAAAAGTCACCATGCATTCATAATAAAATAAAATCATTCTTAAGTATTCCATTATCATTGCACTACCATACATCTCATCATATTTAAAATAACAAAAACGTCAATTTTTTTTATTTGTCCATTTTATCCTAGTTGCATCATCTCTCATACTCATACATCGCATTGCTATTATAAAAATTTATTTTTAAATGCATCATCTTCATGCATCATAAAAAACAAGGACAAAAGTCATTTGTTCCTATCCATCTCAAATGCATCAGTCCTTCAACATACGTCAAAACAAAAATTATAAATTTCTTCATTATTGCATCATTCATCACCCAATAGCATTTTGCTAGCTTTTTATTCTAGTTGAAGCATAAAAAAAAGGGATAAACCATCACGCATTTCATTCATCTCCATTGTTGCTCATGTACAATAAACATCCATATGTTCATGCATTATACTTTATTCAAAGAAAACACATAAAAAAATCACCATTCATTCATACTAAAATCATTCTTCCATAAACATTTCATTGTTATTGCACTATCATGCATCGCGAAGGTATCATTTTTTTCAAAATTGCATTCATCTTGCATATCCGTAGACCAAAAAATATTACCCCCATATTATATAAAGGTTATGTTCATTACTCTTTTCCACGCATTAAAAAAAGTCGCTGCGAGTGTCATGCATTTCGTTTCCTCGCACACAAAAAAAACAATTTTTACCCATATAACGTTAGCATATCATTTGATCAAAAAAAACCAGCATCATATTTAACATACACCGGCATTCATTCATAATCATTCAAAATCATGATCACATAGCGTAGGCATCACATCATTTGTAAAGTCATGAATTACATTTCAAAAAAACATATCATTCATACATCATTTTCCCTCATGTTGCCATCTAGTTTAAATGCATCATTCGTCATACAATAAATTAAAAATAAGAGTCTGCATACATGTTGCACTGCCTCTTGAAAAAATAAAAATATTTGCATTAGGATCAAACATTTATTTCTTCATGCATACATGCATTCGCATTTTTCATACATATCTGTCATCATGAGCATTATATTTTGCTAGAAAATAAAAATCACCATAGAACGAATCACTTGTTTTCATATACATCTCGTTCTCTTGGTAATAACATGCATATCATTATCCAAAAAACAAAGACACTACATATTTGTCCAACTTGCATCATCGTGCATACTCATATAGGAAAAAACATACTATATTCGTTACTCCTCTTTATGCATAGAAAAATAAAAATAAAAAACAAAAGCTTTTCATTCCTAACCACCTCGAATGCGTTAGTCATCTAGTATGCATCATTTCCAAAATAAAAGAAAAATAATAAAATGATGCCACTTTCTTGCATTATTCATCATCATATTGCATTGCCTCCGAAAAATCATTTTGGATAGTCAATCTTTTCAAGTGATCATTCATTCACCTTCCTCGCATCTGCATCATGCAACGTTATTCGTTCATTTATACATTGCATTTTTTTTCATGAAAAAGAAAAAAGAATAAAAAACATGATCACAATTAAAAAATTTGTGATAAATAACTGAATATCTCATTTAGCATGCATTTTTATTCATTCATAATCATTCACAAAAATCATCATTAAATAATATAGGCATTTCATCATTTGCAATATCATGATATGCATGTAAAAAAAACATAGCATTCACTCACCTTTTCACTCATCCAAAAAAAACTGTTGTTTCATTAAATCATCCATACTTCATTTCATCCACACATCATTTATACACTGTTTCATCATGCATCATTTCAAAAATTATGTCATCATTGCCTCCAAAAACTATTTAGAATAACTGACCTTTCCAAGTGATCATTCGTGCACGCATTTCTTGAGATCATTCCCTTCACGCATTTCATGAGATCGTTTAGAATAGTTGATCTTTCCAGGAGATCATTCCCTTCACGCATTTCACGCATTTGCATTTTCATCATACATATTCATCATCACGTGCATCACATTTTTCTAGAAAAGAGTAGAAAACAATCATGAGCACAATTTCAAAAATTGTGAATATCTCATTTTTTTCATGTATTTCCATTCATTCATAAACCATTCATTCACGCATTTTAGGCATCTGCATTTGCATCATGCATGTACATTATCATGTGTTCATCCATACAAAAAACACGAGCATTATTTTTTTCAAAATTTTTGATGAGAAATGAGGCGAAGTCGATTATTTGTTCTTTGGAAAAGTTTAGTTTAGCTACAAACTCAATGTGTTTTCAGACGCTCAATTTTCATAAAAAGAAATTATTCACTGTTTGCAGCTCATTCACAATTTTCTTCATCAAAAATGATGCATCTCATCATTCCCATGATAAATAATACAAATGGTCCATTTTGTTAACTAATGTGTTATCAAAGATTTCTCCTATCATGCCGCTGACTATGTTAACTCTCTGTGAAGCATTCGTATAGTGAACTTGTATGCAATGTGCATTTACTCTTGTTTGAGTCAGTTAGTGTCCACATCTTTGCATCTTATCATCATCCCTTGTACATGTCCAGTCCCACCCCGACCACCCAATACATATCCCCCCACACAAGTACTTAGTTGACTATTTGGTTTTGTTCCTCATGGCGAATTTTCATAAACCAACACTTTAGGCCCCCATGCTGGGGCAAATTTGTGATCACTAGATATCTTGTCAACATTGTATTCCCTTGGTGCAAGTCCTTTACAAAAAAAAAAGAGAAGAAAAAATCAAAAAGACCCGTTAGGTTGAAAACTCGCGAGAGCAGCCTAAGTAAAAATTAGGGCACATAAAAAAGGAGCAGATATGTGAAGATAAGTAAATTGCTGTCTTAGAATTAATTTTTGAGAAAACAAGCAATCATGATTTGAAATGATGTTTGGCCAGCCTTCTATATCCTCAAAAAAAAACATCCAAAAAGAAATACCCTTTGCTACCTACTTCGAGACAGGAAAATTTAAAAAGAAAAAAAAAATCCAAAAATCCTTCAGTCACCCAAGACAAGGATCAATTTCACATCAGCTCACTCAGCTCAAAAAGGAAAAAGTGAAAATCACAAAAAAGGGAAAGTGAAATTCAAAAAAGGAAGATTGAAAAGACCCTGGAAAAGAAAAGGCTAAATTATAGTTTTGGTCCCCCTATTTTCAAATATTCAGACATTTGGTCCCCCTATTTTAAAACTCAGACATTTGGTCCCCCAATTTTAAAAAATCAAAGACATTTAGTCCCAAGAGGAATTTTCAATTTTTTATGACTAATAATCAAAGACATTTGGTCCCTCAATTTTAAAAAATCAAAGACATTTGGTCCCCCAATTTTAAAAAATCAAAGACATTTGGTCCCTCTTTGGACTAAATGTATTTGATTTTTTAAAATTGAGGGACCAAATGTCTGAGTTTTAAAATAGGGGGACCAAATGTCTGAATTTTTGAAAATAGGGGGACCAAAACTATAATTTAGCCAAAAGAAAAAAAGCAAAAGTAGTAGAAATTGTGAGCTGATACATCGTACCATGAAACGCATAAGATATCCTTGTCCGAATAAACCCACAAACACCTCCTTAGGTCGAATTCTCATTTCTTCCACAAAACCCAAATCATTGGCCTCCAGCACTTCTCAGAACCTACTTATCTTTTAAAAGGTCATCGTATCAATAAACCATCAAACACCTCTCTGAGCCCATTTGAGCCTATACTCCACAACCCATAACCATTGACCACATTACCCATAACCATTGACCACATTACCCATAACCTTTGACCACATTACAAACCCTTATTTCACAAACCCCTAACCACTGGCCACGCTACAACCCTAACAAGTCCATGCGGATCAGTGGTTGATTGCTTTCGTTTTCTCAAAAATTTAATTTTAGGACAAGTAAGTTTATTTATTTACAATATATTTGCTGAAAAAAAAAACAAAAAAGAAAGTAAAAAAAATCAAAGGGACTTGCACTCCAATATTCATTCAAATTGCACTGATATCAAGACAAGACTTAGTGATCACCAAGTGAAATTTTCATCGTATCAAAAACTCAGGATTATCATAGTCTGTGGGAGTCACCTTCAAAGGGCCAAAAGTTTAGACTAGGACCATCACCTAGATCTCAAAGTGGGGAATACCTTTCACCTTTCATGCTTCTTGAACTTGGTGAAAATGTCCGACATCCATCCCATTCATATACCACATCCAATCCATACCACCAATTCCAAAAACCCATGACCCAAACTCAGTCACCTTTCACAACCCCACTAGAAGCAATCATTTGAAATACCATTCCAAAGTGGGGCAATCCCGTCACCCTTCACTCCACCTAAAATCGGGAAATTCGCCCTACACCCATCTCATCCCCTTGCCATATTCACATCGATAAGACCACACCGGGGAAATTTCTCAATCCACCATGCTATTTATAGCCTTTTGCAAACTCGAGTCGGGGCAACCTTGCTCTCGTCAAGATTGGGGCAACACCAAACGCCATGGGTTGAGACAAATTCTCTTGCTTACCACCCTTCATTCCAAAGTTATGGCATTCTCAATGCATTATTTCCTCTACACCCCTAGCTGTTGTCATCACTAGACAGAGGCAAATTATTCACTCACCTTCACTGGTAGTCTAAATTGGGGCAGTCCCATATCTTGAGTTGGGGAGAACCTACCTTTTCATGAATTTGGCCAAAAACCTGTCATTTATCCCTTCATCTGTCCATACCCTAGGTCTCTAGAACCCCGAGTTAACTGACTCATTCATCTTTACTTGCATTACTATACGTCTTTGCTAAACAATGCTTCAAAGAGAGAAAACACAAGTTAATAATGTGAAGTTGGAAACTCACGTGGTTAACTTTGTGGACCTAAAATTCAGTCATCATGGGACACCATAACGAAAGAACAATGTGAAGGAGCTTGTAAATGCAATCAAATACTGTTTATACATCAGCGCCTGGAAATAACAACCTTGAGATTACCAAAGTTTGAATCCAAATCAAATCCAATTTTTCCAATAAATGATGATTCTAGAATTTTCACCTATCTGCTTCTCGCATCAAAAATCTCATTTCTCATCATTACAAAAAAGAAAAAAAAAATCTTTTTGCATCATCAACCAAATCATAGCATAAATCACTCCACCATGCAATCATGCATCTACCATAGCACCTGCACCTAAGCAGCACATCTGCATTCGCATGTCATCTACCGTCGCATACACAGATTATCAATTTCTGTTTTCGATCAACTTCAGCACCCATCATTCACGGACTTTTTGTAGTCCATTTACTTT
Organism: Astragalus membranaceus; assembly: GCA_039519185.1. Classification (NCBI taxonomy): domain Eukaryota; kingdom Viridiplantae; phylum Streptophyta; class Magnoliopsida; order Fabales; family Fabaceae; genus Astragalus; species Astragalus membranaceus. The sequence goes on from CM076849.1 coordinate 19,259,780, forward strand.
CGCATTGCACATTCATCACATTGCACACATATAACACTTTTTTGCTTCGATATACGCGCCAAGTGCAGGTCTCATCGTTGCCAAAAAGCTTTCTACATCACCAATCATATCATTTGCTATGCATTCATGTGTTTCCTTTTATTCACCATAGCATTTGCATCACAGTTCACATTGCATGCATCAAGAAAAGAAGCAAAATAAATAAGAAAAAGCAAAAAGAAAAGTTCACATTGCATGTCATTTACCATGCGTTCATGTGCTTCCTTTTATTCACCATAGCATACAATCATTACAATCACATTCATATCTCATCTGCATCCACATACAACCGTTTGTTGACTTTCTCATTCCATCAGGTTCAACACCCATTTCATTCATCATCCCACCAGATACCAATCATTGCACGTTCGTCACATGCGTAACATTGTTTGCTTCGATAGATGTGCCAAGTGCCGGTCTCATCGTTGCCAAAAAAAAAAGTCTTTTACATCACTAATCATATCATTGTGCCATGCATTCACGTGTTTTCCTATATTTACCATGACATTTGCATCGAAGCATTACATTTGCATCACATTCGCACTCTGCATTTCATACACTCATTATAATAAGGGAAAAAGGCAAAAAAGGCAAAAAGATAAAAATCGCTCATTCCATTACATTCATCATTCCACCAGAATTAATCAGCACAATCACATTAATATCTTATCTGCATTCACATACGTTGTTTGTCAACCTCCATGTTCCATCAACTTCAACTCACGTCATCTGCCATGTTTCATTCATCCCATCAGACACCTACAATTTCACATACCTATATTTCACGCATACATCATTCGCTGCATTTTTAGACATGCCAAATATAGATAGCTTTTCCCTTCCCAGGTAAATGCATTCATTAGGTATGTTCTAGACAAATACGCCATGTGTCAATCCCAATATTTTGTTCCCTCAAAGTCAGTGCTCCAAGCATTGGTCTAATATCGCAATTCAGGGTCCCAGTACTCTTGCGGACCCCCAGTGGTCCTTCAGAGCCCAAGCGCTCCTTCAGACCATCAATGGTCCTTCAATCCAGATCGCACGTCGCGTTATCGAGCAACCGACGGATCATCCGACCCCAGGTCCTTCAGACTAGCTGTGTCCGCCTAAAAAAACACAGTGGACGTCCTTCGAGGTGAGCAAATCAGGTCAATGACCTGACCTTGGCACCCATGGCCGCTCGAAAAAGGCCACCCCCCCAAAGCAGACCGTTTTACTAGTACCGTTGCTAGTTTGCGCTCCATCAGACCCATTGGTCCATCAGGCTTAGGCATGCCCTTCAGACCTCGTCGGTCCTTCAGTTTAACTCCAATCAATGCGCCAAGCATCGACTGCGAATTAGACCATCAGAGCCCAGTGCTCCTTCAGATCCCCGGTGATCCTTATTTACTTTTATTCTATGTCAACCCATTATCATTCAATAATTTCTAAAAAAATAATCTTGACAAAATTAGTGTCTTTTTATCTTCATTTCTATTTTACTCGAGAAATTTGGAAACCCTTCATATTTCCTAGTAAAATATAAATAAAGAGGGGCAGCTGTCGTACCCTAATTTTGTCCGGCTAATTTAAAGTTTATTAGAAAAATCCAAAATATTGTTTTCGACGTTTACGCGTGTCATTTCCGATCATGTACATGCGTGTTATTTGTGCGTGCATGCTATTTTTAATAATGTACACATTTTTGTCCTCGGTGCGGACGCGTGTTCGCATCTTGTTGTGTGCGAGTGTTTATTTTGGTACGCGAATTTGCGTATTCTCGTTGTGGACGCGCGTTCGCATCTCGTCGTGAAACTATGTTTATCGTCGTTGTTATTAGTTTAATTTATTACCATTGTTATAAAAAAGCTAATAAAAATCAGATTTTGAATAAATGTTTTCTTATTATTATTACAATCAGTTTTTGTTACAAAAAGGGGTACAACCAAAGAAGTCAACTTTGACAAAAAATAAAAGCAAAATAGTACAAAAATTCAATAAAAAAGAGTCAAAAGAAGGGAGCCAGCGCTGCCCTAGTTGTTGCCGAGAGAAGGAAAGTATTTTGAGCTACAAGACTCAAGCTCTTTTATCTTGTCCCTTTGCTTTTACATTTTTGGGCAAAAACATCTCAGCCTTTGCTGCTGCTCCTCCACCTCCACTACTCTGCTATCTGCTCCTCTCCACCTCCTCTGCTCCATTTTCTCTGCAAAAGTATAATAGCAAATTTTGTCCCATTAATTTACTACCCTATAAAAACGCGAAACAACAAACAGCAAGGGGGGGGGGGGGGGAGATCAGAAATCAAAAACAAAAAACAATAAAAAAAAGGAGCTTGAAGCTCTGGCCACCATATGGTGGCCACCACCGTGACCATCAAGGTCACCCATAGCCACCACCGTGACCATCAAGGTCACCCACAGCCACCACCACAACAAAACACCATCACGACCTCACCTCCACCATAATCTCCACCATTAACCGCCGCGGCCAGCCCCAGTCGCCACCAGCCTTCTTCCCTCCACCAAGCCTTCTCTCTTACCAAGACCCACCGTCGCAAACAACCACCCTTAACAACCTTAAACCCACTACAACAATAACCACCACAACACCACTACCCCAACCGTAGAGAAATATCATATAGTGAGATGTGACGAGAGAAACAGTAGAAAAAAAGAGGGAGGATTCTCATCTTACCACCACTGCCGTCGTCGGTGCGCCGGCACACCAACGCTGTTGCCGCCGTCCTTCTTTCTCCTTCATCGCGAACCAGACACTAGTCATAGGAGTATTCACTTCACGCGGTTCTCCTTCTTCAGTTTCTCATTGTCGCCTCTCCACCCTTCACCAAAGCCACCACTGGCGTCGTCACCACGGTTTCACCTCCGACATCGCTCCTTCCACCATCATCACCGCGAGCATCGTGACCTTCTTTCAACCACCGGTGAACCAGAAACCTCCTTACCGTAGCCACAAACACCATCTCGACCCTCTCCCTCTCCTTCTCTTGTCGCCTTCAATATGGCCTCTGGCCTTCCCACGGCTGCTGCAAGCAGCATTTCCAGATTTGGGATTTTAGGGTTCCATTCGGAACTCGTGTGTGTGGCTTATAAAGCCTTTTCATTTTATTACTTTTTAATATATTCTTACATATAGTACCCGCAACTCCAACCCTTTCTCTTGTTTTTATTTTTTTTTTAAAATTTTTAATCTGATTACTTCCTGCACCCTCCCTTTTTCCTTATCACAACCCCCTAATTAAAAGCCCAGATCCGCAATCTGGGCCTCAGGCGTGTACCCGGTTCGCTAACTGCACCCCGGTATTCTCAAACACTGCCTCCATTTCCCTTCGCACCCCCACTTTCATAATATAACACCCCTAGTTGTTTAATTACCCTTTTTCCTAGCCTGTTGTTTTTACCCTACTGTAACACTTTCCAACTAATATTTTTCTTTTCTTTCAAACCATCGAACCCCACATAAAAAATGAGTTATTCTTAATGGTCACTCTGAGTTTCGCTTGTTTGACCGTTAATAATCACTTTTGTTTTCAAAACGGGCTATCAGTGACGGTCACTCTGAGTTAAACTTGTTTGGTCGTCACCAATACCTCTCCCAATTTCAAAAATAAATAAAAATACCCAGCATACAAATACTTTCTACCTAGAACTACGTAGCCTTTGATTCTCTACCAGGAGATACGTAGGAGCAGGGCCACGCCCCTGTCAAGCTCAAAAATAAACAATTTCTATTTCCTTTCTTTCCTAATTCATTTTTTACAAAAACCCACAAAATATAAATAGGGGATTAAGTCGATCGTACGACTGGGTTAGTCAGCTTTTTAGGATAAGTGAACTGTGGTCCTTCAGAGCCCCAGCGCTCCTTCAGACCCCCAGTGGTCTTTCAACACAGATCACACAGTCCTAAAACCCCTATATAAAAAACACCAACCAACAAACATTTTCTACCAAGAATTACGTGTGATTTGATTCTCTACCAGGAGATACGTAGGAGCAGAGGGCGGCCGACCTCTGTCAATTGCATTAATAAAAAAAACCTTTTTTTTTCTCTCTTTTAATCCACTTCTCTCATTTTTCTCAAAAAGTACAAAAATAACTAACTGTTTATCGAGTTTTTTTTTATTATTATTAGGGTAAAATCATTATTTTTGAATTAATAAACGTTTACACATTTAGTTAAAAGGTAACCTTCCTTAGGAATGATGTTGTAGGGTGCTAATACTTTCCCTACGCTTAAACGACTCTCGAGCCTAAACCTGGTCCGCGAAACCCCCTTATCAACTCAATAGGGATTTTCCAATGTTTGCCCTTAAACTAAACTTTGGTGGCGGCTTCATTTCAAGAACTTCGAAGAATCCCTCCTCCGGATTTTTCGGTCGCTACAAAATTGTACGTAGCAGCATCAGATATGTCAATAGGTAGTATGTTAGCACAAGAGGATGAAAATGGTGTCGAAAGAGCCATCTATTACCTTAGTAGAGTTTTAAATGATGCTGAAACTAGGTATCATCCAATAGAAAAATTGTGCTTACGTTTGTATTTTTCTTGTACAAAGTTAAAGCAATATATAAAGCCTATTGATGTGTATGTTTACTCGCATTACGATATCATTAAACATATGTTGGTAAAACCAATACTATATAGTCGAATTGGTAAATGGGCTTTGGCTTTATCAGAATATTCATTAACTTATCAGCCTTTAAAGGCCATTAAAGGACAAATTGTTGCTGATTTTATTGTCGATCACTCATTAGTCGAAGCAACATTAAATTTAGTGGATATTCGTCCTTGGAAGTTATATTTCGACAGTTCTAGTCATAAAAATGGTTCTGGAATTGGAATTCTAATTGTTTCTCCAATGAAAATACCAACGAAATATAAGTTTAAAATTAAAGAACTTTGCTCCAATGATGAGGCTGAGTATGAAGCCTTAATAACAGGACTTGAGATCTTGTTAGACTTGGGGGCAAAGAATTTCAAAATCGAAGGCGATTTTGAACCAGTTGTGAAGCAATTAACAAAAGAATATAAATGTATTAAAGAAAATTTGATTACATATTTTGTTGCTGCCAATGCTTTGTTAAAACACTTCGACTGTGTGAATATAAAGCATGTGCCTCGAATTGATAATCAAGAGGCAAATGAGTTGGCACAAATTGCTTCAGGTTATAAGGTATCCAAAGAGAAACTCGAAGAGTTAATAGAAATTAAAGAGAAATTGATTTCGACAGACTCTTTAGAGAAATTGTCAACACAAAACTAGGGGGCAGAAGAAGCATTATTACCTCCAGTTTCTAAAAATAGTGATAGTGAAAATTTTAGTGAAGTTTTTGCTATTGACAATATGTTGAACGATGACTGCCGAAAGCAGATTGTCGAATACTTGGAAAATCCAACAGGAATAACTAATAGGAAAACCAAGTATAGAGCCTTAAGCTATGTGATTATTGGAAATGAGTTGTTCAAAAAGACCCCTGAAGGAGTTTTACTCAAATGCCTTAGTGAAAGTGAGGCATACTTGGCAATATCTGATACTCATAGTGGAACTTGTGGGTCCCATCAAGCAGGTCACATGATGAAATGACTCTTATTTCGACAGTGTGTGTATTGGCCAACTATGCTGAAAGATTGCACAGAATTCGCCAAAGGTTGTCAAGAATGTCAAAAACATGCAGGAGTGCAGCATGTACCTGCGAGTGACTTACACTCAATAATAAAACCACGGCCATTTAGAGGATGGGCCTTAGACATAATTGGTGAGATTAAACCAACGTCATCGAAAGACCATCGTTTTATATTAGTTGGGATAGATTATTTTACCAAGTGGGTAGAAGCTATTCCTTTGGCTAATGTTAATCAAGAAGCAGTGATCAATTTTATTCAAAACCATATTTTATATAGGTTTTGAATTGTAGAAACCATTACCACAGACCAAGGTTCAGTGTTTATTGGTCAGAAAATGGTAGAATCTGCTGCTGAAAATGGTTACAAGTTGTTAGGTTCGACACCATACTATGCGCAAGCTAATGGGCAAGTCGAAGCAGCCAATAAAATTATCATTAATTTGATAAAGAAGCATATTGGGCAAAAGCCTAAGGATTGGCATAAAACTCTTGACCAAGTGTTATGGGCTTGTCGAAATTCTCCTAGGGAGTCAATTAGTACTACTCCTTTTAGGCTCGTTTTTGGGCATGAGGCAGTTTTGCCAGTCGAAATTTGTCTACAATCAACCAGGATTCAAAGACAATTTGAAATTCCATCTGATGATTATTGGGAAATGATGTTAGATGACTTGGTTGATCTAGACGAAGAAAGATTAACTGCCTTAGACGCGCTTACAAGGCAAAAAGAAAGAGTGGCTAAAGCCTACAATAAAAAGGTTAAGTAGAAATCTTTCTCTTTAGAAGACTTAGTTTGGAAAGTCATTTTGCCTATGGACAAAAAAGATAGAGTTTTGGGCAAGTGGTCACCAAATTGGGAAGGACCATTTAAAATTTCACAAGTCTTTTCTAATGGCGCTTATGAAATAGAAGAAATAGGCGCAAATGGTCGAATTATGCGTATAAATAGCAAGTACTTAATGTTACCAAGTGGCTTCAGTCTCAAGAGGAGGGGTGAATTGAGATTTAAAACTTTTCAGATCTTTCGAAAACGTTTTTCCCCTTTTCAATGACTTAGATCAATTTTCGCGCAGGTTAAGTGGAAGCGAAGGAATTAGAATATAAAGCAGTAAAGCAGTATAACAGTAAAGCAGGAAAGCAGTAAAGCACGCAGAGATTTATCCTGGTTCGGTCACCTCCTAGTGACCTACGTCCAGTCCTCACACCCTTGTGAGATTTTCCACTAACCAAACCAACAAGGCTTACAGGTGCCTTGGAAAACCTTTACAGACTCAGGCACTCTCCTCCTAGGATACCCCACCTATGGAGAGCCCTCAAATCTAATATAACAATAACAAGAGATACCCCACCCTTGTTACAACAACTGCCCTAGAAAGATACCCCACTTCCTAGTACATGCAGCTACCCCTAGAGAGATACCCCACTCTCTAGTACAAATTATAACAACAATATAACAGTAATGTAAATACAGAAATACCTCTTAGTGTAGGCAGATATTACAACTTGAAGGACACAACCCCAACTAACTCTTAACGTAGGATCAGCTCTTGACGGACCAGTGGTGCGAGAAGAACACAAATAAAATATAAGAGTTTTTCAGAAATGATAGATCGTGAGAATGGGTTGGTTGTGGAATGGAGGTGGTGAAGCCTCTATTTATAGATTTTGAAAATCCAAATCTCACGTTGAAAATGTTTAAAGGAATCGATTCTTTGTTAATTGGAAAGGATCTAGGAATCGATTCATTTGCTTGATCTGATCTAGGAATCGATTCTGATTTGTTTGTAAAATGGATGGCAATCGATTATTGGCTTACAGGCAAGCTAGGAATCGATTATATAGATTAAAGAAGAAGGTTGAAATCGATTCTTATTTAAATAAGGAAGCAAGGAATCGATTATGTGCTTAACCATTGATTTAGGAAATCGATTTTGAGCTTTAGAGAAATACTAGGAATCGATTCTTTACCTTTGAAACATTATAGGAATCGATTCTTATCTTTAGGAAAATAGTTGGAAATCGATTTCTTTGCTTTTAATAAAAACAATATGAATTGTTTCTATGCTTTGAACAAATAGTTTATGAATCGATTTATATACTTTAGTAAAAATAATATGAATCGATTGTATGCTTTCATATTGAGTTAAAAATCGATTTTGATATTTAATAAAAATAGTGTGAATCGATTTTATAGTTTCTCAAAAACCTTTTTATGTTTACGTATGCATGCATGCATTTTGAGAACTTGTGTGAGTGTGTGAGACTTTGAGAGGCGAGCTGACCTTTGAAAGAGCTTACACTTTTTCCTAAGACACACCCAAACCCTAAGGACTACCTTTAAACTTGAATCTTCAATTCTTGGGCTTGATTGTCTTGGATTGTGACTTTTGAATATATGATACTTTTTATCAGCTTTGCTTTGACACCTCATTCCTTTGGCCATCAACTTGGCTTTGTCTTTTTCATCATCAAAACTAATCCTGCAATATTAGATAACCTGCAACACAGGTATCCACACTTAAAAAGGTATAAGCCAATGCTACAAGAAGTTAAAATAACGCAAGATTTAAAAAAAAAGAGAGAAAAAGAAGAAAACCTTTGAGTTTTTTTTAAAGAGCAGTTAAAGAGTAATCATGTAATGAAGAGCTCCAATGAAAACGTGGCCCACTAAATCTGAGATAATGGCGCCATAAAGTACCTTTTTTGCTGAAACTGTATTTTCAATTCTGAAACGTGATGATGGTGACGTTAAGTGATTTGACACAACTGTTTGGGAATGTTCTCAAAAAACGTCATTTTCTATCTTCGTTTATGCCTCAGTCGAAAACGACATTTTTGGGGGGCAATTTGTTAGCCAGCATTTTCGACAGGCTCAATTAAATGCAGTCAACTATGTTGATTTGTCATTTTAAAGAAGAAATGTTGATATTTGACATTTAGAAGACGTTTTGAAGCTTATTTTCGACTATGCCCAAGACTTAATGAAATTGAGAGTTTAAAGTTAAAGTTTCGACGAGAAAGAAGTTAAGAAGATTGGTCGCAGGTTAAAACCAAGGAATTTGGTCAAAGACCAGAGCAATGATGTTGTCGAAGGCGTAGGCAGTTACATGGTCGAATTGTATATAGCAGTTATAGTTTTTGAATTTCTTAGCAGTTTTAGGCAGTTTATGTTTTCCTCCTTGTATATATAGTAGTTTTTCATAAGGAAAACGGGTCACAAACTCATTACACAAATTCTCATGCTCTACTTTCAAGTTAAAGCGAAAAACGAGCCCAGAGAAGCAATGTATGATTGTGTACCACTTTTCTCTTTTTAATGCAATTTTACTTTGTTTATTTCCAATTCCTGCATTTTTTGCCTTCTTTGTTTTACGCAATTCTCTTCTTTTTTGGAATAATTCATTAGTTTCGCAAGAAACATTGAATTTCTTTCTTTTCTTTAACTTAACCCGTAAGAAACCCGTGTTTTCTAAACAAATTTTATCCAAACTGTCTTGGGATTTACTAGTTGATCCCGCAAGTAAACCAAACTGGAAACTAGCGGTGTTTACCAAAATCCACGGTAAACAGGGTGCTCAATCCCTAAACGACAGCGGACAATCAAAAATTATTTATATAAAGAAGGGCGTTGTTCCACCAAGAAGAAGCGAAATAACTAGAATGTCTACCCACCCCGTAAACAAACCAACTCAAAGACAAACACTCCCTCTCTATTATGTAAGGATGGAGAGAATAAAGAAGGTGTTTGTGTGTTTTAAACAAAATTGGAGGAATTTGAGTGAAACTTTCTTCACAAATAAGGGAGATGAATGTTCATTTTATAAATAAATGGAGTGTCTGGGTCATTTAGTCATAACTTACGAGAACTGAATGTAACTTTCCCTAATTTTTGTTGTCTAGCCACGTGACAACAATCAAACACAAGATTTCTACTGTATTTGCTGAAAAGAAGAAGACACATAAACAATATTCAAACGCCGAAGAGCAAAGATGGTAATGAAAATCAGTTTAGGAATCTGAAATTGGTTTGCATATATCCTTTCATATATTTCCACTGTTTTGAAAATTTCTTTCCATGTATCATTCATGATCGCAGAACAAAGTTACCCAGATTGTCGGTCCGAGTGATTTATTCCCTTTTAGACTTGAGATTTTGGGAAGAGATGTCAACCGAGTTGCTCAAACCAACTCTTATTGGTACTTCCTTTTTAAAATTTCTTTTTGTGTTACAGAAAGTTTAGACAAGTTGAGTCTGGATAGCTCACCAAGGTCGGGAAAAGCCTCAAAGCTTTTTAAGCGCTTACCGATGTACTTACGGCCCTGTTTGTTACAGATTAAAAAATAAGTGATTTTTTTGTTAAATAATTTAGAGATTAATTTTTAGAGGATTTTAAGAAAATGAGAAGTTGTTTTGTGTAACATTGAAAATCGCTTATTTTAAAAAAATCATTCTTAAAAAATGATTTTTTTGAGAAGCTACTCAAAACAGCTTCTCATATGAAATAATTTTTAGATTATTTTCAGCTTTTCATTTTTTAAGAATCTGTAACAAAAAAAATAACATGTCGTCGTAAGTGATTTTTTTTTTAAAAAAAACTATAATAAATAGGCTCTACATATTACTACCTACCATTGTTACTAGAACAAAATTTTTTCTTAGTCTAGTTTTGATACGAAAGATATGAGTGTGGCAAATGTAATATTAGGAGTTAAAGTAACTAGGGAATGTGATAGTATTATACTATCACAAGATCATTATGTGGAAAAACTTCTTAAAAAGTTTGACCACTATAACTCTACCCCTTTGAATCCCTTATGAAACTAACTGACATTTGAAAAAAAATTAGAGGTGATCCGGTTGACCAACCTGAGTATGCCCAAGTAAGTGGGAGCCTGCTTCGTTTAAGAAACTTGTACTCCTATAGTCAGCGATGTTGTCCTTTCAAGTGATTAGGATCCATCATGAGGCGAACTCGATCTCAAACCAACGCCGAATCGAACACCGACGATCCACAACCCACAACCAAACCCCCAACGACTTCTTCCTCTTCCCAAATCCCCTTCCGCGCTCGAAAAATCGCAAGACTCACCACCGTTAAAATCAAACAACGAGACATTCCAATTCCAAAAATACCCTCTCCCACTCCCACAACAATCTCAAAACCACTAACATCAGAAGGCGAAATCGAAACCGCTCTGAAACACCTTCGCGCAGCAGATCCCCTCCTATCCCCTTGCATAGACTCATTCCCCCCTCCAAAGTTATCATGCCACGTCACACCCTTCTTTTCCCTAATCAAAAGCATAATCTCTCAACAACTTTCCAACAAAGCTTCTTCTTCAATCGAAACCCGTTTCGTTTCCCTCTGCGGTGGTCCCACTTCCGTTCTCCCTGACGTCGTTTTATCCCTTTCTCCACAGCAACTTCGCCAGGCTGGCATATCAGGACCTAAAGCTACTTACCTTCACGATCTATCAACCAAATACGTTGACGGAGTTTTATCGGATTCTTCGATTCTCGAAATGGATGATCAAATGATTTATGATAAGCTTACTTCTGTTAAGGGTGTTGGACCTTGGTCTGTGCATATGTTCATGATTTTTACTCTTCATCGTCCTGATGTACTTCCTGTTGGTGACCTTGTTCGAAGAGGAGTGGAACGGTTGTATGGTCTTAAGGGTTTGCCTTCGCCTTCTCAAATGGAACTGATGTGTAACAAATGGAAGCCTTATAGGTCTGTTGGATCTTGGTATATGTATAGGTTTGTTGAAGCTAAAGGGGCCACTATGACACCACTTTAACAATTCACTTAGTTGTGTGCGTTTTGTGGTTTAATTTATATATCCAGTATTTGTATTTGAATGTGTGGTTGATTTGTATTAGGAATTAGGATTGTTGTTCTGTTTTTAAGGTTAGTAAACTACAATTTGGTTGTTTTTGCATGTTAACTTGTGTTAGTAGAAAGAAATGTGAAGGCATTTTGGTATTGGTCTAGCACAAATCAAACCAATACCAAAATTAGTTATCTTAATAGGAAGTGCTACGTAAAAAAAAATGTGAAGCCATTTTGGCATTTTGGTATTGATCTAGCACAAAGCATAAATTTTACTATTGAGCATCTTTGTTGACTGCTGGTAAAAAAAATTATACTTCTATGAAGTTGTAGAGGTTATATTGGGATTATTATTATAGTGTGAAGATATGATCTGGGTCTGCAACTAATTTTGGATCTTTGAACCCGTGAATGAATTTTGATGTTTAATTTGGTGAACTGGATTCTATTGTTAAGGATGGTGTTTATTTAGTAGGGGTGAAAGTCTGAGGAGTAAATACGAGAAGGAATAATTTCATCAAAAAAATATGAGGATGGATAACATCTGTCTTCTGCTTTGGTAGTCAAGATGAAATGAAATTATCACAAAGAGGCCGCCACATGAATGTCTATGTGAATTTTTCGACATCCTAAATTGAGTTGAAATTCCATTTTAAACCACCATGATTTCCACTCAGAAACCTTTGGTATGGACTTATTTGGTCCCCACGCCCCTAAAACGAAAAGAGCAAATACTCTAAAAACCATAGTTGCAAATTGTCGTTGCCGTTGTTGTTACGATGCAAACCTTTGATATTGCGGCAAAATGAAAATAAATGCGGCCGATGTGGCTGCGTTTGTGGTTGCAATGCCCATGTGGCGGCCGCAATTGCAATTTCGGACCATAATCTAAAATCATGATAAAAATTATTTCCCCCCTTTTCACATCTATTTGCAATTTTATGTGCGGTTTTGAAATATATTTTTATGGAGGTTGAGTTGTCCACAAACTCTTATTTAGACGCGTATTTATTTCCTACCTAAGGGGGGTGTATTTTGCTAAATGCGGGGGTGTGGTTACTACTTACTAGCACCCTTTTAATTTTATTGCATATTTAGGGGCCTTTTGTGACGGTCCATCTTTAGACGGGCTTAGTTGAAGTGCTACGTTATTGAGTTATGCTCAAGAGTTTTTGTACATGGTTGTCCTTTTTGTAGTACCCCTATTATAAACTTATTCTTAGTATTTTCAGTAGTAGTGCGAATCATTAAAATTAAACTAGTAAAACAAGGATTCATCCAAAAAAAAAATTTAGTGAAGCGTTATTACTGTTCCATTTTTTATTTGCAGCAGAAAAAACAAAAATACCCCATCTATTCCTCGTTTGTCACAAAAAAGGAAAGTGTGATTCAGTTCACATAAACTAATTTATGTATTTGTGGAACTCATTTCACATAAAAGAGATGTATATAAATTATGGGTATTTTTGTTAATTAAAAATATCTTTAAACCTTAAGGCTAAATTGAATGCAAGTGATTTAGGAAGTAAGTTTAGGAGGGAAATGATAGCAAGTAGGGCCCACAAACCATGGTATGAGTGTAAAAATAAGGGTTTATAGGTCCCACAAATCATGGTATGAGTGTAGAAATGAGGGTGTGTAGGTCCCACAAATCAATAAAAATATAAAGTGCAACGCTAATCAGTTCAAATGCGCGAAGTTTGTTTCTCAATATCCGGTTTGGTGGAAAAAAATCAATTTCGAGACAAAATACTTAAAATGTGACACTAAGTACTGTGTTTTAGAGTATTTTAAAGGTAAGAAAAAAAAATTAAAAGATCAAATACGCAAAGTTCTTTCCTCAATAACTGGTCTGGTGAAAAAATTAATTTTGTAACAAAATACGTAAAATGCAACGGTAAGCGTTATGTTTTGGAGTACTTCAAGGTTCAGAAAAAATTTAACTTTTCAAAATAATTTTTTAATAATTTTTTTAAAGATTTTTTGGGTTGTTTCATATTTAGATAAAATAATTAAATAAATAATTAACCAACAGAATTGTATTGAACTAAATTATTAGTTTAAATAATTTAATAAATTATATATAACACTATATATATTTTCAATCATAACTGTGTGTATCGTACTTAGCGGAGAAAGTTCTGGTTTATTTTATTAAGGACGAGGATAGAACAACCCAAAAAGAAATGGTTCATGCTTTTCTACACGCGGTATCAGCCTTACCATGATAAAAAAAAAAGACAAAAGGCTTAGATCATATCATATGGCATCAGCTGCTTTGTGTATTCACCGCATAATCACATGCTGCCATAGAATAGAAGACCACACTGCAATTAAGACAAGAGCTAGACGACAAAAACATAACGTAGCATCGTGCTTCTATATGAAGTTTTGTTCTGTTTCTTTCTAATAATCATGCACTTAAACATAATTGCTGAAAGGGATTAAAGGTTTCCATGTCTTAGACCGTAGATCGTAGTGTCTCTCATCCTAAAATTTTATACTAGTATGCTGTAAAGTTGGGGAAGAGTATAATTGGTCACAGTCACACAAAGCATAAAAGCCGAAATTGGTGAGTGGGAAATGATGAATGAATTTGGTGCAATATCGTGAGATTCCAAGCTTTGCACCACGTACCGCGTGCGGTGCGCGATGTGACTCACGAACCCACACTCTCTATGGACGTTGGATTTGCTTGTCTTTCATTTCTGGTTTGGACTTTGGTTATTGTTACTTTTTGTACGGAGAACGATCCAAACTCAATTGGTAGGGCGCCATTGTTAGTTTTAGGTAGGTGTGGTGAATCGATGGAAAAAAAATTGGATTATATAATGCATGGATTATAATAATTCATTAATTCGTAAATGGATTGGATTACAATTTCTATCAAAAAATATAGGGTTTTTTTTTACCCCCACTCTTTCAATTTATACCCCCACCAAAAATTTTATTTCGAAAATACCCATGTTGAAATTTACAAAGACGGAAGTACATACCAGACATGTACATCCGTCTTGAAAAAAATTTCAAAATGGATTTACTGAAATAGACATAATTCCGTTTAACTTAAAAATTGGCTAACGGATTTACGTAAAAATTTCTACTTCCGTTTTACAAAAATATCATAACGGAAGTAAGTTTTGTCAACACACATCCGTTACTACAGTTTTTGCTAACGGAAGTAGCTAGCAGTAAGGTACATCTGTTTCGTAAATTACGAAACGGATGTATGTCCCTTATAGGTAAATTCGTTTTTATTTAATTTTAACGGACACGATTCCACTGCCAGATTTGATCAACGACCCACTTTTGTTCATCTTGATAACTGTGCCCCAACGGATATATTTTTAACGGTCTAGATCGCACCGACAATATCAACGGTGGATAATCAGTGACGATTCCTATAAATACCCACACTCACCCTCATTCTTTTCACTCCAAAATGGAAATTTGTTCAACTCAGTATTCAAGTGAGAACAGGTTTACCGCTATTCACCATAGGAGCCAAATCACCATGATAGAAGAAGGTGTCTACTTCTCATGTCCAAACCCTATTTTATGCAGGGTCCGAGAAAGCATCAGCTACGCCGGTTTGAAGGATAAAGTGGAGCTCAAAGTTCAAGTGGTTGGTGATGACCGTGAGGTCACTAGTATCACTTATCGCAAACCAGAGTGCAGAGACGATGACCGCATTTACTTCTCGTCCATGAGGATTAGGACGGATGACGATGTACAAAGCATGTTGAACATCCCTGATTTTGTGAATAAGGGACCAACCTATGAACGATTTTGTTGCAATGTGTAGATACTTTCAACTTACGCACAAATGTCTGAATTAAAAACAAATAAATTTACTTATACTATTAATCTATTAATTTATATAACAACACTATGTAAATAAATATACTAAATTATATGTACTTGGTCTCCAAGTATCTTAGACGCTACATGAGCATCAAATCCAGTGAGGAGAGAACCATCCATAGGTCCTATGTCAGCATGCTCATGCTCCTGCTCCTCATGTGCCTCGTACTGGTGCTGGTCATCAGCCTGGTACTGCTGCTGATAATGATGGTACTCAGGCTCCTCATCCATCTGATACTACTCCTGCATTTGCTACTCCTCCTCATCCTCCACAGCCTGCCCCTGGGCACGCCTACGCCGGTGAGACGCAAGTCCCGCATTCCTGATGCGGGTGCGTGTACTAGGACCAGGAGTATCTACCAGGTGTCCACCACCTCGCAAACTCGATCGTGAAGAACTCTCCCCACGCAAAATCAACCCCGGTGAATCACGGGGGATCCGGCCACCGACCCTTTGAAAAGGCACTGCAAAAAAAAAATTTAAAAAACGAACATAGTTCAAAAACGGATGTATGTACATCCTTTGCGAAGAAACGGATGTAAACGGAAGTACTTACTTCCGTTGGCTTCAAACAGATGTATGTAATTTCGTTTCGTAAAAAACGGAAGTATGTAGTCTGTTTTCCTGGAAAACGGATGTAGGTAGATCCGTTGGAAAGAAAACGGATGTATGTAGATCCGTTTTACGCGAAAATGACAGACTCTCTCTCTCTCTCTCTCTCTCTCTCTCTCTCTCTCTCTCTCTCTCTCTCTCTCTCTCTCTCTCTCTCTCTCTCTCTCTCTCTCTCTGTAAAACAGATGTAAGTGAAAAATGATAAGGTAATTGTAATTTTGTAAACTGGTCAAGGGTATAAGCGTATTTTCGCAGGGTGTGTGGGGGGGGGGGGGGGGTATGAAGTGAAGGTGCGGGGGTACAAAAAAAAACCCCTCAATATTATAACTAATGGATTTATCTAAATAAAAGATAAATCCGTTTTTAAAAAAAAAATCAAAGCGGATTTATCTATTTAGTAGATAAATCCGTAGTTAAAAATTACACTATAGATTTATCTACTAAATAGATAAATCTGTTTGAATTTTTTTTTGATTCAAACGGAATTACAAGAGAAAATTATACATCCGTTTCCATTTTTTATGAATATACATCCGTTTCCATTTTTTTGATCAATATACATCCGTGAACATTAAATCTGTTTCCATTGTTTTTGATCAATATACATCCGTTTTGATTAATAAATCCGTTTGGTTGTTTTTTTGACAACATAAATCTGTTTGCAATGTTAGATAATTTAGGTACTTCCGGTTTGAGAAATAACAAAACGGAAGTATGTTGCTTGTAGGTACTTCCGGTTTGTTATTTCTCAAAACGGAAGTATGTTGCTTGTAGGTACTTCCGGTTTGAGAAAATGAACTACGGATTTATCTACTAAATAGATAAATCCGTAGTGTATTTTTTAACTACGGATTTATCTACTAATTAGATAAATCCGTTTTTGGTTTTTTCCCAACACCGATTTACCTTTTAATTTGGTAAATCCGTTAAAAACCAATTCACGAAGGTTTTTTCAGAATAACGAAAATTGTGGGGGTACAAAAAAAAACCCTAAATAAAAATCAATACATTCCATTCCTAATAATTTTTAGTGGATACTTTGAAAATAAAATGTTTCTATTATTTTAAATTAAAAACTTAAAAGTAAAAAGAAAAGGGTTTTTTTTAGACCCCCACCCCATACCCATTTACCCCCACAAATTTGAGAAACCCGAAAATATCCCTCTAATTTATTACACAATCTTGAAATTTGACCAGATTCTCTAGTGGGACCCACTATATAGTAAAACGGATTTACCTGCAATAGAGGTAAATCCATTAATCATTAAAATTGTATTCAATACGATGCCAAACGGAAGTAAACGGAGAAAGATACATCCGTTAGTTGACTTTTTTCTCAAAACGAAAATATCTCAAAACGCTTACTTCCGTTTGACATTTAATTTGGTGTAAACGGATTTACGTTTAAAAATTTAATTCCATTTTAAAAAAAAATTGATGCACAGATTTATATATTGCAAACTTACTTCCGTTTTTAAATTTGCTCCAAAACAGATTTAGCTGTTACCACATAAATCCGTTTTGAAAAAAAACCAAAATGGATTTATGTCCGTAGCAGATACATCTGTTTTGTAATTATATAGTTATGTCTTATTTTTTCACGTAAAACTAAAACAGATATGGATACGAAGTCACAGTTGGTTCCGGTCCAGATAGATACATCAGAGTCATTCAGGACGGAGACAGTATATTTAATTTATTATTATTTTTTAAAACATGTTTGTAGATATTTAATTAATTAAGTACCTAACAATAATTTTGTATTTTTTGTTGCTATTTCCTACAAGTGAGGATGTTATACGTTGGGTCAGAGACGTTGGGAGAGGCATTGGAGTTGTGGTTATCATTGTCAGATCTGACAAAGGTGGAGGTAAAAGGGGGACGAGAGATAAAATTATTTTTAGTTGCGAGAAGCATGAGAAGTTCAGTAATTATTCTAGAGTCATCGGGTCAAAGAAGTGTGACTGTCCATTTAAGTTGAGAGCTACTTGTACAATTCGTGATGGGGGTTGGCGTATGAAGGTTAGGCGTGGACTCCACACACATGAGCTGCTACTAAGAGTCGCAACATCATCTCCATTCTTCACGTGAACCACTGCCACTGGATGCATGTTGCGCTCTTGCCAGACTGTCTGTTGCCTCCAATTTGTTTTCAATGGGAGCGCTTTACATCTCCTGAATCTACTTCATGGTTGGATCTGTATACCGGGCGTTTTCAGCTATGGGTTGCTCACGCTCCGGTCCTGCCACACCCCGCTCATCCGCCCATCGTTGTAGACTTAGCAGCTCATTCAGATGATTTAGATTGACGTTTCATTTACTTATTTTTGTAGTAATTTTTTGTAATTATTTTTCCATATTTATTATTTATAGAGGTGTTATAGGTTTATTTGCTTTTTTTTACAAAACAAATTTATCTAATTAATAGATAAATCCATATGTACAAAATTACAAAACGGAAGTACCTTGTTAATAGATAAATCTGTTACCTTACATTGCTAAACACAGATTTATCTAATAACAACTTACATCCATTTCGTAAATTTAACAAAACGGATGTATGTTTCTCTAACTACTTCTCTTTTACATTTTTTGTTGCAAACAGAAGTAACTGTCAAAACATACTTCCGTTTTTAGATTTATCTACAAACGGATTTACCGGTTAAACAGGTACATCCGTTAAATTTAAATTTTCAGGGGTATTTTGGGATTATCAAAAATTGTGGGGGTATAACTTGATAAGGTGGGGGTCTAAAAAAACCCAAAAGAAAATAGAACAACCTGACCAACCCCTCTAGAACTGTGGATTAATGAATTTTCCACTACTACTTTTGGGGTTTTTTTTTGTACCCCCACCATATATATGAAGTTATACCCCCACCAATTTTTTTATTCCTATTTTACCCCTATGGAATTTGTTAAACGGATTTAACTAAGTAAAAGATAAATCCGGTTTTTAAAAAAATCAAACGGATTTATCTATTTAGTAGATAAATCCATAGTTAAAAATTACACTACGGATTTATCTACTAAACTGATAAATCCGTTTTGAAATTATTTTGGATCCAACGGATTTACCACAATATTACACATACATCCGTTTCCTACTTTGATACTTCCGTTTCCAATAAGATCAATTTAAACAATTAACATACATCCGTTTTTTGTTTATATGTAGTTCCGTTGTTTATATGTAGTTCCGTTTTTATTTTTATATGTAGTTCCATTTTTATATGTAGTTCTGTTTGTTGTTTATTTGTCACATCTCTTTATATGTAGTTCCGTTTTTTGTTTTTTTTTCCAACTTAATTCCGTTTGTAATTTTATATTATTTAGGTACTTCCGGTTTGACAAATAACAAAATGGAAGTATGTCGTTTGTAGGTACCTACTTCCGGTTTGACAAATAACAAAACGAAAGTACCTACAAACGACATACTTCCGTTTTGTTATACCAATTTGTTCTTGGTCAACATGAATTAAGAAGGTGTATTGAGAGCTATCTTGTAATTCAATGTTTGCTACTTTTGCTGTTTGTTTAAATTGAAATATGCCTTTTATTAATTCTAGTGTTATGCCATGTTGGCAAGCTATGTGGCAATTTAGTCTAGTCACATGACATGTGTAAATACTGGATGTATATAGTTGACATTCGACCATAATAAAAAAACACCATTCATTTTTCACACTTCGACAGAATCCTTTCTCTCTTTCGACAAACCTCGTTTTTCTTCTCTCTGCAACTCATCTTTCTTCTGTTACTGTTTATCCTTCTTGATCAAGATTCAACAAATCGGTATAACAGAGCGATAATGATCCTTAAAAGTTCCTTCCAATGGCGACGCGAGACAACGGTGGCGGTGGGATTCCGTCGAACCTCCCTATCTTCAATGGAAAGGACTACGAACGGTGGTGTGCGCAGATAAGGGTCCTGTTTCGTTTTCAAGATGTACTTGAAATCGTTGATGAGGGTGTTCCACCACTGGCAGCAAACGCCACTGAAGCGCAGAGGAACAACCACCATGCATTACGGAAGAGAGATGGAAAAGGGTTGTTCTTGATCCACCGAAGCGTTGATTCAAACATTCTGAATTTGATCATTGACTATGACTCCGCGAAGAACGCGTGGGACATCCTCAAGAATGCTTATGGAGGAGCAGATAGATTGAAGAAGATTTGTCTGCAGTCACTCCGAAAGCAATATGAAGCACTGAGGATGAAAAATGGAGAATCAATTGGTGAATTCATTACAAGGTTAGTATCTTTAACCAATCAAATGAAAAGCAATGGTAAGACTATATCTAAAACAAGTAAAGTAGAGAAAATCATTAGATCTTTAACCCCAGAATTTGACTATGTTGTTACTGCCATTGAGGAATCCAAAAACCTAGATGAAATGAAGTTAGATGAGCTTCAAGGTTCTTTGGAGGCACACGAATTGAGAATTAGACAAAGAAGTTCAGAAAAGGATTCTGAACAAGCTTTGTTATCTCAATCCTCCAAAAAGAATTGGAAGGCAGGCAACAAGAAAGAAAAAGGAAAATGGAAGAGTAAAGATAAAGATTCTGGTAACAAGAAAGATGAACATAAGAACTCTGACAGTAAAAAATCTGATCTGAGTAAGATCCAATGCTACAATTGTCAGTAATTTGGGCACTATAGGAACAAATGCAAGAACAAGAAAGTTCCTAGGGATAGAGATGCAGAAGCCAAATTTGCAGATGATGATAACTCTGACTCTGATTCAGATGGATTGGTACTAATGGCAGTCATAGATGATGAGATTGAAGAAGACATTCATCTCAATGAAATTGTTGCTGAGAGTAGTGAGCAAGACAGTGGGAACATTTGTGACAGTGGAAACACTTGTAATGCTCAAAATACTTGTGCAATAGTTGTGGGGCAAGGCAGTGGAGACACTGGTGATGCCTCCAACATTGCCAGCAATGATGATGAATGCTTATCCCTCATGACAATCACTGATACTGAATTGCTACTGCTGAAAGCATATACAAATGAAGAAGATGAGAAATCTGATGAATGGTATTTGGATACAGGCTGCTCAAATCATATGTGTTGTCACAAGAAATGGTTCATTAAAATGAAGCAAATAAGCAAGAGGATCGGGTTTGCAGATAACAGCAAAGTCATGGCAGAAGGCATAGGCACAGTGAAGATCTTCACAAAGGATGGAAAATGGTCCTATATCCAAGAAGTGTTCTATGTGCCAAAGATGAGAAGCAACCTGCTTAGTCTTGGTCAGCTGATAGAAAAGAAGTATTCTGTTGCAATGGACGATGATCATCCCAGATTGTTTGATCCAAACAAGAGACTGATTCTGAAGGTTCCAATGCTGAGAAACAGAACATTCAAGGTCAAGTTGCAAGTAATTGAAGAGAAATGCCTCACAACCACTGTTGATGATGAGAATTGGAAGTGGCACAGAAGATTTGGTCACCTAAATTTCAAGAGCTTGAGTACCTTACATGATAAAGGGATGGTATATGGCCTGCCAGCAGTAAAGATACCTTGTGAGATATGTGAAAAATGTTGTGAGTCAAAACAACCTAGGAAAGCTTTCAAGACAGAAACACCAGGGAGAGCAGAAAAGAAACTAGAAGTGATATTCTCTGATGTGTGTGGTCCATTTGATGTCAGGTCATTGGGTGGAAATAGTTATTTCGTGACATTTATTGATGAATACACTAGAATGACATGGGTGTATCCAATCAAGAGAAAGAGTGAAGTGCTTGGAATTTTTAAGAATTTCAAGACAATGATTGAAAAACAAAGCGAATGTTCAATCAAGACTCTAAGAACAGATGGAGGAGGTGAATATAACTCACATGAATTTGCAAAATTCTGTGAGAATAAAGGCATCATTCATGAAGTAACTGCACCATACGCACCTTAGCATAATGGCATTGCTGAAAGGAGAAATAGGACCATCCTAAACATGGTAAGAAGCATGAAGAAGGAAAAGGAATTACCTCATTGTCTATGGGGAGAATTCGCAGACACAGCAGTGTACATTTTGAATAAATGTGCAACTAAGAAGCTAATTGGGAAGACACCTGAGGAAGCTTGGCTAGAAAGAAAGCCAAGTGTCAAGCATCTCAGAATAATTGGCTCACTATGTTACAAACACGTGCTTGAGCAACTTAGAAAAAAGCTGGATGATAGAGCACAACAAATGGTTCTTGTTGGATATCATCCAACAGGAGCATACAAATTGTATGATCCTATACAAAAGAAAGTTGTAAAGAGTAGAGATGTAATAATAGATGAATACAAGAGTTGGGACTGGAGTCAGCACAATGCAGAAAGCAGTAAAAGGACTACTGTGATAGACTTTGATGAAATGCAGGAACATGTTAATGAAGTTCCTGCAGTTGTAGAAGCTATCATGCAAAATGAAGAGGTGCCAGTGAGGAGGTCATTGAGAAATAGGCAAGTGCCTGCAAGACTAAATGATTTTGAGTTGATATCAGATTCAGCCATCTCTGCAGAAGGCGAACTTGTACACTTTGCACTGCTTGCAGAAGGTGAACCAGTGAGTTTGGAGCTGGCTTTGAGGCATGAGCAGTGGAAAGAAGCTATGTTAGATGAGCTAAGGTCAATTGAAAAGAATAATACATGGGAACTTGCTGATTTGCCAAAGCAAAAGAAAGCAATTGACTTGAAATGGGTTTACAAAACCAAGGTCAAACCAAATGGTGAAGTGGCAAGATACAAAGCCAGATTGGTAGCAAGAGGTTTCATACAAAAACCAGGACTAGATTTCAACGAAATTTTTGCTCCTGTAGCAAGAATTGAAACAGTAAGGCTGGTGGTAGCATTGGCTAGTGGAAAAGGCTGGTCTATGCATCAGCTTGATGTAAAATCAGCTTTCCTCAATGGACCATTGGAGGAAGAGGTGTATGTTGCACAACCACCAGGTTTTGAAATCAAAGGGCAAGAAAAGAAAGTACTTAAGCTGAAGAAAGCCTTGTATGGTTTGAAGCAAGCTCCTAGAGCATGGAACAAGAGAATAGATACCTTTCTCTTAAACCAGAAATTTACAAGATGCACAACTGAGCATGGTGTGTATGTGAAGAACTCAACTAGTAGTGATAAACCGGTGTTGTGTTTATATGTTGATGATCTGCTGGTGACTGGCAACAATGAAGCTGACATAAGCTCATTTAAGAAGGTGATGATGTCTGAATTTGAAATGACTGATTTAGGTCATCTGTCATACTTTCTGGGAATGGAGTTTGTGAACACTGATAAAGGTATATTTCTGCACCAAAAGAAGTATGCAAAAGATATCTTACACAGGTTTGAAATGGCTGATAGCAAGTCTGTCTCTACTCCAGTAGATACAAGCAACAAACTTGAAAAGGATGGTGAAGAGAGTGAAACAAATGCCACTTTCTACAAGCAAATTGTGAGCTCATTTAAATACCTCTGCAACACAAGGCCCGACATCGTATATGGTGTGGGATTAATAAGTAGATTCATGGAAAAGCCAAAGGTTTCTCACTTGATGGCTGCAAAGAGGCTGCTTAGATACATCAATGGTACACAAGACTATGGAGTTATGTATTCAAGGCAAAAGGACACAGTCACTGCTACTGAGATCTTTGGCTATACATATTCAGATTGGAGTGGTGACAGAAATGACAGGAAGAGCACTGGAGGCTATGTTTTCATGTGTGGAAAAGCACCAATCTCATGGTGCTCAAAGAAACAAAGCGTGGTAGCTCTGTCCTCCTGTGAGGCAGAGTACATAGCTGCTTCTTTTGCAGCTTGCCAAGCATCATGGCTAAGCATGCTGCTGTATGAAATTGGTCTGTCCAGAAACACTGAGATGAATTTGTTAGTTGACAACAAATCTGCCATAGATCTGGCCAAGAACCCTGTAGCACATGGTCGCTCAAAACATATTGATACAAAGTATCACTTTCTTCGTGATCAAGTAAACAAAGGTAAGCTTAAATTGGTCCACTGCAGAACTGAGTTACAACTGGCAGATGTGATGACAAAATCACTGCAGAAAGGAAGATTTGAAGAGCTAAGGACATTGCTTGGGATGGATTCACTCAGCAACATGAATTAAGAAGGTGTATTGAGAGCTATTTTGTAATTCAATGTTTGCTACTTTTGCTGTTTGTTTAAATTGAAATATGCCTTTTATTAATTCTAGTGTTATGCCATGTTGGTAGCCTATGTGGCAATTTAGTCTAGTCACATGACATGTGTAAATACTGGATGTATATAGTTGACATTCGACCATAATAAAAAACACCATTCATTTTTCACACTTCGACAGAATCCTTTCTCTCTTTCGACAAACCTCGTTTTTCTTCTCTCTACAACTCATCTTTCTTCTGTTACTGTTATCCTTCTTGATCAAGATTCAACAAATTGGTATCTGAGCTCTTATGTTCATCTTTCTTGTTACCAGGATTTTTATCTTTACTCTTCCATTTTCCCTTTTCTTTCTTGTTACCTGCCTTCCAATTCTTTTTGGAGGATTGAGATAACAAAGCTTGTTCAGAATCCTTTTCTGAATTTCTTTGTCTAATTCTCAATTCGTGTGCCTCCAAAGAACCTTGAAGCTCATCTAACTTCATTTCATCTAGGTTTTTGGATTCTTCAATTGCAGTAACAACATAGTCAAATTCTAGGGTTAAAGATCTAAGGATTTTCTCTACTTTACTTGTTTCAGATACGGTCTTACCATTGCTTTTCATTTGATTGGTTAAAGCTACTAACCTTGTAATGAATTCACCAATTGATTCTCCATCTTTCATCCTCAGTGCTTCATATTGCTTTCGGAGTGACTGCAGACGAATCTTCTTCAATCTATCTGCTCCCCCATAAGCATTCTTGAGGATGTCCACGCGTTCTTCATGGAGTCACAGTCAATGATCAAATTCAGAATGTTTGAATCAACGCTTTGGTGGATCAAGAACAACCCTTTTCCATCTCTCTTCTGTAATGCATGGTGGTTGTTCCTCTGCGCTTCAGTGGCGTTTGCTGCCAGTGGTGGAACACCCTCATCAACGATTTCAAGTACATCTTGAAAACGAAACAGGACCCTCATCTGCGCACACCACCGTTCGTAGTCCTTTCCATTGAAGATAGGGAGGTTCGACGGAATCCCGCCGCCACCGTTGTCTCGCGTCGCCATTGAAAGGAACTTTTAAGGATCGTTATCGCATGTAGATATTAATTGTTTGTGTTTGGGTCCAGTATTGACTGGCCCATAACTGTTGTATCAATCTGTTACCCAACACGTGGCATCAGAGCTCCGTGGGGGGTCTGATCAAGAAAACGATCGAGAAATCGGCGGTGTTCGTCGCAACGAGAGGCGGTGGTGTTCGTCGCAACGAGAGGCGGTGGTGCTAATGGCGGACAGGGAGAGCGGAAGTTATGTGCAACCGGCGATACCAAGATTCGATGGCCACTACGACCATTGGAAGATGCTGATGGAGAACCTCCTAAGATCGAAAGATTATTGGGAAGTTGTAGAGAAAGGGATTCCGGCATTGGAAGAAGACGCGAGCCCAGAATTGATGAAATCACACGATGAAGCGAAGGTAGCCAGGTCGCAGCAAACGCTTTTCGGCGGATTATCCGCCGGAAATTTGCGGCGGATTTCGTGGGGCCGATAAATCCGCCGCAAGTTTCCGGCGGATAATCCGCCGCAAAGACCATAAATCCGCCGGAAAATCATCCGCCGCAAAGACCATATATCCGCCGCAAAATCCTTTTTTTTAAAAAAAAATAAATATTATTTTAAAAAAAATCGTTTTAATTAAAAAATTATTTTTTTATTAAAATTTTTAATTATTGATAAAAAAATAAAATTCAATAATTAATTAATTTACTATTTAAAAAAATAAAATTGGAAAGAGCAGTCATTGCAGGAACATCAACCGGAACACTAACCGCAGGAACTGCAGCTACCCCTGGTGCTACCTCCCCGCGACGACTCCATGTCCAATAATTTAGCCTAAACCCATTATTGTACAAATCAAGTCTAACTTCATGTTCATTTTTTATAGCTCCAATGATAGGAGAAGACAATTCGTAGGGAGGAAGTGAGGAGTTTCAAGAAGAGATTTAGTAGGGAAGGAGAGAACTTGGAGAGAGTAAGAGAGAAATTTTAAGAAGAGAATGAGAGAATTGGTAGAAGTGTGAAGAATAAGAAGTGGGGAAGGGATACATATAGGAAAACGGAGTCAAACGGTCAAATGGGGATTTGCGGCGGTTTTGGGGATTTGCGTCGGAAATTTGAAATTCAAACTGCGCGCTTATTTTTTCAAGGCTGCCGGTAACGGGGATTTGCGGCGGTTTTGGGGATTTGCGGCGGACTTTTGAAAATTTAAAATGGCGCTTATTTTTTGTAATCTCCAATCCGCCGCAAAATCCACGGAATCCGCCGCAAAATCCACGGCGAAAACAGATCCGCCGCAAAATCCACGGAATCCGCCGGAAAGTTTGAGGCGGATAAAATCCGCCGGTAATCCCCCTAATCCGCCGCAAAGTTTGCGGCGGCTCCGAATCCGCCGGAAATTCCTGGCCGGAAATTCAACATTTTCTTGTAGTGAAAGACCTAAAGGCGAAAAACTATCTCTTTCAAGCAATTGAGAGAGGAATCTTGGAGACAATGATGAAGATTGACACTGCAAAGGACATTTGGGATTCTTTGCAACAGAAGTATCAAGGATCTACCAAAGTGAAGCAAGCACAGCTTCAAGCTCTTAGGCGCGAGTTTGAAGTGTTGACGATGAAAGAAGACGAGTCAGTGAACGATTACTTCGCAAGAACCCTCACAATCGCGAAGAAGATGAGGGCTCAAGGCAAGAAGGTGAGCGAGAAGGCTGTCGTGCAGAAAATCATGAGATCAATGACACCAAGATTCAATTACGTTATTTGTTCAATTGAACAAAGCAACGATGTTGAGACACTCTCAGTTGATGGACTGCAGAGCAGTATTCTGGTTCAAGAAGCACGCATGAAGGATCTACCAAAGTGAAGCAAGCACAGCTTCAAGCTCTTAGGCGCGAGTTTGAAGTGTTGACGATGAAAGAAGACGAGTCAGTGAACGATTACTTCGCAAGAACCCTCACAATCGCGAAGAAGATGAGGGCTCAAGGCAAGAAGGTGAGCGAGAAGGCTGTCGTGCAGAAAATCATGAGATCAATGACACCAAGATTCAATTACGTTATTTGTTCAATTGAACAAAGCAACGATGTTGAGACACTCTCAGTTGATGGACTGCAGAGCAGTATTCTGGTTCAAGAAGCACGCATGAAGGGACAGAAGGAGGAAGAACAGGCACTCAGAGTGAGTGACTCCTCGCGAGGAAGAGGAAGAGGTCGTGGAACAGGAAGGGGAAGAGGGAGAACCACATCAAAGGAGCACATAGAGTGCTACAAGTGCCGCAAGCTTGGCCAATACCAAAATGAATGTCCAAGTCTTGAGAGCAATGTAGCAAATTATGCCGGCTTTGATGAAGATGAAGAGATGCTTCTCATGGCATTGAGTGATGACAAAGACTTGGTGAAGACCTGGATATGGTTTCTTGACTCAAGTTGCAGCACACATATGTGTGGAACCAAAGAGTGGTTCTCTGAGTTTGATGAGACATTCAAGGATACAGTAAAGATTGGAGATGGAAGGAAGCTGCAGGTTGAAGGAAAGGGGAATGTCAAGCTAAGGATTCAGGGAAGGATACAAGTGATATCAGGAGTGTACTATGTCCCTAATTTGTCAAGCAACTTATTGAGCATGGGCCAATTGCAACAGAAGGGATTGAAAGTGGTATTTGAAGACGATAAATGCCTAGTGCATCACAAAGAAAAGGGATTAATCATGACATCACACATGGCTAACAATAGGATGTTTGCAATCAAGGCAACCCCTATAGTTGGTGAAAATCTACATGTATGCAAGTTACTGATGAAAGGATAACTGGTTTGTGGCATAGGAGGTATGCACATCTCAGTTACAAAGGGTTGATTCTTCTGAAGCAAAAAGAAATGGTGAAGGGCATTCCAAGTTTGAGTGAGACAGAGAAGATATGCTCAGACTGTTAGATTGGAAAGCAACATAGGGACAATATGGCAAAGCAAATCAACTGGAGAGCTTCTAGGAAGCTTGAATTGGTACACTCTGACATCTGTGGACCCATCACACCTGAATCCAACAGCAAAATGAGGTATTTCATTTCATTCACTGATGATTTCAGTAGGAAAAGCTGGATATTTTTCTTAAGAGAAAAATCTGCTGCATTTGAGACATTTAGAAGGTTTAAAACAATGGTTGAAAAGGAGAGCAATTGTTCTATTAGTTGTCTTAGAACAGATAGAGGAGGAGAATTTAACTCTAAGGAGTTTAATGATTTCTGTGTTGAGAATGGTATAAGGAGACAATTAACAGCTGCCTTTACACCACAACAGAATGGTGTGGCAGAGAGGAAGAATAGAACCGTGATGAATTTAGTTAGATGCTTGCTGAGTGACTCTAAAATGCCAAAAAGTTTCTGGCCAGAGGCAGCCAAATGGAGCTTCTATGTGTTGGATAGATCTCCCACTGTATCTGTCAAGGATTTAACCCCACAAGAGGCTTGGAGTGGTGTGGAACCATCAGTTGGCCATTTTAGGGTATTTGGATGTGTTGCCTACATGCACATTCCTGACTCACAGAGAAGGAAAGTTGATGACAAGAGCAAGAAATGTGTCTGCTTAGGGGTAAGTGAAGAATCTAAAGCCTATAGACTCTATGATCCCACTACTAAGAAGATTATGATCAGCAAAGATGTGAACTTTGATGAGCATAAGAGATGGAATTGGGGTGGCATAGAAGTAGATGAGGTACAATGTGAACTTGAAAGTGATTCAAACTCAGAGAATGCAGAAGCCAGCACAAGTCATAATGCAGAAGGAAATGTGAATGCTAATAATAATGCTGATAATGAAGAACAATCAGAAGAACCTGTCCCTTCTAGTTCCCCAAATTTGAATCAAGAGAGGAGAGAAGATGACAGTGACTCAAATTTGAAGACAAAGACACCTAGAAATAAGAAGAATCCTCAATGGTGGCAAGACTATTTGGTAACTGGTGTTCCTAATACTGGTACAGAGAGCCTCACAGATACAGAAACTGTTGATGACAGTGAACTACACAGTCTAGTTGTATTTGATAATCCTGCAGACCCCCTGACATATGATGAAGCCTCACAGCATGAAAAATGGAGGAAAGAAATGGAAGTGGAAATAGAATCTATTGAGAAGAACAGGACTTGGGTCCTAAAACCACTGCCCTCTTGGGCTAAGAAGATTGGGGTAAAATGGGTATTCAAGACCAAGTTTAATGAAGAAGGAAAGATAGACAAATATAAGGCTCGCTTGGTTGCAAAGGGTTATTCACAGCAGCCTGGAATTGACTTCTCAGAAGTGTATGCTCCAGTAGCAAGATGGGATACCATCAGTTCAATCCTCTCAGTTGCAGCAGGTGAGGGATGGCAAGTGTACCAACTTGATGTGAAGTCAGCCTTCCAACATGGTGAGTTAAAAGAAACTGTGTATGTTGCACAACCTGAGGGCTATGAGAAGAAGGGAAAGGAAGATTATGTATACAAGTTAAGTAAGGCCTTGTATGGACTTAGGCAGGCTCCAAGAGCATGGTAGAGTAGGATAGATTCCTACTTTGGTAAAGAAGGATTCAACATATGTCCACATGAACATACTCTCTACACTACGAGAGGAGATGGAAACAAATTGTTGATTGTCAGTTTATATGTAGATGATTTGATTTGTATTGGTAATGATATGTCTCTCATTGATGATTTTAAGAAATCAATGAAGCACGAGTTTGACATGGCTGATCTTGGTAGGATGAGGTACTTCCTTGGAGTGGAAGTATTTCAAAATAGTGAAGGTATCTTCATTACACAGCAAAGGTACACTGGTGAGATCTTAGAGAGGTTTGGCATGCATGAATCCAAGTCGGTTAACAGCCCTGTTGTGACAGGGACCAAACTGAGAAGAGCAGAGGAAGAGAAATCTGTGAACTCAATAGGCTTCAAAAAAATTGTTGGGAGCCTGATGTACTTGAATGCTACTCGGCCAGATATCATGTTTGGAGTCAGCTTGATTAGCAGGTTTATGGATAGGCCTGCAGAGGAACATTTTGTTGCTGCAAAAAGAATACTTAGATACTTGAAGGGGACCATTGAAATTGGAATACTGTACAAAAGAGAAAAGAAACGTGGTCTGGTTGCCTACTGTGATAGTGACTATGCTGGTGACTTGGATGATAGGAAGAGCACAAGTGGATATATTTTCATGCTCAATGGGGGTGATGTCTCTTGGTCATCAAAGAAGCAACCCATTGTAACACTGTCTACAACAGAAGCAGAGTTTGTAGCTGCTGCCTATTGTGTATGCCAAGGAGTATGGCTTGACAGAATTCTGGAAACAATAGGTCAGAAGCAAGAAGGGTGCCTGGGAGTGTTTTGTGATAACAGCTCCACCATAAAACTGTCAAAGAATTCAGTACTCCATGGAAGAAGCAAATATATTGATGCGAGGTTCCACTTCTTGAGAGAATTGAGCAATTCAGGTCGCATTGAGTTGAAATTCTGTTCTACTCAGAATCAATTGGCTGATATACTAACAAAAGGCTTGAAGATAGAGAGCTTCTCCAAAATCAGAAGGGAAATTGGAACGTGCAGCTGTAATCAGATTGAAGATGGTAAACTGAGCTATGGGAAAGCTTAAGTTTAAGAGAGGAAATGTAGATATTAATTGTTTGTGTTTGGGCCCAGTGTTGACTGGCCCATATCTGTTGTATCATTTTGTAGATATTAATTGTTTGGGTCCAGTATTGACTGGCCCATAACTGAAAAACTAGGTTTGTCGAAAGAGAGAAAGGATTCTGTCGAAGTGTGAAAAATGAATGGTGTTTTTTTTATTATGGTCGAATGTCAACTATATACATCAAGTATTTACACATGTCATGTGACTAGACTAAATTGCCACATAGGCTGCCATCATGGCATACCACTAGAATTAATAAAAGGCATATTTCAATTTAAACAAACAGCAAAAGTAGCAAACATTGAATTACAAGATAGCAAGACAGCTCTCAATACACCTTCTTAATTCATGTTGCTGAGTGAATCCATCCCAAGCAATGTCCTTAGCTCTTCAAATCTTCCTTTCTGCAGTGATTTTGTCATCACATCTGCCAGTTGTAACTCAGTTCTGCAGTGGACCAATTTAAGCTTTCCTTTGTTTACTTGATCACGAAGAAAGTGATACTTTGTATCAATATGTTTTGAGCGACCATGTGCTACAGGGTTCTTGGCCAGATCTATGGCAGATTTGTTGTCAACTAACAACTTCATCTCAGTGTTTCTGGACAGAACAATTTCATACAGCGGCATGCTTAGCCATGATGCTTGGCAAGCTGCAAAAGAAGCAGCTATGTACTCTGCCTCACAAGAGGACATAGCTACTACGCTTTGTTTCTTTGAGAACCATGAGATTGGTGTTTTTCCACACATGAAAACATAGCCTCTAGTGCTCTTCCTGTCATTTCTGCCACCACTCCAATCTGAATCTGTATGGCCAAAGATATCAGTAGCAGTGACTGTGTCCTTTTGGCTTGAATACAGAATTCCATAGTCTTGTGTACCATTGATGTATCTAAGCAGCCTCTTTGCAGCCATCAAGTGAGAAACCTTTGGATTTTCCATGAATCTACTTATTAATCCCACACCATATACGATGTCAAGCCTTGTGTTGCAGAGGTGTCTAAGTGAGCCCACAATTTGCTTGTAGAAAGTGGCATCTGTTTCACTCTCTTCACCATCCTTTTCAAGTTTGTTGCTTGTATCTACTGGAGTAGAGACAGGCTTGCTATCAGCCATTTCAAACCTGTGTAAGATATCTTTTGCATACTTCTTTTGGTGTAGAAATATACCTTTATCAGTGTTCACAAACTCCATTCCCAGAAAGTATGACAGATGACCTAAATCAGTCATTTCAAATTCAGACCTCATCACCTTCTTAAATAAGCTTATGTCAGCTTCATTGTTGCCAGTCACCAGCAGATCATCAACATATAAACACAGCACCAGTTTATCACTACTAGTTGAGTTCTTCACATACACACCATGCTCAGTTGTGCATCTTGTAAATTTCTGGTTTAAGAGAAATGTATCTATTCTCTTGTTCCATGTTCTAGGAGCTTGCTTCAAACCATACAAGGCTTTCTTCAGCTTAAGTACTTTCTTTTCTTGCCCTTTGATTTCAAAACCTGGTGGCTGTGCAACATACACCTCTTCCTCCAATGGTCCATTGAGGAAAGCTGATTTTACATCAAGCTGATGCATAGACCAGCCTTTTCCACTAGCCAATGCTACCACCAGCCTTACTGTTTCAATTCTTGCTACAGGAGCAAAAATTTCGTTGAAATCTACTCCTGGTTTTTGTAAGAAACCTCTTGCTACCTGTAACGCCCCAAAATTTAATTAATTATTTAATTGAATTGTTTGGGAATTTAAATAGTAGAAAAATAATAGAATAACTATATGTTAGTGTATGGGGACCTATTATTAGTGTTAGGATTAGTAAAGGAGAGGTGTTAGGGAAAAAGCCCATGATTAAGTCGCATTAGCTAAGAAAAGCCCATAAAATTAAATAAAGTATAAATAAGAGGTATTTTAGGGTTTGCTCATTTAGAAGGAACAAAAATAAGAGGGTTCTTGGAGAAGAGAGCAAGGGCGCGACGGCCAAGAGTAGGGAAGGCAAAACGGGTTTGACCCGCCGGGCCGGCCCGCTGACCCGCCAAAAAAAGGCGGGTTGGGCTGGGGGTATTGGGACCGCTGACCCGCTGAACCCGCCCCGCCAAAAAAAAAAACCGCGAGCTAAAGCAATAACGGGGCGGGTCAGCCCGCCGACCCGCTTTTTTAAAAAAAAAAGAAAACTTTTTTTTTGATCCAACTTTAAACAGAATCCATTATCAGGAGGCAGCCCATTTAGGTTTTCATTTTTCAACTTTCCCTGCTTCCTCTCCCTCTCGCTCCCAGCCTCTCTCACTCATTGTCGTAGCTGCCAACGCTGTTCGTTGCCGTCGCCGCCAACGCTGTTCGTTGCCGTCGCCGCCGTCGGTATACCCTCCTCTGTGTTTATTTTATCAGTTTCGTTTTGGTTCTGGTTTTAATCTTTGTTCGTTCGTTTTATTTCTTGCTGCAATTTTTTGTTTAATTTTTTCCAGTTCGTATCGCCTGGTTCTGGTTCGATTCAATTCCATTTCTCATGTTATTAGCCCCTTTCCTCTATTACGTTGATTTTGAAAGGGATGGTTTTGTAACTCAGTATCGCCACAGTAACTCAGTATTGTTATTGTTATTTTGAAAGGGATGGTTTTGTGCTTGCATAATTTGATTTTTGTCTTATTAGTTTTGTGGGTGCCCAATTATTCTTCATTTAGATTTTAACTAAATTGATATTAATCAAAAGTTTTGCCCGGTAAAGAGAAACATCCAAGACGGTTTGATTTTAGCTAAATTGATTTTAGCTAAATTGATTTTAACTAAATTGACTAGAATATGTTTTGTTAATTAAATTGAATTTATTGTGTTTTAGGACTTTGATTTGATATGGATTTCTTGGCTCCAATTGACGAGAATGATGATGAAGATTTGGACTTAGATTTTGGAAAAGAGTGTGAGTCAGTGGAACCTACTACAATCAAGAAGAATAAGAGGCTGACATCCATGGTGTGGAAACATTTTACTCAAGAAGAAGAGTTGGACAATAAGAGGCTGACATCCATGGTGTCGAATTATGGATTTGGACCTTTTGGTTGATGGTTCTAGCCTTCTAGGTGACATTTCTTAATGGTTAATCCTAGTAATTTCAATGCTATTATTGTTTTATACTTTTATTTTGAATATATCAAGAGTTTTTAAAGTAAAAATTTGTTAAAAATGCTTTATAAAAAATCTATTTTAAAAAGCAGGTGAAAAATCTTATTGAAATTGAAATGTTAAAAACATGTAAGTTTTTTGTTCAAAAACATTGAAAAAAAAATCAGGCGGGCCGGACCGCCAACCCGCCAGCCCAACACTTAGCGGGCCGGGCCAGTCTTTTGAACTCGCAATGTTTGGCGGGCCGACTCGCCCCGCCCCGTTTTTAGCGGGCTGAAGGCAAAACGGGCCGGGCCGGGCCGGACCGTTTTGCCATCCCTAGCCAAGAGAGAAGGAGAGAGAGAAGCGACGGCCAAGAGGAGAGAGAGAGCTAGGGCAAGCCAAGGAGAGCTTCGAATCTTTCAAGGCTAAGGTAAGGGTGGGGTTCTAGCTCTATAATGGGTCCTATGAATGGCTTTATGTAGGGGTTAGGGTTTGATAAGTTGTCACCATGTATGATCATATGTTTATGTTGCCTTGTTGAACAATTGTTGTGTGATTGGTGTTCTATGTTATTAGCCCTAGAATTATATTTGTGCTTGCCATGTTCATAAGGGAAACGATCTGGATATAGGTTCGGTTATACAGTGACTGGGAACAATCTAGTAGTCCAAAAATTATGTGGTTTACCTTTTCAGAAACTAGACTTAATGCTTGTTAAATTGGCACAAGGTTGATTGCATTTGGAGTTGTATAGCTCGAGTTATAGGTGTCACAAGTTAGGTTAAAATTCTGGAAACGATCTGGGTATAGGTTCGGTTATACAGTAACTGGGAACAATATACTGATCCAAAAATTATGTGGTTTACCTTTTAAGAAACTAGACTTAATGTTTGTTAATTTGGCACTAGTTTGGTTGCATTTGGAGTTCTATAGCTCGAGTTATAGGTGTCACAAGTTAGGTTAAAATTCTGGAAACAATATGGATATAGGTTCGGTATTTCGTGTATAACGTTTTCGTTTGAACTCCTTTTTGAATGATTCTTGATTCATTGAAAACTAAACTCAATTTGTTTCGGGTTAGGCTCAAGTCCCATGTCATTTGATTGAGTTTTGATAATTTTAGAGGTGTCACAAGCTAGGTCATGGTGGCTGTCCTGTTTTCTGAACCTTGTTGCTTATTCACTGAAACTGTACGAATTGGACCATTATTTTGCAAAATAACAATTATAGTCTGGAACTAGACATTCTTAGCTTTCCATAGAGGGGTTCTTTGCTAAGTTTCGATACCGTTTGATAGGTTAATTAATTCACCGAAGTAAAGGTATGTTTGATGGAAATTTGCCCTGTGCCTGACGGTGTGTTGCTTGCTGAAACTGGCGCCCTAGGCGCCCTGTGTTTGGTGTTTTGTTGCCTCCGGATGATGGCGCCCTATCCCTAGGCGCCATGCTCTACTTTGTTGCTGCTGGTGTTGGCGCCCTGTCCCTAGGCGCCACACCTTATTTCTGTGTTGCTGGTGTTGGCACCCTGTCCCTAGGCGCCACACCCTAGTTCTGTGCTGTTGTTTCCGTGTTGCTGTTGCGGTGTTGCTGTTGCTGTTGCTGTGCTGCTGTTGCTGTGTTGCTGTTGCTGTGTTGCTGTTGCTGTGCTGCTGTTGCTGTGCTGCTGTTGCTGTGTTGCTGTTGCTGTGTTGCTGTGTTGCTGTTGCTGTTGCTGTGCTGCTGTTGCTGTGCTGCTGTTGTTGTGCTGTTGTTGCTATCGTTGCAGTTGTTGCAGTGTTGCTGTTGCTGTTGCCGTTGTTGCCATTGTTGCTGTTGTTGCAGTGTTGCTGTTGCCGTTGTTGCCATTGTTGCTGTTGCCGTTGTTGCTATCGTTGCTGTTGTTACAGTGTTGCTCTTGCTGTTGCCGTTGTTGCTATTGTTGCTGTTGCTGTTGTTGCTATTGTTGCTGTTGTTGCTGTTGCTGTTGCCATTGTTGCTATTGTTGCTGTTACCATTGTTGCTGTTGTTGCTGTGTTGCTGTTCCTGTTTATTGTTGTTGCATGTTGGCGCCTTAGCCCCTATGGTTGTTGTTGTTGCTTGTTGGCGCCTTAGTGCCCATTGTTGTGGCTGAATCGTTGGTTCAGACGTTGAAAGTTGCTAAAATATTGCGATGTTGCCAAAATGTTGAAAGTTGCTAAAATATTGCGACGTTGCCAAAGTGTTGAAAATTGCTAAGTTGTAAATTGTTGACGACGAAAGTTGTAAGAAGACGAATTTGCCTCTATTCATTGGCAGGTGATGTGTTGTAGGCCTACGGCCAATGTTGCTTTCCGATGTTGTTGCGTTGCTATGTAACCGTTGTTATTTGTTTGTGCATTTACATAGCGTCGCATGCATAGCATATTTTTACGATGGAGCTATGCTTAAACCACGATGGCCTGGATTGGCAAACCACGACGACGATGTTGCGATGTTGATGCCCCTATTTACGGGCTTGAATTATGGTACCACATGCATTATAGGGCGGTGGCCCTGAGTCGAGTCACATTCTGCATTCGCGTTGCATATTTATGCGATTGAAATGATTTTGACTGTTGTGACGTAATGACTTGACCGTTGTGATATGATGATATTGACTACTGTGAAATGATGATTTGATGTCCTGACCTGAAATATATTGTCTTTCATGTGATTCATTATATGGTTCGATATCTCAACCCTTCTGTTTGAATGTTACCCCAATGTTGGTAACGTGCAGGTAATCTCGAATGAATGCCGTTGTACCTTCATTTGATCGAGTCGGTGTTGTCGCTCTGATACGTAGCACTCGGGGGGATGAACGTTTATTTATGTTATTTAAGTTGTTTACTGTTGGATTTTGAGTTATGAATCTTGCATAGCTGCCACGATTGTTTAGTTGAACCATTTGAGTTCCCACTGCGTAGTTAAAAGAAGTTTGACGTGTTTTGAAATGTTGTTTTGTCGGTTCATCCGAAAATGCTATGTATCTGTTCTTCAAAAGCGAATTAACTCGTTGTTATTTTCACGAAGTAAACACTAGTGCAAAAAAGGGATTTAAAGTCAGGCGAAAAGGGGATTTAAAGTTAGGCGCCCGCTTGACTTTTATTAAGTCGACTTTGTATGTCAGGAGTTTTAAAGTCAAGCGATAGCCTGACTTCGTAAGTCTGATTTAAAGTCAAGCATTTATTCCGCCTGACTTCGTAAGTCAGTTTTAAAGTCAAGCATTTATTTCGCCTGACTTCTTAAGTCTGTTTTAAAGTCAAGCAATTATTATTGCCTGACTTCGTAAGTATGATTTAAAGTCAAGCATTTATTGTTGCCTGACTTCGTAAGTATGATTTAAAGTCAAGCATTTATTGTTGCCTGACTTCGTAAGTATGATTTAAAGTCACGCATTTATTCTTGCCTGACTTCGTAAGTATGATTTAAAGTCAAGCATTATTGCGCCTGACTTTAAAAGTTTTTTTTTTTTTCAAATTTTGGTTTAATCTATACACCCTGGTTATACAAATTTTTCGTTAAAAAGAAGCGACTCCACTGGGGATCGAACCCAGATCTCTGGTCCCGTAGACCAGCGCCTTATCCATTGGGCCATGGAGTCATATATCAGTGCTCAGGTCATAAATAATACTCACAGTAAAACAACCATAAATAATACCCACCTTCTACGGTGAAGAATAACCTAGAACCAATTTACCACTAATCTAAATATCATGAAATTATAACATACTCATTATGAACTGCTTATACCCTAGACAATAGACTGAACAAACAGAATCAAACAAATGTATTTTACTGAGCTGTACAGTAACTTCTGTTTGATTGTCAATAGCCTCTCTAATTTTTTTCACTGTTGCAGGATCAGTTTCAGGTCCTTGCAGAAACCTGTACCACCAAATAGCACATAAATAAATACCTTCTAGATATTTTCCAGGTATATCAATCTTTGTGAAAGTTTCAGTAAGGAATTTAAATTTGTATAACTAAGTTCCATCTTGCATCAGTAAACTTTCAATGCCATAATTTAAGTGTTTATAAAGCTTCTAGTAGTTTGCTTTATGTATGTATATTTTGTATGGGACAATTAGACGCCTTTTTTTATCATCCCTAAAGCATTCATACTCCAAGAAATGTAGCCGGAGCCCCAAGGCATAGCTGAAAGCACTAATTTACAAAACACTATATAATCTCATTTTCAATTGCTATATATGAACCAAGGCCTTTGGATACTCATTAACTTTCATCGTAATGATACAATAACTTAAATAATATATACCTGCAATTTCTTCCCAAGATTTCTTCACGACTATACTCTGTAAGCTCTAAGAAACTATCCGATGCAAAGATCTGAAAAAACAAATCAAAATTTTACCTAAATCCCATAAACATTTATGGTACAAAACAATGGAAAGTATATAAAAGAGCTGGAAACTTACTACGGGGTTATCAGGCAACCTAGGATCAGTAATGACAAAGTTCTTCTCAATACGTTCAAGTGTGGTAGCAAGATCAAAACCCTTTCTCTTTTCCCTCTTTTGTGTTTTGTCATCAAAACTATCAGGCCTATCATCATCATCCAACTCAGAGCTGTCCTCAAAAACTTGTTCATCAGTGAAGCTTCCATAGCTGGACTGACTTTTCCTGATGAACCTGAAGCATAATATATCGAAATTAGAAACAAAATCTTAAAGAATTAATAAGACCATCTCTTATTCACTGCATATATAAGACCATGACAATAGTAGGCTATCAGACAACAAGAAAATTCGAAATATGTATGCTATTAGGGTAAAAAATTAATAAGACCATGACAATATAAGATACACGCAGACATACAACTGCAATGAATGGGGGGATATCCTTATATTCAAAAACGGCAAGTCAGCATCTAGCAGTGTGAGTACAAGACATGTAAGAACATGTAATTTACACAAACATAAATTTTGAGACTAGAGAAAGAATGCACATCACATGATGATGTCCCAAATAGGGCTTTTCTGTACTGTGAAGCAGTAAAACATTATCCATAACCATCTTAACAAGGGGTGACAAAGATTATAGAAAGAACATTATTACTACTCGGGCTATTCATGAGTACACTGCAACTCATTAAGAACATTACATAACTTGCAATATTTCATGCCTGTCTAGTGTCTAGAGACTTACTAGATTATTGATAAACAAAAGAGAATCTGAAATATCTAATCAGCAGTTCGGCTCATACAGAAAACATGAATTACTAAACACTGCAAATTTAAAATAGACTAAACCAATGATAAGAGTTCATGCAAATACTGTGCAGTGATTGAAATGAATGATTCTAAAGTCTAAACAACCTAGATGTATCAAAGAAGTTTAAAACTAGCAGGGCCAACCAAAGTCAACCACTCACCGGAAAAAGAAAAGGCAAGGATGGAAATAAGTTCAGCAAAAAAGTTCTAGTTTCTCTATATAACAAAACAATTTTCTAAGTGGTCTTCACAGTTCTTGCAAGTGTATAGTATAGCAAAGGAATTCTTACCTTCCATTCTTGCCAAATCCAAAGCGGGCACCAAAATAAAAAGAAACAGCAAGAAGCCATGAGTCACTGTGAACTGCAACCAGTGATAACCA
Source organism: Astragalus membranaceus (assembly GCA_039519185.1). Classification (NCBI taxonomy): domain Eukaryota; kingdom Viridiplantae; phylum Streptophyta; class Magnoliopsida; order Fabales; family Fabaceae; genus Astragalus; species Astragalus membranaceus. The sequence goes on from CM076849.1 coordinate 19,299,274, forward strand.
ATCCTTCTCTTGCATGCCATCCCTAGCAAAGTTTATACCTAATGCTGGCTCGGGAAGTTCAGGAGGCACTTCCTCAACAGGAAAATTCACTTCCCATGTTTCATTTGGAAATCCATATAGACACAAATTCTCCTTCTCTACAATGACAACAATATAATGTTAACGAATAAAAACACTTCAAAATAAACACTTAGTCTGGGTTCTTCCTTTTTGGGAGATTATGGACGCAAATTATGTAAGCTACTATAATAACCATTCAAATATTTCTAATTTGAATAAAAATTTACAGTGACATAGTTAGTTTACTTATAAAGGATAAATTCGCAAACAAGCATGCATGTAAGTGAGAGTTCTGAATGATGAGAATGCAAGCATCGAAAACCAGAAAACAACAAATGACTCCCACAAATGGAGAAGTTTACTTTAAGTTCAGATTAAAGATTATAATGAGTACATAAATGTAAGCAAAAAAAACTAGTACAATTTCCATAAATGATAATATCACATGTTCCGTAGACCAGCGCCTTATCCAATGAGGCCAATGTGAGTATTGTAAGCCACACCAAAAGTTAACATTATCTATCATTGAAAGTGTTTCTTAGCACTTCCCAAGATCCCCATATCTAACTTTGCAAGGCTCTTTTACTTGCTTCAAATCATTGAACAATCCAGATGATATAAAGAAGAGAAGGAACCGGTTGAAGAGTATATTTAATAATCAAAACAGAATTCTGTTCCTTATTCCTTATAACACTACCTGAGTGCATATATGTTGAGAAATTTCTTAGTAAAAAGATAAATGAAAATGTGATCAAATAACTAGAAAAACACATACCTGTGTCCCAAATAGTAAGCTTCAATGTTTTACCACCAATTGTGAAAAGCTTGATCTTGAAATCCACTCCTGTCAAGGATTTAAGGTGACCAACAGGCAACAACTCAGCATGTAACAGTAATACAACCATATAAAGAATATTACTGTACAAAAATTCCTTTGACCAAAATGCACCAATTCATGTAGGAAATGAAAACTTCAAAATTCTGATAAACTATTACTAGCCCCCCAATGTAACAGAGAGATAAAAAAATATAGGAACGAAGAAGGTCCAAGATCTAGAGAATAGATATCACCTCATTAGACAAACACAACATTTCACAGTATGTAGTGGATAAATTGATCAAAATTTCATTCAAGATACTGATAATGAATTTTAATTTAAAAACAAAAAACAATCTTAAAAAACATTTACAGGATGATTAGGGAAATTTCAATGAATCTAACAATGAACACAAAAAAGACTATTAAGCATTTGTTCAGTTTGTAAGTACTTTCTGAAGGAATGCAATGACTGTATGAGATGAGACATTTCCTATGTAGAATAGTTCAGATTGAACATACCAACATATTTCAATTTTCTCAAATTATCGGTGTCACGTCATGTTTCATAGGACACTTCACAAAAACTTTTCTACACACAGACTTTTTTTTGTTTAATGAAAGCCTTAACAATAAATATGTTGGTTGAACTTGCAAGAAAACAAGAAGGTGGCAAGAAAGTATGCTTGCTATCAAAAGCAGCAAATATATGTATATCACCCTATGCATCAAGGACAACTATACCATTCTCAAAATGAGTTAAAATGAACCCAGAAATTAATATATGTATATCACCCTATGCTACAGGCAACTATACCATTCTTGCTTCTCCATCACATCACAGCCAAAAATATAGAAAACTATAAAAGTAAAAGAAATAAAAAGAAAGAAAAGAGGAATACCAATAGTAGGGGAGAGATCATGGTTTGATTTGGAGTTGGAGATGAAGGTGAGAAGAAGACTACTCTTGCCAACTCCAGAATCTCCTATCAACAAAACCTTAAGAACATCAATAAACTTATAATATCAAAGTTAACCATTCACTAGAACAAAGTTCTAGAGTCGCTTACCAAAAAGCTGAACCAGTCCCAGCTCCAAAATCTAGCACCCTAGCAGGGGAGAAACCGGGAAGCCTTCTACGAACCTAAAAACACAAATAAAGCGTTCCATTGAGTTAAAAGTGAAAATAAGTAAAAAGTTACATGGAACACACCATAAGGAAACTGAATCCTACAGTAGCCAATTTTGTGGGTCGTGAGGGAGAGGAAAGGGAGCGGATATAAAAACCCAACACACACCTGACTTTAAATCCTAAGTATATACTTACAGCACTTCCTCAGTAAGTTTTTCGAGATTGTTCAAGCTGGAAGGCACTCTCCCGTTTAATTGATTCCTATCAAAGCGGCTGCAGTCAAGAGAAATACTCGTTTCAGCCGAAGAAATTCAGAGACAGCATAAATTGTGAGTGAAATCCTTAGCCAATGGTGATAATATACTTACAACACTTAGCCAAAGAGAGAAACCTAAATCTCTAATTGTTTCGATGACATGATAACCAGACAAAAGAAGTCGCTTAATAAGCCAAGAAGCCAAAAATCCTGCAGCCCCTGTCACACATACTCTGTCTTCCATAATATATCATATACCAACTGAACAAGGCAAAGGACAATGAATGAACTGTGAATATTCATATATAAATCAATTCTCTCCTCAATCTTCACAAGGAAAAGATGATCCAGCTACCTTCAACTCATGGCCAGGGGAGCATGACTTACCTACTTTTCACTTCCCTTTCCTCCCAGTTTCAGCAATGCAAAGATTACACATTTACACAACTATTCACATTGATTTGTCCATCAAAACCTTGGAAGTGGACATGAAAGGAAGGAAAGCCTAAGCCAGAAGAGAGAAATTAAGGAGCAAAATTCGAAGAAACATGTAGTAAAACTTTTGAGGAACAAAATGATAGTCTAAGCCAATGTGCTTCATACAAGAGTGGAAGAATAACAGTAATAGGACAGAGGTAAAATAGCTCTAATGTTATTGCAGTTATTAAGGGGTGTGTGTGTGTGTGTGAGAAGATCCAATGTTGTGAAAAGATCAAATGTTATGATTAGATGCTTAATCTACTCTATCACTAATTAACATAATTAAGAGTAGGAAGTTACTTAATGCACAATTACACAATTCAGCTTTTTAAGAACAAAAACAAATGACAAGGAGTTTTTTTAAAAACTGACACATTTTCCTTCTTACTCGAGCACTTTACAAAATCTTGTACACTAAAAAAACATGAAAAGGTTTGATTCAACAACCAAGCAAATCCAATTTACAGTATAAACAATTTTACAAAGACTACTACTACCAATTACTATCACAAGTTAAAAATTAATAGGGTTAGTTGTTGAAGACACACACACACACACACACACACACACACACACACACACACACACACACACACACACACACAAGATTTGATGATGTGTAAAGAAGTTTGTGGTGTTGGGGCTTAAGTTGTTTAGAATCTGTTTACAAATGTTCTCGGTCAACAAGTGGTTGTCCTCACAAGAAGAAGAAAACAAGGATTAGTGTTTTCTTCTATGAGAAACGAGAAAAACAGTATCAGCAAAAGAAAAAAGTAGAAGAGTTTACTTTCGTAGGAGAGTTTGAAAGCCGGAGTTGCAACAACATTGACCTCTTAGGCTCTCATACAGAACACATGTCAAAAATCACACAAACAAGTTAGGGCTCTGTGTGATACATCAGAATCAAAGAAAAATAAGAGAGGACTTGAATCATTACCTCTACTAGCATCTTCAGTTGAAAGCTATTCTTGTGTACCTGAAAAAAACCAGAAAAAATCGCATAAGGTAAAGTTAGGATTTACAAAGGGAAAACGAAAATCAAACTGAAAATACCAAAGTCAGTGGTAATGTTACCGTCGTTGTTACATCCGCAACAAAACCTCAGGAGTTGTGTACCTGAAAAATCAAAAAATACGAGTTAGGGTTTCTGAAACAGTACCATAAGCATCAAATCAAAGGGTTTTTGAGTAGATCTGTTGGGGTTTCTGAAACAGTACCATAAACATACCAACCGGCGCAACAAGGAGCCTTCGAGGGTGAGAGGGAGGGAGAGAAAGAAAGACGAAGTGAAGAGAAGCGAGAGAAGACAGCGTTGAATTCTGAAGGAACAGTGAAGGCGGTCGTGGGATTGAAATCGTGCGATCTGAGAGTGAGAGGCTGGCTTCGTACATCTGAGAGTGAGAGGCGGAGAGTGAAGGTTCTGAGACTGAGGCTTCAGAGTGAGAGGCGGAGAGTGAAGGTTCTGAGAGTGGAGAGCTAGGGTATCGAGAGTGGAGAGCGTACGCGTAAGTGAATTTTTTATTTTTATTTTGGTACTTTAGAAGTCAAGCGAATACACGCCTGACTTCTAAAGTACTAAAATAGAAAAAAAGAATTTCACCCGTAATTACAAGTTTGCCACCGTGTCTACTTATGTAGTCAGGCGAATACACGCCTGACTTCTAAAGTCTAATTTTTTTCCTATTTATTCACTTTAGAAGTCAGGCGTGTATTCGCCTGACTTTAAAACTCGCGAGTTTTGCCTATTAATTACAAGTTTGCCACCGCGTCAACATATAAAGTCAGGCATCTGAGCGCCTGACTTTAAATGCCTAATTCTTTTCTTGATTTTGCACTAGTGAAATGTGGCACTCCATTGTTTGTTGAAAAAGATTTTTTACGAACTCTGATTTTGCATTATTTTACCGGGTAGAAATGGGGTGTTACACTACCAATCTGGCTTTGTATCTTGCCACTTCACCATTTGGTTTGACCTTGGTTTTGTAAACCCATTTCAAGTCAATTGCTTTCTTTTGCTTTGGAAAATCAGCAAGTTCTCATGTATTATTCTTTTCAATTGACCTTAGCTCATCTAACATAGCTTCTTTCCACTGCTCATGCCTCAAAGCCAGCTCCAAACTCACTGGTTCACCTTCTGGAAGTGATCAGCGGTCGTACGCGGGTCAAAATAATTTAAAGGGTAAATATAGTATCAAGGTAAGAGACCTTGGTCGTCTCACAAGGACCTCTAACTCCTGAAATTACCAAAATCAAGAACGAAATTAACAATATAAAAAATGGGGTTTTTGCAGAACGATTTTTATTTGAGGTGTTTAACAATCTTAAAGTGACAATCGATTCACCGGTTCCCGGGTGCGCGTCTCGGATTTATCATTGGTTCCAAGAATATTCGTGCAAGACTCGTTCAAGGTTTCATTTCTTGATTAAAAAAACTAATCAAGCAAGCGTGAATTAGTTTATACGAATTCGCACAGTTTTAAAGCAAGCGTAAAAACAACGTGTTCAATCAATCATGATGGTGAACAAGCGCCACTAAACACAATCAATATCATAACTGAATTCAATCAATTCTCTATCAATTCCTACTCGAATTAAATAAAACAAACGATTAAATAACCCGAATAGTTAAGAGTTGCGAAAAACAGATTCACATATAAACAAGCGTCATATATAAACGATTCGCGTATTGCAAATAAGCGGAATCTGGGTAATTAAGCATCACACAAAGACGAAAATTTGTAAACAAAGAATTCAAATGTGGAATTGATAGAGAAGAAAGAACTAAAAACTAAAAACGAAATAAATGAATTAACATTAGACACCGAACCTCAAAATCCGTAGACGACAGCCTTTCACCGATGAATCAACTTAGGAGTTTAGGCTTTCATGGAGGCTAGAGCACAAAAGTTTTGTAAAGTGAATGATAATGTGTAAGATCCGTCCAAACGGCTGCTGACCAGACAAATATATACTAAAACGAAATACCTAATCCCCAAATGGTCTATTGGATAAAAGCCCGTAAACAAATTAATATTCGGCCCAAAACCCGTTTTACACAGTACTGCTTCGGTAATTCACAGTTTTCACCTTCACGACTTCAGAACTGGGTTTCGAGCTCAATAGAAGAATTGTAGCTCTGTTCCTTAGCTTTCCAACACATGCTCGCACGCCTCAATCGGATAACCACAGACAAAGTTATGATCTGCAGAGTAGATAGGGGTCAATATGCAATAAAAACAAGAATTAATCTAGAAATTACTATATTGCTCAAATAAGACCCAAAATCTAGAAACGCGCTAAGACTTAAATATTAGACACAGAACACAATCAAAAATACCAAGTGCAAAGCTATAAAGAGTGCATTAAAATGCACTGATCAGCAAGCAGTGCAAAAGAGTACAAGTTTGCCTTCTGTAGAGATGACTGAATCTGATATCAACTCAAAATCATTTAGTCTTGCAGGCACTTGCCTATTTCTCAATGACCTCCTCACTGGCACTTCTTCATTTTGCATGATAGCTTCTGCAACTGTAGGAACTTCATTAACATGTTCCTCTATTTCATCAAAGTCTATCACAATAGTCCTTTTACTGCTTTCTGCATTGTGCTGATTCCAATCCTAACTCTTGTATTCATCTATTATAACATCTCTACTCTTTAAAACTTTCTTTTGTATAGGATCATACAATTTGTATGCTCCTGTTGGATGATATCCAACAAGAACCATTTGTTGTGCTCTATCATCCAGCTTCTTTCTAAGTTGCTCAGGCATGTGTTTGTAACATAGTGAGCCAATTATTCTGAGATGCTTGACACTTGGCTTTCTTCCTATGAGCTTCTTAGTTGGACATTTATTCAAAATGTACACTGCTGTGTCTACTAATTCTCCCCATAGACAATGAGGTAATTCCTTTTCCTTCATCATGCTTCTTACCATGTTTAGGATGGTCCTATTTCTCCCTTCAGCAATGCCATTATGCTGAGGTGTGTATGGTGCAGTTACTTCATGAATGATGCCTTCATTCTCACAGAATTTTGCAAATTCATGTGAGTTATATTCACCTCCTCCATCCGTTCCTAGAGTCTTGATTGAACATTCGCTTTGTTTTTCAATCATTGTCTTGAAATTCTTAAAAATTCCAAGCACTTCACTCTTTCTCTTGATTGGATACACCCATGTCATTCTAGTGTATTCATCAATAAATGTCACGAAGTAACTGTTTCCACCCAATGACCTGACATCAAATGGACCACACACCTCAGACAATATCACTTCTAGTTTCTTTTCTGCTCTCCCTGGTGTTTCTGTCTTGAAAGCTTTCCTAGGTTGTTTTGACTCGCAACATTTTTCACATAACTCACCAGGTATCTTTACTGCTGGCGGGCCATATACCATCCCTTTATCATGTAAGGTACTCAAGCTCTTGAAATTTAGGTGACCAAATCTTCTGTGCCACTTCCAATTCTCATCATCAACAGTGGTTGTGAGGCATTGCTCATTAATTACTTGCAACTTGACCTTGAATGTTCAGTTTCTCAGCATTGGAACCTTCAGAATCAGTCTCTTGTTTGGATCAAACAATCTGAGATGATCATCTTCCATTGCAACAGAATACTTCTTTTCTGTCAACTGACCAAGACTAAGCAGGTTGCTTCTCATCTTTGGCACATAGAACAGTTCTTGGATATAGGACCATTTTCCATCATTTGTTAAGATCTTCACTGTGCCTATGCCTTCTGCCATGACTTTGCTGCTATCTGCAAACCTGATCCTCTTGCTTATTTGCTTCATTTTAATGAACCATTTCTTGTGACAACACATATGATTTGAGCAGCCTATATCCAAATACCATTCATCAGATTTCTCATCTTCTTCATTTGTATCTGCTTTCAGCAGTAGCAATTCAGTATCAGTGACTGTCATGAGGGATAAGCATTCATCATCATTGCTGGCAATGTTGGAGGCATCACCAGTGTCTCCACTGCCTTGCCCCCACAACTATTGCACAAGTATTTTGAGCATTACAAGTGTTTCCACTGTCACAAGTGTTCCCACTGTCTTGCTCACTACTCTCAGCAACAATTTCATTGAGAAGAATGTCTTCTTAAATCTCATCATCTATGACTGCCATTAGTACCAATCCATCTGAATCAGAGTCAGAGTTATCATCATCTGCAAATTTGGCTTCTGCATCTGTATCCCTAGGAACTTTCTTGTTCTTGCATTTGTTCCTATAGTGCCCAAATTGCTGACAATTGTAGGATTGGATATTACTCAGATCAGATTTTTTACTGTCAGAGTTCTTATGTTCATCTTTCTTGTTACCAGGATCTTTATCTTTACTCTTCCATTTTCCCTTTTCTTTCTTGTTGCCCGCCTTCCAATTCTTTTTGGAGGATTGAGATAACAAAGCTTGTTCAGAATCCTTTTCTGAACTTCTTTGTCTAATTCTCAATTCGTGTGCCTCCAAAGAACCTTGCAGCTCATCTAACTTCATTTCATCTAGGTTTTTGGATTCCTCAATTGCAGTAACAACATAGTCAAATTCTAGGGTTAAAGATCTAAGGATTTTCTCTACTTTACTTGTTTCAGATACAGTCTTACCATTGCTTTTCATTTGATTGGTTAAAGCTACTAACCTTGTAATGAATTCACCAATTGATTCTCCATCTTTCATCCTCAGTGCTTCATATTGCTTTCGGAGTGACTGCAGACGAATCTTCTTCAATCTATCTGCTCCTCCATAAGCATTCTTGAGGATGTCCCATGCGTTCTTCACGGAGTCACAGTCCATGATCAAATTCAGAATGTTTGAATTAACGCTTTGGTGGATCAAGAACAGCCCTTTTCCATCTCTCTTCCGTAATGCATGGTGGTTGTTCCTCTGCGCTTTAGTGGCGTTTGCTGCCAGTGGTGGAACACCCTCATCAACGATTTCAAGTACATCTTGAAAACGAAACAGGACCCTCATCTGCGCACACCACCGTTCGTTGTCCTTTCCATTGAAGATAGGGAGGTTCGACGGAATCCCACCGCCACCGTTGTCTCGCGTCGCCATTGGAAGGAACTTTTAAGGATTGTTATCGCTCTGTTATAACAATTTGTTGAATCTTGATCAAGAAGGATAAACAGTAACAGAAGAAAGATGAGTTGTAGAGAGAAGAAAAACGAGGTTTGTCGAAAGAGAGAAAGGATTCTGTCGAAGTGTGAAAAATGAGTGGTGTTTTTTTTATTATGTTCGAATGTCAACTATATACATCCAGTATTTACACATGTCATGTGACTAGACTAAATTGCCACATAGCCTGCCAACATGGCATAACACTAGAATTAATAAAAGGCATATTTCAATTTAAACAAACAGCAAAAGTAGCAAACATTGAATTACAAGATAGCTCTCAATAGGGACGACGGAGCATAATGTTCAATTTAGTCTTTGTGAGTTGTTATTTCGTAAGAGAAGGAGGAGGATGGTTTAGCGACGCTGGAGCAGTGAGTGTTGTTGTGGACGACCGTTGTCGGGGGTTCAAAACCAGTCTTCACAGTTTTTGGAAGGTGGTCAGCAATGAGTTAGAGGTAAAGGACAACAATAAGGACTATCATAAAATTCAGTAGAACTTTTTAATCTAAAGGTTATTTCATCAAATTTTTCAACCCAAGGATTCCTCTTATTGGTAGAAGTCCTAAAAGGAATGATTATGCTTTTCTTGTTGATTTGGTTAAAAAAACGAATTAAATATTTAAAACAACAAATTTTAAATACAAAAAAGCTTTTTAAAAATATTTTTTTAAAAAAATATATAATACATTACTGGCGGAATTTCAGCCAGTAATGACTGGCGGATTTACTGGCCGAATTTCCGCCAGTAATTACTGGCTGAAATTCGGCTAGTAAATCCGCCAGTCATTACTGGCTGAAATTCCGCCAGTAACAATTACCTGCGGCCGTTTTTCTGGCTGATTACTGGCGGACTAAATCCGCCAGTAATGTGCAATTTCTGGCCGAATTTCAGCATTACTGGGAGATTGAGTTAGCCAGTAATAACTTAAATTCTTGTAGTGGGTTATTGAGGCTCTTCCTCTCTATTCCATGATGACTTTGATGATTCCTAGAACTTGACTTCAGGATATTCAGCAGCTTTAGAGAAGCTTCATTTGGAGAGATACTAATGAGCACCGTCGCTTTCATGCTGTGAGCTGGCCTGTCATTACTTAACAAAAGAAGCTTGGAGGTTTGGGAATTCGCAACCTCATAAATGTTAATTCAGCTTATGTTATGAAACTTGTGAGGGAATCACATTCTCTCGCTAATTCCCTCGCTAATGTCTCTCGCAAATAAGCTTTTTTTTTGTAGCGTCAGGGCTGATGCAAGATCGTGTCATGTAGTATGTTAGTGTTAAGTGGGATGATGATGGCTGGTTGTGTCTCAACTGTGACGGTGCAGTGAAAGTCTCTTCTAAGGTTGTTGGTATCGGTGGTCAAGTGAGAAACTCTAATGTGGCTTGGCTCGCAGGTTTCTCTAAATATATTGGTTTATGTGACCCTTTCGTTGTTAAGCTTAGGGGTGTTTTCATTGGCTTACAACTTGTTCGCTCTAAGGGTTGGAGTAGAGTGGTGGTACAAGTAGATGCCAATGTGGCTTGTCATGTAGTCTTGGGTGCGGAGAGTGGGCACATTTCAGGTTGTAGTATTGTTAGAGAGATATGTAAGCTCATGGAGTTACTTTGGGAGGTCCGTTTTGTTTGCATATTCATAGAAGCTAATCATTGAGCAGATGCATTGGCTGATATTAGGTGTTGTCAAGCTAATGATTTAGTTTTTATGAGCAGTGTTTTACTTTCGTATGACTGTTATTGCTCTATGATGTTGTAGGAAAGTCTATTCCACGTACACTTGGCCGGTTATGAAGCTACCACGTACTAAGATTGCATTTTTAATCATTAAAATCATGCATGTATTAGTATTACTACTGGCTAGTGGAGTACTCGGAAATTGTTCCATTTAACAGATCGAGTAACAATAAATAAAGATGATGATGGATCAGATACCAAACAAAAATTTATTCCAAAATAGAAATTTCGTGGTGCCCTCCCAAGATAGTTTTCTTGGTATAATTAATAATTAATAAATCACATACTATTAGGGGTGATTAGCGGTTGGGAAAAGTCCGAAACAACCCAAAATCTAATTTATTCAAACCAATTTGTTTAGTTCAAACCAATGTTTTTAGAGTAAATGCCCAAATTCTTCCCTGACAATTTTTTCGCGGGACGAATTCGTCCTTGACAATATTTTTGAGACATATTGGTCCCTGACAATTCCAAAACGATACACGTTAGTCCCTCCATCCATTTAACCGTTACCAGCACAGTAAACGTATCCTACGTGGCACGTTAAGTGCCACGTGTCACGTTAAATGCCACAAATGCGTTTATTTTGGGCCAAATTCGTCCTGAAATTACAAATTTGAAAAAGAGACAAATCAGTCCCTGACAATTTAAAAATGGGACAAATTCGTCCCTGAGTCATCTTCAACCTTAAAACTCTTCCATTGATCTTCTTCTTCCCTCTGCACCGGCAGCAGAGGCGCGGCGGAGATGACCTCCGGCGCGGTGGTCGCCGGTGAAGGGTACTCCGATGACAAAATTTGTTGAGGGCTTTTCGAGAGGATTACGCGAGGATTCTGAATATTAAACTCGTTTTTTGATTGAAGGTCCATGGTTGCCGTAAAATAAGGAAGAAGGTTGTGGTTTCGAGAGGATTATAGCATAGCGCTTTACGGTGTAGGCATACTTAATCAAAGTGGAAACTGGTCAAAAAATCAAGGGGGAAAGGGGCATCCAAAACGAGCACGCGGTACTGGGAACGGGAGGAAGAAAAAATGAATTGGAAGAATCCCAAAACCAACAAGAGAAACAGATCCAGAAAAATACGCTTTTGTTTTTTGGGTTGTTCTCTACGTTTCTTGTCTCTTCAGTTTCGAAAAGTTTGGTTTTTTAGATGTTTTGATTGTTGTTTATTCTGGGTTTCATATGGTTGCTTGAGGTAAAGCTTTTTGTTATGGAAATGGTGGTTAATTATGGAGATAGTTTGATTCCGGAATATTGTGGTTCAAGAACATTAAGTAGAAGGTTTGTCTTTTCTCCATCGAACATTTGTTCCATTGCAACTTTGTCTTTTCTCAATACCTCTTTTTTGATCTGTATAGATCTGGGCAGTAGCCACAACGTTAAACGTTAAATGGAGAGGGAAGAAGAAGATCAATGGAAAAGTTTTAAGGTTGAAGATGACTCAGGGATGAATTTGTCCCATTTTTAAATTGTAAGGGACTGATTTGTCCCTTTTTCAAATTTGTAATTTCAGGGACGAATTTGGCCCAAAATAAATGCATTTGTGGCATATAACGTGCCACGTAGAAGACGTTTACTGCGCTGGTAACGATTAAATAGATGGAGGGACTAACGTGTCTCGTTTTGGAATTGTCAGGGACCAATGTGTCTTGAAAATATTGTAAGGGACGAATTTGTCTCACGAGAAAATTGTCAAGGACGAAATTGGGCCTTTACTCATGTTTTTAAAACCGGTACTAAGATCGAACCAGCGAGACCTCTGAGTCATGGTTCAATCGGTTAACTGGGTTCAATCATGGTTGAACCCGATGATTAATAAATAAATAAAAAATAAGAAAAGTATTATTTTTTGGGAAAAAGTAAATAAAAAAAATCAAATAATACATTTCGGGCGGTTCAACCCGAGTAAATTGACGGTTCAAAGTGGTTCAACCACGGTCCAATCCAATTCAACCGGGTTTTGGACGGTTCAACCATACTGCGGTCCAAATGGGTTGAACCAACCGCTGGATTGGGCGGTTCAACCGGTTGAACCGTCCAGTTCGGTCTGACAACACTGGTTCAAACATCTTTCGTGTTCGGGTAAACTCGAACCAACCCATACTAAACCTCAGTAGTTTGATTCGAGTTAAGGATTTTAAAAAATGTATCTGCATATTTGACCCCTCGAATCAAGGCACCAAATGACTAATATATTAGATGACTATTTCACAATGATGAGATGTTTTTTTTTTTACAATAACAATGATGATTTGTTATTTGTTTAAACTTCTTACCTTTGTAATTCACAATTAAGCGTAAGATTTTAATATTTTGGATTGAATGACTCTTAATGGGTTTGAGTTTGAATATAATCAAACAAACCACTACCAAAAATACTAGATTACCCATTTCTAAAAATTTGACACATCATCAATTTAAGGACAATTATGTCATTTCTAATTATTTTATCTCACTTTTTACTATAATCTACTAAAACTACTAAAACGAGTCGATTTAACCAATAATAATTGACAAAAAAAATTAACCACTAGCAAAAATTCAAAAATAACTTTTTTTGAAATAAATTAATTAACATGATCGACAACAGGAGAAGCAACAGGAGATGCAACGGGAGATGCAACGAGAGAGACAACAGGAAGCGACAACGGAAGTGGCAACGAGAGACTAGCAATGAGAACTGCAACGGGAGAGGCAACCGAGAGCGGCAACGGGGAGAGGCAGCAAAAGAGGCAATCGGAAGTGGCAACGAGAGACTAGCAACGAGATCGGCAACGGGAGAGACAACCAAGAATGGCAACGGGGAGCGGCAACGAGGAACGTCAACGGGAGAGGCAACGAGAAGCGGCAACAGGAGCGACAACGAGAGACTGGCAATGAGGTCTGCAACAAGAGGCAGCGAGAGAGGCAACGGAGAGTGTCGACCGGGAGCGACAACAGGAGCGGCAACGGGGTGTATATCTTATATTAGATTTCCTTTTCTTTTTTGTGATTTTTACTCCATTATTAAGATTAGAAGAAGATACTGACTTTTTTAACTTTTTTGCGACACGAGTTTTTTAAAAAAGTTGAAATATAGTTTTTTTATTGAGTTTTTCCTCTTAATTTCTTTTATTAAAATTTTACAATTTCCAAAGTATTTATATGTTCATAGCAAATTATAACAAATACATTGTCACTCGTGCATACGCATGGGTAAATTACTAGTATTATAACCGAAAGGAAATAAAAACATTCCTATAGAGGTATGCAAAAGCATCACTATGATGACTCTCGTCCCAACCATGTTGACACCTAAGCCATTAACAATCATTTGCAGCATACCAAAAATAGGAAGCAAAAGAAAAACTCAATCCATCAAAAGGAAGAACACCAACCACAAGTAAGAAATTAGCAAAACCTATAGCTAGGCAAACCTAATCTATTCCTGAAAAAATCCTCAGCAATGAAGCTTGGAATAAGATCCCACCAAATAAAACCACTTAAATTAGTTTCATGACCTGCAACCTTATGAGCGCAGACATTACACTCTCTATAAATGTGAGTGCAAACGAAGTTCATCTGTCAAGTCAAGTATAAACAATTATTTCATCTCTTTCTAAGCTTCCATACTTTGCAATTCTTGAAAGTAGAAACCATTAATTTGAGAATCACATTCTAGCTACAAAAACTTCCAACCGTTTTCAAATGCAATCTCTATAGCCAATATACCCCAAATTAATTTCAGCCTGAAGCGTATAGCTATTGCCTTTGGAGGCAGAAAGACAACCAAGGATAGCAGCACTCATGTCTCTAAAAATACCAATGTTTTAAAACCCGGACCGGAGATCGAACCGGCGAGGCCTCCGGTTCATGGTTCAATCGGTTCAACCATGGTTGAACCGGATGAGTAATTTATTAAATAAAAAATAAAAAATAATAAATTTTGGAGAAAAAAGTAAATTTAAAAATAAAAAAATGCATTTCGGGCGGTTCAATCCGGTTCGGTTTCCGGTTCAAAGCGGTTGAACCGCGGTTCAACCCGGTTCTTCCCCGGTTCGATCCGGTTCTGGGCGGTTCAATAAGACTGCGGTTCAAATGGGGTTGAACCAACCGGCCGGCGATCCGGTTCCCGGTTCAACCGGTTGAACCAACCGGTCCGGTTTTTAAAACATTGAAAAATACCACCACAAGCAGCTGGACCAGAACAACCTTTAGCAGCACCATTTGTATTGCATTTTATCATGTAAGGAGTAGGAGGGATCTAAATAACCTCTTTAATGTTTGAAGAATACTGTAATTACCAATGACATTGATGGCCTTTATAATCATAAACTCATCAAAAAGATGAAGACATTATAGATTTATAGGCATTTCCCGCTAAAGCCACATGGAAATAATTAAGTTGATAGCCGAGTGTAAGGGAATCACAAGATTCATGCAATACCAAATTGCCCAAAACATATAAACAATCACAGCAGAGACAATATCACTTAACTGAGGGCTCCAACCATGAGAAGTCGATGTTAAAATGCTCTGAAAAGAAGAAATATCAATATGGGTGCTGAGGATACCTTAAAGGCAATTCCAAATATGCTTGGAAAATGGGCAGGCAAGGAAGAGGTATTGAGAGGTCTTTGAATCACTACCACAAAGGCTGCAAATAGAACAACGATGTAGCATCTAATCCAAAGTTGATCATCTCTTGACATTTTACTATGAAGAGCCTTCCAAAGAATAAAGGATTTAGAAGGCGGGATAAAATTCTTACAAACTATCTTGGCTCAAGGAACCATATGTCCAGTAGGGTTGTGGAAGAGAAAAGAATCTTTGAAAGTCAAGTCTACTGAATTAGAACAATTCCACATTAGTTGGTCCTCCATCGAAACGGCAGGAATAACTATTTCCTTAATATCATAATGATGTTGAGGAAAATGATTGATGAGATCCGCAGGGATGGACTATCTACTGTTCACTATAAAATCACTCAGAGTAGCTTTAAGATCCCTATACAAATTAGAAGGTATAATATCCAAAATAGACCTAAAGAGTCAAGAATCAATCAAAAGATTTATCTTCTCGAGGGAAGTAAGCCATCGAAAATAAGTTATTGGTCCTAGGAAATAGTGGCTTGCAGATACTGCAGCAACATGTGTACAAAGTCACGAACACAACACAAATGCTAACCTCCAGTTGCAGTTGCAGATAATGACAACACATGACACGCGACAAGACAAGTGCTATATATTTACTAGTGGTGGCCCAGCAAAGCATTCATTCATTCCCTTCAATTTCCTCACACCTTAAAAAAAGTGGTCTATACTAATAACGTATTAGTGTCTCATCTTATGCTAATTAAACTAATGATGATGGCTAATGACCCATCACTCTAGAAACACCCTAATTTTTAATGTTTATCTTTTTAACTTTTTGTTTTAGTATTTTCATAATGATGATGGCTAATTATGTACAATTTGTAGGATTATTTTTCTTGGTAATAGTTGTGCCAAATATCTATTAACTAATTTCCATGAAGGAACTTAACTAGCCACCTTTTACCTTTAGTATGGTTTGCCTTCTCAACCACGTTTTTACCATTTACAAGACTTGAACCCGAAACCTTGCTTAAAGAATCTTGGTTCTGCTTGGACTCCGTGTTTTAAGAACCAAAGAACGATTCAACTGGTTAAACCATAAATCGACACCATCTATGATTCTGCTATTTGAGCGGTTCGACTAGAGTTTCATCCCGACTCAAGCGGTTTTGATCCATTTTACTATGACTCAGAGATGTCATTGATTCAATGTACAGTCTGATTTTCAAAACATTGCTCGTCCAAAATGTCTCCCAAGATTTTTTTGATATTAAATTAAATTAACTTTTTTTTTCTTTTTCTTACGGTACTCGGATATACTTTCCTAATCCTTTTACAGCATTTTGTGAGAAGAAAAAAGTGGGATGTAGGACATAGGGATTCATCTGAAGGGTAATGGACTAGGGTTTAAGAGAAGGACAATAATTGAAACCTCGACCAGGGTGGTGCAGACTACAGTCGGACCAACATGTATTTGTCGGTTGTTCTAGAAGACAAATTCTTGCAGTGTGTGTAATGTAGTGTAGTCACCACTCATTATTATTATTAAGATTCTGAGTGCAATACAACCTCGCTTCCCTGTTCCTTTCGTACGTAGTTGGGTTTAATGGGGCTGGATGGCTGGTAGGAAACAAGGCCTTCTAGTTTCTTTCTAGGCCCTCTTCTCTTCTCTTCCCACACCACTTTCTGATAAACCAAGCTTAATTATAAGATAAACTTCACCCATGTCTTCCTTAATCAATCTTATTAGGCCCTGCCAGGTGTTGTCTCCAATATTCTCTCTCTACTCCCCACTCTCCCATTTCTGTCTCCCAATGTCACGCTTCTCCTCCTCATCAAACACATATTCTACTCCCGGGGGTAAGTCTTAGTAGAGGATACTCAGTTTATACCCAGAAACCCTCTCAATAGTATAAATTTACAATTATTTTTTATATATTTCTCTATTTTTCCGTAAAAAAAATTAATTCATTTTTTTCCAAGTACCAGTGGTGTGCTATATAAACAGTTAAAGTGCACTAGCTTAGGACTTAGAAAAATACGATTGGATAAGTGAGAAATTGGTTGGTGAGGGTGGGATTAGCACCCAGAACGTCAATATCAGAAAAAGAATAAGAGTGGTTCTGCTTGTGCTAATCATATCTTTGATTTGAGTCTATTTTTTCGATTAGAAGATGCAGATGAATTAGGGTTCTATACAGAAAAATCCACAACCTTAATTAAAAAAAGGAATCACAGTTATGATGATGGTTTAAGGGAGAGATTATACTATACCTAGCTAAATCATAATTAGAATAGCTAAGGAGTTTGATTTAGCTAGATCTCAAACACAGTAAGGAAGAGTTGATGGAAAGGCAAGAGAAGAAGAAAGCAATAAAAATGGCAACAACAACAACTTTAGGTTATAATCTTCCCAATAGAGAATCTTCTTCTCCTTCTTCTTCTTCTCCTTCTCCTTCTCCAACTTTGGGCCAAAGAAGTACTAGTGATCAACTTGCACCTACAGCTCAAATTCAAGTTCAAGGTCACACATTAGTCTTCAACAATCCGATTCAATCTCAAAATTCAATCAACAACAACAACAACAACCACAACCACCATCATGTTTATGGAAGTCCTTCTCTTGCACCAGTTCCTCAACCTCAACAACAACAACAATCAGAAAGAACAAGCACAGATCCAGATCTAATAGGCTCAACAGCAGGAGAAGATAGAAGAATTAAAATATTGTACCGAGAATGTTTGAGAAACCACGCGGCAAGCATGGGAAGCCACGTGGTAGATGGATGTGGTGAATTCATGCCAAGCGGTGTAGAAGGTACCCCAGAATCACTTAAATGCGCTGCTTGTGAATGCCACCGCAATTTTCATCGAAAAGAGATTCAAGGTGAACAATCTCAATCCCAACAACAACACGTTTCCAATCCTTATTATCCCAGTTCTTATCCCAATAAGCATAACAATGGTCACCTTCATTTCTCTATACCTACACCAACACCAACACCTCCACCTCCTCTTTCTCTCCCTCATCAACAACATAGATTCTCGCACGTGCTTCCCACGCCTACAGCAGGAGTATCAGTTCCACCGTTGATGATGGCATTTGGGGGTGGTCTTGCTGCTGAGTCATCAAGTGAAGATCTTAACATGTTTCAGTGTAACCAGGCACAGCCACTTTCTAAGAAGAGGTTCAGGACGAAATTCTCACAACAGCAGAAAGATAGAATGATGGAGTTTGCTGAGAAGATTGGGTGGAAGATCCAGAAACATGATGAACAAGAAGTGCAGCAGTTTTGTTCTCAATTAGGTATCAAGAGACAGATTTTTAAGGTTTGGATGCACAATAACAAACAAGCTATGAAGAAAACAGTAAATGTATAAGCTACTAGAGTGTTCATCATATATCCTCCTCATGTTATTTGAAAAGAAATAAAGAAAAAGAAAAAAAAAACAGCTAGCACAGATTTTAAGTGAAAAATTAGAATTAGATGTATGTTACTCATTTTCTGTATGTTTCTAATTACATAACATACTTGATCATTATTTAACTTAGATATGCTATGCTATCTTGTTTATTTTAATAATATTGTTTCATATGAAATAGATATATGCACTGATTTTTTGGTGCAGAAAAATATGTACGGATTACTTCACTAGGTCGTGCGTGGTGATGAAATTAATTAGATTTGTTACTATAAGGTTATTGCTACTTAGGGCAGCTCCTGTAACAATATTTCATGCGTAATCTCCATTGAGGAAGAAATTTTCTATTTTAATTTAATCATGGAAGCCTCGATTCATGGACCTATTAGCTTCTAATGCTAATGAATGTTGAAGGACCCATCCACAATTTTGTCCTCTTATGAATCACCAGACAATACCCGCACTTTTCTCAAATTGACAATTTAAAGTTCATAATGTGTATCACTTTTCAGCATTGTCTCTATGCGAGTGAACAGATTAATCAGGAGGAGATAACCTAATGATGACAAATAAACAAGCTAGTAGTAGAAGAAGTTCTTGAGCATACGAATTTCATCTTTCAACTCATACTTATTTTTGTCACTGTATATGCTAACCAGACACATGGAGAAAGCTAGAGTCACGCATTAGAAATGTGATATTAATAAAAATTGAATTATTAAACACAGGATTATGTGTTTATCGTTGATCATCTGTCGCTGATTTAATATAAATATGCAGTAAACTTAGAATAAAATTAAGTCATATCCAGTTTTATCCTCACATCAATGATCAACCCATCACTACCTTGCGTGCACTGTGGTTACTTTTCAAATTGAATTTAATTAATACATGAAAAACTGGCAATGTGCACCGACACGAATTAATTTCACTTGAAATTAAGCTGCGTATATATAATTAAAAGATTGTGTATATTAGTGTTTATTGAGCTATTCTTTGTTTTTTTATAGGCAATGTTAGTGGGGGCGGGGGAAATGTTAGTTTCCGGGTTTTGAACCAGGGACCTCCTTCTTGCACTCTTTTGGTGCACTCTTTCGGTATCTCTTAGCTCGCCAACTGAACTACCTACTTGGGATTGAGCTATTCTTTGTTCATAAGTAAGTTTTGCAAGCATTGTCCGTGTACTTGGAGAGGAAAAATGGTATAGGAAGTGGGTATAATGTATGTATGTATATATACGGTCATTCGTCAAAAAAAGTATGTATTGGAATTTCTTGTACTATATTATGACATTTCAAACTGGTTCTACTTTTCCTTACTTTACAGGCGTCAAGGGGAATCTTTAGAATTTTCCACTAAATTTGAAGAATTAAGCTGTTTTTTGGTGAATGGGAAAAAAGCTTTCACGGTTTAATGAATTAATTAATTAATTAATATATTTCACAATCAAGATTTTATCACAATTTTATTACATTTCTTTTTATAAATTTTTTACTTCTCACATCCCATTTGAAAGTGAAAGAATATACTATTTTGCTATATTTTATGCATATTTGCACAATAAAATCCTGTGAATTAAGATTTTTACACCGGCAAAAAAAAGGAGAAAATAAAGTAAAAGAAGCAGAATAATTACTGACATTATTCTCCACTGACGGAATTTCATGATCCGGTGAGAATAAACTAGCTTGCACCAAAAACAAACCAAATGGTAACTTTATGAGGTTTGATTTGAACTAGTTAAGAATTTTTTTGTTCTTGTGTTTAGCGCAATTATATGTGGAGATAGTGAAAAATTAAACTGATAATGAAAATTAACTGAACATAGTTATGCATCTGACAGATATATCGAAAGTGTTCCGTTTTGTCCTTATTCTCTCAAACATGGGAAGATATATTCTCTCTTGCTCTATCCCTATAGTATTGTTAAACCAAGCAGTGTCAATAATAATGAAATAATCTCACAAATATACTTCCCCGTACTGTCTAGCTTCAATTTATTAAACCATGCAGCTTTTACATGATCACGCTCTTCTAATAACAAAGATAACAAGCTACGCATGTTAAGAAAAGGGCCCCAACAATATGTCACTATACACTAACTGCAAAATGTTTATAGATACATAGACTAGACGTGGTACTACAAAGTCCCAAATAACATCATGGGACACCAACTTGTATGTATCTACTCAGCATCTTGATAGATCAAAAGAAAGAGACTTTTCAGTCTTTTTTCCTACCATTGAGCGAGTTGTCTTCTCACTTTCCTCAGGAAAATGTCTAACAAGTGCTATAGTATATCTCTACTTAAAAATGAAAACAAAAAATAGGAAACCACAAAAAACAAAAACATAGAATGTATGTTTAACAATACAGACCATATCCTTAAATTTCTGGGCTGTTCCTCATCTTAGCTCCAAGATTACCAGTAGCCTCAGAAGCCTTCTCCTTTGCAGCTTCATATTTAACTTTGGCTTCTTCACTCATAGAATTCCTTGCCGACATATATGCATCACTCACTTCATGTGTAGCTTGGTCAAAAGTTTCGTCCACTTTGTCTCTTCCATATCCCATCTTATCTTTAGCTTCATCATAAACATCACTGCCTTTGTCCTTTGCATCATAGAATTTTTCTGATGCCATTTCATAAACATTAGCCATGTTGTCTTTGGCATTAAAAGCCATGTTTGAGGCTTTATCTGAAGCTGTATGAAATTTTTGCTTAGCATCTACATAGGTATCTTGCATTTTTTCTTTGGCTTGATTCATAGCATCTGTGTCTGTTGGCATTCTGATAATTTCATCAGCTCCATTATAAGCTTCTGATGCTTTATCTCTTCCATATGCCATTGCTCCTGAAATTGCTTCTTTAGTATCTGTAACCTTTGGAGAAGTATAATCCGAAGCACCTAGAGAAGCAAAAAGGAATTAATTTATTACACTAGCTGCCTTGAATTTGATATCAGAATTTTAAATTTAGAGGTAGTGGCAAAAAGAATGAACAAATATATACCTGAGGCTGCAGATTTGATTGTCTCGGAGTCGGTGGCCCTTGAGGCAGCATCTTCAGCTTCATACTTGACGTTTTGAGGGGCTTGATTATCATGATCATGATCATATTCGACCCTAAAACTTCAGGAATAACAATAATTGCAAACTAATCAACAAACAGACATTTTTGACTTAATATGCACAAGAAATGATAACCGGTAGAGTGGCGGATTTTGACAAAAAAAACACGAGTGGACCACTAATGAAAGAGACACGGAATCTCAAAGCAATGTTTTGAAAACCAAACCGGACATTGAACCGGTGATGCCTCCGGGTCATGGTTCAATCGCTTAACTGGTCAGGCATAAAAAGTTGCGGAATTAATCAATGAACTGCTTACATGCATGTTATTTTCTCAAAACCATGGTCCCCACATTCCATTTTTTCTTATTATGCATTCCTAGTTTGCTACTATATCGTTACTAAGAGACTGTTCAAATCTCAGCGAATGCAGGTAATAGTTAGTGTTTCCCCAATTAGAGGTGGGAATAGATCGAACCGACAGACAACTTACATTAAAATCAGACCAAACTTTATATGATTATATATATATATATATATATATATATATATATATATATATATATATATATATATATATAAGATTAAAGTTATTTTAGAATCCTATTTAGTTAAAAAAAAGTGAAGTGGGAATAGATTGGACTGAACAACCTACATTAAAATCAGACCAAACTTTATATGATTATATATACTAGATTAAGGTTATTTAGAATTCTATTTAGTTAAAAAAAAGTTGGGCTAAGGACAACTAGAAAAACAAACATTTAAGACTTACCAAACCAACCTACTTAAATAAAAACAAATAATATTTTTTACAAAAACTATTATTATTGTTATTAAATATATTAAATTGTGTGCTTTCTGTTAAATCATAAATATTAAATTATAAATGTGTATTTTGTGTTAAATCATAAATTGCTTAACATTTTCTCTGTTAAATTAAACGTCTTAACCTAAATCAATTTTGATCTATTTTATGGTATTATTATAAAAATAAAATTTAAATAAGATGTCATGTAAATGTAATTCTCCAAAATGTCTTATTAGATCTCAAATTAGAATTTAATTTTATTGACCTTTTAGCCTACTAGTCTATTTATAAAAGATTAGATCGACCGGTAAAAAAAAATAAAAGATTAAATCGCTTAATGATCGTTGGCTTTCTAAAAAATTTAACGAAATAGGCTTTTAATGAAATGTCAGACTTTTAATTAAAGAGACCGGATCAAACCTAAAAAATGAGTCTATTACCTGCCACAAGCTAGACTCGGACTCAAGCCTAACCAGGCTATTCACAGTTCACACCCCTGTCCCCAACACTTATTATTAATTATTATATAACTAATAAATAAAAATTCCCTCTCCCATCTTATAAAAAATGTTTACCTTCAAAAATATTTTTTAAAAAAATGAACTAAAATATTTGAATTCCTCCCAAAATTACGTTACCTCCTAAAAATTGTCCATCCAAATATTCAACACTAATCACTTTAGATAGATAGGGAGGGTGGGAATGAGCAATTGCGATTGAAAGAGTGAGAGAGAAGATGAATTACTGGGAGAATGTATCGGTGGCCCAATCAGCGATAGAGTCGGTGGTTTCCTTTGCATCCTCCTCAGCTCTGGCTTTGGCATCTTGATCAACATCCTCAACCCAAGACCTACAAATCCCCACACACACTGCCAGACACAGCATCAACAACAAAACCTTCGTATTTCCCATATTCCTTTCCTTTCGGTCCCTTATCTGTCTGTGTTGTATTTTTTTCAATGTGCAAGTTTCGCGAGATATGGAGAAGAATGGAATGGAAGGAAGATGCGGATTAGGGTGTTTGTTTGTTTATAGAAGCGGTGCAGCATGAAACTCCACGTGGTGGCGCTTCAGGAGAAACGTGGCGAAATATAGATGGAGTGGGAATGGACACGTCAGCTCTATGCTACGTGTCACCCGCATCACATGCTCCGCTACACGACCAATGTATGGCGCGAAATATTGACGGCTTTTGCTCCAATCCACCTTCTTCCAAACTTCAAGACAAAATATTAGTGAATACTCCAATCTTTACTCTCACGCTAAATATAGTCTCTAAACTATGAAAACTATAATATATTCTTTCCATCGAGTGATAGATAAAAAATGAATTTTAAAGAATAATAAATAGCAGAGTGATAATGAGGGTTTTAATTTATATACACCTTGAGTGTATAAATATTTTATTTCGACCAATTAGAAATAGACATGGGATTTAGATTCTTTCATTTCCACTCACCCTAGATCTCCTTCCATCTTCTCTATCTTTCTCTATCATCATAATTTATAATTTTTTAATCATTTTCTCTCTCCTCTCACCCTTGTATTTTGTGATGGAGAGAAAGGAGAGGATCCAAACACAATAGACATGTTATTATAAAGACTAATTTGTATACACACCGTGTCTTTATCATTTACCATATCATCAGAAGTCATCTTTGTGCCACATCATTTCAATATTTTAATTAAATTAAAATTTATAAAAATAAATAAAAAGGCCAAGAAATGGAGAAAACCTAGGGTAGATGAAGAACGTGGCAGTTATCCCCTTTTCATTTATTTTTAATTTAATTTAACTGAAATATTGGAATAATGTTGCACAAAGAAGAAATTTGATTGGAAGATATTATAAAAGATGAATACAAAGTATGTATATATAAATTAATCTCATCAATATATGTCACTCATACCATGATTTGTGATTGGTTGTAAGCGTAAAACAATTTACACAGATAATTTTATTTTGGTTATAGAAAGTTTAGGCGAATCGGGCTCTGGGGGCTCACCAGGGTCGGGGCAAGTCTCACGGCTCTTTGAGCGCTAATAAAAGTACTTACAGATCACCCACCAATGAGATCCTCACATCGGCAGTGGAAGTTGAACCCACACACTTGTGGAAAATGAGCCAACCTTCACTAGCATTTACACGGATAATAATACATAGCAATTAAACTCTTTACCCAATAATAATACCACCACTTTTTTAAAACATTAAATCAAAGATGAAGGCACAGGTGTGCCACTATCGAAATGTAATTCAAAAATTTTGTCAAAAAAAATGTTTTTTTGTTACAAAAAGTTTAGGTGAGTTGGGCTCCAAGGGCTCACTAGGGTCAGAGCAGACCTCACGACTCTTGAGTTGAACCCACGCTTTTGTGGGGAATGAGTCAGCTCTTTACCAACTGAGCCAACATAAAAAAAGAATGTATTTCAAAATTAGTAATTAAAAAGTTAGTTGTAATGTGCTTTTTTTAAATGAAAAAGTTTAGGCAAGTTGAATTTTGGGGACTCATCACCATGATCAGGAAAGACCTTAAGACTCTTTGATTCTTTGAGTCGCGTTCTTGTGGAATGTAAGCTAAATCCTTACCAACTTTATCAACCTTTGTTGGCTGTAATGTGCTTTTTGCTGTATCAGTATCCTACGTAAAGGAAGTCCATGTGATACTTTTATATGCAAGCAATTAGGGAAAATTTTGATTTTATTATTGGCTCTATCTTTTATTCAAGTTAATGTGTATGAGTGTTGTGAAAAACACAGAAGTCCCAACACAATGGTATAGATGTTAAATTTTGCAATTTTTAATTTTTGATACTGATTGTTGTTATTAAAAACAGGGGTGCAGGAAATAAAAGAGTACGGCCCACTTGGCCCAACCCACACAGAAAAACTTTGCTGAGCCCAATTTTACAAACCCGGTTCAGAAAAAAGCAAAAACAGCACGTGTTCTTCACTTTTGCCTCAGACAGCTTCTTTCTTCTTTCTTCCTCAGCGCACACTGAAGCTTTTCTTCAACAGAGCTCTGCTAGGGTTTCTTGGGAAACCTAGCAGCTGACCTCCAATCCAGAAACCAACACCACCAATGGAAAGATCGCAGCTCCGCGACCAAAACCCCTCCTTCAGTTTCCAGAACTGAGCACTTTTCTCAGAGCCCTAACTTCAGTTTCTGCTCCAATGGCTTCCACCTCCTTGGGTTTTCCACCGGACACTACTGTGAAGGTAAATCTTCAAACCAATCTTTGATATCTTACCTCTTTTGCTTGATACACCTGAGAACTGATCTCTGTGTTGTTTCTTTTTCTGGTTGAACCACTGTGACGAAGGTGATTTGGATTTCAGTGACTGGATGGAGGAGCGACACACATGAGGTAGTATTTCACTCTCTTAGTGATTTTATGGTTCTGTTTTTGACTTATTTCAAAAACCCTAATTGCTGTTCTTGTTTGCAGGTTCCTCGTGATTGTTCTTGATGAACAATCACGCCTTTCAAGCCTTCACACAATCTGACAGAAGAGGTATAACTCCTTTTCTCTCTTGTTCCTTTTACTTCACTGTTTTGTCACAAAACAAATTGCTAATACTTTTTCTTTTCTTTTGCTTGTGAGATGCTTCAACACACTTGAAGAAAGGCTCACCAAGAACTCAAAAGAATAGCATTGAAGAGGAAGGGCACACGCACACAGAAGAAGAAAGACTGAAACTGCACAGCAGAATGTAAAACTTATAAAACTGTAATTTTATTTCTGCATGTAAAATCTGTATGTACATAGCTTATTTATAGGCTTCTCTGGGATGTATAGCTGGTAGTTAGAGTTGTTGCAGCTAACAACTCAGTTTGTTAAAAACTGTTTTTAACAAACTAACTGAATTAGTTAGAGGCCCATTAGTTTCACAGCTGTAATAAAACTAACCAGGGACTGTTTGGTCACATTATTGTAACAGCTATATTTTAGTTTTGAAAAATATAGCCGTTGGATATTTTAGGGTTTTTGCTTAAAACCCAATACCCTTCCTTAAGCAAAGCCCTAAAAGACTAGGACCCTTCCTTAACCTAGAGGGATTTAAGCTTAGAGAGTCTAAAACATCAGGACATGCCCCTGGACTAGCAGTAGAACAATGACAACCTGGGACAAGCCCCCAAGCAGTAGCTTTAGAGGTTGCTTTCTTAGTTAGAAGGCAACCAATCCTATCTCTCCTTTTAAGCTTAGCTAATGCCTTCCCCTTAAGAGCCTTCTGTAGAAAATCAGCAGTCTGCTCCTTAGTTGAGCAGTGATCCAGCCAAGCTACTTGGGTAGTAGCTTTGTCAATTGTGACAAGTTCACATCCTGTCAGTTTTTGTTCCTTAGTCAGAATTTGACCAATAGGGTCAGAAAATAGTGTGGCAGATTCCTGATAATGAGAAATTCTATCTGCTTGCTGCTGAACAGCTTCCTCAGTGTTATGTTTCATTATAGGATCTTTAGTGCTGCTTTCCTCCTTAGGACAGCCTCCAAGTAATCCAGTTTCAACCTGAAACAGTTTAAAGCATACCAAAGCTCTTTCTTTGGTTTTTATCAAATAAATCCAAGACTTTGAGTATTCATCTACATATGTTAAAACCATTTTGTTGGCACTTAATGAAAACATATTAAGTATCCCATATGTAGATGAACATTCAATCTGGATTACTTTCTTAAATTCAGATTTCAGCCCTCCAAATAACAATTTGCCTATTAAACAAGTAGTGTTTGGAATATAGGAAATATTTCTAGTGAATATAACCTTTTCAACTTCCCTTTTTAACCTTAGGTTCCTTGCACCAGCTGCATTAATAGGTTCAGCCCCTTTAATACCAATTTCCTTTCTAGAATAGGAGTCAATCAGCCATTCATAAGTCATGTGGCTTGGACAGCCATTGTTCAATGACCACATTCCTTCAAAAATCCTGCAAATATTAGTTGACAAAGCACAAGCAGTATATTCACAGTAATTCCTTATCCTAGGATCAGTCTTAGGTATCACAGAAATTGCCTTAATTTCTGTTTCAGTTTCAGAATCAGTAGGTTCTAAACTCACAGTTTTAAGAATTATAGATTCTGAATTCACATTTTCCAGCTGCATTAATAGGTTCAGCCCCTTTAATACCAATTTCCTTTCTAGAATAGGAGTCAATCAGCCATTCATAAGTCATGTGGCTTGGACAGCCATTGTTCAATGACCACATTCCTTCAAAAATCCTGCAAATATTAGTTGACAAAGCACAAGCAGTATATTCACAGTAATTCCTTATCCTAGGATCAGTCTTAGGTATCACAGAAATTGCCTTAATTTCTGTTTCAGTTTCAGAATCAGTAGGTTCTAAACTCACAGTTTTAAGAATTATAGATTCTGAATTCACATTTTCCAAAAACAAAGTTTTCACACTTATATTTTCAAAATTCACAGTTTTTGAAAACATTGATTCTAACTCCACAGTTTCTGAAAACACAGGTTTCACAGTTTCAAAATTCACCAAATTTGGAAACTCAGATTCTAAACTCACAGAAACCTCCCTAGATTCTGCTTCTAGTTTAGCCTTAGGGATCACAGAAACTTCCTTAGTCTCTGCTTCATGTTCAGTCACAGAACACACAGAAACTTCCTTAGTTTCTGTTTTGACTTTTGAACATACAGAGACTTCCTTAGTTTCTGTTTCTAGTTCAACTATATCCACAGAGACTTCATTAGCTTCTGTTTCTTCTAAGTCATCTATTATCATGCTAAAAACTACAGGATCAGATTCTGAATCTGAATCTTCTCTAGCCACATTGGCTTCAGATTCAGCTTCTTTGGGCTTAGAGTCCTTTCTAGTAGGACACTCAGTAGCATAGTGCCCATATTCATCACATCTGTAGCATTGCACTTTAGATTTATCTTTCTTAGATGCATTGCTACTTTTCTTAGTGGAATCAGATTTAGGGTTAGGTTTACCTGACTTACCTTTGCTGCCTTTTGACCACTTCTTGCCATTAGACTTGGTGAGTAGGGCCTGCTCATCTTCTTCTTCACCTTCTAGTAGTTTGATCCTTAGTTCCTTTGCTTCAAGCTTTGCTTGGAGCTCTTCCACTTTATAGTCATCTGGTAGAGTAGTATCTTCAATACTGTTGACTACCCAGCCAAACTTTTTAGTTAAGGACCTTAGGACTTTCTTACAAATCACCCTTTCTGTAAGGGTTTCCCCATACATTGCCATAGTATTAGTGATTTTCTTTAACCTTATAAAGAAATCAGAAATACCTTCACCTTCCTTCATCTTTAATGTTTCATACTGGGCTCTTAGAGCCTGCAACTTTTCTTCTTTGATAGGGGCAGCACCAGTGTAATACCTCTCTAAGGCATCCCAGGCAGCCTTAGAAGTCTCATAGCTTCTAATCCTATCAAAGTTTGCCTCATCACACCCCTGGTGTATGAGATAGATTGCCTTGTAGTCCTTTTGTTCGTTATCATTGAACAAATTAGTTTCAGCAACAGTTGGTTCTTCACCCAATGGTTCAAAACCATTCCTAACAATTCTGAGAACACCATGGCAGCCAAAAATGGCCTTCATTTGGAGGCTCCATCTGTCCCAGTTTTTCCCATCAAGCTTTGGGATTTGTGTGTTTAGACCTGTCCAGTACTAGTCATCTTTTAGAACTGAAAAACACTTAAAACACAGAAGTTGTTAGAACACAAAAACTGCACAATCAGATTGTGCAGGTAAAACTGAAAAAAACCTTAAAGAACTTTAAAGAACCTTAAAAGAGAACTTAAAGAATATAGAGTTAGAGTAAATTTTTCCTGTTTTTCCCTGGATTGTTACCAGCTCTGAGATACCATGTTAAATTTTGCAATTTTTAATTTTTGATACTGATTGTTGTTATTAAAAACAGGGGTGCAGGAAATAAAAGAGTACGGCCCACTTGGCCCAACCCACACAGAAAAACTTTGCTGAGCCCAATTTTACAAACCCGGTTCAGAAAAAAGCAAAAACAGCACGTGTTCTTCACTTTTGCCTCAGACAGCTTCTTTCTTCTTTCTTCCTCAGCGCACACTGAAGCTTTTCTTCAACAGAGCTCTGCTAGGGTTTCTTGGGAAACCTAGCAGCTGACCTCCAATCCAGAAACCAACACCACCAATGGAAAGATCGCAGCTCCGCGATCAAAACCCCTCCTTCAGTTTCCAGAACTGAGCACTTTTCTCAGAGCCCTAACTTCAGTTTCTGCTCCAATGGCTTCCACCTCCTTGGGTTTTCCACCGGACACTACTGTGAAGGTAAATCTTCAAACCAATCTTTGATATCTTACCTCTTTTGCTTGATACACCTGAGAACTGATCTCTGTGTTGTTTCTTTTTCTGGTTGAACCACTGTGACGAAGGTGATTTAGATTTCAGTGACTGGATGGAGGAGCGACACACATGAGGTAGTATTTCACTCTCTTAGTGATTTTATGGTTCTGTTTTTGACTTATTTCAAAAACCCTAATTGCTGTTCTTGTTTGCAGGTTCCTCGTGATTGTTCTTGATGAACAATCACGCCTTTCAAGCCTTCACACAATCTGACAGAAGGTATAACTCCTTTTCTCTCTTGTTCCTTTTACTTCACTGTTTTGTCACAAAACAAATTGCTAATACTTTTTCTTTTCTTTTGCTTGTGAGATGCTTCAACACACTTGAAGAAAGGCTCACCAAGAACTCAAAAGAATAGCATTGAAGAGGAAGGGCACACGCACACAGAAGAAGAAAGACTGAAACTGCACAGCAGAATGTAAAACTTATAAAACTGTAATTTTATTTCTGCATGTAAAATCTGTATGTACATAGCTTATTTATAGGCTTCTCTGGGATGTATAGCTGGTAGTTAGAGTTGTTGCAGCTAACAACTCAGTTTGTTAAAAACTGTTTTTAACAAACTAACTGAATTAGTTAGAGGCCCATTAGTTTCACAGCTGTAATAAAACTAACCAGGGACTGTTTGGTCACATTATTGTAACAGCTATATTTTAGTTTTGAAAAATATAGTCGTTGGATATTTTAGGGTTTTTGCTTAAAACCCAATAATAGAGAGCAAGATTTGATCCTTGGGATCAATTACATGTTTTGTAATATGGCGTCCCTTAATGGTAATCTTTCAGCCTCCATGCCTATTCTCAATGGCAAGTATGCCTAGATCAGAGTAATCTTTCACTTCCAAAATGTGTTGCTAGTGGTGAAAGATGGTGTTTGTAAGGCGTTATTCCCCATTCATCTAGGTGTTGAACCTTATAACTTTAAGAAGATTGTGGCTATTGAGACATCAAAGAATGACATGGGACATTCTTGACAAAGACTATATATATGTTGATGAATAAATTGAAGGTGAGATTGTAGAGTTTGAGGAGACAATATAAACTTTTACAAATGAATGTGCTTAAGTGCGTGGATGAATATTTCAATTGTGTGCAAGTTCTCATAAATCTAACAAAGTTGTAAGGTGAGATATCTAACTTGCTAATTGTTTAGAAGGTTTTAAGAACCTTAACTTCGAGATTTGATCACATAGTAGTGGCCACAGAAGAATCGAAAAACGTTGAAGCTATTAAGGTGGAAGAATCGCAAGGATCTTTTGAACCTCATGACAAGAAATGGAAGAGAAACAAGCAACAACACATTGATGAAAGTCCAGGAAGTGCTAAGAATCCAAGTCAAAGTGAAGGTAACAACAAGAAACATGGTGGCAAGAGAAGATTCAATAAGAAAGGGTCAACGGGATTCAACGTTATAATTGCCAGAAATAGAGACATTTTGCTGACGAGTGAAAATACAACAAAAGCAAAAAGGAATGTATAATGAGGAACAATTGGCACATGAAGAAGATTCAAACTCATGATGTCTGTTGATGGCCACTACCAATGCAGAAGATGACAGTTCAGACCTCTAGTATGGTGTTCTATATGTTTTTCATTGTTGCCACTCTAGTAGATATTGACTATATTTGTGAGCTTATTTTTGGACACGTTTTATGGAAATAATATTATTCCATTTTAATTACTTATAGAATAATTGTCTCAATGAACCAATTTCTCTACACTTCTTGATTGGTACTTGTCTCAAAATTAAAACTATATAAGTACACAACACAAGAATAAAATTGTTATAGGTACGCACGCTTTATTACACCACATGCAACAAAAGTTGCGTTATTTGCTAATGAGCGCGCCCAACCACCCTCCAATGGGAACTGTTCCGCTTGCACCACCCCCAGCTCCTCCGGAAATAAGAAATCCAAAATGACTGCTGCGAGCTGCCAAGCTAAACCCAATGACTGTGTCATGGCAGAAACAGAGCATGAAGCCCCTCCCCCAAAATCGTTCAAAACAGCCTTGCTTGAAGCTTCAACAAATGTTGTTTTTGAAGATGAATGCTGGGGAGATTTACTTGACCCAGCTCTTCCTGAAGATAAGTGGTATATGAAGAACCTGAAAATGATGAGAAGTTAGGTCAAAAACCGAGGAAAAAAAACCCAGCAGTCCCTATATCTGATGATGATTTTCAAACATGGTCTAAACCATGGAAAAATGCCCTAGTTGTGAAGGTTTTGGGGAAGAAAGTGAACTTCAGACTTCTGGAAAACAAGCTCCGAAGATCTTGGGTGAAAGAAGGTACTTTTAAAATGATAGATTTACCTGATGATTTCTATTTGGTCCAACTTTCAGCTATGGAAGAATATAGACATGCCCTGTTTGAGGGCCATTGGAAAGTTGCTGATCATTATCTAATAGTGCAAAGATGGAGGCCATTTTTCTCTCAAAATGCCTCTATGTCTCAAAAGGTTGTTGTTTGGATTAGAATACCCAAACTTCCTGTTGAGTTATGTAATGAAAGCATCCTGAATAGGGCTGGTGCAACTCTTGGAACAATGTTAAAGGTTGATAAGCTTACTTCTCTTCATGAAAGGGGGAAATTTGCTCGCATATGTGTGGAAATAGACCTAGAGCAACCTTTGGATTCTTACATCACCGCTAAAGGGCATAAACTTTATCTAGAGCATGAAGGTTTACATTCTATTTGCTTTAGATTAGATGTGACAAGTATGGGCATAAGAAAGATACTTGTAGAGAGATGTTGGAAACTACTATTATTCCAAATTCTGCCACTACTCTGACTATGGTTAATGAAGAAATTAAGGAGGGTGAGACCAATAATTCTACTAAACCTGTGACGGTGCAAAACAACAACAACATGGAAACTAATTCCAATGTAACAGTACCTGTTTGTACGCCTACTAGTGCTGAAATTCAACAAGGAGCTCAGTCTGAGACTGGAGGTAATACTTGTTGGGGATTCTACAGCGCAGCAGACAGGAGAGGGAAGGGAGAGCGACGGCGCTAGAGAGACGAAAGGGAGAAATAAAACAGTGAGACTGTAAAGTGATAGGATTAGGTTAAAAGGTAATCAAAAAGCATTATTATTCACTAACTAGTGATTCCTATTTATACACAAAACCTAAAATCAGGCCCAGGCCCATATTTTGACTAGGCCCAATATGCCAACTACTAACTACACCTTCTACTGTTACTAATTACACTGCAACTTCTACAGCTAACTATAACTTCGACTAGGTAGTATTTGACAGCTACTTATTACAAATACAAGCAATACACAATTACAAGGTATATTCCAATATTCCCTCCTAATTTGTATTGCTACGTGACATCATTCCAAGCATTGTCCTCAGTTCTTCGAATCTTCCTTTCTGCAATGGCTTGGTCATTGTTTCTGTCGAAATGTCCTTTCTGCAATGCATTGGTCATTGCTAAGTGACACTTCAGTTTTGGCCCCCAGTCACCAGGCGGCAACTATGCATATAGCCAGAGTTCTTGTTCCTCTGTCGAATCTTTCCTGTCGAGAGGAATTCGGCACCCATGTGCCCAAAGTGTGTTGCCTGATCTTGCCCACACTCTGTCGAACCTGTGTTGCCCCTTGTCGAACTGTTTCGAACTCTGTCGAACTGGGCTACAACTTTTCGATCTGTTCTGCCCCTTTTCGAGCTGTTTCGCACTCTGTCGAACCGGGCTGCAACTTTCAATACTTGGTGCCCAATACAAGGGTTCTTTCTCAATGGTTACTAATTTTGCCTTACCCTTGGCCACTTCACCATCTATTGCCTTCTTTTGCGCTGGAAGTTCGACTAGCTTCCAGGTATCATTCTTCTCTATTGATTTCGACTCATCAATCATAGCTTCCTTCCACTCCTTTCGACTAAGAGCTTGCTCCAGGCTCACTGGTTCTGCTTCTGCCATTAGTTCGAATTGAGTTAACTCTCCCTCTGCAGTTACAGCAGAATCTGGGATTGTGTCGAAATCATTTAGCTCTACTGATTTCTGCCTTTCCCTTTGCAACCTTCTGAGAGGTTCGACAGCAATGGGTTCTTCTGGCTCTTCAGTTTCGACCTCGTCGACATCATGATCACTCTGATCATGAACTTCTTCTAAGTCCATTGTTGTCGGTTTTTCACAACATTCTTCGACAGTTCTCTTCAGGCAATGTTCTTCGACAATCTGCAATTCGACACACTTCTCTTCAGTCGAATTTGTATCTGGTTTCAACAACAGCAACTCTGGTTCTATAGTCGTCATGAATGATAATTCTTCATCATCGTTGCTGGCTATGTTGGAGGTATCCCCAGTGTTTCGACTGGCCTGCCACACACACATAGCACAAGTATTTTGAGCATTACAAGTGTATCCACTTATACAAGTGTTCACACTGTTCTGCTCGCTACTTTCAGCAATTTCGTCAAGATGAGTGTTATCTTCAATCTCATCTTCGACTGCCATCAGCACTAGCCCATCTGAGTCGGAGTCTGTGTCACTGTCACTCGCAAAATTGGCTTCAGCATCTCTAGAAACCTTCTTGTTTTTACACCTGTTTCTATAATGCCCAAATTGCTGACAGTTGTAGCATTGCACTTTCGACAGGTCACCTTTCTTGTCGAAAGATCCCTTCTTCTTGTCGAAATCATTCTGCTTACTTCTTGATCCTTCTTCTCTACCTCTTTCGACCCTGTTACTTGCCTTCCAATTCTTCTTAGAGGAATATGAAAGTAAGGCTTGTTCAGTTTCTCTCTCTGAACTTCTCTGCCTTATCCTCAATTCATGTGCCTCTAAGGAACCCTGAAGTTCATCTAACTTCAATGTATCTAGGTCCTTGGATTCTTCAATGGCTGTAACAACGTAGTCGAATTTCTCGGTTAAGGATCGAAGCACCTTTTCGACCTTCTTCACTTCTTCGACAGTCTCACCATTTCCCCTCATTTGATTAGTTAATGCTACTAACCTCGTAATAAATTCGCCAATCGATTCTGCTTCTGACATCTTCAGGGCTTCGAACTGCTTTCTGAGCGACTGGAGTCGAATCTTCTTCAGTCTGTCTGCTCCGCCATACGAGCTCTTGAGGATGTCCCACGCTGCCTTTGCTGATTCACAGTCGATGATCAGGTTCAGGACATTCGAATCGACACACTGGTGAAGTAAAAACAGCCCTTTTCCGTCTCTCTTTCTCATCGCATTGTGGCTGTTTCTCACCGCTTCTGTGGCGTCAACTGCCACGGGTGGAACTCCATCGTTCACGATGTCAAGTACATCTTGATATCTGAACAACACCTTCATCTGCGAACACCATCTCTCAAAGTCCTTTCCATCGAAAATGGGGAGGCTCCCCGGAATACCTCCACCATAGTTATCTCTCGCTGCTATGGATCTTAAAGCTCTGATACCAGTTTGTTGGGGATTCTACAGCGCAGCAGACAGGAGAGGGAATGGAGAGCGACGACGCTAGAGAGACGAAAGGGAGAAATAAAACAGTGAGACTGTAAAGTGATAGGATTAGGTTAAAAGGTAATCAAAAAGCATTATTATTCACTAACTAGTGATTCCTATTTATACACAAAACATAAAATCAGGCCCAGGCCCATATTTTGACTAGGCCCAATATGCCAACTACTAACTACACCTTCTACTGTTACTAATTACACTGCAACTTCTACAGCTAACTATAACTTCGACTAGGTAGTATTTGACAGCTACTTATTACAAATACAAGCAATACACAATAACAAGGTATATTCCAATAATACTATGGAACAAGATGAAGTATCTGAGGTTGAGATGGGTCCTTGGAACATCCCCAAGTTTGTGGCTCGAAGGAAAAAGCAGAACCAGCAAGATGGTGGAAAAAAGAAGGAAAATGATTCTGCCAAACAGGGCAACCAGAAAATTAAAAATAAAGACAGAGTTCATGAGGAACCCAGAACTGTTATTGCTTCCGGCAGCATAGACAAGTCAGAGTTGACAAAAGAACCTAAAACAGATAAACAACAAGTTGTTAGACCAGTTCCTGTAGTGCAAAATACCATTAAAAGGAAGGTCAAGAATCCTTCTAGTGGTAAGAATCCTTCTAGTGGTAAGAATCCCCAACTTGCAGTCAAAAATAAGAAACTTTCTAAGCCTGGAAAGATTATGGCTCGCAAGGATAAAGGAAATACTAAAGGAGGTCTAGATTTTTCAACTACTAATGTGACTAGAGTTACTAAGACAGACAGGGAGAATATTACTTCAAGTAGTAAATCAAACACCAAAGATGAAAGTTGCAACACCGAAGATGAGGCAGTTATGGCTTACATGAGAAGTGTGTATTTGACCAAAGGACAATCTCTTCTAAATAAGTTTAGAAGCAAAGATCCTATTAGAACTACTCTTGGCCAAATTGATGAGAATGATAAATTGAGAGCGGAGGAAACTTTAGTACATACATGTAGACAAAATAATTAAATACAAAATGGTACAAAAAATTAATTAAAAAGCAAAAACTAAATAAAAAGCAAGGCAGCACAAGTTGCTGTCTTTGCTGAAAATCTTTTTGAGCATTATGCCAAAGCCCATTTCTTCATCCTCTTTATTGTCTTTCCATTCCTGGCACCAACAATGCTGGCCTTGCAAACAACAGTACCACCACCTCTGCTCCACTACTCTGCATTCTCTGCAAAAGCATAACAACACCATTTTTGTCTCATTGATTTACATCCTCTATAAAAAAACAGAAACACCAAAACCCCTTGCGCCTTTCTCCTCGTCATCGCCAGCCATGGATCCACCGTGAACTCCCTTCGAACCGCCGCTCCTCACCACGACGTCTCTCCCTCTCTCGTTCACCTTCCCATCTCTCTCTCTCCCCGAAATTTTTATACCCTCTCTCTAAAAGATGAGTAGTGACGCTGATAACGAAGGTTAGAATGAAATTAGGTTTATGTCCTTGTATTCTATTACTATTATTATTACTTTTATTTTTAATTTTATTTTTAATCAGACTCCCCTGGGCACCCTTTTTTTCCATTATTACAGCCCCCTGAAGAGGCCCAATTCGTAGGCCTTGTTTAGAAGCTAAAAAACGTGGGCTGCAACTAATTGCACCTCTCGTATTTCTGTTTTACAACTTATTGTGTTCTGTCTTCTTTATTTGATAAAAATTATTTCCTCAACAATAAAAAATACCCAACAAACAAACATTTTCTAACCCTAGAACTACGTAGCCTTTGATTCTCTACCAGGAGATACGTAGGAGCAGGGTCACGCCCCTGTCAAGCGCAAAAATAAACAATTTCCATTACCTTTCTTTCTTAATTCATTTTTTACAAAAAAAAAACCTATAAAAATAAATAGATGAATATTTCATTTTCAAAATATAAATAGGGGACTTAGTCGACTGTACAGTCGGGTTAGTCTGCTTTTTAGGCCACTAATGAACCGTTACGGATCAGGTCCTAAAATCCCTATTTAAAATAAATAATTTCTAAATTAAAAAAATACAAACACATCTCTTTTATTTCAAAAATCAAAAAATCTTATTTTCAAAGTAGGGGATTAAGTCGGTCGTACGGCCGGGTTAGTCATCGTTTTAAGATAAGTGAACTGTGGTCCTTCAGAGCCCCAGCGCTCCTTCAGCCCTCAGTGGCCCTTCAGAGCCCCAGCGCTCCTTCAGACCCCCAGTGGTCCTTCAACACATCACACAGTCCTAAAACCCCTATATTAAAAAACACCAACCAACAAACATTTTCTAACCAAGAACTACGTAGCTTTGATTTTCCCATCGCACGTAGAGATACGTAGGAGCAGGGGCCCACTCCTGTCAAGCACAAAAAACTAAAATTTTTATTAAGTCTTTTTCTTTCAATAAAAGGGTAAAAATTAACATTTTCAAAATTAATATTCTTTCCTACAACTAGTTAGCAGGTAACCTTCATTAGGAAGGATGTCGTGGGGTGCTAATACCTTCTCCACGCATAACCGACTCCTGAACCCTTATCTGGTCTCAAGGACCCTTATCCACTCCAAAAGGGATTTTTCGATGTTTGCCCTAAAAATTAAACGTTGGTGGCGGCTTCATTTTTGAACCTTCGAGGAATCCTCGCCCGGATTTTTCGGTCGCTACAGCTGGCGACTTCACTGGGGACATTTTAGAGAGTCAAGCCTAGTCTAATTAGTTGTAGGATTAATTGTTGATTTAATGTTTATTTTTACCCTATCCTTTTGTCTTTTATTCTTGCATATTATATTATTTTCATATGATATGTAAATCTTAGGATAGAAGACCATTATGTTTGTATTTGTGATTATTCTTTTATTTTATTGCATATTATTTTTATGTGATGTGGGAACACTAGGATAGAAGACTATTATTTTCTGTATATGTGTTTGTTTGTTTGTTTGTTTTGCAGCTAGGGTATATTTAACATTTTGCTCCTTCACACACTCCACTATCACACTTTTCCACACACGTGAGAATAGTCCTATACCCGGACTGGAGCATAAACTAAGTTAGAACGAGACTGCGTAGTAATGGCCCTCTGGATGTACGTCCAGCTCGGTGGTTACGAAAGTCTCACCTAGAGTTTGGTCCCTTCGAGGGTGCTATCACTTCTAATAGCTTGCCTATTGTTGTGGCTAGCGTTCTCAAACGGGGTCGTTGGCTCTAGGAACCTCATTAGGACCTTGTAGAGCTACCCTTTGAAAGGTTCACTCAGTAGAAAGAATCTTAGATCTATTCTCACAGGAACCCTTTTTAGGACACAAAGGAGCTTCATCCCGTCGCATTCAAACAAGCATAGATACATTTCCTTCCCATTTTTTTTGAAAAAAAAAACCAAAAAATCATATTTCATTTGTTCGAGCTATTTTCTTTTCTTAAAACCTATATCATGCATTCTTATTTTTTCTTCTTTGCATATCACGTAAATAAATATAAAAACATCCCATTTTGCATGACCGCCGGGAAATTACAAAAATTTTTTACAGAGTGGTGGATGAAAGTAAAAAAACATTTGAAAGTCAGACCACCGGGATCATTTTTATTTTAAAAAAAAGAAAAACTTGTCATTCCCCGGCAGATGAATAAAACCATACATCTGCATTTCACGCACATTCATGTGTTCCTTCATATTTCCAATAAATCTGACCAAAAAGGCAAGTTGATGCGTCAACGCTCATGCATCTGTCTTCCCTTTTCCAAAAAAGAAACAAACACAATATTGTAAATCAAGTCAAGCATCCTTTCCACGCATTAAAAAAAATCGCTGCGAGTGTCATGCATTTTGTTTCCTCGCACACAAAAAAAAACAATTTTTACCCATATAACATTAGCATAACATTTAATCAAAAAAACATTAGCATCATATTCAATATGCACTGACATTCATACATAATCATTCAAAATCATTATCACATAGCATAGGCATCACATCATTTGTAAAGGCTTTAATTACGTTTAAAAAAAAAGGCTAAAGTGCTCCCGGGGTCCCTTATCTTTATTTAAAGTAACGATTTGGTCCTTTATCTTTTTTTTGTACCAAATCAGTCCTTTATGTTTTAAATTTTTGACACATAAATCTTTTTCTGTCCCAAATCAGTCATTTATGTTTCAAATTTTTAACACATAAATCCTTTTTTTGACACATAAATCAGCACTGTTAACAGAAAAGGATTTATGTGTCAAAAATTTGATAGATAAAGGACTTATTTGGGACAAATAAAACATAAAGGACTAATTCGTTACTTTAAATAAAGATAAGGGACCCCGGGAGCACTTTAGCCTAAAAAAAACATAACATTCATACATCATTTTAAATGCATCAATTCCATATTCGTGTATCATTTTCCCAAATAAAATAAAAAAATCACTTCATTATTATTGTATAATTCGTCATCGAATAAATCAAAAATAAGAGTTTGCATACATGTTGCACTACCTCTTGAAAAATAAAAATAATTGCATTAGGATCAAAC
Source organism: Astragalus membranaceus (assembly GCA_039519185.1). Classification (NCBI taxonomy): domain Eukaryota; kingdom Viridiplantae; phylum Streptophyta; class Magnoliopsida; order Fabales; family Fabaceae; genus Astragalus; species Astragalus membranaceus. The sequence continues at coordinate 19,339,063 of CM076849.1, forward strand.
ATTTATTTCTTCATGCATACATTCATTTGCATTTTTCATACATATCCGTCATCATGGGCATCATATTTTGCTAGAAAATAAAAAAAATCACCATAGAACGAATCACTTGTTCTCATGGTACTAACATGTATAGCATCATCATCCAAAAAAAACAAAGACACTACATATTAGCCCAACTTGCATCATCTTGCATACTCATATAGAAAAAATATACTATATTCATTACTCCTCTTCATGCAAAAAATATAAAAATAAAAACAAAAGCTCTTCATTCTTAACCACCTCGAATGCATTAGTCATCTTGCATGCATCATTTCCAAATAAAAAAAAAGTAAAAAATAATGCCACTTTCTTGCATTATTCATCAGCATATTGCAATGCCTCCGAAAAATCATTTTTGGATAGTCAATCTTTTCAAGTGATTATTCACATCTCATGCATCTGCATCACACAACATCATTTGTTCATTCATGCATTTTGTTTTCTAAAAAAGAGATAATAGAAAAAACTACGAGCACAATTAAAAAAAATTGTGATAAGCATTGGAATATCTCATTTAGCATGCATTTCCATTCACAAAAAATCATCACCAAATAATGTAGACATTTCATCATTTGAAACATCATGAGATGCATGTAAAAACATATCATTCATACATCATTTCACTCATCCTAATAAATAAATAAAAAACCGTTGTTTCATCGATCATTCATACGTCATTTCATTCCCCATTTCAGCATGCTTCATTTCACAAAAATTATGTCATTATTTTTGATACATAAATGAGACCCTGCATCAGTCACATGCTGCATTGCCACCAAAAAAATCATTTAGAATATCTGGTCTTTCTAAGTGACCATTTATGCGCGCATTTCATGCATTTGCATCTGCATTTTCATCATGCATATCTATCACCATGTGTTTATTCATGCATTAGGACACAAGGGGCATGTAATTTATTTATCCTCGTTGCATGAGTATAGTTAATCTTTTAACTAGAAAAATCATCATGCATTCATAATAGGAATAAAATCGTTGGTCTTTTCAAGTGATCAGTTCCTCCATGCACTTCATACATTTGCATTTTCATCGTACATATCCATCATCATGTTCTAAAACAAAACAAAAAAAATAAAATATATCATCACTCTTTTTCATGCATCATTGAGCACCCAATAAAAATGAGAATTTGTAACTTTGCATCCTTCACAGGTTGCATTGCCTTCAAAGATCATTTAGAATCATTGGTTTATTTCCAAATGATCGTGGATTCACCTGTTTCATGCATTTGCATTTTCATCACGCATATACATGAATATGTGTTCATCCATACATAAAAAAAACATGAGCATTGCTTCTTCAAAAAAATGGATGAGAGATGAGACGAAATTGATTATTTTTTCTTTGGAAAAGTTTTAGCTGTACAAAACAAGGTCAAACTCAGTTGCAAACTCAAGGTGTTTTCGAGACACTCAATTTTCAAAGATTTTGCAGCTTGTTCACAAATTTTTACCAGCAAAACGATGCATCTCATCAGTCCCATGATAAACGATCAAAATGGTCCATTTTGTTAACCAATGTGTTATCAAAAATTTCTTCTATCATGTCGCTAACTATGTTAACTCTCTGTGAAGCATTCGTATAGTGAATTTGAACGCAACGTGCATCTACTCTTGTTTGAGTCAGTTAGTATCCACATTTTTCCATCCTATCATCATCTTTTGTTCATGTCCAGCCCCACCACGGCCATCCCATAAGGTGCATATTCTCCACACAAGTACCTAGTTAACCATTTGGTTTGTTCCCAATGATGAAATTTCATGAGCTAACACTTTAGGCCCCAAGCTGGGGCAAATTTGTGATCACTGGATATCTTGTAAACATTGTATTTCCTTGATATAAGTCCTTTGCAAAAAAAATCAAATAAGCCTGTTAGGGTGAAAACTCGCAAGAGCAGCCTAAGCAAAAATTAGGGCAAATAAAAGGAATAAAGAGAAAAAGAGCGGATATATAAAAATAAATAATTTTTGCCATTGAATTAATTTTTGAGAAAAACAAGCAATCATGATTTGAAATGAAGTTTTGTCGTCTCCCCGTATCCTAAAAAAAAGGTTCTTTACTACCCCTTGGAGCAGAAAAAAGTCAAAAATCTTTCAGTCACCCTAGACAAGGATCAATTCCACATCAAAAATGGTGTGTCACTTTTATCAGCTCACTCTACTAAAAAAAAAAGATCACAAAAAATGTGAAATTCAAAAAAGAGGATTAAAAAAGAAATCCTCAAAAAGAAAAAAGCAGAAGCAGTAGAAATTGTGAGGTGATATATAATATCACCGAACACAGAAGATATCCTTGTCCGAATAAACCCACAAACACCTCCTTAGGCCAAATTATCATTTCTTCCACAAAACCCAAATCATTGACCTCAAGTTAACACTTCTCTGAACCTACTTATTTTTTAAAGGGTCATTGTATCAATAAACCATCAAACACCTCTCTGAGCCCATTTGAGCCTATACTCCACAAGCCCATTGACTACATTACAAACCCTTCTTTCATAAACCTCTAACCATTGGCCACATTACAAAGTCCATGCTGATCGGTGGCTGATCACTTTCATTTTCTCAAAAATTTAATTTTAGGACAAGCGGGTTTATTTATTTACAATATATTTGCTCAAAAAAAAAACAAAAAAGAGGATAAAAAAAAAGTGAAAAAAAAGAAAAAACTCAAAGGGCTTGCACTCCAATATTCATTCAAATCGCACTGATATCAAGACAAGGTTTAGTGATCACCAATTGAAATTTTCATCGTATCAAAAACTCAGGATTATCATAGTTTGTGGGAGTCACCTTCAAAGGGCCAAAAGTTTGGACTAGGACCATCACCTAGATCCCAAAGTGGGGCATACCTTTCACCTTTCATGCTTCTTGAATTGGGGAAAATGTCCGACATCCATCCCATTCACATACCACCAATTCCAAAAACCCATGACCCAAACTCAGTCACCTTTCACAACCCCACTAGAAGCAATCATTTGAAATACCGTTCCAAAGTGGGGCAATCCCGCCACCCTTCACTCCACCTAAAATCGGGAAGTTCGCCCTAAACCCATCTCATCCCCTTGCCATATCCACATCCACAAAACCATGCCGAGGCATCTTCTCAACCCATCCTAAACACGGCCTTGCTCAAACCTTAGTTAGGGCCACCTTGCCCTTGTCATAGTTGGGGCAACACCAAACACCATAGGTTGAGACAAAATCTTTCGCCTGCCACCCTTCATTCCGATGTCATGGCGTTCCCAATTCATCATCTACTACACCCCTAGCCGTTGTCGTCACTAGACAAGGGAAAACTATTCACTCACCATCACCAGAAGTCTAAATTGGGGCAGTCCCACATTTCTTGAGTTCAGGAAAACCTACCTTTCATGACTTTGGCAAAAACCTGTCATTCATCCCTTCATGTGCCACATTTGTTCATATCCTAGATCTAGAACCAAATTAACTGACTCATTCATCTATACTTGCACTACAGTACATGTTTGCTAAACAATGCTTCAAAGAGAGAGAACACGAGTTGATCACATGATACTGAAAACTCACTCTGTTAACTTTGTGGACCTAAAATTCAATCAATCATGGGACACCACAAGGGAAGAACAAACGTGAACGAGTCTGTAAATACAGTCAAGTACGGTTGCACATTAGTGACTGTAAACAACAACCTTGAGATTGCCAAAGCCTGAATTCAAATCAAATCCAATTTTTTCCAAGGAACGATTATTGCAAAATATTCATTTCCGTGCCTCCTGCATTAGGAGCCTCATCTCTCATCATTACAAAAATCTTTCTGCATCATCAATAAAATCATAGCATAAATCATCCCACCATACAGCCATGCATCCAATAAGTGATGATTCCAAAGCATCAATTTCTCGCATAAAAAAAATCTTTTTCTCATCTCAAAAACCGCAAAAATGCATCATCAATAAATGATACCATACATTTCATTCCACCATGCAAACATGCACCTACCTTCACACTCACGTTCACATCTCATACACCGCATGTCAACTTTCCCATTCCGTCAGTTACAACACCCATTGTCTGCCCCATTTCATTCATCATCAGGTACCAATCATTGCACATTCATCACATTCCATGCATAACATTTTTGCACCAATCATGTCATTTACCATGCGTTCATGTGCTTCCTTTTGTTCACCATAGCATACAATCATTACAATCACATTCATATCTCATCTGCATCCACATACAACCGTTTGTCGACTTTCTCATTCCATCAGGTTCAACACCCATTTCATTCATCATCCCACCAGATACCAATCATTGCACGTTCGTCACATGCATAACATTGTTTGCTTCGATAGATGTGCCAAGTGCCGGTCTCATCGTTGCCCAAAAAGCTTTCTACATCACCAATCATATCATTTGCTATGCATTCATGTGTTTTCTTTTATTCGCCATGACATTTGCATCAAAGTCTTATATGTGCATCACATTCGCACTTTGCACTTCATACACTCATTATATACTAAGAAAAAAAAGCAAAAAAGCAAAAAGAGGAAAATCGCTCATTCCCTTACATTCATCATTTAATCAGCACAATCACATTCATATCTTATCTGCATTCACACACAGTATCTGTCAACCTCTATGTTCCATCAACTTCAACTCACGTCATCTGCCACGTTCCATTCATCCCATCAGACACCTACCATTTCACATACCTATATTGCACGCATACATCATTCATTGCATTTTTAGACATCCCAAATATGGATAGCTTTTCCCTTCTCGGGTAAATGCATTCATTAGGTATGTTTTAGGCAAGTACGCCAAGCGCTGGTCTCATATCACAATTCAGAGTCCCAGTATTCTTGCTGACCCCCAGTGGTCCTTCAGAGCCCAAGCGCTCCTTTAGACCATCAATGGTCCTTCAGTCCAGATCGCACGTCGCGTTATCGAGCAACCGACGGATCATCCGACCCCAGGTCCTTCAGTTCAGTTCGAATTAGCACATCAAAGCAACGACTTTGAACTCTACCCTCAGATCACTATGTCGACACTGAGCGCGACCGATCATCCGACCCCAGGTCCTTCAGACTAGCTGTGTCTGCCTAAAAAACACTGCACGTCCTTCGAGGTGCGCAAATCAGGTCAACGACCTGACCTTGCCCCATGGCCCCTCGAAAAAGGCCACCCCCCCCCAAGCAGACCGTTTTACTAGTACCATTGCTAGTTTGCGCTCCATCAGACCCATTGGTCCATCAGGCTTAGGCATGCCCTTCAGACCTCGTCGGTCCTTCAGTCTAACTCCAATCAATGCGCCAAGCATCGACTGCAATTAGACCATCAGAGCCCCAGTGCTCCTTCAGATCCCCAGTGATCCTATTTACTTTCGTTGTATGTCAATTCATTTTTTTTAAAGAATTTATAAAAAAACCATAGTCTTGACAAAATTAGTGTCTTTTTATCTTCATTTCTATTTTACTCGAGAAATTTGGAAACCCTTCATATTTCCTAGTAAAATATAAATAAATAGGGGCAGCTGTCATACCCTAATTTTGTCCGGCTAATTTAAAGCTTACTAGAAAATCCAAAATATTGTTTTTGTCGTTTATGTGTGTCGTTCCCAGTCGTGTATAGGCGTGTTACTTCTCATTGTGCGCGCGTGCGATTCTTAATAATGTACACATTTTTGTCCTCGTTGCGAACGCGTGTTCGCGTCTTGTCGTCGTGTACGAGTGCTCATTTTAGTACTCGTTATTTTATTGTTATAGGTATTAGTTTAATAAGAAAATGTAATATAAAAAATCAGATTTGAATAATTGCTTTTTATTATTACTATAATCAGTTTTTTGTTTACAAATAGAGAAGTCAACTTTAGTACATACATGTAGACAAAATAATTAAATACAAAATGGTACAAAAAATTAATTAAAAAGCAAAAACTAAATAAAAAGCAAGGCAGCACAAGTTGCTGTCCTTGCTGAAAATCTTTTTGAGCATTATGCCAAAGCCCATTTCTTCATCCTCTTTATTGTCTTCCCATTCTTGGCACCAACAATGTTGGCCTTGCAAATAACAGTACCACCACCTCTGCTCCACTACTCTGCATTCTTTGCAAAAGCATAACAGCACCATTTTTGTCTCATTGATTTACATCCTCTATAAAAAAACAGAAACAAACAGCACAAGGAGGGGGCACATAAAAATATCAAACACACACAGTGACTGAAAAAGGATTCACGGGGAGGCAGCAACACAGTCACGCAGGCAGTGAAAATACACAGATGCACACACAAATAAAAAACAACAAAAATTACCCAAAGCCACCGTGAACCACTGCTCCAACGGTCGCTACCCACGGCCACACCACTGTCACCTGTCCACCCAACCACCACCATAGCCACCACCGACCCTCTCCGTCATCACACTTCACCCTCACCACCGAACACCCACTGCCTCCACTGTCAACCACCACTCATACGGCCAACAACCACCCAGAGAAACAAGAAACAAACGTAAAGAAGAGGAATCAGAGTAAGAAAAAAAGAGAAAAAACAATAGAATCGGAACTCACCCTTTTAACTCCGACCACCGTAGACGGTGGTCGTTTCCCCAAAGCGCGCCGTCGTCACCCAAATCCGCCGTGGCGAAACACCATAGCTCCGCCAGCGTTCCCTTTTGTCTTCCCCAATGCGCGCCGTCGTCGCCGTCGTAAACAACTCGTGGACCATCACGCCATCACCTTCCTTTAGGTCGCCCTCCCCAACCGTGTCATCACTGTCAACTCCACCGTCTCCGCCACGCTGTCACCATCGTAGCCCAGCCGCAAAAACCGTAACCCAGCCGCAAAAACCATAGCTAAGTCGTCAACCCATATACGCTGTCGGAATCACCAAAACCCCTTGCGCCTTTGTCCTCGTCATCGCCGGCCATGGATCCACCGTGAACTACCTTCGAACCGTCGCTCCTCACCACGACGTCTCTCCCTCTCTCGTTCACCTTCCCATCTCTCCCTCTCCCCGAAACTTTCGTACCCTCTCTCTAAAAGATGAGTAGCGGCGCTGATAAAGAAGGTTAGAATGAACTTAGGTTTATGTCCTTGTATTCTATTACTATTATTATTACTTTTATTTTTAATTTTATTTTTAATCAGACTCCCCTAGGCACCCTTTTTTTTCATTATTACAGTCCCCTGAAGAGGCCCAATTCGCAGGCCTTGTTTAGAAGCTAAAAAACGTGGGCTGCAACTAATTGCACCTCTCGTATTTCTGTTTTACAACTTATTGTGTTCTGTCTTCTTTATTTGATAAAAATTATTTCCTCAACAATAAAAAATACCCAACAAACAAACATTTTCTAACCCTAGAACTACGTAGCCTTTGATTCTCTACCAGGAGATACGTATGAGCAGGGTCACGCCCCTGTCAAGTGCAAAAATAAACAATTTCCATTACCTTTCTTTCTTAATTCATTTTTTACAGAAAAACCTATAAAAATAAATTGATGAATATTTCATTTTCAAAATATAAATAGGGGACTAAGTCGACTGTACAGTCGGGTTAGTCTGCTTTTTAGGCCACTAATGAACCGTTACGGATCAGGTCCTAAAATCCCTATTTAAAATAAATAAGTTCTAAATTAAAAAAATACAAACACATCTCTTTCATTTCAAAAATAAAAAAAATCTTATTTTCAAAGTAGGGGATTAAGTCGGTCGTACGGCCGGGTTAGTAATCGTTTTAGGATAAGTGAACTGTGGTCCTTCAGAGCCCCAGCGCTCCTTCAGCCCTCAGTGGCCCTTCAGAGCCCCAGCGCTCCTTCAGACCCCCAGTGGTCCTTCAACACATCACACAGTCCTAAAACCCCTATATTAAAAAACACCAACCAACAAACATTTTCTAACCAAGAACTACGTAGCTTTGATTTCCCCATCGCACCTGAAGATACGTAGGAGCAGGGCCCCACTCCTGTCAAGCACAAAAAACTAAAATTTTTATTAAGTCTTTTTCTTTCAATAAAAGGGTAAAAATTAACATTTTCAAAATTAATATTCTTTCCTACAACTAGTTAGCAGGTAACCTTCATTAGGAAGGATGTCGTGGGGTGCTAATACCTTCCCCACGCATAACCGACTCCCGAACCCTTATCTGGTCTCAACGACCCTTATCCATTCCAAAAGGGATTTTCCGATGTTTGCCCTAAAAATTAAACGTTGGTGGCGGCTTCATTTTTGAACCTTCGAGGAATCCTCGCCCGGATTTTTCAGTCGCTACAAAAACAAATCTAGTAACAAGGAACATGTTGTTCCTGCAGTCTCAGATCTCAGGACTAACAGAAATATGGAAACAATGGGGAGATTCCTCTGGAAGTCACCGAGGAAGTGGGTCCTCAAACTCATAACTCTTCTCAATGAATCATATCTGTTTAAATTGCCGTGGTACGACATCAAAGGGTTTTGCTAACCTAATTAAAGACATGAAGAGAGAATTTTCTTCTTCTTTCATTGCTCTCCTTGAAACTCACACTAGTGGGGCTCATGCTAAGAGGATAGCCAAAAGAACTGGGTTTGACAATCAGTTTATTAAAGATGCTAGAGGTCAGGCTGGAGGCATTTGGCTTCTTTGGGACAATATTCACTGGAATGTGCAGATTCTGAGTGACTCCAATCAATTTGTCCATGCTAAGGTAAATCATGTGAATGGCTCTTCTTGGTTTTTAACTATTGTTTATGGCAGTCCCCATTTTGCTCCTAGACAAACTCTCTGGGAGGATATTCAAGATCTATCAATTGATATTGATGTCCCTTGGGCTCTCATAGGTGATTTTAATGCAGTTCTTCATGCTCATGAGAGAGTTGGTCCCCACTCTAATTCATTCTCAACAAATAGAAGCTGGTTTTCAGAACACCCTTGATACTTGTAATCTTTTTGATATTGGTTTTAGTGATGATATGTTTACCTGGGCTAGAGGTAACACTAGGAAGAGACTTGATCGTGCCATTTGCAATCTTGATTGGCATCACAGATTTCAAAACTCTATTATCACTCATCTGCCAAAATTGAAATCTGATCATGCTCCTCTCCTCATCAATTTTGATCTTAGAAATCATGGTAACCGTGGCAGAATGTCGTTTAGATTTGAGGCTATTTGGCTTACTCATCATTCCTTTAATCATCTTATTGAGAGTAATTGGAGGGACAATATGGAGAATTTTCCTAGACAACTCAAAGAGCTTCAAGGTGTTCTTAAGGAATGGAATCATGACACCTTTGGCAACATTTTCAAGCAGAAAAGGAATTTGTTTAGAAAGTTGAGAAATATTGACAGAAAGCTGGCTTATGGTTGGTCTGATTACCTTCTTAATCTTAAAAAATCTACTTGGAAAGAATATGAGGACATTCTTGCCAAAGAAGAAATTTTGTGGTTTCAAAAATCTAGAGCAAAGTGGGTTGAGCTTGGGGATAGAAATACCAAGTATTTCCTTGGAGTAGCTACTGTTAGAAGAAGAAGGAACAGCATTTCTAGACTTCATAATGATCTTGGTGTTTGGGTGGATGATCCTACTCAACTTGAAATGATTGCCACAAACTATTTCAAGACCCTGTTTACTAAAACTGATGAGATGGTTCCTTACTATCTCTTTGGTAAATTCCCAAGTCTTGACAATCAGTGTATTAGTGACATGAATAGAGATCTATCTATTGAAGAGATATACAGTACTATTCGTTCTATTGGAGCCTATAAAGCCCCTGGTCGTGATGGTTACCAGGTTATTTTCTTCCATAGTCAATGGAATATTATTGGCAACTCTTTCTGTTTAATGATAAAAAATATGTGGGAGAATCCTGAGAAGATAAAAGATCTTAATGCTACATATCTTGCTGTTATTCCTAAAACTGAGAATGTCACTCATATGAAACATTTTAGACCTATTGGGCTTTGTAATGTTGCCTACAAGACTATCACCAAAATGATTACTAATAGGCTGAGAGATAGTCTGCAAATTCTGGTTGAGCCTGCTCAGTGCTCTTTTATTCCCAAGAGGCAGATCCATGACAATATCATCATTGCTCAAGAGATTTTCCACTCTATAAGGAGCAAAGGAGGGAAAAAAGGGTGGATGGCTGTGAAAATTGATCTTGAAAAAGCCTATGATAGGCTAAGTTGGGATTTTATTAAAGACACTCTTGTTGACATAGGTATACCTGACAAATTGGTTGCTCTAATTTGGCAATGTGTTTCTTCTCCTACCATGCAAGTTTTGTGGAATGGGGAAACCTTAGAAGAATTCTCTCCCTCTAGAGGAATTAGACAGGGGGACCCTATCTCTCCTTATTTGTTTGTTCTCTGCATTGAGAGACTGTTTCAAGCCATTGAGAGCAAGGTGGGGGATGGTACTTGGATTCCTATCCAAGTCACTAGAGGGGGACCAAAGATCTCTCATCTGGCCTTTGCTGATGACCTCATCTTCTTCACTGAAGGGTTGGGTTAAACACTTTCTCCTATGTTATTGATAAGGTTAAAAAGAGGCTTAGCACTTGGAAGTCTAGAACCTTATCCTTGGCTGGTAGGGTTACACTTGCCAAGTCTGTTGTCCAAGCTATGCCTACTTATGTCATGCAAACAACTGTTCTCCCTAAGGATACCTGTGATGAAATTGACAAAATTTGTCGTAACTTTATTTGGGGGGATGATTCAAACCACAGAACGGTTCATTTGTTGAGTTGGGAGAAAATTTGTAAACCTAAAGCCAATGGTGGTCTTGGTTTGAGGTCTGCTAGAGATGCTAATACTGCCTTCATCATGAAAGGTATTTGGAACTTTTGTTCTCAACCTAACTCTCTGTGGGCTTCTCTAGTTAGAAGTAAGTACAAATGTGGTTGGAGAAGCTTTCCTAGAATTGATCATACTAAAAAAGGTTCTAATCTGTGGAATGGAATAGTTAACAACTGGGAGATATTTAGAACTAATCTTTATTGGCAAATTGGTAATGGAGAGGACACTCGGTTTTGGCAAGATTCTTGGCTGCCTAGTGGTACTAATCTCTCCTCTCAAGCTACTATCACTATTTCTGACGAAGATGCTAAACTTGCTATAAGACATTTCACTACTTATAGTGGTGAATGGAATTGGGGATTACTTGAGAACATTATTTCTGTGAATGGTCTTAATGAGCTTACTAATTTTCCTCCTCCATCAATTTTCCATGATAATGATAAATTCATTTGGGGTGCTTCTCCCAATGGGAAATTCACCACTAAATCAGCCTATTTAGCCCTTAATCAGGGGGCTAATTCTCATCACCAATTCAATTTTAAGTTAATATGGAGTTGGAAAGGGAACGAAAGGATCCGTACCTTTTTATGGAAGTTGTCTCATGAGGCTTTGATGACCAATGTAGAGAGAAGAAGAAGAATTATGACTACTGATGCTCTTTGTCCTCTCTGCAGAATGGATGAAGAAACGTTATTCCACAGATTCAGAGATTGCCCTGCAAATCTTGCAATTTGGAATTGTTTGAAAGTTAGAAATCAATGGTTTTTCAATTGTGATAATTGGAAGATCTGGTTAACTACTAACCTCAGTGGATCTGTTATGAGCAGAACTGATCCAAACTGGAGCACTTTATTTGGCGTAGCTTTGGACTTGATGTGGATGAACACGAACGATCTTGTTTTCTCCCAAAAGTCCTTCTCTACTACTGCTTCGGTGTTGAAGATTAAACGCCACGTTGAGGTTATCTTGGGGTGTATGATTCGTAAGTCAATCCTCAATCCTAATCTCAGTCTGTTCTTGGTGGCAGAAGAGAACAATTGGACTCCCCCTCCTAATTTTGCTAAGCTTAATTGTGATGGCTCCGTTAGAGATAACGGTCGATCGGCCAGTTGTGATGGTGTGATTAGAGATGAATCTGGCTCCTTCATTGTTGCTTATGCTCATCGGCTCAACAATTGTGATGTTTTGGAAAAATGAGTTGAGAGCAATTCTCCATGGGTTGAAGATTGCTTGGCAGAAAAATATTTTCAATCTAATTGTTGAATCAGATTCATTGGAAGCTCTTGAACTTCTTGGTGGTAGCCATGATAATCCTCACTTGCAGCGCCTGATTGTTGAGATAACGGAGGTGGGTGAAGGTGAATTGAATAGATGTTTGAGGAAAGTGAATCGTTGCGTTAATTATGTGGCTGATGTGTTAGCCAGATTTGGTCATTCTGTGAATGGCAGTATTGTAATTTTTAATTCCATGCCTGGCCTTTTGGTCAATGTGCTAGCCAAAGACTCTAGTGGGCTTGTTGGGGCCGGTCCTCCTTAGTGTTTTGTGTTTGTGGCCTTCGGGCCTTTTATTATTCATAAAAAAAAAGAATAAAATTGTTATCTCTAGGACTTAAAAATGTCTACTCTCATAACTTCACACAAAATCAGTTTTATTAATCTCTAATAAAACATAGAACTACTATATTTAGGTTGTTTTATGTTCGTCTGTCAAAAAAAAAAAGGTTGCTTCATGTTCATCGAGTGTACTTTTCGCAACATTGTTTCGGAACTAAATACACGGGGATGAAAATCAAACAACTTTGACCAAAAAAAAAATACACGGGGATGAAATTTCAAAAAAAAAATTACACGGGGATGGGAAAATACAAACAGCCACATTCATTTTTGCAGATTCTTATTGAAAGTTGAAACTCAACCAAAATTACAACTTTGAGAATAGTTTATAAATTTAATAATGATAAATTGCCTTCTTAACTCCATAAAATGAAGAGAACAGGTTCTACTGGAATGCTACTTCCCCAAGAATTAAAGCCTTCGACTCCTAACAATTAATAAAGCAAAAATGTCCTCTAAAATTGGCATACAAAGCGCATCTAGGCGAGGTTTTCAAAAGAATATGCTTCATCGGCCACAACTTAAATACCAGCAAAAGTGACAAGATGAAGACTAATCCAGAAGAAAATCTCCAGAGCATGTATTAATGGGAATTTGTTACATTTGATCAAGGGAGGCCGCCTTCAGCTGCCAGTTTTAATCGCTGATGATGTTCCACCACCTTGTAATCTACAATTTCTTTAAACAATTGGGAATCCAAGGTGCAGTCAGGGCGCCCATAGACAGCAGCTTGGACGCTGGCCATGAGTTTGGCTATCTCACGGCCAGAAAATCCCTCTATTTTCTTGGCAGCTTCTCTGACCACATCCTCAGATAAATCTTTTATGGTAATCTTTTGGGGCTGCTTCTTCAGCGAGAAGCCCCCCTTGGAAGAACCATTATTTTCATCACATAGATATTTGTTCAAATAAAGCTTCAATAACTTAAACCTTTCCTCCTCTCCTGGAAGCGGGAATTCAATCACTTCGTCAATGCGATCTGTAACTGCACTATCGAGATCTCCTGGTCTGTTTGTGGCAAGGACAAGTACTATGTCTCTAGACTGATCACCAGTTCTGAAAAGCAACGCATTTAGAGCACTTCTCTGAGCTTCACTCATGTATGAGCTGTTACGCCTGCATTGAATTAAAACATCATTAAATCATTGCTAGAACAAGAATAATGAATATATTTACTATACAACTTACTGTACCACGATATTTGTTTCCAGAATAATAAAGAGGGAACAACTTTGTAATCCTTTCAAAAAACAGTCAAACAGACAAAACAAAAACCAGCAGACAGACACAATCCACAAAAGCTGTCGTTATTCATATATTTATTTTAATCTCAAAGAATTGAAGCTGAAGATATTTCGGGCTTCTAAATGCCAAATTTATTAGAAATATAACTTGATCAAATCTAAACATTACAATTTGTAACATTCTGTTTAGATTGCCGTGATATGATATTTAAATTTATCACCTTTAGATAAAATATTTGACCAAATTATGTTGGGAACCTTGCTCCAGAGCAACTTTCTAGAACGTTTTAGTTGATAGTTATAGTATTCAAAATGCATTTAAATTCTCCAAAACTTACTCGCAAAGGAAAGCATCTGCCTCATCAATAAAAAGCAATAGGCCTCTTTTAGATTTCTTGGCCCAATCAAATATCTCATGAATTTTGGTAACAGCCTGTGGGCCCAGAGGTGCAACATCTCCACCAGTCATCATGGCATAATCCAAACCCTTCATTGAAAAATTGAATGAGTCAACAGTAGTTAAAGACATCATGTTCACAATTTCTGCAAATAAGGTACTAATAATGAAGCATAACAAAATGGATTTAGTGTCTCACTTTAAAGGGGAAAGTGAGAACATATAGTCAGTTAAATAGAAAATCAATGGTTGAGATTTACACAACAATATAGTTTATTAATAAACTTGGATGCATATGATAACAATCTCAACCATGTATTTTCCTATTAATGGTTATAGCTTCTTGCTTTCTCCTCTAAAGTGACTCTTTCAATTTAGAGGGGCTAATTTTACAATAAAATCCAAGCAAGCCCATGCATAAAATCCAAAGAAGCAATATAAATATAAAACAGAATTCAACATGATAAATAATTTTAATCCATTTGTTCATGCATCACATATGCCACATCCAGGAACTTATGCAGCTTGTCAGTACAAACTTAACAGATCGAACAAATTGAAAACAAGTCAAATATGTAAATCAGAACTGTGCATAGAAGAACTAATCACCATACCGATTTTCTAGCTATTTCCCTAGCAACCATGGTTTTACCAGTCCCTGGAGGCCCATAAAAAAGCATGTTACGAAATGGTGCCTGATGGGCCTTAGTATTTGATGTTGCCCTAGCAAGATGCGTTATTCTTCTCTGCAATGATGGATGGAGGATTACATTTCCAAGACCATTTTGATTCCCAACAGTCTTTTCTGACCTGGCCGTACTATAATTTAAAACTTTATTTTTGGCTTGAGACATGATCCTTGACCCTGGAAACTTTGCCATGGACGATTCCCGGATCAATGATGGCTGCCCCAAAATCCGATTAATATATCCCCAGGTAACTTTTGCACCTTCTCTGTGGAAATAGAAAGTAAAAACAACTAAATGAATCAGATACCATTACTAGAAACAGCAGAAGTCTCGTGCTTATTTGATCCATAGTAAGACTGAACTTGAAATTTAAAATATTTGTGCCTTTGAAAGCTCAAATTATGACAAGTTTCAAAGTGGGTTTATTATTAAAAAGGGAGGAGGAAGCATCATAGCATGAAAAATCCATGATTTTATTCATATTTTTGTTATTTCTAGTTTTTCCTGGGAAACCACTTCTGTGGCTTAAGATAGAAATAAGTTCTTTTATTATCCCCTTTCCTTACTCAAAATCCTCCATTCTTCATTATAGTTGCCTGCCATAGATGATGTGAACATTACTGATGTGTCCCCCGACGCACTTGTTTAGTACTCAATAGCACCATAAAACAGATATTATGTATCTAGATTATGCATTTCGAGTACAACTGCAACTATTTTACAATCAGACCTACCACTTCCACAAAGTTCTGGTATGGATAAAGTACATGGGCACATAAAATGATTGTATATCTAACAGACCTTACTACCAGAGGTAAAGACAAAACTTACTGCCGACAAACTTCCTCACATCCAAACTCCGTAATGATGTTACTAAGTTCAAAATCACGTGCATCAGAAGAAGAAATAAAAACATGGTACCTTGTTGTATATACTCCCGCTGCTAATGCAGTAGCTCCTCCAACTGTCATAAGCAATTTGTCCCTATCGGTCAATAAGGCCCTTAGACCACCTGCATATTTAAGTAGACAGACGAAATAAGCAATCGATGCCCAGTGAAAATAGTTGATACAAAACTAGGTTAGATACATAAAGTTGATTTATGAGATGAAATAATCAAAGCCAGCAACATTTTTACTATTAACACACACCTTGGCAACCAAACAAACCAAAACACAAAAACTAATGTCTTTTTAACAAAAGACAGAAATATCTTTCAAGATATAAAACTTGATGGAGAGTTCCCTCCGAAAGTTTAGAAGAGTGCTTTTAGAGAAGTAATTGTGTTTGCAAGTGGTATGTCTTAGATTATTTTTTAATAATCAGTAAATGTGGCCCATGTAACTAATAGGCTAACTTTAAACAAAATATGGCCTTAATTTGATGGTTGTTTTGGCCATGTGGTAAATAAAGTTAGTCTGGATTTTATTTTGAAATTCAAAATAATATTATATCCCTCCTTTCTCTCTTCATATGGTTATGGGCAGTTACAAAAATAAGAGTAACTAGTTAAAGGCACTGCGGTGAAAAAAAAAAGCGAACATTCTATTTTTTTTTCAAAAGGCACTGCATAGTATCTTCACCATAAAAAATACAAGAAAAGGAAGGGAAGGAGACAGGGAAGGCGAAATAACTTGAACTTGCATCATGGATTCGAGTAAGTTCTTTGAACCTCTAAATAGATGTTAAGGCTTTAGTGAGAATCATGATATCAAGATCCATTTATATGATTTTAACGCTTACAGTATGGGCTGTATAATATCATGCAACGATGAATTCTGCTGCACATGAATCAAACAAATAAGAACTTGACAAATCAAATGATAAGCTTGTATGGAAGCAAGCTTATAAATTCACGTTGTATTGATAATGTTTTATCTTTTTTTTTTAACAAATAATAATATTTTATCTTAGTCGGAGGATTTCCAATTTTTCTAAACATTACTAGCAAGACTTTGACTATTACAAACAGAAGGAATGCAACATACATGCTGATACTTGATACTTCTCTGTCATGACATTAACAGAATATACCTCACATGTGGACATAAACATGGAGGGATGTGACTGGTGTCCTCTGTTTTGGTGTTACACATGCAACACAGTGTTGTCAATTGCGAATTGCGGAAAATTGCGGAACCTCCAAAAACCGATATGTGAAAATTGCAGACCCCCAAAAACATGACAGTTTATTCTTTCATATGGATATTACTTGTTAAAATTTAGCAATTCAGCAATAGCAATAAGTTAATAGCCTTTTGAGCTAATAAGTTAATAACCTTTTGAGCTAATAAGTGAATAACCACGTTTACATTGAATACAGATATCAAAACAACAAAACCACAGAAATTTATTTATCTATAAATACGAGAAGCGCCATTATAGAGACAAACCAGTTACACAATAGGATCCCCATATATAAGTCAAAAGAGTGTACAAAGGATGTATTACCGGTTGCATACCTTCAATATGACTAAAAGTTGTGTTAATTGCAGCAAGCCATTTATCTCTTTCACCTTGCATTCGTTCTATAAGCATTCTCCTGTTTTGATCCTCAGTCAATTTTGCTTCATGGGCTCGGGCTTCAGCCTCTGCCATTTCCTTAACTCTAATGGTTTCTCTTTCTATTTCAGCTCGCTCTTTCTCAGTCTGACGCTGCTGAGATTGAATCTGTTCTTCAGTAGCCAGTCTGGCCTGCTCCTTTCTTACAGAAGATTTCTCTTGCATATTGACCAATTCAACATTATGTCGCCTTTGAGCTTCATGATCTTCCTACAAATGGCAAATTATGGATAACTATGTTATGTAAAATATTTTAATCTTACGAAATTAAGAAATTTCAAAGATGGAGAAGCTTAATTTATATAGGGCTCTGAAACATCATAACTCTTATGAAGTCTTCATCATATAGAGTTGGCCTAATCTTAAAAAATTTAATCATATACAGTTAGACTCTATGTAGTCAATAGCACGCTAAAGCACCGCGGTTTAGCGGAGCAGAAATGAAGCAAGCGCAATGCGATATTGCGTGCGGAGCAGTTTTGCTCTAGCGGGTGAAGCGGTCGCGAAATGCGGCGCTATCACAGGGAACAGCGGTGAAAGCGGGCGCGAATTATCAGGGAACAGCGGTGAGAGCGGGCGCGAATTATCAAGGGAGCTCCTGGAAAAGGTCTTGTTTACATGGATAGAGGTGATTCAAATATTGTCGCTTACATAGATGTTGATTGGGCTGGTTGCCCCTTTGATAGAAGGTCCACATCTAGGTATTGTGTTCTTATTGGTGGAAATCTAATTTCATGGAAAAGTAAAAAGCAAAATGGTGTTGCCAGATCCAGTGTTGAGGCTGAATATCGAGCTATGGCGCTTACCACTCAGGAGCTCGCGTGGCTGAAACATCTTCTCCGAGAGTTGCGTTTTTGTAAAATGGGCACTATGAGTCTCATCTGTGATAATCAAGCAGCCCTACATATTGCGTCCAATCCAGTCTTTCATGAGCGAACCAAACACATTGAAGTTGATTGTCACTTTGTTCGTGAGAAGATTGTGTCCGGCGACATTGCTACTTCATTTGTTGGTTCTAATGATCAATTGGCAGACATCTTCACAAAAGCTCTTCGAGGACCAAGGATAACTTACATATGTGACAAGCTGGATGCAGTGTTGTTAATGGCGGATGGCGTTCTATGGTGGCGACCCAAAAATCCGCCATAAACATATGGCGGATGGCATAACGGCATATGGCGGACATCATGGCGGACCAATTTTTTTAAAAAATTAAACATATATATACTAATATACATACAAAAAAACAAAAAATAATCCAAAATCCTATTAATAAATGTCAAAAATCATAGACTTAATTGGTACAAAATATCGTTAGTCTTTATCAAATTGTCATAAACAACCAAAAACCACTTCGAATTAAGTTAAGACATCAAAATAACAACAAAATGAAACATAGCAATTTATTTTAAAAAAAATAAACAGAAAGAAGACCAACAATATAAAACAGATGCAATACAAAAGACTAAGAAAGAAAGAAAGAAAAAAACAGATACAATATAAAAGAAAATAATTAAAACAAGAACAAAGTCTCAAAAAAATAAGACTAAGATTAAGAACAGAGAAAAAAAAGAAAGAAGACCAACAATAGAAAAGAGAAAAAAAAAGAAAGAAGATCAACAATAGAAAACAGATGCAATATAAAAGACTAAGAAAGAAGACTAACAATATAAAAACAAGAACAGAACAAGATAAGAAAAAGAAAAAGAAAAGAGACTAAAACAGAACACAGCATAAGAAACAGAGGTGGAACCGGTGAAGAGAGAAGAAAGGGCTGCGAGGTTGCTGCTGGAGTGCTGGTGGCCGCGACCTTCGCTGCTGGTGGAGAGAGAAGAAGCAACGAAGGGAAGGAGAAGAAGCAGCAAAGGGAGGGAGAGAGAAGAGTGCGATGTTGTAAGATTTTAGAAGGAAGTAACCGTTAGAGAGGGAGAGAGAGTATTTCAGAATTAGGGTTTTGCTTTTTTAACCCTTTGGGTTAATTTCGGGTCGGGTTACATGACCAAAACCCAACTTTTTTGTAATTTTTCCCGTTTTGTCCGCCATTTTCCGTCACCCCGCCACAACCGCCATACACATAATGCCCGCCATGGCGCCGCCATTGGCATTCCGCCATATCTCCGTTTTTGTATGGCGGCGTGCTCAAATTCCGCCACGCCATTCCGCCATGGCGCCGCCATAACCGCCATTTGACAACACTGGCTGGATGCCTACAATCTATATGCTCCAGCTTGAGGGGGAGTGTTGAGATGTGGTGTAAATAGTAGATTTATTTATATGTGTATTCGGCCCAGGCCCATTAGGTTTTCATATAGTATAGTCTATTTAAACTCATTAGTGCTTGTATTCTTTACACAACAACATATACAGTTAATAAGACGGAACTACAGCTGCTCTATAGTCGCAGACGTAGTCAAACATTAGCCGAACTGCGTGACCAATATCGTCTCTCTATTCTTCGTCTCTATTTAACATATAGCAAGAGCATATGCAGCGTCTAGCACCGAAAGAGCTAAAAAGAAAGGAAAAAAGAACTTCATAACCATATTTAAACTCAAGCTTAGCACAATTTCGCATATATTTTCTAATTATATCCAACATTTTCAAGGCTATTTAAATTTTTGCCCTGGCAGAAAAATATCGATAGTGGTAGTCAAATGTCAGAACTTTTTAAATTCACATGTTCAATAAAAAAGTCTATTGTTTATTCGGCCTGCACCTGCATTCTTTTCCTCGCCAATTCATCTTCAAATCGCAACACCTGAGCCTGCCTCTGGGCCTGTTCTTGTAATAAATTCCGTTGTTCTTCAGCCATTTTATGCTGTCTTTCCTGCAATGAAAATTTATTTGGCACAATGAAGCAAGGCAGAAATTTAAGAAGAAGCCAAAATCATATTCGCCATAATAATAGACCCTATGAAGCAGTAAGCACGTAAACTTTCAATATCATCAGATCATTTTTATTGCACTTATGGCCCAAAGGATGATTATGATAACACGGTATAGGGATACTTGGATCAAAACAGAAAAATTGTAAAGGAAATTAAAAATTAAATGTTGCCAAAGTTGTCAGTGGGAACTAGCCTCCCCATTCCTAGTTTCCTGGCAAATGCATACCATGCTTTAAGGATAACTATAATTAGTCTTCAATTCTAATTTGATTAACTTTCCAAATTTACTGAAAAACATTTGTAAAATTGTATTAATAATAAAACATTGCATATACACAACTGTTTGATGACATAAATCATATCTTAAGCAAAACAGAAATGACTCTAAGAATATCACGAGCCACCTATCAACACCAGCTTAAAAGCTACCCTGCATTCCCACTACAAACATTTGTTGGCCCAAAGAAATTTCAACTCCAAAGATACTTTTTAAGTTTGCAAGCGTAAGTTTGCATATTTTCAACGATCAACCAAATACAAAAAAGATATTTTGAAACAATCTTCATAACTATATTTACTTACTATATCTCCTTGAGACTGAATAAGTTCATAATGAACTTTTTCGGCATCTAACTCAGCAAGGCGAGTTTGTTCCTGTTTCCGCATTAAATCAAACACCTGTAAAACAACACCAAAATATATCACAAAACTTAAATCCTTCCCCATGCGAATAACACGCAATCACACATCATTCTGTTTCGATTAGAACAAAAAGAAGAAGAAGAAACCTGTTTAGAGTAGGGAGAACTATTAATTTCACGGAGAGCTTTAGCACCTCTTTCCAATGATTCGGGATCAAATCCCGACTTCTTAGGTTCCTCAGGCGTCGGAGGCTCCGACTTGGTGTCAGATGCCTGGTCCGTCGGGGAAGGCGAATTGGAAGGTGAAGAAGAGAAAAAAGGGAACCGAAAGAGAGAGTCGGCGTAAGCACGATCGGAAGTCGTGGACATGGAAGCCACCGCAGCAGCTGTTACTGCTACGCATGAGGTTAATCTAGCGGCGGCCATGGCCTTGTAATCAGAATGCGGCTTCGAGATGGATCGTAAAAGAATCTTGGCGGTTCACTGTGTGGCGCGAGCTTAAACCCAGACTAGGGTTTAAACGGGAAAGGGAACAAGTTCAGAAAGAGGTTGTTGTGCAGTTGCGTGGAGAGTAATTCAAACTATTGAAACGACTGTCGTTTATTGGCCGAACACGGAAAATAGATCAGCCTGCATACCCGATTCCCAGTGGATCCTTCATCCTGATGATTTTATTTGCATTTGCACCCCCTTCTTTCTAATACACCCACTTTTGCATTTAACTTCCCTAACTTCATACTCTTGTTTTCTTGCCTTCTAATTTACCTATTAGAAAAAGTCAAGAAAACAAAAAGTCCATATGTAACTTTTAGGACCCATATATTTTAGTTCTTGAAGTATAATTCTTGAGAATGTCAAATACGTTTAGCTACAATACGCAAGTATGCATTCAAATCTAAATTTTACGTATACACGAGTTTTGCTTTCAGAGTGAAGTTATAGTTTACTTCTAGAAGCTTACTTTTAGAAGCTACTAAAACCTTGAAATTTTTAAAAGTGTCTCTATTTTGGTTAAAGACTTTATGTTATTTCCTTTGATTGTAGAAAATGAGTAGATTTGCCACGAATGAAGGGTGGACATGTTGGACGCGAGAGATCTAAGGCTTCTACATGCAAATAATATATTGCAGATGAATCGAGCAAGGGCACATAGAAACATCTAATGGAGCAAAAGATTCCTACATAAGAATGCCAAGTGGCGACAGCTACATAAGCGATATCTAAACCAGCACCATTGTCATATATGAGATGCAGTGGCAGATCCAGAAAATTTTATCAGTGGGGGTAAGAAAATAATCTATCAATAATATTTTTCAAAAGAAAAATATTAAAAATTTTCAGAAATGTTGAGGGCGCTCTTTGCGGAGGAGGGGTGTTTTGGGATCGATATGTGTATCCGTAATAATTTTGACGAGTTTGTGAAGGAGCAAACCCACTACTATGGAGGTGTTCCTACTTCTCCAGAAGCAGAGACACATGGTTTGTTGGCAGTCATTAAATGGATACAGTTGTTGCAATACCAAATAGTTACCATCGAGTTTGTTTGCAAAGCGATAGTTCATGATGGCATTGGAGGAATTCGTAATTCTGTTACCGAGTTTGGCTCTATTATATGTGTTTGTACTTCATTATTATCACATTTAAGAAACTTTAAAGTAGTTTCATTCTCATATGTTAGTTAGAGCTTCAAGGGACTATGCTAACTCCTAGATTTTTGATTTGAGTCTAACTTGTATTACTTTTATTATTAATAAAAAGAGCTAAGTTTTTCTTTTGTCAAAAAAAAACTATGACTGCATGTTAGTGTTAGCGCACATGTTAGTGTTACCGCAATGTTCAATTAGTCATGTTATTAGCACTTAATAGAGGATTGAGGAAAAAACAAATATCAAAATTGTCCAAATAATTATTTGTTGAGACTAAAATTGTTATGACTTTTCAAGAACTATATATATATATATATATCTTCCCAACACTAATCATACACGTATGATACATTTGGTAATACAACCTAGAAATAACGTATGTTTAAATAGAAAGCAAAGTCCTTTAGACTCCTTATTGGCGATTTTATTTACGAAGTTGTTGAAGAATCAAGAACCTGCAAAAACATTTAAAAAATCACATCAGCATAGCAACTTTGTAAGTTTAATATACATAATTTGGACATACGAGTGGCTTTTCCTAACGTTAAGTTATTTCCCATATCTATATTTTTTTATAAATACTAGCAACACTCACTTTTCTTTCTGCACTCTCTCCGACACTCGCTTTGTAATTTGTTAAAATTCATGTGGGTCCCAACATTTTGGAAATGGTATCATTATTTTAGTGGAATCCACATCAATTTCAACCCATAATTAAGTGAGTGTTGAAGAGGGCACGTAAAAGAGAGTGTTGTTAGCACTTTTTTTCATGTATTCTTCACTAGAGGGAATCTTGAACACTAAATGTGGGCACTTCTCTCTATAGAGATTCGAACCATAGCTCCTTCATTAAGGTCAATGTTCCTTAGGTCAAGTCGGTTAAGTTCCTCACTAAAAATGCTAAAATAGTCACAACACTCGAATGAGTAAAAATATTTTCTGAATTATTTTTTTGCATGAAATAGGTGTGCCATACCTTTATTTATAAGGGAATGAGACCTGACCACGCTCAATGCGCTTGACATCTTCTATGAGGATCTCATAATGCTTTTTGACCTCTTCAACAGATTTTCCCACCACTTTTGCAACATTTTGCCACCTGTCAGGTGTTTCCCTATCATATGTAGCAAGGGCTTCTTCAAATAGTTTGTTTTGCCTTTGTGTCCAAGTTGCTGTCATCTTAAGCTAAAACTTAATTACTTAAGCTAGCTTTTAATTACAACACAAGAAGAACAATATGTTGTTTGGCTTTAATCTACAAATAGGGAAAGAAGAGAAAATGATGGTTGCTTAATTTAGAGAAGAAAATATTACTACTCTCTATGTTGTGGGATGGTATGCTATAGAGATCATCAAGATTACTCTTTATAAATAGAAGGAAAAGTAATGTATAATTAGTGGGATTGAGTACTAGTGTGGTGGCGGAATATATCTTCACAAAGTGGAAGAAGAGAATCAATATCAAAGGACACACTTTTTGATTGGTTTAATTAAGCAAAGATACTAATGTCACTCTACAAGTTGGAATTTCCATTTGTGTCATGAATAAGTGCTTAGTATCTCCATGTTCAAGTAGAACAAATTGCAAGTAAAATGCTTCAATGAAAACTCAGTAGCACAATTACTTTGATCCACACACTCATGCTGAGAAGGGATTTTCTCCCATGAGATTATGGTTCAATGAAATTTGTACATTCCATTGAAAAAAATAAGTGAGAGTATGTTTAACATTAAAAGAGGAGTGATATTTAAGGGTGGGGATCTACCCACCGGAGAAAACTAGAGAATTATCCACCGTAGAGGAACTGTTTCCAATTTTTCTGCTAGTATCTCCCGACATGCATAAATTAAGTGGATATTAGCATTTATTTAAGAGAAATGTTAGATGGTAAGCATAGAAACGTAAGAATAATAAAACAAGGCACTTGATGTGTAGTTTTAGTTGGTACTTACAATTTAGCTTTCAGTGTATTTCTTATATTTCTTAAAAAAAATTATTCGCTACAAAAAAAATTAGATATTTGCGAGGGACATTAGCGAGGGAATGATGGTCCCTCGCAAAAAATGGAATTAGCGACGGACTTTGCGAGGGAATAAGGGCCCTCATCATGTTGAGAATTAGCGACGAATTTTCGAGCAATAGCGATGCATTGTCCGTCGCTAAATCCTGGGCGCCAAATTGAAAATTGCGCAGCACGAAAACCAAGAAACGTTAGCAACGGCACTAGTGTAGAAAAGACATTTAGCGTCGGTTATTTTGGACTTTTAGCGCCGGTTATCGCTCGACGCTAAATGTCGCGATGCTAAAAGTGAGACTTTTAGCGTCGGTTTTTTAACCGATGCTAAATGTCACTTTTAGCATCAGATTTTCAAAAAACCGATGCTAAATCTCCCTTTCATCACTTTTTTGTGGTTTGGAAAATGACTTTTAGCATCGGTTATTTCAAATAAACGATGCTAAAAGTCATTTATTGATACATATCAAATAACCGATGCTAAAAGTTATTTGTTGAGACATTTAGCATCGGTTGTTTCCAATAACCGATGCTAAATGTCTTTTTTTATCAAAAAATAAAATTTAGCATCTGTTAATTCAAATAACCGATGCTAAATGTCTCAACAAATAACTTTTAGCATCGGTTGTTTGATGGTTGTTTCAAACAACCGATGCTAAATGCCATTTTTTGATTAACCGATGTTAAATGTCGAGTTTCTTTTTATCCAAATCAGAATTTATAAGAACCTGCTTTTGTCACACAGCCAGAACACAAACCATAACAGAAGCCATATAACACAACCATAACAGAACACATAACACAGCCAGAATTTATAACACAACCAGAATTTACACAAAACAGAATTTATAACACAACCAGAATTTATAACACAGCCAGAATTTATAATTACAAATTGGAACCATAACACAAACCATATAGAAGCAGCACAAATATTGGAACCATAACAAAGTATTTCTGCCCAACACAAACAATGAAACTAGTGTATCTAAAATAAAATATTTCTAAAAAGACATTAAACTAGTAAATCTAAAAGAGTGTATCATTTTTCTGTACGAATCTTCATAAAGAATTTTGCCCAAAGCTGACGAACCTCCAAAAGTTCCTCTTCGGTGTATGCCTTTGGATCATCAAATACCTACAAGTTTAAAGTTACTCAAACAAATTATATCCAATCAATAGTATACGCACAAACAAATATCCAGACAAAATTATACCTTCTCCCAATTATCAACAACACCGGCACTCAAAATGGTCGGCATAAACCTCATCACATAATAGTCACAATGAAAACCATTCCGTTGTATTGGCATCTACACAATTGAAATAACAAAATTAAAGAGAGTATTATATATATCATATATTAATTCACTCTAAATTAAATCAACCCATATTTTAAATTACTTACTATAGGGTACAACCACTTGGTGGTCGATGTAGAATCCCCTTTGACAGCTCTAATAACATAATATAGAAGATTCAGGACCAATGTCACGTACCATATCCTCCATTCGATCATCCATATCTTCATCAACTTTCTCTCTTTTGGACACACTTGGGTTGTCGGTTGATTCACCATGCCATATCCATATGGTATAACTAGGACAGATCCCATAAACAAAGAGATGGTCTCGTATTACATTTGGTGGTTGTGGGGCTCGATTCACACAAAAACAACAAGGGCAGGAATAAGTTACGCCAGTTTTGGGAACATCAGTTTTGGCAAAATGTGCTTGAGCAAAATTTATAAACTATTCGACTCTGTTCGCATACTCATCACGCAGACGATTACTTTGCATCCAACTACGATCATGACTACGCTCCAAAATAATAGACTAAGTATTGTCAAAACAAAATCAAACTATCACATCAAACCAACGGCAACAATTAACAATTAGTTATACAAGCATATCCTAACTAAGTTGAACACAACAGAACTGGAAAAATGCTCCCTCTCAACACTAGCTTCCAGAGAACAACGACCAACAATTTGGCCAATGTTTTTACACCCCAAGTCAAGAAAACAATCATTTCCTCCAAAAGTCATATACTATTGCTATTGTTAACACACACTTCCATCACACACTTCCATCAAAAAGAAGTGCATTCCAATAGTTAGTCTTATTATTAGTTAGAATGTATAATTGTTGCACCCCGAAAAATCCCCGGTTTGGGTTTCTCGATGTACAACGTGGAAAATTTTTGGAGCCGCCACCAATATTTTAATTTTAAGACCAAAACATTGAAAAACGGTCTTTTGGACAAGGCGGGTGGTCTTTTGAAGACTAGAGATATAGGTTCGGGGGTCGATTACGTGCGAGGAAGGTGTTAGCATCGCGCACGTCCTTTCTACCGAAAGGGAACCTCTAATTAAATGTGTGGTTTTAACGTTTGATTTGAAGAATATCTAGGTTTGCCTATTTATTTGAAGAAAGAATGGGAAAACTTAACAAAAAATTTATTTTTGGCGAGAAAGGGAAGAAAGAAAAAAAAGGTTTTTAGAAAAAGTGCTTGACGGGACATGGCCCGCTCCTACGTATCTCCCGGTGCGATGGAGAATTCAAAGCTACGTTGTTCTTGGTTGTCTTTTTGAAAAGTTTTTGTTTTTTATCTCTTTTTTTGGTGAGTTTTTGAAATAGGACGAGCATTAGTGAATGATTAAACTAGCAGAGGCTATGATGAATCACTACTAAATACTCAAAAAAAGAGAGTTGTACCGCTAGTCAAACGAACAAAGGCTCTGATGAGCTACTAGCAACAATGAGTTTGAAAATGATTCTTTTTGTTTGTTTTATGAAAATGATTTGTTTATGGTTGCGAAAAGGATTTTTATTCGTTGCGCTTGACGAGAACGTGACTCGCTCCTACGTATCCCAAATGGGAATCAAAGCGACGTAGTTCTAATGAAAATGTTTTTGAAAGGGTTTGAAAGGGGAAGAGCTTTCATAACGATCAAGCAAGCAAAGGCTTTGAGTGATCATTACTAATAACCCTTGATGGCGTTCATGACAATCAAACAAGCCAAGGCTTTGAGTGATAGTCACTAATAACTCGCATTAATTGGAAAAGAGTTTGAAGGATTTTGGAAAAAAAGGGTGAAGGTATTATCAATGACTGATTACAAAAGTTCAAGCACATTCAATAATCACGAAATCATGCATATGTTGAACATTTAATCAAGACTAAACATGCCAGTATGATCAAAAGACCCAACTTATCAGGGATGCAAGGTAAAGTTCTCAAAGCAAGTGTGTGTGTGGGTAGGAAGGAGTGTATTTACCCTAACGACTCTATGCTACAACAGGCATGTAGACTTACGTCTTCATTAGGAGGTCATACACATGGATGGAACGGCATATTGAATTGAGACATTTAAAATGCATAAAAAACAAGCAAGCAATTGACCATAGGCATAGAATGATCTTAATTAAACTAAGGAACATATGAACAATGATTTCTCAATAACATGAAAAAAAGGGGAAATTGCATCAAGGCTAAGGTAAGCCTATCCTTTGCATTCATGAATAAGTGCCCAAAGGTTAGTAACACAATCAAAGAGGAGGGAGCATCAAGGTTTTGGGAAACCCATCCTTTGCAATACCCCATGGACCTTAAACCATAAACCTAACTATCTTTTATTCATTAAGAAGTTAAAAAAGGGAGGTTGAATCATCTGAAACCATCTTCACCACTTAGAACATGATGCACTAGGCATAAGTGGGAATCATATGATTCATCATCAACAATGGACAATAATATACAAGAACAAGTAAGTAAACACTAAAGCTAAGTTGAATCACATAGGGCAGTTTTGGCACGGATCACAATAATTAAATAATAACAAATGTAAAGACAGAAATACCTCTAATGAAGGCAGATATTATAACTTTGAAGAATGCAACCCCAACTAACTCTTGCAGAAGATCAGCTCAGACGGACCAACGGAACGAATAGAGCAAAAATAAAGTGTAGAAGAGTTTTTTCTAAAATGTGAGATTTGCGAAATTGGATCTCAGAAGTGATAGATCGTGAGAATCGTTCCCCTCCTCTGAAATGAAAAAATGAGCGTCCTATTTATAGGAAATTAGATTTGATCTATTTTAGGAAACATGATAATCGATTATGTTGGAAATAACTTGAGAGATGTAATCGATTATTAGCTCATTGATTTTCAAGTAGATAATCGATTAGGAGCCTGAATTAATCGATTAGGTACTTTCCAAAAATGTTGATAATCGATTATGGACCTTAGTGAAAACATGGGATAATCGATTATGCTCCTGAATTGTTTCAGAGTAGATAATCGATTATGCTCCTTGTTTTTTTTCAAGTAGATAATCGATTATATGCTCCTTGTTTTTCAGAGTAGATAATCGATTATACTCCTTGTATAATCGATTATAAGCTTTCCAAAAATGTTGATACTTACCAAAAATAGTTGATAATCGATTAGGCTAAGTAGTTCTAAAGTGGGATAATCGATTATGCTCTTAACTATTTTTCAGGTGAGTAATCGATTATGGACTTAGTTGAAAAGGAGATGATAATCGATTATGCTCCTGAATTTATTTCAGAGTGAATAATCGATTATGCTCCTGACTGAAAGGAGTGAAATAATCGATTATTTGCTTGAAGGAAGGATATGATGTAATCGATTGAGTGCCTTCCTAAAAACATGGATAACTTCCTTATTCATCAAGAATATATTATATGCAAGATAAAATCGATTTTATACTTCATAACACATGTGCTTGTCCTATTTTATCTTGCATGCATGAGGTTTAATGCAAAAATTATTTTTATAAAACCTTTTGTGAGAAATGACCAAAATGCCCTTTTTGACCCTAAAACCCTAATTTCCCCAAAAAGTGCATTCTAACCCTAAAAATGATTTCAAAAACTTTGGAGCGGTTTCTAGGACCCAAAATGCAATGCATAATTTATTTTTGTGTGGAAAATTAAGGTTTGGACCTAAGTCGGACAAAATTGGGGTATGACAGCTGCCCCTCTTTATCTGAATTTTAACGAGGGATATGAATTGGCCGAAACATATTCCAAGGCAAAATGAAGATAAAGAATTCAGAAATTATACCGATTTTGTCTACTTGGAGAAACCCGAATTTTCCTCTTTTTCTTTATCTATATTTTTTTTTGAATAGATGGGTTTGATGATAAACGGGGAACGGTCAACACTTGGCGCATTAACCGAGAGAGAAAATGACGGACCACTCGGGATTTGAAAGAGCACTAAGGCTCTGAAGGACCACTCAGGGTCTGAAGGAGCACTAAGGCTCTAAATGACCACTCAGGGTCTGAAGGAGCACTAAGGCTCTGAAGGACCACTCAGGGTCTGAAGGAGCGCTAAGGCTCTGAAGGTCTAATTCGCAGTCAATGCTTGGCGCATTGATTGGAGTTAAAGTGAGGGACCGACGAGGTCTGAAGGGCATGCCTAAGCCTGATGGACCAATGGGTCTGATGGAGCGCAAACTAGCAACGGTACTAGTAAAACGGTCTGCTTGGGGGGTGGCCTTTTCCAAGCGGCCATGATGGGTCAAGATCAGATCCGGAACTGATATGTTGACCATGAAGGACGTCCACTGTGTCTTAGGCTGACACGACTAGTCTGAAGGACCACTCGGGGTCTGAAGGACTTACCTGCAGCTTGAATACGAGGTGAAGTCTGCTTTTGAAGGGACACTTGGGTCCTGAAGGGATTCGCAAATCCTGTTGATTGATTGATTGAAATGTTCAATGCTGCCGCACTGAATTGAGGTACCTGCATACGTCAGTTGATGCAAGGAATAGTGCATGGAGTATGGGTGCATGTTATGCAAGGGCATGTTATGCATGTGCATGCAATGCTATGATTTTGGTGTGATGATGAATGTGGTGAAATGTTATTCCTGATTCTTCATCTCTTTGATTTTTCTTTGGTCAGCTTTCTTTTTTCTGACTGTTTGTTTTTCCTTTTGCTCTTTTTTGAATGATTTTGCCTGATCAGCTTTCTTTTTTCTGATCATCTGTTTTTCCTTTTGCTCTTTTTTGAATGATTTTGCCTGATCAGCTTTCTTTTTTCTGATCATCTGTTTTTTGTTTGCTCTTTTGCTTTTTCATTCTTTGCTGGTTCGACCAACCCATGGCGAGACTGAGGAACCCATTAGACTTGTGGTGGCGTATAAGCCAAGCGCCGACTGTCTTGTGATTTGCCATCTGAAATGGCCTATGAGTGCAATTATTTCCTTGTAAGCTTAATTTGCCCTGAGAAGTTGCTTCCTTCCCATAACTTTTAAAAATTTCGCAATGATTGTGATGCTCTATGATTTATGCACATGTTTTACAGGTCAGTGTTACCATCATCATAAAACGTTTATTTGAGCAGAAAAAGCAGGGAAATAGAAAAACAAACAGACGTGAGAAAGATTGAACTTTATTGATGTAGAAATCGATCGCACAAGAAGTTACGCCAACTGTTCAATACATTTGAAAGTTTAAACTACAAAAAGACACGAAAAAGAGAGAAGCTGATTTCTGACTGTCCTTCTCTGTGGAACAGTGCCAAACATTTATGTCATTGACCTTGATTACCTCCTCATCCAAGTCTTCAGGGGAGTTGTATGCCTTTCTTTACTTTTCATGCCCAAGCTTTCCGACCCTAATTTTTGCCTGGATCGCCCTTTGCGGGTTTTCAATCCACCGGGTCGCTCTGATTTTGCCTAGGCCGCCCTTTGCGGGTTTTCAACCTAGCGAGCTAATTCTTACTTGGCTTGTCTTTCTCTTTTTTCGTCTATTTCTTTCAGGCATAATACTTCTTCACTTGATCGGAATTGACGGGGTTCCTTAAATCTTCTCCGTCCATGTTCGTGAGTATCAGCGCTCCTCCGGAGAAGGCTTTCTTGACTATGTACGGGCCCTCATAGGTGGGAGTCCATTTTCCACGGGGATCACTTTGAATAGGCAGGATCTTCTTGAGCACTAGGTCTCCCTCATTGATTCCTCGGGGACGAACTTTCTTGTCGAAAGCGGTTTTCATCCTTTGCTGGTATAGCTACCCATGACACAAGGCTGTGATTCTCTTCTCCTCAATGAGATTTAGCTGATCTAGGCGAGCTTGTACCCACTCTGCTTCTTCCAGCTTAGTTTCCATTAGTACCCGCAGGGAGGGTATTTCGACCTCGATAGGGAGGACTGCCTCTGACCCGTATACCAAAGAGAAAGGGGTTGCCCCGGTCGATGTACGCACTGAAGTACAATAGCCGTGTAGAGCGAAAGGAAGCATCTCGTGCCAATCTTTGTACGTGACCACCGTTTTTTGCACTATCTTCTTGATATTTTTGTTAGCCGCTTCGACTGCCCCATTCATCTTGGGCCGATAGGGGGAAGAATTATGATGCTGGATTTTGAACTCTGCGCACAGGTCTTTCATCATTTTGCTGTTCAGGTTACTGCCGTTATCAGTGATGATCTTGTTAGGAAGACCATAACGGCAAATCAAGTCTTTCTTCACAAACTTGGCGACCACTGAACTGGTTACACTGGAGTAGGAAGCAGCTTCGACCCACTTAGTGAAATAATCGATTGCAACCAGAATGAAACGATGTCCATTTGATGCTTTAGGCTCTATAGGGCCAATGACGTCCATGCCCCACATTGAGAACGGCCAAGATGCAGTCATGACATTTAGAGAGGCAGGTGGCACATGAATGTGATCAGCGTAGATTTGGCACTTGTGGCACTTTCGGACGAAGCTGTAGCAGTCACCTTCCATCTGCAACCAATAATAGCCGGCTCTCAAGATTTTTCTTGCCATGGTGTGCCCACTGGAATGAACCCCGAACGACCCTTCATGGACCTCTTTCATAATTTTTGCTGCCTCCTCCTCTGTCACACACCTCAGGAGGACCATATCATAATTTCTTTTGTAGAGAACTTCGCCATTCAAAAAGAAACTCCTCGACAATCTTCTGAGCGTTCTTTTGTCATTCTCTGATGCCCCGGGGGGATATTCTCTATTGATGACGTACTGTTTGATATCATAATACCATGGCTTGCTATCAGGCTCTTTCTCAATTGCAGTGCAGTAATGATGTGCCGGGAGACCCCGATGTTGGATTCTGATACGAGTTAGATTTTTGTCGCAATTGATGTTGAACATTGACGACAGAGTTGCCAAAGCAACGGCCAACTGATTTTCACCTCGAGGGATATGCTGGAAAGTAATTTCGTCGAAAGACTCCATCAATTCCTGGACATAATTACAATAAGGGATCAATTTAGGATCTCTGGTCTCCCAATCACCTCTCACCTGATGAATAACCAAAGCCGAATCACCATACACATCGAGTCTTTTAACCTTCCATTCAAGGGCTGCTTGAATCCCCAAGATGCACGCTTCATATTCTGCGATGTTGTTAGTGACATAAAAGCTCAATCTGGCAGTGACCGGAACGAAACGGTTATCTGGGGAGATTAACACAGCCCCAGCTCTGTGCCCCCACACATTGGATGCGCCATCGAATATCATCCTCCACCTCTCCTCTTCTTGAGACTTTCCTTCCTCAAACAGTGCCATGATGTCTTCATCGGGAAAATCATACTGCATTGATTGGTAGTCTTGAATTGGCTGACATGCTAAGTACTCGGTGAGTGCACTGCCCTTGACTGCTTTCTGCGTGACATGCAGGATATCATACTCTGACAATAACATCTGCCAACGAGCGATCCGTCCTGTGAGTGCTGGCTTTTCAAAAATATACTTGATTGGATCCATTTTAGATACCAACCAGGTTGTATGACTCAGCATGTACTGCCTTAGACGATGAGCAGCCCATGCTAAGGCACAACAAGTCTTTTCTAGCATTGAATATCTCGTCTCACAGTCAGTGAATTTTTTACTCAAGTAGTATATGGCATGCTCTTTCTTTTCTGATTCATCATGCTGCCCCAGCACACACCCCATCGAATTGTCCAACACGGTTAGATACAGGATAAGCGGTCTTCCAGACACTGGCGGCATCAGAATTGGTGGGTTTTGAAGGTAATCCTTAATTCTTTCAAAAGCTCTTTGGCAATCATCATTCCACTCTAATCTTTGGTTCTTGCACAACAGCTTAAAGAGAGGCTCGCAAGTGGCGGTCAATTGGGATATGAACCTTGAGATGTAGTTCAGTCTCCCAAGGAAACCACAGACCTCTTTTTCAGTCTTTGGTGCTGGCATTTCAAGGATTGCCTTGACTTTATCTGGATCGACCTCTATCCCTTTCTGACTGACGATAAATC
The DNA here is from genome assembly GCA_039519185.1 of Astragalus membranaceus. Taxonomy (NCBI): domain Eukaryota; kingdom Viridiplantae; phylum Streptophyta; class Magnoliopsida; order Fabales; family Fabaceae; genus Astragalus; species Astragalus membranaceus. The sequence continues at coordinate 19,372,848 of CM076849.1, forward strand.
CCAGTAACTTTCCAGATCTCACACCAAAAGTGCATTTTGCTGGGTTTAACCTGAGCTTGAACTTCCGTAGACGTTCGAAGAGTTTTCGCAGATTAACAATGCGCCCCTCATCAGTCTTGGATTTTGCAATCATATCATCTACATACACCTCAATTTCTTTGTGCATCATGTCGTGGAATAATGTCACCATTTCTCTCTGATAAGTCGCACCGGCATTCTTGAGTCCAAAAGGCATCACTTTGTAGCAGAATGTTCCCCAGAGGGTTATGAAGGTGGTTTTCTCCATATCTTCTGGAGCCATTTTTTATCTGATTGTACCCCGAATACCTGTCCATAAAGGAGAATAAAGAATGTTGGGCTGTACTGTCTACCAAAACATCAATATGAGGCAGAGGGAAGTCATCTTTGGGGCTAGCTCTATTCAGATCCCTGTAATCGACACACATCCTGACCTTGCCATCCTTTTTCGGAACAGGGACGATATTTGCTACCCATTGTGGATACTTGGCCACTGCTAGAAACCCCGCATCAAACTGTTTTTTTACCTCATCCCTGATCTTCAATGACATCTCAGGTTTCATTCTTCTCAATTTCTGCTTGACCGGTGGACACTCTGGCTTCACGGGCAACCTGTGTTCAACAATATCAGTGGCATATCCTTGTACGACCACGCAAAGGCATCAGCGTAATCACGCAAGAGTTGAATTAGCCTTTTGCGTTCACTATCTTCCATGGCGGTACCGACCTTGACCTCCCTTTTATCCTCTTCTGTACCCAAGTTGATTATCTCAATCGACTCTCTATGAGGCTGAATGATCTTTTCTTCCTGCTTTATTAGTCTCGTCAATTCCGGAGGAGTTTCCCAGTTTTCCTCAACACCCCCTTCAGTTTGGTTGATTGGATGATCAAAGTCATAATAGGAATCATTGGCACTGTTATTTTCAGAGACAATTACTTTTGATCTGCATTCGTAGAAGCAAAAAGTAGAATGAAAAGCGAAACAAACAAAATAAAGCGAAAAGAAAGGAAGATAAAAAGAGATTTTATTGATGGAATTCAAAACAGACGTTTTTATTGATGATGGCGTCATTGAAAATAAAAACATGCGTGCCCTAACAACTATCCTGAGGCCTTGGGCAGAGCCAAAGGAATGCATTACAATCATTACTTTGAACTAAAAGTGATGGGCAAGTCTACAGCTTCCCAATTCTTGAGTTTCTCTCCAGCAAGGCAACGACGGACTAGACTGGTACCGCCTTCTTCATCCTCTGAACCATTCTCAATAGCAGTGATCTGGTCTGGATCTAGCAACCCTGCACTCTTGAAGCTTTGACTGATGTCACCGATGGGGATCCTCTTTGACCATGGATCCTGGCCTCTCAACTTGGCCAACCATTCACCTCTTCTCTCTTCAGCCAACTTCCTCTTTTCAACCGCACTTGGGTGGTATCCCAACCCGTAACGATCCTTGTTTTCTTTTAGTTGTACAGGAGCAAGAATTCCTTGTCCTGTTTTTCCCAAACCACGCCCCAGCTGGTATCCTTGATCCATCATGATCCTTGCAACCATCTCTTCATCTTTTGACAACTTTATCACAGGCGACGGTAATTCACTTCCCCCAAACACAGCATTGGCAATCTCGAGAGATTGAAAGGAAGTTTCCAGGGACTCCTCGGCTGCTTCCACATAACGGAAAGGAGAAGGTTTGTTAACTAACATCTCTTCCTCTCTGAACACTACCACAATTTTATCATCGACCACAAACTTGACTCTCTGATGTAGAGAGGAGGGGATGGTTCCCGCCATATGAATCCATGGCCTTCCAAGCAGACAGCTGTAGGACGAGGAGATATCCATGATTTGAAAGTTAACACAGAATGTCTCAGGACCTATCTGAATAGGGAACTCCATTTCCCCTATTACCTCTTTCCTCGATCCATCAAACGCCCTCACCAATGTCGAGCTAGGCTTCATGAAAGAACAATCCACATCCAACTTGTTTACAGTGGATTTTGGCATCACATTTAGAGAAGAACCATTGTCGATCAGAACACGAGCTAGCACGAAATCCCCACATTTAACAGAGATGTGTAGGGCTTGGTTGTGTTTCCTTCCTTCTGGGGGAAGCTCGTCATCGGCAAAAGTCACATGATTCGCAGCCACAACATTCCCAACTATTTCATCAAATTGGCCCACGGAAATATTCTGAGCAACATGAGCCCCATTCAGTACTTTCATTAGGGCAGCTCGATGTGCTTCTGAACTTAGCAACAATGACAGCATTGAGATCTTTGCTGGGGTCTGATTCATCTGGTCAACCACCTTATAGTCACTTTGCCTTACAATCTTTAGGAACTCATCAGTTTCTTGTTCTGCCACTTTCTTTTTCTGAGCATTCTCCACTTCTTTATCCTTCCCTTTGCGAGCCCTATCTTCAGCTTCTTTGGATGATTCACCCTGAACGAAATTGGGGGTATACATGCGGCCACTCCTTGTCATTCCACTTGCCCCAGTTATATTGGTAACAACAGACGTGTTTGGAGAACTCTCTACTGGAGGCAGGGTACTATATATCCATGGTACTGCACTGTCCTTCTCATATGGGAATGGAGCAGGAATCCCAATAACCACTGGCTGAGACTTGACTTGGGCTGGTTTTGGATTGTACAATATCTCAATTGGCTTCCTAGCCTCTTTACCGTCATTGAATTGCAACATCAGCACACTTTCTTCCTTTTCAACTACTCCCACTCGAACCACATAACGATCCATCAAGTCTTGCAGAACTGACTTGAAAACTTCACAGGCACCTACACATAAAGGATCAGCGCATACACAGCCCTTCTTGATAACACCACAACGGCACAGCTCAGCATGTATATTTTCCAGAGGAGTCTGGATACACTTAACATCTCTTATAATTGTCTGTCCCACAGAATCCTCTACTGCATTAGCGGATGGTGTCCCATGTCCCGGTAGGGGGTTTGTAGTTGTACTTGGACTGTTTGGCTTGAAAGAGATCCAGTTGGCGTCAATCAAATCCTGGACTACATATTTGAAAGCCTTGCAGTCTTCCACCGTGTGACCGACCCCTCCACTATGAAAGCTACAGGTAGCATCAGCATTGTATCCCCTAGGAAAGGGAGGTTGTATAGGCTTCATGGGGCGAGTATTGACCAAATTCTTTGAGACAAGGTGATTGAACAACTCAGTATAGGTCATTGGAATCGGATCCAAATTGGCACGCCTCTTCTCTTGATAGTTCTGGGCTCTGTAGCCTGAATTAGTTTGCTGCGGAAAGTTGAAAGATAATGGCACTGCCTGTTGTGGAGAGATGAAAGATGGGCCTCCCCTTGCGGTAATAACATTGGTTTCCCCTTCTTTCTTCTTGGGGAAATTGGAAAAGGGTTTCTTTTGTCCACTAGAATTGCCAAAACCTCCAGCAATCTTTCCGCTATGCAATCCGTGCTCTAATCGTTCCCCAATGACAACCATATCTGAGAAATTGGATGAAACGCTCCCCACCAACCTATCATAATACAGCCCTGGAAGGGTCTCCATAAACATGTACACCATCTCTTTTTCAGTCAATGGCGGCTTCACCTGAGCAGCTATGCTCCTCCATTTTTGAGCATATTCTTTGAATGATTCCCTATCTCCTTTACTCATGTGCTGCAATTGAGACCGGTCGGGAGCAAGGTCCGTGTTATACTGGTATTGTTTCAGAAATGCTTCAGAGAGATCCTTCCAACTGTGAACTTCGGAGGATTGCAGCTGCATATACCAATCTAACGATGCCCCAGTCAGACTGTTCTGGAAATAGTGAATGAGCACCTTGTCATCATGAGCATAAGCGGCCATTTTTCTAACGTACATTGTCAAATGGCTAGATGGACACCCGGTGCCGCGATATTTATCAAAGTCAGGTGCTTTGAATTTAAGAGGTATGACAACATCTGGGACAAGGCACAAATCCCGGGCATCCCTGGCTCTAGTTCCCGATCCTTCCACAGCTCTTAAACGCTCTTCAAGCGAGTGATACCGATCCCCATGCTGAGTGTTCCCAAACAAATGACCTTGTGGATAGTTCCCCGGACTGTGATAATAACCCCCATACTGAGCAGGGTTTCCCATATGATGGACAGCGCTCTGAGGGTTTACAGCAACTCCCAGGGTAGGACTAGGTGAACTTCTTGGCAGCACAATACCAGGACTGGGAGTATGAATTTGTGGTCCCATAGCAGCTCCACTAGGCATAGTCGTGACAGGTTGACTCGACCCCACAGGAATAGCTTCAGCAACAGACGGCATATAACCCATTGGCATCCCCCAAGGATATATTGGTGCATTCAGATGACTCTGTCCGCTCGCCCCTGGAGGATGGGCAAAGTGACTGACCCCTTGTCCATAAGAAGTGTGAGTAGTTGTAACTTCAGCGGACACCGGAGGAGAAACAAAGGTAACAACCCCTTCGGGATTTACAACAGCGGCGGCCCCAGCAGCGGCCCCACCCCTCAGATTCTGTAGCACACTCATTACTTCGACCATCTGTGCTTCCATAGCCTCAACTTTAGTCTTCAAAGCTTGATTCTCCTGAGCCAGCTGCTCAGGGTTAAGAATCTCCACAACCGACTCATCTTGACCCAGGGGGTCCTCATTCTCGAGATGTTGATTGCTAGCCATCAATCTTGCTTGTAGACGGGTGGAATATCGGTGTTGGCGAACCAGCTTGCCTTTCGTTTCTGTTGGTAGAACATTTTTATGAGTACAAATATGAATGCGTAAATGAATGCTGGCCTTATGTTATTTTTGTGTTTAGCGCCAGGAATCGTGAGATAACTCGCTCTTGTCATAAGCAAATATCGAAACATTTTAAGAGCGTGACGAACATTGGGATCAACAAGCGATAGGGCATACTTCCTTCGAGTTTTAAGCCAATCATAAGAAAGAAAGAGAGTACAATACTATTAAGAGTGCAATACAATATCTCTCAAAGAAAAATACAATGCTCTTAGAAAATTACAACATTCTAAAAAAAAATTATAACTTCCTAGAGAACATTCTAAAAGGAAAATTACAATGCACTGAAATCTAGTGGCATATAGTCTTCAACTTCTTTTTCTTTTCTCTTTCTTTGCTTGCAGCAGCGGCTCCTTCAGCCTTTTCCATGAGCTCCTCAGTTAGGGCCTTGCAGAAATTCACAAACTCATACACATGGACTGGGGTATTGAAGGGAAGCATCTCAGCTTCAGCCCTCCTTAGCCTTCTGGGGACATCCCTTACAGCTTGATTAGCTAGCCATGCCAACTTCGAAAATTTGCCCCTCCAAAGTCGGATCTCATCTCTTAGCTCTTTAACGATCTCTTGCTCTTCTATCTTGCCAATCAGTGCTAGGAAGCGCTGCTCCCAGTACTTGCTCTCCGCATGTACCTGCCTATAAGACTCCCCTAGGTACCGGAGATTCCTAGTCAGTTCATCAGATCTTTCTTGCTCATACCTCAGCATTTCTTGATATTCTCTGAGAACATTCCCAATGGAATTTCTTTCTCGTTCAAGATTCTTCAGCTGCCTTTTCAACTCCACCACCAAGTGAGGTTCTTGTCTGGGCTCAGTCGCCACAATCTTCCATTCTTTGGCTTCTTCAAGGGCCTTTCTTGTTTTCTGCTTGTACCTTTGGAGTTCATCCCTAGCCCCCTTTAGGTATTTCTGAGCTTCTAGTTTACTCTCCTTTTCCGCTTTGAATCGCTTGACACTCTCCTCAACAGTTATCATTTTGATCTTGTTCTCTTCCTCTAACTTCTCCTTTTGTAGGGTTATTTTCTCCAACTCTGCTTGCAATGCCTTTTTTCCTTCTTCCGCTTTTGCTAAGGCAGATTTAACCTCATTCAACTCCTCAGGGGTAGGAAGGTGAGGCTTTGGCATCTCTTTCTCGACTGGCAGTGCCTCTTGGGAAGGTGGACGAGCACTTTGGATTCTTTCATGCAACCATTGGTAAAAAGTGACATCGCCAACCTTTTTCATGAGCTTATCTCTATCTTTACGGACCACAGTTTCCCATGCCTTTGAGATTTTCCGAAGCAAACCCTTGTTCTTCGGATCTTCTTTGTCAAGGAAGATAGGAGCCAACATGTCTTCAGTAGGCATATTCCTCATAGGGTACCCAAGCTGTCGGATAGTCAAGGAAGGATTATAGTTGATGCAGCCTTGAGTCCCCATCAGTGGTACATTCTGAAAGTCTCCACACTGAAACACTACTGATGGTCTGTTCTTCCAACATGAATAAGTGAACCAGCGGATCTTGAGGGCGTTGAGACTCCCTAAGGCATGCACCCACTCCTGAGCACTTTTGACCTCCACCTCACAATTCAAGGCATAAGCCAACAGATCTGGAGCTTGATTCTTGTGAGCGATGACGTGGTTAAGGAGCCAAGCATATAGTACATGAAGGGAACATGCAATCTTCCTTTTCCCCAGCACTCGATGATGCGTGAAGGAGTAGTAAGTGTCTGCGAGTACGGCTGGTACCGGGTTAATTGGATTATCCTTGCTTATGAAGGCTAAGAACACCCCAATGGCAACCTCATCAATGAACCTTTCAACTTGTGGGAAGAGGACAATCCCAAAGATGGTTAGTGCCAGCAACTGTTTAAAGGGACCCCATCTGTTGGCTTGAGCATGGGACTTCATTAAGTCTTCAAAATAACTCAGTGGAAATCCCATTATACGGTTCTTTTTCTCTTTTCGAAGCTTTAACTCCCCCACTCCCACTTGCAGTAGCAGAGAGAGCCTCTGATCTGAATATTGATGCCCCTGGCACTGATAAGGCGTCGTCTCTGACTTAAAGAAACCTAAGATTTGCTCATACTCTTCTAAAGTTGGTGAGAGTTGGAAATCCTTGAAGATGAAACAGCGGATATCCGGATCATAGAACTGACTGAAGGCTTTCACAACATTTTCTTGAAGATTCAACTGCAGCAACCGAAGAATATTCCCATAAGCCTTTTCAAATAACCCACACTCATCTGGTCCCATTAGAGAGGCGCACTCTATCAAACTGGCCACATCTGCTTTCTTTACTACTGGAAATCTTGAATTTAGCATACCCTCGCTTCTTGATCCCATGTTGTCTTGTTTTTTTCACGTCTACGACAAGATTCCAAATTACTCCAAGATTACCGGCAAACAAATTAGATGCATGAGGAATGCTGCATGAATTTTTTCAGAATTTTGCTTATGTAATGCATGATGTTATGATGCAAAGTGCGGATGATGAGGATGCTTGTTATAAAGACAGATATTTACAGGTGGGGGTTTTGAAAATTTAGGGCAGTATACCCTATATGCCACCTCATATAGGTATTTATGAAAGAGAAGGAAAAACATACTCTTTTTGATTTTGTTGTTTTTTTTCAAAAATCGTTGGCGGAAAAGAACTAAACTAGATGTAATAATGCAAAACACAATTTTGGAAAGGCCCTTGTGACCTAAAAAAAAAGGTGAGACCTATGATCTAGGGCAATTTAAAGGGTAATCCTCCCATGTAGCTCTATTCACTCCCTCACAAGGCCACAAGAGCTACAGTCCCTTTCACAAAACTCCCCACAAATGCAGCAAACTGCTAGGTGTGAGGCATCATGAAAGAGCACAACTCTGGTTGAAACTTTCGCAAGTAGCCAAACGGACAAAGGTCCTGATGGGCTTTCACTACTCGAATCCACTCTCCTAAGTTCTTGCAGACCTGGGTTATGGTCCCACTCAAAACACATAGTCACAGGGTATAAGTGTAGTGTGTGTCAAGGGCATTTTCCCTAGCACTACCCCCACCTGAAATGAAAACCAGAGCAGTCCAGACAAAAGCAAGCAATAACAAGTTATCTACCCTAGGGTTCCATACCTGGAATATCTATAAACAAGGATATTGCTTACCTTAGGAAGAGGAGCCAAGAAGAGGGGGTCATGGGGATTGGAAGAATGCATGGGCATAAGCGATAAAAGAAAGGGAATAAAAGATAATATAGATGAGACAGGGAACAACCACTTGTTGGTCGATGTAGAATCCCCTTTGACAGCTCTAATAACATAATATAGAAGATTCAGGACCAATGTCACGTACCATATCCTCCATTCGATCATCCATATCTTCATCAACTTTCTCTCTTTTGGACACACTTGGGTTGTCGGTTGATTCACCATGCCATATCCATATGGTATAACTAGGACAGATCCCATAAACAAAGAGATGGTCTCGTATTACATTTGGTGGTTGTGGGGCTCGATTCACACAAAAACAACAAGGGCAGGAATAAGTTACGCCAGTTTTGGGAACATCAGTTTTGGCAAAATGTGCTTGAGCAAAATTTATAAACTATTCGACTCTGTTCGCATACTCATCACGCAGACGATTACTTTGCATCCAACTACGATCATGACTACGCTCCAAAATAATAGACCAAGTATTGTCAAAACAAAATCAAACTATCACATCAAACCAACGGCAACAATTAACAATTAGTTATACAAGCATATCCTAACTAAGTTGAACACAACAGAACTGGAAAAAATGCTCCCTCTCAACACTAGCTTCCAGAGAACAACGACCAACAATTTGGCCAATGTTTTTACACCCCAAGTCAAGAAAACAATCATTTCCTCCAAAAGTCATATACTATTGCTATTGTTAACACACACTTCCATCACACACTTCCATCAAAAAGAAGTGCATTCCAATAGTTAGTCTTATTATTAGTTAGAATGTATAATTGTTGCACCCCGAAAAATCCCCGGTTTGGGTTTCTCGATGTACAACGTGGAAAAATTTTGGAGCCGCCACCAATATTTTAATTTTAAGACCAAAACATTGAAAAAAGGTCTTTTGGACAAGGCGGATGGTCTTTTGAAGACTAGAGATATAGGTTCGGGGGTCGATTACGTGCGAGGAAGGTGTTAGCACCGCGCACGTCCTTTCTACCGAAAGGGAACCTCTAATTAAATGTGTGGTTTTAACGTTTGATTTGAAGAATATCTAGGTTTGCCTATTTATTTGAAGAAAGAATGGGAAAACTTAACAAAAAATTTATTTTTGGCGAGAAAGGGAAGAAAGAAAAAAAAAAGGGTTTTTAGAAAAAGTGCTTGACGGGACATGGCCCGCTCCTACGTATCTCCCGGGGCGATGGAGAATTCAAAGATACGTAGTTCTTGGTTGTCTTTTTGAAAAGTTTTTGTTTTTTATCTTTTTTTTGTGAGTTTTTGAAATAGGACGAGCATTAGTGAATGATTAAACTAGCAGAGGCTATGATGAATCACTACTAAATACTCAAAAAAAAAAGAGTTGTACCGCTAGTCAAACGAACAAAGGTTCTGATGGGCTATTGGATAACAACTCGTTTTTATTATCTTTTTTGAAAGTGATTTTCGAAGGAGATTGATTCGCACGATAATCAAACTAACAAAGGTTATGATGGATCATCGTTTATTATTCTTATGAGAAAAGGACATTGCCACTAATAGCCAAACGAACAAAGGCTCTGATGAGCTACTAGCAACAATGGGTTTGAAAATGATTCTTTTTGTTTGTTTTATGAAAATGATTTGTTTATGGTTGTGAAAAGGATTTTTATTCGTTGCGCTTGACGAGAACGTGACTCGCTCCTACGTATCCCAAATGGGAATCAAAGCGACGTAGTTCTAATGAAAATGTTTTTGAAAGGGTTTGAAAGGGGAAGAGCTTTCATAACGATCAAGCAAGCAAAGGCTTTGAGTGATCATTACTAATAACCCTTGATGGCGTTCATGACAATCAAACAAGCCAAGGCTTTGAGTGATAGTCACTAATAACTCGCATTAATTGGAAAAGAGTTTGAAGGATTTTGGAAAAAAGGGTGAAGGTATTATCAATGACTGATTACAAAAGTTCAAGCACATTCAATAATCACGAAATCATGCATATGTTGAACATTTAATCAAGACTAAACATGCCAGTATGATCAAAAGACCCGACTTATCAGGGATGCAAGGTAAAGTTCTCAAAGCAAGTGTGTGTGTGGGTAGGAAGGAGTGTATTTACCCTAACGACTCTATGCTACAACAGGCATGTAGACTTACGTCTTCATTAGGAGGTCATACACATGGATGGAACGGCATATTGAATTGAGACATTTAAAATGCATAAAAAACAAGCAAGCAATTGACCATAGGCATAGAATGATCTTAATTAAACTAAGGAACATATGAACAATGATTTCTCAATAACATGAAAAAAAGGGGAAATTGCATCAAGGCTAAGGTAAGCCTATCCTTTGCATTCATGAATAAGTGCCCAAAGGTTAGTAACACAATCAAAGAGGAGGGAGCATCAAGGTTTTGGGAAACCCATCCTTTGCAATACCCCATGGATCTTAAACCATAAACCTAACTATCTTTTATTCATTAAGAAGTTAAAAATGGGAGGTTGAATCATCTGAAACCATCTTCACCACTTAGAACATGATGCACTAGGCATAAGTGGGAATCATATGATTCATCATCAACAATGGACAATAATATACAAGAACAAGTAAGTAAACACTAACGCTAAGTTGAATCACATAGGGCAGTTTTGGCACGAATCACAATAATTAAATAATAACAAATGTAAAGACAGAAATACCTCTAATGAAGGCAGATATTATAACTTTGAAGAATGCAACCCCAACTAACTCTTGCAGAAGATCAGCTCAGACGGACCAACGGAACGAATAGAGCAAAAATAAAGTGTAGAAGAGTTTTTTCTAAAATGTGAGATTTGCGAAATTGGATCTCAGAAGTGATAGATCGTGAGAATCGTTCCCCTCCTCTGAAATGAAAAAATGAGCGTCCTATTTATAGGAAATTAGATTTGATCTATTTTAGGAAACATGATAATCGATTATGTTGGAAATAACTTGAGAGATGTAATCGATTATTGGCTCATGGATTTTCAAGTAGATAATCGATTAGGAGCCTGAATTAATCGATTAGGTACTTTCCAAAAATGTTGATAATCGATTCTGGACCTTAGTGAAAACATGGGATAATCGATTATGCTCCTGAATTGTTTCAGAGTAGATAATCGATTATGCTCCTTGTTTTTTTTCAAGTAGATAATCGATTATGCTCCTTGTTTTTCAGAGTAGATAATCGATTATACTCCTTGTATAATCGATTATAAGCTTTCCAAAAATGTTGATACTTACCAAAAATAGTTGATAATCGATTAGGCTAAGTAGTTCTAAAGTGGGATAATCGATTATGCTCTTAACTATTTTTCAGGTGAGTAATCGATTATGGACTTAGTTGAAAAGGAGATGATAATCGATTATGCTCCTGAATTTATTTCAGAGTGAATAATCGATTATGCTCCTGACTGAAAGGAGTGGAATAATCGATTATTTGCTTGAAGGAAGGATATGATGTAATCGATTGAGTGCCTTCCTAAAAACATGGATAACTTCCTTATTCATCAAGAATATATTATATGCAAGATAAAATCGATTTTATACTTCATAACACATGTGCTTGTCCTATTTTATCTTGCATGCATGAGGTTTAATGCAAAAATTATTTTTATAAAACCTTTTGTGAGAAATGACCAAAATGCCCTTTTTGACCCTAAAACCCTAATTTCCCCAAAAAGTGCATTCTAACCCTAAAAATGATTTCAAAAACTTTGGAGCGGTTTCTAGGACCCAAAATGCAATGCATAATTTATTTTTGTGTGGAAAATTAGGGTTTGGACCTAAGCCGGACAAAATTGGGGTATGACAATAATGTTGACCAAAAACTTGCAAATAATGAATCAGGAAACTTGCAAATAATGAGTAAACAATGAATCAATGAACATAAAGGTAGAACACACAGCAACCAAGAGAGAGGGACTCACAAGTTCAGTAGGTGAATAGGTGATGAGGGTGAACTTTTTATCACTGTGATAGACTTTGTTCAACACAAAAATGACGAATCAGAAAATTAAAATTAGGGTTTCAGAACAAAATAGAAGCAATTAATCAAACCAGAGAAGAATACGAACCAGGTGCGACGACAGAGAAGACTTCGCAGAGGCTGTCCTTAAGAAGAGGCCGTTTTGAAAACTTAGGGTTTCGAATATCCTTGCACTGAAACGACGGCGAGGAAGGCGACGGTGAGCAAGGCGACGGAGAGAGATGAGAACGGTGAGAGCGTCGTGTTCGTCGAGTTCAGAGAGTGAGAGTGTCGTATTGTTGAAAGAGTGAGAGACCTCAGAGAGTAAGAGCACCGTCTTCAATTTCAAGCCCCGAAATAGGAGTGACGGCGAAGAAGGCGACGACGAGCCAAGAATCAACGGCGAGGAAGATGGAGGTTCAGAGAGAGAGAGCGAGAGAGCCTTGAGAGAGTGAGAGTGAGAATGCGAAGAATAGTGTATGCGATGGAAGAAGTGAAAAAAATAAAACATGGCCTTTAGCGTCGGGTGTTTAAACACCCGATGCTAAATGTATTTATGTCTAAAGCAAATACATTTAGCGTCGGTTGTTTAAACATCCGATGCTAAATATATTTGCTTTAGACATTTAGCATCGGGTGTTTAATTGCGAAAATGCCACCGGTTCAACATTTAGCACCGGCTGTTCAAACAACCGATGCTAAATGATGTTTAATAATGTCTTTTTTCCACTAGTGCGGATTCCCTGGACCCTCGCAAATTTCTGACCGTTGCAGGTACTTGGGAAGCCTGGAGGATTAGCGGCGGACCCATCCCTCGCTACGTCCGTCGCTAAATCCCAATTAATTCAATCCGTAGCTCTCTTCTCTCATTCTTTCACTCTTCTCTCTCACCTCCCACCACACCACCCATGAACCCTAACCCCTTTTCTCTCATTTCCACCACCACCCACGAAATCATCTCCTCTTCCTCTCTCTCTCTCTCTTACAAATTCCTCTCCTCTCTCTCTCTCTCTCTCTTACAAATTTACTTTCCCCTCTCCACCTTCCACCACAGCACCACCACCACCACCACGAACTCCACACAACCACCACCACCACCACCACCGGAGCTCTCCTTTTGTAGGTTTTGATTTTCATTTTTTATGATATTGTTTTGATTTTAATTTTTTTATTCAATTTGTTTTAATTTTTCTTTGATTGAAATTGAAATCGTTTAGGATTGAAATTATTGGTGTTTGAAGCCTCACAACTGCACCGGAGTTGGCACCGTCACCGGACCTCAAACTCATAACGGTTAGTTTTTAAAATAAATTTGTTGTTGTTGTTGTTTTTAAAATAGAATTGAGTGTTGTGAAATGTGAGTTATAATTGAGTGTTAGGATTAAGTGTTGTTGTGAAATGTAAGTTAAGTTGAGTGTGAAGTATGAGTTAGAATTTGTTGTTGTTGTTGTTGTTGTTAAAATAAACTTGTTGTTTTAAAGGTTGTAGGATTGAGTGTGAAATGTGAGTTAAAATTGAGTGAATGTTGTTTGAGAAACTATGTTAGAGATGATTGTTGTTAGTAATTGAAAAGTGAATTTGAATTTGTTAAATTGAAATTGTTGAGAAGAGTTAGATTGAAAATTGTTGAAAATTGAAAATTGTGTATGTTGTTAATTGTGTTAAATTGTTGAAATTGAAAAGTGTACTATGTTGTTAGAGCAAAACCACGGACGGGGTCGCATTGATGCGGAGGATGAGGTTCCTTATCAGGTGGATGAAATTTCGGGAGTAGATGAGGTAATTGAAGTTGAACTGATTGACTCCTTATGTGATGATCAGTTCCTAGTTGAAGAAGTTGAAGCAGTATTAGAAGTTAATGAAGATGAAGAAGAGAATGAAGATGAACAAGATGAAGAAGAGAATGAACATGAAGAAGATGGAGAAGAGAATGAATATGAAGAAGATGAAGAAGATGAAGAAGAGAATGAAGATGAATAATTTTATTAATCTTATGTTGTATTTCAATTTATTAGAGTCATTATTGTTCTTGTGTTTTCTTATGTTGTCCACTTATGTTGACTCCTTATGTTGTCTTTAAATTTATTAGAATCATTAATATATCCATATTGTTCTTGTTAATTTACTTTCTTTAATTTATTTATAAATATATATCATTAATGTTGTTAGTGTCACATTTCGTTTCTCTTTTTCATAGATATGCATCCAGGAGGAGGTTCTGACCCACCGAGACATCATGAAAAAGGGAAGCACAATATGGTCGATGAACCTCCCAAGAGGAGGCGTAATCGTCGTAATCGTGAGGTGGTACTTAATATTGGGAATATGAGGGGTCATACGTTTGTGAGCCCACCAACTACCGATCCGATTGCCCCACAACCTCCGTCTCCATCTGGCCTCGGATGGTATCATTTACCCTCACATGGGCATTTTATGGGCCCACCAAATGCGTATACAGCAGGGTATATGGGCACACCAGCTGGGTATATATGCCTACACCAGCTGGGCATATGGGCTCATCATCTAGGCATATAGGTTCATCATCTGGGCATATAGGCTCATCATCTGGCCATATGGGACCAGCTGGGATATCTATGCCTACACCAGAGCCCCAGAATGATATTGAGCCCGATATTGGTGGTGGTAATGTTGATTCTGATTCATCGACTAATGACGAGAGAGTGGAGGTGGTTGTTATTAATGGTGTTAAACTCAAAGTCATTTATACCCGTGGTGACGTGTAAGTATTATATTTTTTGTTTTTTCAAAGTTAATTATGCAACAACTTATATATATATTTGATTGTTTGATGATGTATCTTTCATTATGCAGGCCTCTTCCTGCAAAGGTAGCTTCATCAACCATCACCCATGTCACTCGCAAAAAGTTCCATAAAAAGTGGAGTAAAGTCGATGAACATGACAGGAAGGATCTGCTGGACTTCTTTAGGGTAAGTGTCAATTACTTATATTGTTAGTTTAAATTTAATGTTTAATAACATTTAATATAATTACTAATACATATTTTCATTTTACTTAATACATACCAAAGTGACATGAGACATAGATGATGATGAAAATGTACAGAGACTTTTTTTTAAAAGGATGAGCTCTCAAATATCATATTTGCTTTATAAGTTGCGGTGTAAAGATAAGAAATCAGACTACATGAGTGATGAAATTTGGAATGCCTTCAAGAGCCATTGGGCTACAGAGACATTCCAAAGAAATTCTACAAAAGCCAAGAATAATAGAAACTCAGAAAAGGGTGGCTCGCTTCACTGTGGCGGGTCCATCAACCAGGCTCAGCATGCTCTTAGATTGGTAAATTATTTTAAAAATCTGTGTGTTTTTTTACATTAGTTAATTAGTTAGCAATTTTTGAAAATGTGTTTCATTTTACAGAGTAAGAAGGCGGGACGCCCTATCACTGTTGCTGAGCTGCATAGAGCCACCCATGTGAGGAAAGGCACTAGCGAGTATGTTGATGAGCGTTCCAGGATGACTCAGGTAACTATACAACTTGATTTGTATTATATAATGTTGCTTTGTTAAAATGGAGCGCTAACTTGTGGTTATGCAAAACAGGAGCAAATTAATGAGATCATGACTCAGCTGACTCAGGGGAGCTGGGACCCTGAATCACTTGGTCAACTTACTCCTGAGATGATAGATTTGGCAAACAAAAATTGGGAGAAGACAGTAGGTTGGTATAAGGGTTGCCTGTATGGTACGGGGCCGTTGGCTCCATGTATGGGCCAGTCTAGGGCCGGGAGCAGCAGACGACGCAGTCGACAAGCTCCTACTTCTTCAGCTGCGGAGACAGAGCAACTTAGGCAGCAACTGTAGTCTACTCAACAGGAGCTGCAGGATACTTGACAGGAGGTCAGGACCTCTACTGAGGCTATGAAAAAGATGCAGGAAGACTTTGCAAAGGTGACCCATAGGCAGGAGCTAACGTTTAGGTATTTTAAGAATATGAGGCAAGATGAGGAGCAAACTGTGGAGTCTGATGGCAGTTTTTAGGATTTGTTATATCAGTTTGACATTTCAGTATTTTGTTATAACATTTTAGACTAAGTTATGTTGATTCGGATCTTATGTTATGGAAATATTTTATTCTCGAAATTTTTATTTTAAACTGTTTTAGCTATTTTAGATTTTATTATTTATTAATAAAATAAACAGGTATAAAAGCAGGTTTAGGAAAAAAAATTAAATCAGCTGGGCATTAGCGAGGGAATTAGCGAGGGAAACTGGACGCGTGGCTGTCAGAATTTGGACGCGTGGCTGTCATTGTTAGTGAGGGATTTGGATCCCTCGCTAATTAGCGAGAGAATTAGCGAGGGAAATATCCCTCGCTAATGAGATTAGCGATGAGCAATTTAGCGAGGGAACCAGTCACTCGCTAATTCCCCCGCAAATTGGCATTAGCGACGGATTTTGGGCAACTAGCGAGGGAAATATCCCTCGCTAATGATCAATTTTTTATAGTGATTCTTCGTAAATAGCCGTGGTCTTTATTTAGCAGTATACACTATTTTCATGTATACAAACTAATGCCAACTTCCAATAATCAAAGAATGAGATTAAGAACAAATGTTTAGCAAATCAAATGTATTTTTTCATTTTTTTAATGTGTTAAGCACTTGTAAATGACATGTTAGAAACTAAGAAATTCTAACTGTAAAATCGAAATGAGCGCTCAATTGAAAATTAAAATATCAAATTGTATTTTATTAATAGTCAAAACAAACACACCCTTAGTTGAAAAGGAGTGAATTAAAGTACTTCCCTAATGAAATTAGTCAGAGTTATGATACCTTTAATACATTAGGTGTACATGATCAATAATATGTATGGTGTTATTTAAATATTGGATTTATGAAAATTAATATCTCCGAATTACTTTCCGAGTAACTTGATCCATCAATGCACACTAGGATGTGGATCAAGTTACCTCAAATGTAATTATTTTGTGATATTTAATTTTGTCAATCTAACTATTGAATATGGTATGAAGTTGATCCACTCAATGAACACTTTTAATTTAAGAGTTAGATTGATAAAATTTAATGTCTATAAAAAGTTATTAAGTGAAATAATTTTTTTGACAAGAATTACCCAAAGAATAACTTGATATTCCTTATGTATATATATGTATATAAAATTTAGAAAGAAAGATTATTTACTCCACAAGTAAAGTAAGATGATGAAGGAACATTGGAGTTCTGACTTCTGTCGACAAATTATGCTTTCAATTGGCTCATGCACCAATGATTTTGTTAGGAAGTGGGGCCATGATATCGAGAAATTGGAATGAATATTGGATATGAGTATATTCTTTGCCTCCAGAATCATATCCAATATTCGGTCGGACTTTACCATATCAGTGTGTGTACAATAGAGTACACCCTTTTTTTTTTTTTTTTTTACAGTAATGCTATTCGGTCAAATTTTTCTACACAAAAATAGACAAAAACCACATTATAACATTAATTAACCAAGTTTTTTAAGCCACTAACCAACCTACTTTTTTACAGTTTTTAGTCAATGGCCTAAAAAACTGTGAAAAAATAGGTTGGTTAGTGGCTTAAAAAACTTGGTTAATTGATGTTGTAATGTGGTTTTTGTCTATTTTTGTCTAAAAAAATTTGGCTGAATAGCATTACTCTTTTTTTTATCATATGAAAGTTGGCTAATTAGTGGATTGCAAAATAAATTTGGAGGCTTAAGAACTAAAATGGTGGGTTCTTGAATCTCATTTCCTTACCACTTAGGAAGCCACTTGGTTGCAAACTTTTTTGAAAGAGAAATTATGTCGACAGGACTGGAGTTAGGAAACTTTTTTGAGTATATTTCTTGATTAACTAATCAAAGCAAAAAATAATAGACTAAAACCTCAAAAAGTTGGTTTAGGGGAACATGACAGAATTTGAATTTGAGAGGTTCCGAATTCAAATTCTCACTAATTTTTTTGGAGTGAAATATAACTCTCTTCGTAAATGCTCAAAAAGCCCAAGATTTGAAATCTGGAACTCTTTCATGGCCCCTAACTCGCAAACTTAACTACTTTCTTGGGTCGATTAATTCCTCTATGATTTGATTTGTTCGCTGTCTTGAAATTTTTCCTTAAATATCATCAATTAAAAGAAACTTGAATTAGAGAAATTTACTGTAATTCAGCAATTGGAGATTTCAACCCAAGTCTGAGCAACTTGAGGTCGAGCGAAAGACCAGCCATGTGTTCCAATCCTAGTATCTTTTTAGTAGGGTGTTAACCTTTGAACCAATCCAAAAAATTTGCAAATCAATCCCAAAAAACGAAAAACTGCACAAACTAACTTTTTTAAATTCGTATATGCCATTTTTTGTGTCAACTACGTGGCTAAGTTCTGTTAGCGATTTCTTTTTATAAGAAAAATGTATTAGATAGGGAGCACTGGGGGTGCACCGACCCAATACAAGGATTAAACATATAACAGGCACAGAAGTGGCCTATGCCACCATTCATTAACAGTAAACTTAGTAAAGCTATAAATCCTACCAATGAACCATCCCCACGGAATATGCTTGATCTTATTCAAGATTAGGTTCACATTCGCCTCCTCCCCTCTAAAAAGAATATTATTTTGCAACAACCAAATACTCCAAGATGTTGCAAGTCAAATCAAGTTCTTAACCTTATGTGCTCTTTTACCTTTCATTGCTCTCCCATAATGACAATAGGGTTCCAAAGGCTCGGAAGAATCACAAACTGGAATTCCCAACTACAGGTTTATATCATTCCACACATGTGCAACAAAATTGCACGCAAAAAAAAAGATGTATAAGCAATTCTTATTGCGAAAAACATAAGGGACGACATTGATCATGGGTACCCAATTCTAACCCCCTCGCCAAACGTGCCTCTCTCGTTGGTAATCTACCAAGTAGTAAGCGTTATCCGAGAACTCCCCTTTCGTTGGAACTTCCATCTTCAACAACTGTCTCGTATATGGATTTCACTCTGAAGGTTTTTGAAGTTTCTAGCCCCCACATCTGTCTGAATCGGTCCCTAGTTTTACCTCCCTCAAGATTGAGTCCAACAACTTCACATTTTCCAATTCGTCCTGTTCAGGACCCTAGACCACTACCACAACCACCTCAAAACACCGTTAGTGAACCGCCTGATGTCTGCCACAAGAGTGTTTTTGGGAACCGCCACATTGTAAAGATCTAGAAACATCGCAGGCAAAGAACCGACCCCAATCCATCTATGTTTCCAAAATAATAAATTCTTACCGCTGCCAAGAACAGAACTAGTTCTTGCACGGAATACATCGTCAACGTCAAGTGAGCCTAAGCATAAGGAGATCAAGTCACGCCACCAGATTGAGTCCTTTGTGCCCCTATTAACCTCGTCCCTACACGTGAACAAGTTCACCAAATCTATGTAGCGGTGTTTTAGGAGTTCCCTCCAAATAGTGTTCCTATCTGTTAAGCACCTCCATCTCCACTTAGGCAATAGAGAATAATTAAAAATCTCCAGACCCTTCACCCCTAACCACCCCACCTCGTTTCTTAGGTTTACAAACATCCGTCCAGGCCATCCAGCAAATTTATTTCTTCCCTATTCAAAATCTCCCTAAAGGAACCTTCTCTGAAGTCTGATCATTTTAATAATCACTACTTTTGGAGCTTTGTAAAAGAGAAAAATTATAATGGTAAACTATTCAAAACTGAGTTGATGAACGTGACTCTCCCACCAATAGAAAGCAAGCGCCCCTGCCACACAAAGAGCCTAGACTGAAAGGAGTCCAAAATAGGTCTCCAAGTGTTGCATCTTCTAGGATTGGCCCCTATAGGAATCCCTAAAGATTTGAAGGGTAAGGAGCCAGTACCACACCACAAGAACACGACGGCCTTGTCTAGAAAATCATAAGCAATATGGATACCAAAAAGTTTTCTTTAAGGAAATTGACCCTCGGACCAGAAATCAATTCAAAACTACATAAAATGGTCTTTAGACACCAAATGTTTTCCCAAGTAACTTTTACCAACAATATTGTGTCATCTGCAAATTGAAGCAAAGAGTAGTGGATAATGGGGCAGACTCCAAATCCATGAAAACTACCAACCTGAATTTCCCTCTGAAACAATCCTGTCAAACCTTCGGCAGCTATGAGGAATAAAAATGGTGACTGTTGATCCCCTTGCCTCAATCCCTTGTGTAGCTGAAACTCATTAGTAGGACTGCCATTCACCAAAACGGACATGGAACTAGAGCAAATGCATGATTGTATCCACCAAATCCCTTTCTTGTCAAAACCCATGCGACGGTTTCCCCTCACTGATTTACATCATACTACATCTCTTCCAATATACTTGTATTGTGGCAATCAATTTGCTATCAAAATTGCTCAAAATCCAACCTTCCATGAACGGAACAAGCACATATGGAACTAGAGCAAATGCATGATTGTATCCACCAAATCCATTTCTTGTCAAAACCCATGCGGCGGTTTCCCCTCACTGATTTACATCATACTGCATCTCTTCCAATCTACTTGTATTGTGGCAATCAATTTGCTATCAAAATTGCTCAAAATCCAACCTTCCATGAACGGAACAAGCACATAGAGATTGACTGTCATCTCATTCGAGAGAAAGTTCAAAATGGAACCATTCATCTCATGCCAATTGCTTCAAAGGACCAATTGGCTGACATTCACACCAAGGCTCTTCCATTTCCTAGCTTCTCTACTCTTCTCTCCAAGATGAATATGATTGATATCCATGATCCAGCTTGAAGGGGCTATTAGAATAGCCAATATTTCTATTTGTACAGCTCTTTTATTGATTATTGATATAGTTAGATTAGCTGTCAACTTATTATGTGCAGTTAGCTTAGTTAGTTACTATTTAATTGAGTTTCATTTACAGTTGTATTAGCTTCTGTAACCGTGATTGTATATATACGGATTTATCTCTCATTCAATAAATAGAATTCATTTTTCACAAAGTTAACATTTATAAATATCCCACAAGGAGATTAAAGGCTCAAAAGAAGAGAAATAGGCCTAAGATGCCCAAAAACGTCTGATCTGTTGAGGCATATTAACGACAGATTGTGGCAAAGAACAACGTTTGGTGGGATTATTTAATAACCCTCCGTATGATGAAATGATGAATCTATCTTCAAAAAGGGCTGAAGACATGAAGCGACATGTTCTCCTTTCCACAAGAGGAATCAGGACAATGGACAACAAGTGGGAGAGGGGAGAATTGTGATCAAAAGACACATTTTCATTGTTTTTTTTCTTAGAAATAAAATGTTCGGTAAGCTTGGACCTACTATATAATAACAGCTCATGGTTTTAGAAGAATTTTACTATATATCGAGATATTTTAACCAAACATATTCCATCATTTTTGTCACTGGTAAGTTGGAATTTGCTTTTTTAAATACTAGTCGGTGATTACAGTGTCAAAACACAATTTACAATAGATGAATCAGCTAACAATTTGTTAATTTATCTTTGAAGCTCTACCTGTACCGTCACTGATATGTGCACAAATGAAGTAGGACTGGTTTTTTTGATTTTTTGGTAAATAAAATTGTAGGACTTGTTTTTAGTGAATAGAAATCAAAGATTCAAGTCAGAGCTTCAATAATCTGTTTAAAGGTTCTGTTCCGGACTGGACCGGTGGCCTATTCCTCGCAATGGGCCCGAACCGGCCCATGTCACTGCAACTCCACTCGCCAAGGCGCGCATGATATGCAAGAGACGTAATCAACTGCCGAGATCGACTCGGCTAATCCTAAGGCCTAGGAGCGTCGCCTCGCTCTATAAATAAGGGTCGACCTCCACTGACAGGTACACATTCTGACTCATTTCACATTCTGCTTTGACTTCTCGCACCCTGACTTGGGCATCAGAGTGTCTTTGCAGGTACAACCCGACCTGAGCTCTGCTCCCGACTTCACCATCAGGCAGAGCGACCAAGTACCAGATCGGCCTACCCTGAGACCATCAAGGTATGGTTCAGTTCACTTGCCCGCCCTGTGCACTGGCGGTCACTCGGTCGCTGCGCGCGTGTCCCTCACGTGCCTTCTTGGTAAATGTGTGACGGCTGACTCTGACTGATGGATGTGGCGTTTGTGCTCCTCGAGGTGGTGCGTAATGATGGTGAGCCGTCACCGTCTCGAATCTCGAGGAGTGCATTTAATGCGTGATGAGAAAGGTCGCGTCGTTTCGTATTCGGCCTCTGATCCGTCGCGAGGCCCGGTATATAAAGGGTGTTGAGTCATGACCATTTAGATTCTAGCACCGTAGCATATATATCTCCTTTTTATTGAAGTAATTGGAGATATTAATTAGGTGATGTCACTCACTATACAGTTTTGCTTTTGATTCTTCCATTAACTAGTTGAGGAGCTGAATTTCCGGCAAGAAATAATTAGTGCTGCTGGGTATATTACGATGGGAGATACCGGAAAGGAAAAGCATTTGGACCCATATATGCATGCAAGTGGATTTTGCAAGTGGTAGATATCATATCATCAGTGGTGAGACTCGCTCGCGGTCCTTGTTCTTGTCCAAACATGGAATCCTTATGCTTTACGTCGTCCAGGCGTCCACTTCCAAAAAAGCAATGCAATGCAATGCCTTTACAATCCGGTAACCTTTTAGTTTCTTCTAACATTATTAAAAATATAAATTCCATTAAGAAGTAATTAGTTTTTTAAGAAATTATTAGTTAGTATTCTTTAAAGCTATATATATAATAGAGAGAGCACATTGATTGTATTTACTTTTAGTATATTTTTTCAATATAATTCATTATGATAAGCTTTTACTGTTTTTACCTCATAAGTATGTCTATGCTAATGCTCTCTACCTCTCCGATCGATATGATTTATACCTAAATGATCCTATGATTCTTAACAAACATCTCATACCAAATTTTGATATCATCGGATTATTCAAACTCGATCAGCCTAAACCAAAATATCGCACGCATGCATTAAGAATTAAGGAAGAGACACACCCCATTCATAATTGGCATATATATAGTTAACGAATTTTCTAACCATGATGAGAGCAACGACTCTGTTGCGCCCGAAAAAGTCCCCGAGGGAGAACCTTGCTCGTTCACAACTTTTTAAAACAATGAAGCCGCCACCAATATTTATTAAGGAAAATATTAGGAAAACCTTTTTTGGAAAGCGGTTGGTCTTGCGAAACTAGAGAATAGGGTTCGGGGGTCGGTTACGCGCAGGGAAGGTGTTAGCACCCCACACGTCCTCTCTACTGAGAGGGAACCTTTAATTAAATGTGTGGTTTTAGTGTGTTGACTTGAAAATACTTAATTTTGCCTCTCTACTTCTTATTGAAAAAATCTTAATGAAAATCTTTATTTATTATGGAAAAGGGGGAAAAATGGTTTTTTAGAAAAAACGCTTGACGGGACATGGCCCGCTCCTACGTATCTCCCGGTGCGATGGAGAACTCAAAGCTACGTAGTTCTTCTTTGTCCTTTTGAAAAGTTTTTATTTTTTATCTTTTTTTAGTGAGTTTTTGAAATAGGACGAGCATTAGCGAATGATTAAACTAACCAAGGTTATGGGTAATCACCGCTAAGTACTCTTGAAAATGAGAGTCACTACCGCCAGTCAGACGAACAAAGGTTCTGATTGACTATTAGTATCGACTTGTTTTTATTTGTTCTTTTGAAAGGGGTTTTCGAAAGAGATTGATTGGCACGAATGATCAAACTAACAAAGGTTATGAGAGATCATCGCTTGTTGTTCTTTTGGGAAAAAGACATCACCACCAATGGCTAGACGAACAAAGGTTCTGATTAGCCACTAGCGACGATGGGTTGAAAACGTTTTTAGAATGGAAAAGGTTCTCGTTCTGAAAATGATCTTGGTTTGCAAAAGTGATTCTTTTTTTGTTATGAAAATAACTCTTTTCTTTTTGTTATGCGAATGCTAAACTTTTTATGATTGCGCTTGACGAGAATGCGACTCGCTCCTACGTATCCCAACTGGGAATCAAAGCGACGTAGTTCTTGCGAGCCTTGAAAGTGAAAGTCTTTTTGCTTTGGTTTTGAAAAGTGAGGGGCGCTCATGATGATCAACTAACAAAGGTTATGGGTGATCATCACTAACACTTGCTATGACTTTTGATGCTTAGGAAAATATCTTTTGAAATTGAAGCGTTCATGATAATCAAACTAACAAAGGTTATGGGTGATTATCACTAGTAACTTATGCATATGAAAACATCCTTTTTTTGAAATTTAGGCTCTTAGGACAACCAAACTAACAAAGGTTATGGGTGATTGTCACTAGTCACCATTTTCATGCTAGGCCATTTAGAAAAGAAAGCAATGAATGCAAATCGAATCCTTAGGCAAATAACAATCTCATTTGAATTCTTGAGCAAATATTAGCCTAGACTACACATGTTAGACCACAACACATAAATAGGCAAAGAAGGAACTTGAATTGGGCATTAAGCAAAAATACAAGAGTGGGCAAGATTGAACCTAAATGCACATCTAGTGGAAGATGCTAGGCGAGAACCATACTCAAATATTTCTACAAAATGCAAGGGAATCTAAATGCACATCTAGTGGAAGATGCAATGTGAGGAATGGGCCTATCTAAGTATTAATGATTCCACATGGGAGTAGACAAGGAAGTGGTAGGCACAAATGAATTCAAAAGAGTAGCCTCAAGCATGATCATTGGCAAACCCTAAACAAGCAAGTCATCTTAACAATCAAAACACCAAAGCATGTTGAATCACTTTGGTCAATCCTCAACACTTAAATTAGTGTGCGCAAGTGCACAAGTGTGAATCTTCTTGCCAATCATCAACTTAAACAACATATAGACTAAAAGGGTTGGATCATATAGAACAATCCTCATCACTTTAGGCAAGGTGCACTAGACACAAGTGAGAATCATGTTGCCTATCATCAACTTGAGACAATAAGCAAACATATAAAAACTCTATTTATTCTTCATGACTTGCGAAACCAATACATAGTCAAACCATCAATTTATTCATCAAACTCCCAAAATCAAGCAAGCAAAAGATACTAACAAGATTTAGGAACAATTAATCACATAACTTAAACACTAAGACCTCAAATCAACATTTATTCTCAAACTCTTTACTTTGTGCGAAATCTATGTGAGGAAAGAAATTTGCAAACCTAAACAAAGTATCTAAGCATGAAAACACTAAAATCAAATATCTACAACATGATTAAGCCCCATCAAGCAAAGAGAAACAACAAAAACAAATTAAAGCTAACTTTACTAGGATATGCGAACCAAACAACACATGAAACAACAATTTTACTTGACAACAAATGCAAAAAATCAACACAAAACAACATGACTCCATTTATTCAAGAGTGAGAGGCACCTTAAACACCCAAGCCTCCCTAAGTGCTTGTCAATAGTGTTTAAGGCTCCTCTCACCAACAACAACAAGCTACATTTTAAACAAAATGATGATGATATGTGAAATGCAAAGTGAAGAGGAAAATGGGTTTTAATGCAAAAAGGTTGAAGATGATGCAAGAGTTTGAAAGTTTTTACCTCAAATCCAAGCTAGAAAATGCAATGAGATGAAGAAAATAGAAACCAAATCAACAAGAACCTCCAAGGAACTTCAACTCCAACCCCAAAAAAAAGCTTGATGAAAACCTTCCTTGATGATGATGTTTGATCTTGAATGGAAAATGGAGAAGATATATGAAAGAGGGATGAGAATGAAGTGATATGGTGGTGTTTGGGTGAAGAGGAAATCAAAAATGGATGAAGGAAGGGAGTGGGGAGGCCACGGTTTTGGGAGAGAAAAGGGGAGGTTTATGGTGTGCTAGGGTTTTTTGGTGTAGGAGAAATGGGAAGGTTCCTTTGAGATGAAAGAAAAACAAGAGGAAGTGAGGGAGAGGAGAGGGGCTACGAATTTCTTGGGTCCTTTTGGGAGGAGAGGAGTGAGTTGTTCTTATTCAAATCCTTGGGAGGCCAAAGATCTAATGGGTTTAAGGTTGTGAGAGGGAAATGAAGAAATTAGTGTGTATTTAGTGGTGTAGAGAGAAAGAAGATAAATATATGTTGTGTATTGAATGTTATTGGATTCAAAGGTGTGCTTGTCATAATGAAAGGTTTTTTTGTGATGTGCACTTGATGGGGCTGAAGTGAAGGGCATGAGGGTGGAGTGAGGGAGGTTGTTTGCTTGTGAAATTGGTGCTTACTTTGGCCAAAAATGGATAAAAGCAAAAAGCACCTAAAAGGAATTAGCCCTAATTCTAAAAATACCATAAGCATCCAATATTATTTTGTTATTCATTTTTTTATTTTGATTTCAGATTTCTATTTTTAATTATACATATTTTTGAGCCTTTTTGAAAGTGAGAGAAAAAAAACCGTTATAATTGACCAAAATACCCTTTTTGGCTCTAAAACCCTAATTTGCTCGAAAAGTGCGTTCCAACCCTAAAAACGATTTCAAGAACCTTGGAATGCCTTCTAGGATCCGAAATGTAGTGCATAAGGCTCTTCGCTCTTCAATTTATTTATTTTTTGGAAAATTAGGGTTTTGACCTAAGCCGGACAAAATTGGGGTATGACAGACTCCAAAACCGTAGACGAGGCACACGAAGACAAAAGTAGCTACCATGCATCTTTGAAGAAATCATCACATTAAGAAAATAAACGAAAAATAAAATATAAAGTGAATAGACAGTTATAACCTCAGCCAACCTATTCACGACTCACGAGTCGTTGATATTGAGTTTGTAAGACTTGAACTTGGCTCATTTATAATCGAGCTCAATCTCAAGTTTAAGCTTGTTTATTTAGTTAAATGAACAGCTTGATAAGCACTTAGCTAATCGAGCTGGGATAATTCACAAATAGTTCAACTCATTTACACTCCTAGTTCAAACTCTTCTTTACATAGAACTAATTTTGGGATTAATTAGAATCATTTTTAAGATAGAAAATCGAACACAACAAATTTATTATCAAACTATGTTTGACTAACCTAAACACAATTATGAGTGGTCTGCCTACATAAACAAACAGGGAGACACAATATACTTTGCCTTAGCTTTAAGTCAAGTTTGAAGATCAAAGGTTTTTGGCGACATAAATATTAAGTTTATTGAGACGGAATGATGCTTCTAGTGGAGCAAAAAAGGATTTAAACTGTGTGGATCCAAGTAGAAGCCATCTATTTTTGTGAGCATCCTTTATGTTCTCGTCATGTTTGGAAATTTCCAAAATTCAAATTAATGATGTAACTTATAAACTACTACTTCTTCCGTCTCAATTTAATTGTCCTCTTTGGCATTTTTCTTTGTCTTAAATTATTTGTCATTGTTGTTCCTTGGTTCAAACTCTTAGGTCCTAGCCGTGGATTCAGTCAGGGGTTTGAGCAAGTTCTTCGATTCTTTGTTCTTCAAGCGATTGCGCCAAGGAGGGAACTCTGCTCCTTGACTGTGGGTATCCTGACTCCTCTAGAAAGGGTCAGGTTAGGTGAAAGGGGACTGCGAGGGTTAGATTATACTACTGGCTAATGCATAAAAATAAAGATAAAGTGCGATAAAAGCATATAGAGGTAATAAACGTAGAGTTTTTGATTGATTGATTGATGTGTCTTTTCTGTACGATTACTCTCCTATTTATATACATAGGCCCTCGTCGGCCACTAACACAGCCACCATTTGCCTACCGTTGGATCAGTCTAAGATCAACGACTATCATTGTTCCTAAGCCCTAAGGAGGCGGAGTAACCACCCACGATCTCACTAGCACGGTTAGTACTGGGGTGAACTCCCTCACTCCGCTCTTCAAGGTTTCGCTCATTCGCTTGATCTTCAACTGCTCCTACGTTCCATCTTCGTGCATGTCTCTTACGTGCCTTCCAAGTAAAACCGCCTTACCTCAGCCACTTGGTTCACTCAGCTAACCTTCGCCCTCAGACAGTACCTCAGGAAATCGAGCCTACCCTGGCCATGGCACTCTATAGGCTGAGGTTGTACTCTCCCTCGGTCTCGCTCATTGCTCCTCGGGCTAACCCCTTCCTCGGGGAGTTGTCTAGTGATATGCCCCGAGGGCTTCCCTTGATCATTTTCTCAGGCAACTATCTCATAAAATCCTTGTCTAGTGACCTGCCTCAATACTCCAACTCCACTGCCTTTTTCATTAAATCCTCGGCCTACGACCTAATTATTTTTGGGTGTTAACAATTGCCCCCCTTTTTGTGCTGTTGTGTGGCCGCGAGGACGTGACTGATAGTGCAAAAAGAACCCTTTGAGATGACTTGATGTGACCGTTTTGAAGTGACTATCCTACTGTTTCGTGACACATGGCGCTTCGCGCTAATCGAAGTGATTGCTCGATGGTTCCCAATGACACGACGGTTGTGGCCCAAGGCTATAAATAGCAATGATGCCTATGCTTTCATTTCTGTTTTTCCAACAAAACCCCTTTGTCTTCCTTGCGATTTTCTCCTTGGATCAACCATGGCTTCTTCTTCCCAGAGCAATGTTCCCTCTATTTTTGTCTCCATTGGTCCCGTTTCTGTTCTATGGCCCACCGCCACCAGCGCTGATCATGGCTTCACGCTTTTTCAACAGAGGTTTGGTTTCTGCGACCTCCCTCTTAAGTTCGCTTGGTACAACGCCGAGGCGAAGTTCGTCGATCTCAGGGGGTGGCCGAAGGGCAATGCCGAGTACAACGCTTGGGTAAACCGCTTGGCTACGCACAAAGGTTCTTCCTGGAAGGAGTGGGGAATCTATGACATGATCATGGTGTCGACTTAAGAGGTTTCCCACGCTGCCAACCTCTTATTTCCGTTGATGTCCTTTTGGTCGACCACCATCAACGCCTTCGTTTTCCCTTGGGGCATCCTGACCCCCACTCTATTGGATGTGGCTGCCATTCTGGGACTCCCTGCTGGTGGCCTAGAGGTTCATGCCAATCCTGATTTTATGGGCGAAGACCCCCCTTTTATCTTTGCTTCTACCTTCTCAAACCTTCTGTCTAAAATCGCCAGGTCTGCGGGGCCTGTTATCGATGGAGAACACCACGCCTTCCTGATGTATTTTTTCAACAAATTCTTCTTCAGCACTAAATCTTTTGGTGTTGTTAAGGAACTCTCCGTGTTTGTCCAATTGCTGCAAACAGGCCAGAAGTACGCCTGGGGTTCTTTCTTCCTCGCCCTTCTTTACAAAAGCCTGGACAACTTTGTTATGCAGGTTAAGGACAAAGGCTCTTACTCTAAGGCCGAGGGTCCTGCCTGGTTTCTACAGCTCTGGGCTCAACTTTACTTTCCCAACTTCGCCCCCGTCAGGTCCACGGAGGCCGCCGAGGTTCTCGGAGGCACCCTCGCTGCCACCCCCGTTCTACCGGTGGAGCGCGCAGAGGTGCTTCGCATATTGCTGGAACTAGACCCTTTCGAAGATTTCTGTTGGTGTCCAGTCTTAACAGCCGGCATTGGTCCTCAGTGGATTTTCGTCCCAAAAGATTTGGATCCCTCTGCTCGGGATAGGTATGACATGATAATGCACTGGAGTCGTGTGCTTGTGGTCCATGATTTGGTCGCTGGGGCCAGACTTTCTTCAAACACCAACCCCCTCAACGTCGAACCTTATCACCCAAACTTTGTAGCTCGGCAGTTCAGTGTAGCTCAACATGTGCCTATCCCCTACGACTCCATGGCTTTGGGGTGTTGCCGTGCGAAGATCTTCCTTTCTGACCTCGCTAGACTCATTGCAGATAAGAGTGCACATTTCCTCTCCTTTTCTTGGGGTGTTTTTCGCAACAGAATCGGCGAAACTAGCAGCCACATTTCCTGGTGGTCGCAGGTACGGGCGCACGTCTTTCCTCGCTCCAATATTGAATACCTTTAGAACTACTTGGGCTCTACCGAGGGGCTTCCTGTTCGACCTACCTCGTTGGCTACTCGAGTGAGTCCACCACCTCACTGGGATGTCGATTCGACGAATATGGCGACAGAAGCAAAGAAGAAGAAGCAGCAACTAATTTCTGATCCTCTTCACGTTCTTCCCCTCGCCTGAAGTCCACTGGGCGACCCTCTGCTACCACTGGTAAGTCTGACCTTGGTTTATTTATTTCTGTTGTTTATCACGAGCTTATTGGCTTATGCCTTTGTGCAACTCAACCTCCTGCTCCAGTTCTTTTAGACGACGACGATGATGATGAAGATGATAATGTCCCCATCCTCCAACGAAAACGAACGTGAGAACTATTCCACTTGCCTCCTTCAGCCGCTCTGGTCACCGAGGCGTCACCTCCACCTCTCAAACGGTTAAGGGTGAGTTCTTTTCTTAGTACGACGGGGGTGTTTTCGCCGTTTATTCTATTCTCTCCTTATTGAACTTTCTTTTGACAACTCCGTAGAGGCTTCGCGCTCCAACTGAATCACCGCCATCTTCTCAAGCTCCATCCTTCGATAGTCCAACTCCCAATTTTGTAAGCGATCTTTCTTAGGCTGCTCGACGTTTTCAGCGTAATCGTCCCCCTTTCTCATTATTTGTTTCTCTTTTTTGCAGGAAACGGCGGGCGGCACTACTGCGGCCGATCCTCTTACTTTTGCGGAGGACGATCCCCCTGTTGCCCAGGCCGACGACCTCTCTTCGCCAGCAATCACCGATGAGGAATTGCAGCGTTATTTTTTGAACCTTGATGCTCCAGAATCAGCCCCTTCCTCTATAGAGGTTGACCTCACTTAAGTCGATGCAGTCTTGGCTGAAGAGACCCCTACTGACCCAAACCACGTGGCGGCCCTTCGAGTAACATTGTTTCGGGTTTCTAATTCTCCTGAGGTTCCCATCGTGAAAAAGGGTGCTCTTAAGGAGATAGCTTTGCAACTTGGGGACATTTCTAGTCTTTATGGTTGAGCCAAAGCTACTCAGGATCGGCCTGTGGCTTCCTTACACCGGCTGGATTCTCTTAGGGCTGAGAAAGATGGTTACAAGGCAGCCTTCGTTTCCCTTAGCCAGGCTAAGCAAGAGACTGTAGCTGAGCAGGAGATAATTACTTGTAGAATCAAAGCCATTGAAGCTCAGGATTGACCCTGTCAAGGAGTCCCCGTCAAAGTTCAGAGAGCCAAAGGGGTTCTCTTCATCTTTTCCCAAGAGGTCGTCCTCTGCCAGTTCCTCCTCCGTCATAGCCCCTTCAATGTGAGGCACATTGGCCGACTGAGGTGATTTGGGGCTATTAGGCCCATATAGACATCCTATTACTGCCTCAGTCAGTGGGCTATGGGGGGTTTCCATCATTCCTATCATGGCGTTGGGTCCCTCTGTTGTCTCAACGGGTGCACTAGGATCAGCTGCGTAGAGTTTTGGCTGCTCCAGAGCTGTTTCCTCGACCGGTTTTGGGAAGGCCTATTCCAAAGCCGTAGCCACAGTGGCTGCGGGAATGGTTTGGGCGTTCCCTTCTCTGGCCGAGGTGAGCATCTGGAGGGTCTCCCTCATTCTGTGGTAGGCCCTCGCTCTCTGTTGCCTTCTCTTTTGGGAACGAGATTTGGGGACAATCATCGGTGCTGGCGCTTCCGCTGTTGCATGTGTTATCCATTGACCTTGTGGCACTTCTGATGGTGGCTTTACCGTTCTGACAACCCTTAATTTGCGGTCGTTAAGTACAGTAATATCTACTGATGTTGACCCTTGGGTTTCGATGGCCTGCGCGGCCCTTCTTTCATCTTTGGTATGGGATTCTCCGCTTGGGACTGGCACGGTGGCTTGCCTAGCTGAATCATGGGCAGGCCTACCGTGCTCCCCCAGGTGAAGCATACCGCAGTCTTTCCGTCACATCCTGAACCCGAGGTGCTTTTCTCCCAAAATTATTCCCAGAGTTAAGCTTGGAAGGGGTAGATCTCTGAGGTCTTGAACAAGCTTCCCTGGCTTCAGGAGTTTCTTTTGGGTCTCTTGGGGATGGCTCGGCCCTCCCAGCTGTAACCTTTCCTGCAACAACGCCATGCGGTCCGCCACTGTGGACCCTTTGGGGGGTGACCCTAAGCGGCCAAAGACAGATACTTTCTTATCTGGGGGTGCCTCCTGCTTGAGGACCCATACATACTTCTATTTTTATTTCCCTCGGTCGCTTCCTGAAAAGTAGACCATATTAATGCTCATGCTAGGGAAAGGATCAGTATCAATGTTCATCTCATGCGTTCCCTTGTCGGCCATCATGAACCTCCCTTTCTTTATAGCCTCTTGAATGGCTCGGCGGAAGATAATACAATTGGAAGTGGCATGACTGAATGAATTGTGCTACTTACAATACTTCTTCCCTTTTATTTCTTCGGGGGGGAATCTTATGGCCATCAAGGAGCTTAATCTGTTTGTCCTTGAGGAGATAATCAAATATTTGATCAGCCTTGGAGATGTCAAAGGAGTATTCAACTTTGTTTTTTGCTCCGTCCTTCTCCTTTCCTTTGGCAGGCTTAAGAGCAGGACAGAGGTATGCTTTGCCTTTGACTATCTCAGCCACCAGGATGTATGCCGTGTAATCGACTGATTCATTATAGTCTGAGTCCTCGGCTGCATCCATTCCTGATATCAATTGAGGCCCTCGACCCCTAGTAGCTCTATTCCTTTCTATTTCCTGTATGAATTGTTCAATTTGCACGGCCCTGGATGCTAAACCACTGAGGTCACTACAAGCCTGTCCCACGAGCTTTTCCTTCAATTGCGGATGCATTCCAGAGATGGCCATGGAAGTAAGTTGAGATTATGGAAATGGTACTGAGCACTTTCCGGCCATCTTTCTGAATCTTTCAATGAAGTCAGTCACTGCCTCATCCACCTTCTGCTGTAAATTCATGAGATCGGCTGTGGTCACTTCAGGCTGTGGCCAATAAAATCTGTCATGGAAGCACCTTTCCATGTCTGCCCAGGTCTGTATAGAATCGGGTGGGAGAGAAGAATACCGAGAGAAGGCAGTTCCTGTCAGGGACAAAGGGAACAACTACAACTTATGGAATTCATTCTGGTTTCCTTCCCCACATTAGGCCGTGAATCGACCGATGTGTTCCATAGTAGATTTACCATCATCCCCGGAGAATGTGGCAAAATCAGGGGTTTTGAATCCTCTGGGCAGAAGCACCAAGCTATCCACCCACTCGGGGCAAGACTTCCTGTACACCGGTATATTAAGCGGTTTCAGCTGAACGCCGAAGAACTTCTTAATAGTGTCGGCTATCAAATTAGGATCCAGGAGTTGGGCCCCCGATGGTCTTTCAGGTGGAGGCGTTGGTCGCCACAGTGCATCTGGGGGACCATGCGCCCCTGGTTGCGGTGGTACCTGAGGTGGAGCATCTATCCATGGCTGCCCAGGCACTACTTGGGTCAGGTTAACAAGGCCAGTTCTTGGTACAGATGTTTGCATGCCTCGGTGAGGTGGAAGTTGATTCCATGGCTACTCGGCCAGAGCAACATTCATCTGTGTCTGTATATAGGAACCCGCCGGGTAGGTACTGAGTGCTCTGGGGTACAGATGACTAGGAGGTAGGCTTGTCGAGCCAGGTGGGCTCTGGGCCCATGGCTGCCGACTCGGGTAATACCACTGATCTTATCATTCCCTGATTCCGAGGCGAAGGCTTGCCCCCTGCGTAGGTCGGGTAGTTAGCCGCGGCAAAGCATCCATAGGATGGTCCTTGCGGCAAACCCACCGAGCCCACTGCCTCGGGCGGCCTTCAGGCCAATTGCACTTGTCTCTGCTGAAGAGAAGTCGTATTAGTGACATTCGCCAAAAACTGCCCCCCAGTGTTGGCAGTGGCAAAAGTACTGGAGTGAGGAATCACAGGAGAAGGGCATACCTGATGAGAGAATGCCTGCTGAGGCCCAGTCAAACTCCCACTCGGTGAACACTGATGCATGCCTCCCATAGAAGCATAGGAGGATGCCTGCTGAGGTCCAACAGGGTTGGTGTATGGCAGGGACTGATGCGTGCCTCCTAGAGAAGTAGGATGTCCTCCCTGTAATTGGCCAGGGAAAATGTGGTTGGTAGGGCTGCTACCTTGTGTTGCCTGCCTGTGCTCCAATTCCTTGGCCTGTTGCACTTCATTGTGCACCATAGGTTTAACTATGTCAGACAACTGTTGGGACACTTGGTACATTATATCATGTATCCCCATGTCAATTTGTTTCCGAATGAATGAGGTGGTCATGACCACAGGCTCCTCCTTGTGGTGAAGCGGTTCATTCGATTCCACAGTAACCGTTGTAGTAGTATTCCCTGAAACACCTTCTGGCTCTGTGGTTCGGTCCTTCGCAGCAGTTGCCTTTCTTGAAGCAGAAGGCGAATCCATACTTAGGTTTTTCCCATAGCGCAGGTGCATACGCCAATGATAATCCAGTCCAGGAAAATCAAACGCAATGGTCTGTTCACCTGTTCTAGTCCCACTGGGTGTGCCAATTTGTTGTTCCTTAGTTCAAACTCTTAGGTCCTAGCCGTGGATTTGGCCAGGGGTTTGAGAAAGTTATTCGATTCCTTGTTCTTCAAGCGATTGCGCCAAGGAAGGAACTCTGCTTCTTGACTGTGGGTATCCTGACTCCTCTAGAAAGGGCCAGGGTAGGTGAGAGGGGACTGCGAGGGTTGGATTATACTACTGACTAATGCATAAAAATAAAGATAAAGTGGGATAAAAGCAGATAGACGAAATAAACATAGAGTTTTTGATTGATTGATGTGTCTTTTTTGTACAATTACTTTCCTATTTAAATACATAGGCCCTCGTCGGCCACTAACACGGCCAACATTTGCCTACCGTTGGATCAGTCTAAGATCAAAAACTATCATTGTTCATTAGCCCTAAGGAGGCAGAGTAACCACCCACGATCTCACTAGCACGGTTAGTACTGGGACTCCCTCACTCCGCTCTTCAAGGCTTCGCTCATTCATTTGATCTTCAACTGCTCCCACGTTCCATCTTCGTGCATATCTCTTACGTGCCTTCCAAGTAAAACCGCCTTACCTCAGCCACTTGGTTCACTCAGCTAACCTTCACCCTCAGACAGTAACGCAGGCACCCGAGCCTACCCTGGCCATGGCACTCTATAGGCTGAGGCTGTACTCTCCCTCGGTCTCGCTCATTGCTCCTCGGGCTAACCCCTTCCTCGGGGAGTTGTCTAGTGATATGCCCTGAGGGCTTCCCTTGATCATTTTCTCAGGCAATTATCTCTTAATCATTGTCTAGTGACCTGCCTCAATACTCCAGCTCCACTGCCTTCTTCATTCAGTCCTCGGCCTATGACCTAATTATTTTTGGGTGTTAATAGTCACTTTAGAATCCCAATACAATATTTATTATTTTTTTCCAATAATACCCGAACTTTTATTTGTATTTCCAAGGTTTCCATTCCTCTCTTCACATAATAATATAAGGGTATTTTAGGCCTACCATACTTTTTGAACATAAAAAGTAGCATATCTAATCATTTTCTTAAAACTCGCGCATAACCTTAAACGACAATTAAATTAAGACGGATGGAGTATTATTTAAAATACAAATGTTTGTAAAAAAATTAAAAAATAATTTTGTTTTATGATTTTCTAAATATAATACTATATTTAAGTAAGGCTATGTGCGGCAATGCAAATCCGCTAGCTTATAACGGATAAGCCTTTTGTAAGTAGTTGATATAACTAGTTTATAGTGTTTTTTAGTAGTTTATAACGTTTTTTTAAACGCTACTTGAATTAGCGTTTGATGTTATTATTAACTATCTCAAGTTTATTTATTTGCCTAGTTAGCTTAACTATCTTTATCTTACTGCACTAGTCAAAAGATAGCTGTCAGTTAGAGAGAATTAGAAGTTAATTAGGCCTTTCCCTCTACATATAAATAGGGATTTAGGGATTTTGTATTATGTTGATAGACAGATTTTTATTTCAATCAAAATGAAATTGATTCAGTTTCCAAATCCTCTCTTGGTTCCTAGATTGATATGGTATCGGAAGAAATTTGCTTTCCTTCGCGTTGCCTTCACCGATTCTGCAACTCGTCATCTTCATTGCTTTCGATCTGCTCTCTTCTTTGAGCAATTGCATTTCTCTTCTACATCGTGTTCTTCACCCTTTCAGTAACCCCGGTCTGGTGCTTGTATCCCAGCACCTCACTGAAGAGAATTTCAGCCTTTGACGCCGCGCCATGCTCATGACACTTGATGGAAAGAACAAGGTAGGATTTGTGAAAGGCAAAATTCCCAAATCTGCTGAAGATGATCCTCATCACAGAGCCTAGATTCGGAACAATAGAATTGTATCCTCATGGTTACTAAATTCAATTACAAAGGAGATTGTGATCAAGGTTCTAAATAACCGTCACGGTCGCGGTCGCGTTAAGGCTTTCGCGTTTTCGGCCGTCGCGGTTGTTGCGTTACAAGTCGCGGTCGTCGCAGTGTGAATTAATAACAATAATGCATAAATTTTATTAAAATTATTTGTCGCGGCCGTTTTGTCGCGATAACGGTCACTACCGAGACAGTTTTGTCGCGGCCGTTTTCGGTGTAACAGACCGTTTTTTAGAACCTTGATTGTGATCTACTCCGAGGTAGGGCTATTCATGGATCAGTTCTAAAGGTGAATTGCACCGAACTGAACCGAACTGTTAAGACAGTTCGACCGAACCGAACTGTCTTAGCAGTTCGACGAACCGAACTGAACTGTCTTAATAGTTCGGTTCGGCAGTTCGAGCTCGAACCGAACTGTTTAAAATTTGAACTTTTTTCGAACTTTTTTTTTCGGGCTCAACAATTCGAAAAAAAAAAATTAAAATTTAAAACAGTTTGGTTCGAACTCGAACTGCCGAACCGAACTATTAAGACAGTTCGGTTTGGTCGAACTGCTAAGACAGTTCGGTTCAGTTCGGTCGAACTGACTGAACAATTCGGTTCTAAACTATTAGCAAAAGTCCAGTTAGTTTTGGTTCAGTTCGGTTCGGTTTGCAGTTCGGTTTAGTTTTTTGGTTCTGATGAACAGCATTACTCCGAGGACGTTGCCACGATCTGGAACGATCTTGCGACTCACGGATAATTCTATCAAAACCTTGCTGGCAAGTAATGTTAAGACCTTGGGCAATTGCCTGTAACTCTACATTGATATTGGTTCTGACAGCACAGCTACCTGAGAACCCGAAGCCACTGACCAAGATGGTCCCTAAATAAGCCTCCAAAGCCTGACCTTCTGGGGGGGGATTCCAAGAGACAAGGTGCTATTCGCTAATCTTATATATAAAGCGAGCCCCACACTTCAGTGAGAAAACTCCCCGCCCTCTCCCTTCGTTTTCTTTTTTTTGTCATCTTTTTTAAGTTTTAGGTATTTTTAGGTTTAGAAAAAATATTTGGTAAAACAAAAATTAATTTCGCAAATAAATACGTAAAGCTTGACGCTAAGCAGTGTGTTTTGAAATACCTTAGGGTCTGGAAAAAATGTTAGCTGCTCATATACGCGAAGTACGTTCTTCAATAAACGATTTCTTGAAAAAAAATTATAAATTTGTCCACAAATTACGGAAAGTGTGAGAACATTGATTTTTGGAGTATTTTAGGTTTCGGAAAAATTTTATATGTTCAACTACGCGAAGTTCGTTCCTCAATAACCAATTTGGTGGGGAAAAAAAATTTAGTGACAAAAAACATAAAGTGCGGCGATAAGCAGTGTGTTTTGGGGTACTTTAGGGTCTAAAAAAAATTTAGATGTTCAAATACGCTACGTTCGTTCCTCAATAACCGGTTTGGTGGAAAAAAATAATAATTCTGTGATAAAATATGTAAAGTGTGACGCTAAGCAGTGTGTTATGGGGTACTTTAGAGCCCCAAGAAAAACTCAAGTATTTAAATACGCGAAGTTTGTTCCTCAATAACTGGTTTGATGAAACGAAAAAATAATTTCATGGCAATACGTGTGATGCTAGGTAGTGTGTTTTGGGGTACTTTAAAGTCTAGAAAAATTTTAGATGTTCAAATACGCTAAGTTCATTACTCAATAAACAGTTTGGTGAAAAAAAAATAATTTTGTAACAAAATATGTAAGTATTTTAGAGTCCAGAAGAAAATTCAACGCGAAGTTCGTTCCTCAATAACCGGTTTGATGAAAAGAAAAAATAATTTTGTGGGAAAATATGTAAAGTGCGAAGATAAGTAGTGTGTTTTGGGGTACTTCAAAGTCTAGAAAAAAAATTAGATGTTCAAATACGCTAAGTTTGTTCCTCAATAACCGGTTTGGTAAAAAAAAATTCTGTGACAAAATATGTAAAGTGCGACGCTAAGCAGTGTCTTTTGGGGTATTTTAGTCCAAAAAAAATTAGTTGTTCAAATACGCGAAATTTGTTCCTCGATAACCGGTTTGTAACAATATATATATATATATATATATATATATATATATATATATATATATACACACACACACACACACACACACACATTAATATGGCTAGAGGAATCAGTTAAATCATCCTCCTGGATTTGGTTCAGATTTTCAGAAGATTGGTCAGAAGATTCAGAATCAGAATCTCCTTCTGAAGATCGGACTAACAAATTGTTAATCTTATCTTCGATATTTGGATCTAAATTTAGGGCTTTAAGTTTCCCTATGATCCTACAACTCCTACTGATGTGGCCAGGTTTGCCACATTTGAAACAAATGATAGGTTCTTTTGGGCTATTGTTAATATCATTACTATGATGCCCTTTTGTAAATTGACCAGCACCCCGTGGTCTGGATCTATGAGAGTGTCTTTCTCTATAGTAATTTGGTTTGGGAAGATTGTAGCCGGATCTTAGTTTGGGCTTGGACTTAGGTTTCTTAGCACAGGGAAGACCAAACTGTTCACAGAATGTCCCTAAATCTTTTTGATTTTGGGCTTTTCTTTGGAAAGCTGTTGCTGTATTTTGTCGTCTTGACATATTTTTAAAGCAACCTTTTAAATGATAGCAATAAGTTGACCATAACTTAATTGCTGATAGGGGATTTCTCCATTAGGGTTCTGGCCACGAAGCTTGTCCCTAACTTTATCTTCTAAGGATTTGGGAAGACCTGCTAGGAACTTTTCTTTCCAGAAAGCCTGTTGGCTAAACAATGTGTGTGTGTGTGTGTGTGTGTGTGTGTGTGTGTGTGTGTGTGTGTGTGTGTGTGTGTGTGTATATATATATATATATATTTGTGTGACAACTTACGTAAAATACGTTGCTAAACAATGTGCTTTGGGGGTAGTTTAGTGTTTGGATAATTTTTGGTTAAATATCACTTTTGGTCATTTATCTTTGCTCTAGGTTTCACTTTGGTTCTTTATCTTTTTTTTTTGTCCGTTTTGGTCCTTTATCTTTCATTTTCGTTTCATTTTGGTCCCTACCGTCAGTTTTTGTTTACGGACGCCACGCTGGCAGTTAACTGCTGACGTGGCGTCTTAAATTCATTAAATGACGTGACATTCATTAATTGGGGTGACTTTACACATTTACACATCAGATTTTAAAATTAAAACAAAAACATAAATAAACAAAAACTTAAATAAACAAAATCTTCATCGTTCTTCTGGGTTTCTCAATTGGGAACTGTTAGAAACTTTCACTATAGCCTATGGCTTCAAAAACATAAATAAACAAAAATCATGGCTTCAACTACATCTACAGCGAAGCCTATAGCCTATGGCTTCAAAACTTTGTTAGAAACTTTCACTGTTGATGTGCACAGAGCAGAGAACAGACCATTGAACATTCCATTGATTGCTCCTTTTACTATTGCTTCTTCCAGATTAGACAAAGTGGAGAACGTTGCAACACCAACATCAGAGTTTCTCATTTTTGTTTCTCAGCAACACCAAAAATTTCATCTTCTTCTGGGTTTTTCTAGGTTTCGATTTCAATCCCAAATTCGAACCCCACTTTTCAGATATTCTTCATCGTTCTTCTGGGTTTTTCTAGGTTTCGATTTCAACCCAAATCGAAACCCATTTTCCAGATCTTCTAGGTTTCTATGTTTTGATTTTTCTGGGTTTCAGAGATGAGAGAAGAGAGATGGAAGAACGACGTGTTGATGATGTTGGAAGAACGATGATTTTTGGTGTTGCTGGAAATTGATTTTTGATGATGAGATGAAAGAACGATTCACTTGGAGTTGCTGGAAATTGATTTTTGTTTAGTTCTCAATTGGGAACTGTTCATCGTTCCAGCAAAGATTTATGGTTGAAGAGATTGATGTTGGTGTTGCTGGAAATTGATAAGAAGGAAATTGATTTTTGTTTCATTTTAATGTTTTTAGTTTTTGGTTAATTTATGTTGTGTTTTTAAAATTTAAAAAATTTAAATGCTGACGGGTCATTTGATTATTTGCCACATCAATTAATGAATGACACGTCACAGTGACACTTAAGACGCCACGTCAGCAGTTAACTGCCAGCGTGGCGTCCGTTAACAAAAACTGACGGCAGGGACCAAAATGAAACGAAAATGAAAGATAAAGGACCAAAACGGACCAAAAAAGAGATAAAGAACCTAAGTGAAACCTAGAAGAAAGATAAATGACTAAAAGTGATATTTAGCCATAATTTTTTAACTGTTCACATACGCGAAATTTGTTACTCAATAACCTGTTTGGTGAAAGAAAAAAATTCCTGGTAAAATTTATAAAATGCAACCCACCCACCACGTTAAAAAATCAATTTATTTTTATACTTATTTTCCCTGACCATAAGCCATTAACAGTTTCCAACTCTCTCTCTCTCTCTCTCTCTCTCTCTCTCTCTCTCTCTCTCTCTCTCTCTCTCTCTCTCTCTCTCAACCCCATCGTGCCGGTACTCACCACCACCGCGCACGAGTTCTTCGTTGCAACGACCTCTTTTTCTTTATCTTGCAGCATTTACTCCCCCGGGAACTTCCGCCGCAAGAACATCACTAGCGTCTTTGAAGATTTTACCCGCAACAAGGTTTAAGAACTTCGACTTCGATGACGACTCTGCTGACACCCTGGACAAGTCATCGTTCTTTCGTTCAATGCAAATCATGTTCGTTTTGTTCTTCAACATCTACTATTCATCCTGATTTTTTCTCATCATCCCACATTTCTATCATTTTCTTGAAGTTAGTTATTAATGACATATTTGATTCCTAATTATACTGAGTTTAATATTAACAATATCAATTTAGTGTATTTACGTTTGTCGATACTAGCACTCCCCATACATTTCGGATAATGAGACTAGTTTTCTCTTTGAAACGGAGAATAATAAGCTGAAAAACAACGCGCTAAAACTATTTCTGGTCAACTTACTACTTCCAATAATTTTCCACGCCAGCGAGTGCGACAACAAAAAGATTTCACGCCTATAAATTTTGCTTTTTGACTCCGTATTCGTCTTTTATTTATTTTATGCATTGCTCGTCGCAGCATTCAATTTCAATGGAGTCTGCGATTTGAAACGTCATTCTTATCCCAGTCAACGACAAAGCCAACGTTGTCAGTTGTCACAGTCACCTTAATCGCTTCTTGATAAAAATCTGGGACCCACCTCATACCCATTATCAACGGTCGAGAGAGATCACGGCCCTCACAGGCATGTCATTCCAACAACAAATATTGTCATCGTGTTTCCATAGATTTCGTCATCATGTGATAAGCATGCTTAAATGTATAAAGTTATGTTAAAATAATAATTTAATCTAATAATTTTCCATAATTTACTATTGGCTTGGTTGACATAGAATAGAAGGCCAAATATATATGATGAGGTTGTTTGGTTTCCTGTTTGGTCGACTTGGTCATGGAAAATCCCAGACTCACTCTCTGCAGAAGAATCTAACATTGACGAAAGTCATAGAAATCTCTTTCTCTTTCCTTGTTTAAACCCCACAATCTCATACACTTAGGCGAAGACTTTGATTTGATCACATGGTTTGTTTTCACGCGTACAAATCATTATTCTTTTCATGGGCATGATGATGCCTACTTTACTTTCCTTGGCTTTGACTGAACATCAAGTAGTTTAGTTTAGCCCTCTTTATTGGTTGGTGGATTTTCTTTTTCTTCATTGTCATCTTTACCCCTCAAGTCTCAGTTTTTGTTGTTTACTAGGTTGAGTTTCTATCCTTTTTGCCTCTCTCTTTCTCCATCCCATGGACTAATTTTCAGTATCAGTACAGTAGCAATCTTATTGGTTGAACGAAGAAGAAAAAAGACTTTTGTAAGCAGAGGAGAAGGTTACTTTTTAACTATCAGAGTAATTCTAGGTAATTCACTCTCCTTGCTAAACTTTCTAGATCATTCTTACGAAGCTTACTTTCATTTGAAGAGTTTTGAGATGAATATTTGCATTCAGCAGTTTGTCTAGTCGTTAACTTATCATAAATCATGTTGAAAGAATGAATTAATATAACATAAGCTTGAATTTTGCACAAGAGTTATTTATTCTTTCAAATATTATGAATGATTCTGTATTGACTTTCTTAATGGATATTCATTCTTTTCCTATCTAAAACCTGTGTAGCCACGTAGGACACTCCCCTTAATGAGAACCGATAGTGGTGCAGATGTGGAGACCTTACCAAATTCTCACTCCTTTAAGGTACATAATTATAATTCTATTTCACTATTATGCTTAGTGTTCTTTTGGATATTAGAACTAAGGATTTTCTATTGGTTTGGAATTCATGTTTAACAGGTACACAGTAAAATGTGCATAGAACTGATGAAATTAGTGGATAGTATCTTGAGAATATTTCCAGACATAGAAGCAGCAAGGCCAAGATGCTCATCAGGAATAGAGTCTCTATGTTTGCTCAACAATGCAATTGATAAAGCCAAACTCTTTCTCCAATATTGCTCCGAATCCAGCAAACTCTACCTGGTCTGTCTGTATTTTTTTACCTAAAAAAATAAAGAAATTAATTTATATATCCTTCTTTAAAACTCATTGAAATATACCGATTTCTTAATCAAGCTTATGAGGTAAAAAATGATACATATGATCATCTGATAACTTATAATTGGATTATACTAACAGGTTGCATGATATCTTATCTTTGTCTGTTTTAATATTATTTTTCAGGCTGTGACAGGGGATACAGTACTCTCAAGATGCCAAAACGCAACAAGGTCATTAGAACAAAGTTTAATCCCCATTCAGGGTATGGTTCCAGTTATGTTGGCTGTACAGGTCAGTCAACTTATATTTTGTATAGAGGATACACTAATATTTATTTAGATTCATCTTAGTTATATTCTGAAATGTGACTTGCAGGTTTCTAGAATAATTGATGATCTAGAGTGTGCTACATTTGTTCTGGACTCTGATGAAGAAGAGGCTGGGAGAGTTGTGAGAAAATTGCTTCAACAAGGTACTTCAACCTCAGATTCGGTAAACGAGGCTGAAGTTAAAGCTCTTGAATTTGCAGCACCAAGACTGAACTTAACATCCCCAAAGGCCATCTTAATAGAGAGACGATCTATCAAGAAGTTACTAGATAAAATTGGACAAAATGACCAGAAAAAGAAGATGATCTTGAAATATCTTCTATATCTACTGAAAAAGCATTCAAACTTCATCGCCGGAGAACAAATGGAGAAGGCATATTCTCGTTGTGACGAATCAAATGCAACGGAGAAGAACTGTAATCATGATTCTCTACGAAGCCGTCATGTTGAATTGGATAGCGTGACACCCCTTGAAGAATATAAGTGTCCAATATCTTCAAAAATGATGTATGATCCTGTTATTATTGCTTCTGGTGTAACATATGAAAGGATGTGGATAAAGAAGTGGTTTGATGAGGGTAAAACTATATGTCCAAAAACCAAAAAGGAACTAGCCCATATGACGTTGACACCAAATGTTGTCATGAAAGAGTTGATATCAAAATGGTGCAGAAATAACGGTGTCTCGATTCCTG
Source organism: Astragalus membranaceus (assembly GCA_039519185.1). Taxonomy (NCBI): domain Eukaryota; kingdom Viridiplantae; phylum Streptophyta; class Magnoliopsida; order Fabales; family Fabaceae; genus Astragalus; species Astragalus membranaceus. Next base: position 19,416,713 of record CM076849.1, read on the forward strand.
ACCCGAATTGGCAAGCAAAAAATGTTCACTCATTGGATGCTTCAATCACTTCCATTAAGAGTTTTGGAAGTTATTTAAATGATTTGAACTTGCCAGTGGATCTTACTAACATGTCACTTGGATCATTGGATAGTAGTTTTAGTTCAGATGTCTCGCTTGTTAAGAACACTCGTGACTCGAATTTGATCAAGACTAGTGAAAATTCTCAGAAGCATCGAGCTGATGTAGAGATACATGATGCAGATTTGATGCTCTTGCCTATACTTCATGATCTTCAATGGGATTCTCAGTGCAAGGTCATTGAAGATCTGAAAGATCATTTGAAAAGTAATAGGCAAGCTATTTCTTCTGTGTCACCTGAGAATTTCGTCGAACCGCTTGTCAGATTTTTGAGTAATGCAAATGATCTGCATGAAGTAAAAGCACTGAGAGCTGGAACTCAGCTTTTGCTTGAGTTTGTGAACAACTGCAGGTATGATTCGTTTTCCCTTACTCAGCTTTTGATGTCTCCAACTGTTGGAGTAATTGAGAAAGAAAGAAAGAAAGAAAGAATTTCAACGATTCTTATTGAATGGTAAAGAGTAATTACAAAGATAAACCTAATATGGTTTATATAGAAGATTACGTCAATGGATAACTAACTAACTACCTAATTAACCAACTAACTAACTTTTATCTTTAATACCAACTCGTTACAACTGCAATTATGATTGCAGTAGCGACATTCTACTGCAATTTTCTGAAATACCAAGGATTGCAGTGTGACCAAAACACGACTGCAAGACACTTCTAGTTGAAGTCGTGTCCAGTGTCCGACACGTATCTTGTCGAACACCGATACCGACACTTCAACTACTTGTATTTTTCTAATTAAAATCAGTGTCTGCGTGTCAGTGTCAGTGTTAGTGCTTCATTGTTTAATATTAGAATGACCACGGTTGCATTAGCCACATTGCTTGCTTGATTGTTTATCTCTGCACCTGCTTTTTTATATTAGAATGACTTTTTGTATGTAATTTTCATGCAGAAATGGTATGGCTAATTTAAGTGAAGATACATTCATTAAGCTGGCAATTCTTCTTGAATCAGAAGTAATAGGAGAAGTACTTACCATAATGGAAGAACTATCTGGAGATGGGAATAGTAAAGCTAAAATTGCAGCATCCAATGCACTCACTTCTGTTATAAAATTACTTGATTCCAATGACAAAGGGTTCCAACAACAAGCTATAAGAATAATGTACAATTTATCCTTCAATAGTGAAATTTGTCTCCATATGCTATCTCTGAATTGCATTCCAAAATTGCTGCCATTTTTCAAAGACAGGACTGTTTTGAGATACTGCATATATATATTGAAAAACATTTGTGATGCTGAAGAGGGTAGGAATTCTATTGCTGAAACTAAGGGATGTATATCTTCTATTGCTGAAATACTTGAAACAGGTAGTAATGAGGAGCAAGAACATGCACTAGCTGTTCTAGTATCTTTATGCACTCGAAATGTGGGTTATTGTAAGTTGGTTATGGATGAGGATATTATTACTCATCTTTTCTTTATCTCACAGAATGGAAATGATAAAGGAAAGAAAAGTGCTTTGGAATTGCTACATCTTTTGAGAGATACTAAATATGTTGAGAATGAAGATGATTCCTCTGAACAAAATATCAACAACACTTTTCCAGATTCCAATACTCACCCTGAAGAAAATAAATCATCAAAGAGATTGCCATTTCTGAAGAAACTACCACTGTTCTCAAAAACCAAAAGGTGACAATGAAATCCTCTTTGGATTGGTGGATAACAGATATGGTTTATATATGGTGCTTCAATCTTCATGGATGTGTCATATGTTGTGCTTATTATTATGATGTATTCTTTGGACATTCCGATTTAGGGTTTTGTTAACTGTTAGAATAGTTTATATTTTTTCCTTTTTCCTCCTCCTGTAATAAACATATTAGAAACCAGTAGCAAAAATATTTTGTTTATTCTTATTGTGTATATATATTAAACACTTATACATTTGGAGCCCTGATTGTAAAAATAGATTATTAGTGTAATTTGTGCTAGTTATTTTTGTTTTGTCAAGAGCTAGTTATTTTTCTATTTAGTTTCAATCATTGCATATGGCCCAATAACGATAGTTTCTCATAATAGGTTGTGCACATACGAGAGTCTAAGACCCACACTTGAGGAAAAGATGTCGGGTATTCCAAGTAGGTAGCTCAGTTGGGGAGCTAAGGGATATCGAAGAAGTGCACCACAAGAGTGCAATAAGGAGGTCCCAAGTTCAAACCCCGGAAACTAACATTCACCCACCCCCACTAACATTGCTTATCAAAAAAAAAGTCTCACATCTAATTGTAAACAAAATCAAAAGTATATAAGATTATATTCATCAAAGGTTTTGGGAACAAAATGCGCCACGTTTTCTTCAACAAAAAACCCAACAAGAATTATGCATTTTTGTTGTTGTAAGCTCAAGGGGCTAGACCCCGAGGGAAAACACATTAGAACCCCCAAGGAAAGAAGGCCTCTTAAAGGCATCGACAACAAAATTAGGAATGCTATGGAAAATTCTACTACAAGTTCGCAGGCCGAGGCCAATTTGGCAAAACTATCAACGACCTAGTTCATCTCCCTATGAACATGGGTACCCACAAACATAGTAACTGAATCAAGGAAACTCTAGACGAAAGAGATCAAAAGAAAAAGAGGACGCAACGAGAGCAACCTGATTAAATCAATTTAACTACTGTCAATATGAGCTGCACCAATCTCAGCCACGGTAACGGAACAAGGACCAATATCAGAAGCAAACCCGAGGATGAAGTTGCCAAGAGCATCTCTAACGCATCCCCCAACAGCCGCCGTTTCACCAAGATTAGTAACGGGATTCACTACCGTCAAGCTTGACTGCAGTTCTCTGAATTTATTTAGTATAAAAAGAACACTCTCTCCACTTTGTTTTTACCTGTTAATTTGTAGGCAAACACTCTCTCTCCACTTTGTTTTTACCAGTTAATTTTTAGGCTGTTGCCTAAAAAAAATTGGCCTAACTTTAGGACCCTACAATCATATGTGACCGTAGGGCATCGTGGCCCAATTAATTCCTGAGAGATAAGCAACAGAGCCGTTTATAGCATCAGTGCAAGACTTGCAATAGCGTTTCTTCTCCAAACCTATAGGCAGTGAGTAAGCTCCAATCATTCTCTCATCAACTTTACATTTTAACTGCACACACTATTGTTATCACTGATTCAGCTGATTAGTGAACGAGATTAATAAAAATTATATTTAGCTCTTGCTGAACGGGTGTATACAAAAGTCACCTGCATGACTGGATGACAACCAATGACAATCAAGTGAAAACCGCAATCATAATAAAATAATATTTACAACTAAAAACACACTGTTAAAAGAAGAAAAGAGAGATCAGAGATGCGTTGGAGAGGAATACCATGCGACTATATATCATAAGATTGAAAATTCACTAAACTTAATTTTAGTTTCAAGGCTATGACACAACATACAGGTTAAATTCCATATTCAACTAACATAAGGGGGAATTACTAATGGCTGCAGAGCTAAGATTCTCAACGCATCTCACCATGTTGATGAACTATGCCTAGCATATTATATAGATGAAAAAAACCAGTAGATGATGACCCAGCGATATGGGTCTCATTCACAGGCTGGTTTTGTATCAAAGCTGCTCAAGCATATTGCGAAGGCTTGGAAGGCAGACAGTGGATAACGGTAATCCATTGTAAATATATCTTTTCCAATCTTTCCAAACTGCAAGATAACCTTTTCTTGCTCTTCAGCAGAAACATTATGAGATGGATCAACAGCGGCCACAAGTTGAAAGTTCTTAACAGAAGCCACTGTAACACGACCTTTGAAGTTTAGGCACCAGCACTGCAGTTGCTCATGCCATCTGGGAGCCTTGTTTTTAAGTACCAGAGGCTCATCTGAGCCTTGGCTCTGTACAGGTATCTCTGGGAGGGTTGCATTGTTTGAATCTCCAATTGGACATTTTCCTTTTGGAGCTGGTTCGGGGGGAAAATGCTCATCAATAATTTGAGGAAAACATGTAGGAGTTGGAGCATTGCCCCCTTCCTGAATAGCTGAGATAGGTATCGAGTTCATGATGCAGTGCATTCTTCTCGGCCCTCTCGAACGGAGTACATTAAGCTCATAGGCAACTGTGCTGACAATATAGTTACATGCTGGAACTCTTGGGGACACCTGCTTAGCATGAAATCTCCTACTAGACCGACTGTTTGGTTGAATACCAGCTCCGTGTGGAGGTTGGCTGTCATATATAGTGAACTTGGTGCCCAAAAAATTAGACCTGTCAAAGTTTGTGACAAGTTGCAGATAGTATAAAGATTAAAGAGCAAAGTGAAAATTCGAAAATAATGCAAGTAAAGTTTCTACCAAACAAAACTTGCCTGAGTTTCCCAACGTATGCACTGCTAGACCGAGAAAAATCATCTGCAACCAAAGATACGACGAAGTCTGTGCCTGTCGCCCTTCTCATCTTTTTGGCAGCTAATAGCAGCTTGTCAGTCACATTTTCCGCTGTATAAGAAAAAACAAAAGAAAACAAGTTTCTCAAATATTATTTCAATTCAAGAGCTCACTTTATCAATAAGATGGTTCTATACATAATGAAGGGAGGAAAACAGAGCAAAAACTGGCTGAGGTGTGTGCCCGCAGGTTCAGCCAATTTCTGTCCCATTCAAATAGCTTGTGTGTCTGTGTCTATATACACACACTGTTGAAACCGGAACTAGATAGTTTTGGCTTCAATCCAGGAATGAAAAAGAACATTTTTTATAGTTGTTTATGACTCACTTTTTAGTTATTTCATATTCTAACACTATAAAAAATGCATTTCCATATTTTCAATAAAAGAAAAATAGTTAATTTATTTTGTCAAAAAAATAGTAAATTTATTTAATATCTAAAACTTAGCACTACATTAAAAAAATAGATTATATATTTAGAATATATTACACACATAAAGACCAAGTAAATGATTGATATATAAAAAAATTCGGCATATTTATAGCAACAAAATTGCAGTTCAAATCTGAGGTAATTAAATCCACAATTTCTATTGATTTTAAAAACGAGTCAACGCCCTTTTTGGGGGAAAAAAGATTAGATACAGCTTCAACATTATCAGCAACGAAACAAACTTACATGGCACCAGTCCATAGTACAATAGAAACGTAGAAGTTTCTCTGTCCCTCCTGATGAAGCAGTGTATTGGAGAATCACGAGGACCAGGCTGTTCATACACATAAAGCAGAGAGCATAAGAAACGGAAAAGAAACGGGAAAACCAGAAGGGAAAAGAATCCAAAAGAGATTGGGCCAAAGATGGGGTGGAGAATTTATCACCTGCTTTAATGAAATAGGAAATGTCAGTCTTCCACACTGCTCAGGAGTATTGACAATCTCTTTCGTAACTGTCCTCCATGATTTACACACCGAAGCACAAGAAACAACCGAAGCACGTGCAGGCCAAGACGTTTCACTTTCTTCGACCCTCCAAATAATGTCCAGAAGTAATTCAGATGGAAGATTTGCCCATTGTCCCTGCTGAACAGGTTCAAGTTGATTTAGAGTGATATCCGGAACAATATGCGACTTCGTTCGGCTGTGCCAATGCCTGCTTACTGAACCCCGCTTTGATGTACTACCAATCCCATCCCTCATCTCCTTGAGTTCCCGTACAAAGCTTTTCAATGACATTTTGCCACAGCATATCAATCTTACTTCACCACAAAAAACTGCAAACACCGAAACAGACTCAGAATCATTCTCCATTCTGAGGGTAAGAAAATATGCTTGAGCTATGAATTGAAACCGTAACTAAGCCAATTCTACCAAAAAAATCTCCCCCAAGCATAAAACTATGTTAGTTCACATTTGTAATCGTGTATTAAAAAGCTAACATACAAGACCTAACTTTTTGCAAAGCCTTTGTATTTATGTCACAAAATTTAACACATTTTGCAATCCAGCAACAACATAACAAGGCAATAACCTAATCATCTTCTACCTTCCTCAAAATGTTAAAAGAAAAAAACCCAAAAAAAAAAAAGAATTTTGTATATTGAGTTGCAAGTATTTGTAAATATAATGGTTTAAGCGATCTATAAATTCTAATAAAAAAACGGAATGCAGAACAATGAAGCATAATTATGAACATTTAAAAATAAATTAGGAACAGATCAAATAAAATGAAGCAACACCTGTAAAATTGAAGCGAATGAGGAACAGATCAAATAAACCAAATCAGCTAATAAATTTACAGCTTCGGAAGCAAAACCGTGATAAAAAGCACCAAACAATGAGAAATGAAGCCTCTAGAACCCGGATCCATAAACGACGGGAGTTGCCGAATCGGAGAAACAGAGGCAGGAAACCGTGTCGTTTTCAGATTTTGAATGGCATGGTATGAAAGGTTAGGGAGATAGAGGAGGCGTTGGAAGCTCCGACGAAGATCCGATAAGACTCCGCCACCAGCAACACCACCGCAGAAAAAAGTATCCGGGACCGGAATGGTGTGGCAGAAATCGGATCTACGCTTTTTTATGTTAAAAATCTTATTTTAGTAAATCTTGTTGCAGAAAGCGAACCGTAATTGTTGGAGAGAATCTAGTGCTTTAATCCACACTGCTCTCTATCTCCTGTGTTTCGACACGTGGCCATCATGTCCCTTTGTCGTCGTGATTCTGTATTTCCAATTGATTAGGATTTTAATTAAGGTGTTTCTTTTTTTTTAACCGAATAATTAAGGTGTTTCTATCCTGTCTTATTTTTGTTCCTATCCTGTTTTGGTAAATATTTTTGTTAATGTTACTATAGTATTAGTTTGTGTTGGGCCTGCTATTGTAATTTGGGCCTTTTAGTGTTTGTACGGGTCTAGCACAGGGGTATTGCTTTTCCCACACCCCCTCCTACTCGAAACACATCTCATAAGGGTGTGAAAAGACTAAAAGGCCAGGCCAAACCTCTTTTTTTTCACGAATTTTCACCTGTTCGAACACGGGCATTCGAACAGGTTCGAATGACATCGTTCGAGTGTGTTAAATTTTGACTTCACACCCTTTTGGGCGTTTTTCACCTGTTCGCATGAGGTCATGCGAACCTGTTCGCATGACCTCGTTCGAACACATTCGAGCGACATCGTTCGAGTGTGTTAAATTTTGACTTCACACCCTTTTGGGCGTTTTTAAACTGTTCGCATGAGGTCATGCGAACCTGTTCGAACAAGGTCGTTCGAACAGTCATAAAACACGTCCTCGCAGCGTCTCACGCGAGGTTAATTTTGGAATAAAATTTGTTAAGGGGTGTGAAAGAGTAGGAGGGGGTGTGGGAAAAGCAAAACCCCTAGCACAGTTGCTAGCCCAGGTCTCTTGTATCAGAGTTGCAACTCTAGACAGTTTTTGTTAGTTGCAGACTCAAACCGAATTGTAACATGATATAATTACCATTCAATCAATCATCAATCGATCAATACTTCTATAATCAATACTACTATAATCAATATCAATCATCAATATCAATCAATCAATCAATACTACCGTAATAAAGTAATATGTTGGCAAAAAATCATTTTTAGTCCAACTAGGAGCTTGCCATTCGTCCCAAAGTGAGGGTAATTTTGTCAATTTCTCCCTAAAAGACAAATTGGGGTCAGCTTTTTGCAACTAATAATTAAAAAAAAATCCAACGCGTCAGAGTGAGAGAAAATGTATTTTCAAATATTCTGACTTATTAAATTCTATCTGAGCGGCAACGAAAACGGCAACGGGAGCAGCAACGAGAGCGACAATGAGAGTAACAACGGGAGCGGCAACGGGAGACGCGTGCTGACGCGTCCTGACAATTTCTTTTTGTTAATAAAATAATTATTACTTTTACTTTTAAATATGTTTATTTTGTTTTTCTAGGTTGATGTAAATTCTCAAATCGGTCTAAAACATAATAATGTATTTTCAAATATCCCGACTAATTAAATTCTACATGAGTGACAACGGGAGCGGTAACAGGAGCGACAACGGAAGCGGCAACGGGAGGCGCATGCTGACGCTCGCGTTGACATTTTTTTTTAAATATAAAAAAAATACTGTTTACTAAAATTTATTAAAACTACCAAAATCAATCAATTTAACCACTATCAATTGTCAACAAAATAACCATACCACTAACAAAAATTCCAAAATAACCTTTTTTTAGTATCTTAATTAACATCATTAAATTAATATTAAATGATTTAGAAAATACATAAACAAGTGGCAACAGGAGTGGCAACTGAGACCTGCAACGAGAACGACAACTAGAGCAACGACGGGCGTAACGAGAGAAGCAATGGGAGGCGGCAATGGGGAGCAGCAACGGGGGTGCATATCTTATATTAGATCTCATTTTATTTTTTTTGACTTTTTTTAACTTTCTGCAACACAAGTTTTTTAACCAATCATCAGTCAATTAATCATCAATACTACTATAATAAAGCAATATGTTAGCAAAAAATCATTTTTAGTCCAACTAGGAGCTTGCCACTTGTCCCAAAATGAGGGTACTTCTGTCAATTTCTCGCTAAAAGACAAATTGGGGTAAGCTTTTTGCAGCTAATAATTAAAAAAAAATCCTACGCGTCAGAGAGAGAGAGAAAATGTATTTTCAAATATTCTGACTTATTAATTTTTATTTGAGTGGCAACGAGAACGGCAACGGGAGCAGCAATGAGAACAACAATGGGAGTAGCAACGGGAGCGGCAACGGGAGACGCGTCCTGACAATTTCTTTTTGTTAATAAAATAATTATTACTTTTACTTTTAAATATGTTTATTTTGTTTTTCTAGGTTGATGTAAATTCTCAAATCGGTCTAAAACATAATAATGTATTTTCAAATATCCCGAATAATTAAATTCTACATGAGCGACAACGGGAGCGGCAACAGGAACAACAACGGGAGGCGCATGCTGGTGCTCGCACGCGTTGACAATTTTTTTTTAAATATAAAAAATACTATTTACTAAAATCTATTAAAACTACCAAAATCAATCAATTTAACCACTATCAATTGTCAACAAAATAACCATACCACTAACAAAAATTCCAAAATAAATTTTTGTAATAATTTAATTAACATCATTAAATTAATATTAAATGATTTAGAAAATATATAAACAAGTGGCATCAGGAATGGCAACTGAGACCCGCAACGAGAACGACAACTAGAGCAACGACAGGCGTAACGGGAGAAGCAATGGGAGCGGCAATGGGGAGCAGCAACAGGAGCGACAATGGGGGTGCATATCTTATATTAGATCTCATTTTCCTTTTTTCTGACTTTTTTTAACTTTCTGCAACACAAGTTTTTTAACCAAGTTAAAATATAGACTTTTTATCGAATTTTTCCTTTCTGATTTATTAAAGTTTACAATTTTTTAAATATTTATAGGTTCATAGAAAATTATAATAAATACAGTGTCACCCGTGCGGATGCACGGGTAAGGTACTAGTGTGAATGAAAATTAGTTTTTGACTGTTATACTTTTACCTTACAATTGGCATCAGAGCTCCTCGCGGGGCTTGTGCAGGATCAAGAAAGAGAGATTCGAGCGAATCACAATTCAATGGAAAAGAAGGAGAGCGCGACGTACGTGCAACCGGCGATTCCCAAGTTTGATGGTCACTACGACCATTGGGCGATGCTCATGGAGAGTTTAGTCAGGTCAAAAGAGTGTTGGGAGATCGTCAAGAATGAAATTCCAGTTTTGGGGGAGAACGCGATGCTAGAGCAAAGGAAGACGGAGGACGAAGGGAAATTGAAGGAGTTAAAAGCAAAGAATTACCTTTTTCACGCCCTAGATCGCAACATTCCAGAGACAATCTTGAAGAGTGATTCTTCCAAAGACATTTGGGATTCACTCAAACAGAAATTTCAGGGTTCTACAAAGATAAAACGCGCCCAACTACAATCGTTGAGGCGAGAGTTTGAATTTCTGGGTAAGAAAGATTCAGAGACGGTAAACGATTATTTATCAAGAACTCTGTCAATTGAAAATATAATGAAGATACATGGAGAAAATATGTCTGAAACCGTCGTGGTAGAGAAGATACTCAGGTTAATTCCCGCAAAATTCAACTATGTTGTTTGTTCTATAGAAGAATCAAACAATGTAGAAACCTTAAGCATTGATGGGCTGCTAATTAGTCTTCTTGTTCATGAACAATGTATGAAAGGCCAAAAGGAGGAGGTACAAGCCTTGAAGGTTGCTAGCATAGGAAGAGGCAGTGGCAAAGAAAGAGATGCAGGAAGGCGTTGGCAGAGGTATATGTTTATATTACTAGATCTGGTGTATTATTTGAATCAATTCATAAATTCTAGTTTAATTTATATGTATGTTTTAATTATTCAGCACACCAATTCATGTGGAGGTCATAATGCGGCTGTTCAGGTTCCATCTCCCATGACCACTGTTGGATCAAAGACTAGCTGCACACCATCTAATGTGGAGGAGGCGGAGGTCCAAATCGATTGGCTGAAAGAGATGCTTATGACGGGGTATGCTGATAAGAGACATGCTAGGATAAGGTTGGAGCATGAAGATCATGCCAGCTTTGTCTCCTTCAAAGAGATCATGGACATGGTTTCCGGTGAAGAGTGACTTGAGTTAAGCCATTTGAGCATATGGTGCACGTAAGTAGTAAAGTTTATTTCATTATGTCAATTTCTCGCATTTCTACATATATTAATAAACTTGATAGTTTTTATTATGTGCCACTAGATATCTGTATCGTCAATGTATTGAAAGAGGTACGGATGAAATATATGGGTTTGTGTGCCCACATAAGCTTAACTTGAAGGATATACCCATGGATACCGTTTTTCAAAATATTCAAGTGAAATTGACCACCAATAAGTTCGTATATATTGCTCCATTTTGCTATAGGTACGTGATTGCATATTTCAACGAATTGGTAATTCATTTTCCTTTGTTTGTGTGTGACTTAATTTTAATTTTATCAATGTTGCAGCAATCATTGGCAACTGGTTGTCCTACTCCCGAATGAAAATAGTGTGGTCTGGATGTGTTCCTTATGCCGCAAACCAAACAAAGAAATCAAAGGCATGTTTAGCAGGTAAGTTTTTAATTTTTTTATCATGGTTAAGATTGTAGTATTTGAACTTTGGGTTGAAATTTTATAACTAATTTTATATTATGTTATTAGAGCTGTCAAAGGGAATTCTACATCGACCACCAAGTGGTTGTACCCTATAGTAAGTAATTTAAAATATGGGTTGATTTAATTTAGAGTGAATTAATATATGATATATATAATACTCTCTTTAATTTTGTTAATTCAATTGTGTAGATGCCAATACAACGGAATGGTTTTCATTGTGGCTATTATGTGATGAAGTTTATGCTGACCATTTTGAGTGCCGGTGTTGTTGATAATTGGGAGAAGGTATAATTTTGTTTGGATATTTGTTTGTGTTTATACTGTTGATTGGATATAATTTGTTTGAGTAATTTTAAACTTGTAGGTATTTAATGACCCAAAGGCATACACCGAAGATGAACTTTTGGAGATTCGTCAGCTTTGAGTAGAATTCTTTATGAAGATTCGTACAGAACAACAGGATACACTCTTTTAGATGTACTAGTTTAATGTCTTTTTAGAAATATTTTGTTTTAGATACACTAGTTCTATATTGTTTGTGTTGGGCAGAAATATTTTGTAATGGTTCTATGGTTTATTATGGTTCCAATTTTTGTGCTGCTTCTATATGGTTTGTGTTATGGTTCCAATTTGTAATTGTAAATTCTGGTTGTTATAAATTCTGTTTTGTGTAAATTCTGGCTGTGTTATGGGTTCTGTTATGGTTGTTATATGGCTGTGTTCTGGCTTTGTTCTGGCTGGGTTCTGTTATGGTTGTTATAATATGGTTGTGCTCTGTTTCGTGTTCTTGCTGTGTGACAACCATAACAATAGCAGGTTCTTATAAATTCTGGTTTGGATAAAAATCAACAATATATACAAAGAAACTAGACCTTTAGCATCGGTTATTCTAAATAACCGATGCTAAATATCATTTTTTTTATCATTATCTTATGCCCATAAAATATTCAATGAGATAATTATAATTAGTAACTTTTTTTTTGAGGAAATAATTAGTAACTTAAAAATTTAAAATAATGTAAGGTGTATCTAATATTTTTAAATTACTACTAATTAGATCTTTTTAAAATACTACTAATCAAATATTTATACACATGATAAATAGTTTATTTCATTGGAGAATTTTTTAATTATTCTTTTTTTACTCAATTTTTTAATAATTCTTATGGTTAATCTTTTTTAGCATTTTTATACTTTTCACTACATTTTAATATATTTTTAATAAGCAAAATCTAAAAGTAAATGGATATGCTATATGATTATGGTTTTCTTATATATTTATTTTAAAATTTGAATATATATCTAATAATATATTTGTGTTTTAGGTTACATTTGTTAGACTTGAGAGTCTATAAAGTAACCTTAGAAGGGGGGGGGGTGAATAAGGTTATAGGTGATTAATGGATTCTTTTTCAATTTAAAAAACTTTTTCGATATTGGTTTGGATTAAATGCGGAATAATAATATTTGACCAATATAGAAGGAGAAGAGGAGTAGAATGAGATGATGGACAGATCAATATTGTATACAGTAATAAAATAGATAATGAGAAGAAGAATATAGAGAGATCTGGATAAGATTACTATATGATATATTTGCACAGTTATATTGAGAATATGATAATATTAGTATTATAAGCAGTTATATCAAGTATATGATAATATCAATATTATAAGCAAATAAAGTGCAAAATATAACGAGATAGAGAAGAGAGAGAGACACAGCAATTTAGCGAGGTTCGGGATAAAACCCCTACGTCCTCGGCCTTAGGCTTTTCAACCCTTGGACTTAGTAACCACTATATTGAAGAGAGTTTGATACAAACAGTCGACCCCAATATAAGTGAATCTCAATTCCCCTGAATTGAGAACCTAAGCACTCTTGCTAAGGATTTCTAAACCAACTCAATAACCCTATTGAGAGACCCAAGTACACAGCCCAGGATTTCAAAACACCAACTCAATCACTTGATTGAGAGACCCAAGTACAAAGCCCAGGATTTCAAAAACACCTTGAAATAAAATAAATTACACAATAGAGTTCTATGATCCAATCACTTCAGAGAATGAGTCAGTTTAGAAACTGAGAGAGATGAGTGATCTTAGGATATTATGGATGCTCTATAAGATGAGGGATGATCTTGCTTTTGCAACCACTTCAAAATTGATATAACAATAGAAGTTGAGGTTGCTTGAAAGCTTTTAAAAATATAGATATGATTTTGAAAAAAACAAAGCTTTTTGAAAAACAAGATTCAAAACAGTTGGAGCACAGGATCTCAGATCTAGATCTATAAACAGCTTTTGAAAAAAGATATAACAATTTAAAATCAAAAGCTTATAAAAATAAAACAATGAGGAGCAATAGATCTATAGAGATTCGAATATGAGAGAGTAGAGAAGAAATTGTGAGAAGAGGTGTAGTCTGAAGGTGAAGCTCAACCTATGTATTTATAGGCTTAGGCACCGTTGAAAATTTTTTGAAAAACATTTAATATAGGTGAAGAATCGATTCATAGACCAAGTTAAAATGTGAAGAAATCGATTCATTGCCTTTAAAAAAATAAAAGAATCGATTGTTTGTTTGGTTGAAATAAGAGAGGAATCGATTCATTGATGTTTGGAAAATGAGGGAATCGATTACAATGCTTATGTAGAAAGGCATGAATCGATTTTCAGGCCATATGGAGGTCCTGAGAATCGATTCTTATCCATGTAGAAATAAAGGGAATCGATTTCATAAGCTAAGGAAATGGCTTGAGAATCGATTCATTAAGCTAAGGAATGACGTGAGAATCGATTCATTAATCTAAGGAATGACTTGAGAATCGATTCCTAGGCTAAGGAAACCAAGAAGGAATCGATTCTTAGTATATGTAATGTAGTGAAATCGATTCTTTTGCTTCAAAATATTTCTTTAGTTTTGGTTGCCACCTTATGCATGCATGCAATTTTGTAAAATATTTTTTCAAAACTATTTTTATGCATCATGCATGTTTTGAAAAGTCATCTCTCTCAATAGCTAAAGTGCCACACACTTTAGGTGATAGGACCTTTACATAGAGTCCTAAAAAAGGCTTAGACACAAAATAGGGTTTTGAACTTCTTATGATGCTTCTTCTTCAAGCTTCTCCTTTTTGAGTCTTCTTCCTTTTAAAATAAGTCCTGCACTTTGCTCAATGTGAAAGATTAGTAGATATATGTAATTTGTTATCATTCAAAATAAAGGACTGTTTTACCCTTGGTTCAACAACATTAACCAAAGTAAAAAAAACAGCGGATAGCAAATATATAAAACAACGGTTTCTTATATATCCGCTGCACTAACTTTTAAATATAAAATGGTATAAATGGATATTAATTAATGCTAAAAAATGTGAGAGAATGTTCATTAAATAGAAGACAAACAACGACGAATTTAATTATAACAATAGGGATAAAAGTAACAGAAAAATAAAACACTATAAGCTATAAAATGTTACTTCAAGTAGTATATGGAAAAACACTATAAGCTCCTGAAAAACACTTTTTTTTTGGTAGCTGAAATTGATTCATTGATGACACCTAGCACAAGCAAAATGCAATGACTAGGATAAATGATACCCAAAGCCAAAGTACACCAATACACCTAAATAACTCCATAGAGGTGATACAAAAAACCAATAAAGATAGACCTCTATAAAATAAACACCAGACAAAGAAAAAAAACCAAACACATCTAACACCTAAATGTTCAAGACATCCCAACATAGCAAGAGGAGCAAACCTACACCAAGGCAAAAACCAAAATACATCATAGGTTGTGAAAAATACTATGACTCTGTTTATTAAGGACAAGGAACTAGCGTTCAACAGATAACTTGAAGTAGATAAACTCGTGTTTGGTACTAGGGGTGAGCAAGACTCGTCCCAACCCTAAGACCTGACCCGTCTTCGTCCCATTAAACCAGCAAAACATCAGGTTTGTTTGGGTCTAGTGACAGGTTAGGGTCTAAAGATTGGTTCGACCAAAATTTAGAGACGAGTTAGGGTTAGGAATAACCCATTCCCTACTCACTACTCACCCTATAAGCTAGTAGTACCAAATTTATGGAAAGTTTAATATGATTGAGAAGGCTTCATTGAGAAGAAAAAAGACTTAAAGAACGAATTCAAAATTTTAAATTAACTTAAGGAGTATAAGGTCAACTTTATCTTATTTTTACGTATTGATTATCTAAACTTGCGAAAGGTCTAATGTTTCTTAACTTGAGTTTGAGGTAGCAGTAGGGGTGTTCAAAATCAAACCAAACTAATAAAAAATCGCAAATCGAATTAACCCAAACCGAAAACCGCAAAACTCCATTTTGATTAGGATGTGTTCGAGTCACTTTTTCAATCAACCGATCAGTTCGGTTCAGATGACAGTTTGTTTTTCTAAAACCGAACCAAAGTAACCAAACCAAACCGCACATAATAATATATTATTATATATAATTAAAAAAAATAAAAATATCTACTTAATCTAGTCACACAAACACACGCGCCACCTTAGTCTCACACACATTTACGGCTTACCTAGTCACATGAAGTATTTATTTTAATTTTACTACATTTTAAGTTTGGTGGTTCATATGTGAATAAAATAATAATCATTATTTGTTTCTCTATATTTGGCTATTTAGAGTAAAGTTAATTAATTTAACTTTAGATCAAACTATATTTCCAGATTCGTAAAAAAAACTACACTAACCAAACCAATACAAACCACATTATTCGGTTTGGGTTGGTTCCTATATTTTTAAGAAAATCAATCGAATCAAACCAAATCGCTGGTGTTTTTACCTTACAATTCAGATGGCTTTTACGAACCAAATCGCAATGCAAGCACCCAAAGTTGAATTATCTTTAAACCATGCCATTTATTTGTAACGGCAATCGTCAGGTGCAAACAATAGAAAACCCAAAATGAAGGATTCACAAAACAAGCAACAACTTCTCTATCATATATTCATATGAAATCCTCTGATAGCTAAATAATTTATCAACTAATTAATAAATAAAAAGTTTGCAACGTTCAAAACCTCGTATGAGTTAGAATCAGATTATTTATGTATATACTCAAATACACGGTAATGGTAATTATATATTGGATTTAACTTATATACACCGCAAACCAATAATAAGTTGATATGTTATTAAAAAAAATGAGTCAATTAATAATCACCTTATAAGTCACTCATACTATAAATTGTTTTTATCGTGTGTGTAAAAAAATTTACGCCACAGTGCATATCAATTAAATTCTTATGTATTAGTCCATCACCATTGGTTGCCTTGGCAATTTTAGCGACATGGGGACTTCAGCTCCCAAGTTCAAACTCGAGTGTGAGCGGTGATAATGTGTGTGCGTGATATTTATTTGTTATTTCATCCGACAAGAAAAAAACTCTTATGTATTAAAGAAATAGAATATGATAAATAAATAAATTTTCGGTTGGCGGCACAGACAGTATCTCTCTTTCCCTACAGTAACATTTTACCATTAAGACATAACTTGTCCTTAACGAAAAAGATGAAAACTATAGCTAATGTATAAGTATAAGGCTAGTTTTGTTTGGTCCTCTGTACCCTTCACTTTCAGAGCATACAATACAAGAAATTCACCAATAAAAACAAATCATGCGTGTGTATATATTTTCCTTGGCCTACCAATCTCAGCCTCTAAGGCATTCCACAATGGCTTTAAGTCCTTATCACCATATATATCCCTTCAAAGTTTTCATGTAAACAACGCTTTCACTACCTAATCAACCTTTTCACTACGGTTTTCTATAACCCCTTTTTATTAAAATAAATTAAAAATATTGTTCATATTAGACTCCTACCAACCTTTGCAGCATTTTGTATAAATATATACCACATTTGACCATCTTTTCTCATCAACATTACTAAACTGAAGTTTTCGAAGAGAAGCAGAATGGCCAACAACATGACGAGCTTCCACAGTTACACGTCTTTGTTAATATTCTTTTTCGCTTTTCTTGGCTTAAGCTCTTTTCCAGTTGAAGCAGCAATTAAGAAATACCAATTTGATGTGAGTAGTTTACTTATATATATGCATATATTAAGGTTAAATGATTAGCATCCTTAACGATATCTATTTGAATTAATTTTTTTTATGACATTATTATATGACAGATTCAAATGAAGAATGTGAGTAGACTATGTCATGCAAAACCCATTGTAACAGTAAATGGGAGGTTCCCAGGGCCAACAATTTATGTTAGAGAAGGAGACAGAGTACAAATCAATGTCACCAACCATGTCAAATACAACTTGTCAATTCACTGGTAGGCCAATTAATTGGTATTTATATTTAATTACTAGACACAAATTAAATGTGACATTTATGTCTATATATTTGTTGGTTAATTTTATAGGCATGGACTTAAGCAATATCGTAATGGTTGGGCTGATGGACCAGCTTATATTACACAATGTCCAATCCAAACTGGTGGAAGCTACACATATGATTTCAATGTAACAGGTCAAAGAGGAACATTGTGGTGGCATGCTCATATTCTTTGGTTAAGAGCAACTGTTTATGGTGCAATTGTTATCATGCCGAAACCAGGAACTCCATTTCCTTTTCCACAACCAGCTAGAGAATTCGAAATTGTACTAGGAGAATGGTGGCATAAAGATGTTGAAGAGATTGTAAAACAAGGGAACCAAATGGGGTTGCCACCTAATATGTCTGATGCACATACCATTAATGGGAAACCTGGACCACTCTTTCCTTGCTCTGAGAAACGTAAGAACATTCTATTCATTAGCACAAGTATATATGATTATGTAATCTGTAAGGTCCAGCTCAACTGGCAAATGCCAAAATTGTTAGGTTGGATATCACGTCTCGGGTTCGAACCCGAGACCTCACAGTTGTTTGTGTGAATTTTTAGTGGCAGTGGCCACTCTGTCTAAATACCAAGTATATGATTATGTAAGAGAAAACTAATTAAAAATTTTGATTTGTACTTTTCTAGATACATATGCAATGGAGGTAGAACAAGGGAAGACATACCTATTGAGAATCATCAATGCTGCACTCAACGACGAGCTTTTCTTTGCAATAGCAGGACACAACATGACAGTAGTTGAGGTTGATGCTGTTTACACTAAACCATTCACCACAGAAGCTATACTAATTGGTCCTGGTCAAACCACAAATGTTCTAGTCAAAGCCAACAAAGTAGCTAGTAGATACTTCATAGCAACAAGAACATTTATGGATGCACCAGTTCCAGTTGACAATAAAACCGCCACAGCTATATTTCAATACAAAGGAATTCCAAATACAATTCTCCCTTCTTTTCCTCTTCTCCCTAATTCCAATGACACAAACTTTGCTTTGAGTTATGGCAAGAAATTGAAGAGTTTAAATACACCTCAGTATCCTGCTAATGTTCCTCTCAAAGTTGATAGAAAACTCTTTTACACTATCGGTTTAGGAAGGAATTCTTGTCCCACATGTGTTAATGGAACACGTTTTGTTGCTTCTTTAAACAATGTTACTTTTGTGATGCCACAAACTGCACTTCTTCAAGCTCACTATTTCAATATCAAGGGTGTTTTTAGAACTGATTTTCCTGATAAGCCTTCAACTACTTTCAACTATACTGGTGCACCCTTAACTGCAAATCTTGGTACTTCAATAGGCACAAGAGTTAGTAAGATTAAATTTAATTCTACAGTGGAGTTGGTTTTGCAAGACACTAATCTCCTCACTGTTGAGTCTCATCCATTTCATTTACATGGATATAACTTCTTTGTTGTTGGAACTGGGATTGGTAATTTTGATCCTGCTAAAGATCCTGCTAAGTTCAACTTAGTAGATCCTATGGAAAGAAATACCGTTGGTGTTCCCACTGGTGGTTGGACCGCAATTCGTTTCAGGGCCGATAATCCAGGTAAAATTTCAAATTTTTTTTCCGCTTTTTTATCCCGCTACAGTAGATATTTATATAGTAGTATAATAATGTCGTGCATTGTTGTTGTGGTATATAGGTGTTTGGTTTATGCATTGTCATTTGGAGTTGCACACTGGTTGGGGTTTGAAAACGGCTTTTGTTGTGGAAGATGGACCAGGAAAAGATCAATCAGTTCTGCCACCACCCAAAGACCTTCCAACATGCTAGCCATAAAAGAATTTGTCAAATTAAGAGCTAGCACTGTATGAACAATATTCAAAGTGCAAGCAAAGATAACAATTTATTATCTGCTATTACTTCCTTCATAAGTTGTAGTGGTTTTCTATACACGAAATTTAATGGGAGAAACAATGCAAGCAAAGATTTGGATGTGATTTGATTACTTGTTATTTTTATCTTGCTTCCATATGCTTTTTTTTTTGACAAATCCATATGCGTTATTTGTTGTCTCGTATTTTGAAAACAACTACATAGAAAAACAAAACAATTAGCGTCCGACTTTAATTACCCCATTTATGCTGTGGTTTTGGCCTATGTTAAAGTTGGATGACAATTACATCCGGCTTTAAAAGTGTTTATATTTATTTCGTTTTTTTGCTTCTCTTTACATACAAATATTATCGGCATACTTTTAGCAGCTTGCCAAGAGGAACACGTACATACACGGGTAATTAAAGTACTACACCTAAATATAGTGTTAAACTTTTAGATTTCATAATTCATACCAAAATGTATATATTAATGTACTACATTTTCATATCCGCAAAAGAAACACGTACACAAATTCCTGATATTCTAATAATATACCAAAATGTATGTTAATGTACTACACTTTACTTAATTTTGTAACTTAATTTCAAATCTTATTTCTTTGTAACTTTTGAGATTGTTATCAGATTTTCTATGTTTTTTAAATGTCAATATGATACTCTTAGTTCGACATTTTTATCTATTTTGTAATTTTACATGCTTGTAAGTTAGTTTTCAATATGATTAGAGTTTTATTTTATTTTATTGTTTTATATATATATATATATTATATTTAGCTTTTAATTGGTTTAATGACAAGAGGTGTCACTAAAACCTACAAATGTTGTTAATAAGTTCTTTACCAACGAAATGAAAGAGTGGGTATAGCAAATTAGGAGGCGTCAATAAAACCTATACCGATGGAGATTCAGCCGTGGATATAGCAAAATTAAGAGTGTTGTTAAAACCTATACCAACGGAAAAGTAACCGTGGGTATAGCTCTAAGGTTTTGTCCAACGGTAAAAAAACAGTCACTATAAGCTATAGCAACGTCATTTTTTCATGGGTATAGCCAAATAAAGACGACGAAAACATTGTCCGTCGGTATAGGTTTTTGGTGCTATACCCACAGTTTTTAATCCTTTACCCACGGATTTTTGCCGTCGCTATATGTCAATTTTCTTGTAGTGACAATGTGAGTGTACCTTTGCTACGTTTTCTCCAAAAAGTGTTTCAACTCTGGCGGGTACAATAGCCTCGGTTATATGTTTCCCAAGGCCAAGCTGGCCATGCTTTGACTTCCCCCACACCCACAAAGAACCATCATCCCCAACCGCAGCAGAAACTTCACGGGAAGCAAAAGCAGTGCACACCTTCACATTTTCTAGTCTATCTACTCTTTTTGGCTCAATCCATGATTCCCTGTTTTCCAATAACTTATTCACTTAATTTACTCGAAAATCAAGTAGAACCACACAAACCGGCAAAGCCGGGGTATACACGTGGCCAGTCAGGGCCAGTCAGGTTCCCCGACGTATATTAGTCATCGATAAAGCCGGTGAAAACTGCACACCAATAACATGGTTACAAAAAAAAAGTACTTGCTAGGTTCTTTTGTAGGAAAGTGTTGCTCATTATTTATCGAGGTTGACTGGATGGATTGTCTGCATAATATTTTTGTCCACAAAAATTAAATGATATTTTTTGCTCATCATTTACGTATACTGTAAGTAATTTTTTGGCTCATTATTTACAAGTACTATTTGCAGAATGGTAAACACATTTTTGGCTCAATATAACTTAGTGTTTTCTAGATAGAAAAGTTTTTCACAGATTAGTATTTCAAGGTAGAAATCTGCATTTTTGGGTCAGCATTCTCCAATTCATTTTTTTCTTTCTCTTTTTTCCCTTTTCTTTTCCCATCAAATCAACTAGACCAATCTGTACAGAAAATAATTTCTCTATGCACATCGATTTCTTCTTTTGTTGTTATTTTACACATGAATCTGATTTATTGTTCAATTTATATTTCTAAGCGTGACATTACAGATAAGACACCATGTTGCAATGGTTGTATTGGAAGTCTTATATTTCTTTTGAGTCATTTTATTTGATTTCTATCTTTCTTAAAAACTTTTTTCCGGGGCATACTTAACTGATTTGGTTTGTTTGTGTGTCATTATATTTTCAATCTTTACTCAAACTTTCTTACTATTTCTCTCACAAGAATATAAGATGTTTTGTCTTGCACTGATTTCCCTGTGACTTCTTGCATTATATCAATATCTTTGTCTTTGATTTGTTTATTCATGGCTTAAATATGAGTACAATTAGTAATTGGAAGTCTGAAACGTTAACTGGGTAATGCTTAAGTTTTTCTCACTATTGGCTGAGTCTGGGCAAAATTAAAAAATAAATGTTGTACTAAGTTTTATCCTATTTCATATTTTGACAATAAAATTATATTGATTCCTACTTATTTACCTCTAAGAGACATACTTTTGGATTATATTTTTTATTGTAGAAATCAATCTGACAAAAAATCATACCATATTCAAACTTAGATCCATCGATGTCATCTTATCCTGATCCATCAATACTAGTGCATAGTGATTAAAAACACTGCCCAGTGATCAGAAACACGGCATAATGATCAAACTATTTATTAAGAAAATATATGAGTCTCTCGTAACTGTCAACGTTCCTATGAAACTCCACAATGAAGTTTAAGCTTAAGCAACATATAACTTACAAGACTTCCAAAAAAGGAAAAAAAAAGACATTTTTTACATGTGGATCAAGGGAGTGCTCTGATTTGTTTCAACACAGAAACTACACTCCATAGTTTAAGCTTAAAAGACACACAGCTTTATGCATAAAAAGAAACTGCTTTTGCATTTGTACATTCTTTTCATGTGTTATATTCGTGGTACTAATACTTCTGAGCCTATTGTTGAAGCAAGATAATCAGCCAGCAACTAACACCAGATTATGATCAAAACCAGATACGGCCTGTAAGATTTGAAAACCTTCTAGTGAATCAAGGTAATACGGCTCATCTTGGTCAACAGAACTTGCCAATCCAAGTCTACCATTTCTACCAGAGCCCCATACCCAAATTTCTCCCTGTGACGTAAGAGCAAGGGAATGTGCACGCCCTGCCGATACCGAGACAGGATTTTCCCCATCCAATGCATCAATCAAACCTGGAATGTTCCCAGGCCCTGGCCTTCCAAGCTGAGAACTTTGGTTCCACCCCCAGGAAGCAATGTTTGTAGTCCCCACATTAGCACCATTTGATTCATCAAGCTGGCATATTGCCAAAGAATGACCAAGCCCTGCTGCAACAGAAATGGGGCTGAAATTCATCTTAACAGGAAGAAATCTTAAATCTTCTCTATCTCTCCCCAATTGGCCATACACATTACTCCCACAGCTCAAGAGGGCACCATCACCTGATATAAGGGTAAACAATAATTCAAGAGAGGAACAAAATAAACCCTATGTACATGGCATGCTATTGCATCGACACTTCAACTTCAAAAATAAGACGTGTTCAGTGTCTAACATGTGTCAGACATCAACAGTTCAATCACTAATATTTTCTCAAATTATTATCAGTGTTCTTCGTGTCTATGTGTTTGTGTTGTGTCCAGTGTTCTTGTCTATATTGATGCTTCAGTGTATATGTAACTTGGTGAAAGAATTATGTAACGTAAATGAGTATTACTTACGGCAAAGAACTAAAGAGTGATCAAGGCCACATGCAATGTCGAGAACGTGAATGCCACACAATTCTTCAACCAAACAAGGTTCCCATATTATTGGCATGTCATTCTCCTTCTCCATTCCTTGTAACACTCTCTCTTCAGCAGCTTCTAGGTCTGAACTAGTGAGTTGTGTGTTATTAGGAAATGCACCTTTAGTGGAATCTAGTGGAGATGCCTCCATCTCCTGACCATTCCCCATTTTCCCTATCCTTCCATCCTCAGAATAGCCCCACCCAAACAACTTGCCATCCACTGTTCTAGCAAGAACATGCCCCCAACCAAATGAGACCTGTTCAATCACAAACAAGTTACAATTCATTTTGAGCTATGTAGCCTAGTAACTTCAAACCAAATGAGACTTATTCAATCACAAACAAGTTACAATTCATTTTGAGCTATGTAGCCTAGTAACTTCAAATTGAACGCATGTTCCGGTGTCGACACATGTAGTTTCATTTAATCACTTTCATTTTCTCAATTTATATCAAACTATAATTTTTGTCTATGTTGGTGTATTGGTGCTTCATAAAAGTTGGGTATAAAGAATCAAGTGAGTGTACCTTTGCTACGTTTTCTCCGGAAAGTGCTTTAACTCTAGCAGGCACAACAGCCTCGGTTATGTGATTGCCAAGGCCAAGCTGGCCGCGCTTCGACTTTCCCCACACCCACACAGAACCGTCGTCCCCAACGGCAGTAGAAACGACACCGGATGCAAAAGCAGCACACACCTTCACGTCTTCAAGTCCCTCAACTCTTTTTGGCTCATTCCATGATTCTCTGCTTTCCGATTATTTATTCACTTCAGTTATTAGAGATCAATGATCACACACAAACAAACAAACTAAAAATGTAAGATTTTACCTTACCTATCAGAAAAGCCACGGCCAAGTTGTGCCTCGTTGTTGCGGCCCCAAGCCCAAAGATGGCCCTGAGAAGTGACGGCAAGAGAGTGATAGTGACCGGCATGGACACTAACAATATCTGAAGGTAGAGAAGGAATTGGGGTAGGTTCGTAAGCGTCTTCTCCCATACCAACGGTGGATGTAGCCAACCCAAGAGCCCCCTGGCTTCCATCTCCGAAACTCATCACTGTGCTCATCCATCTCTGCCTTCCCCTTTTCACCTTCAGCTTCTTCAACAACCCCTGTGATGATCGCCACATCTTTCCTCGCTCACGGTGACGGTGACATGCGTCCCCCTTCCAGATTCTACGTTGGATTTACTCACTTAACAGCTTGCAGCCTGCTATAGTTTATTGGGCTACTCGAAGGGTTTTCTTTTTTCCCATGCTTTTCCCACATCCCCTCCTACTCACCACACACCCACTAACTTCAAATATTTCAGAAATACTCTTAAGTAGATAACGTGTTTACGTATGATTCGGTTGGGGTCAACCGAATATATTCGGCTAAGGCCAACCGAATATGTTCGGCTAAGGACAACCGTTATAAAAAATAACAAGGGGGTGTTGTTCCACTTTGTTCGTTCGGGGAAGGGAAATCGAACATGTTCGGCTGACATCAACCGAACACACCTGATACTGCACAGACAAACTGAAAACCAGAAATTTTTCTGTTTAAGTTTCAAATTTCAAATGCAGACTAATATTACTAACTCAAATTAGTATTGATTTAAAAAAGTACATAACATATAGAAGTCAAATTTCCAAGTCAAATTGGAAAACAACAATTAATCAACTAATTACTATCTTTACTTAAATCTACATAAGCCGGTGTTTGGGTCTCAAAGACAGCGTGTCCCAACCCTTTGCTACTGGTCTCCTGTTAACATTCCAAAGTCCATCAGGCGGGGGCATTGTACTTCCATTCTTCAAAAAAACCTTACAAAGACAAAAACAACATAATGTTAACTAATGTTTGACAAATTAAAATCGAATTCTAAATAAAAATCGATATACCCATACAAAGTGTTTATCTGTGAAGCATATGTTGAACTGACGGGCAGTTTTGAATTGGGCAATATGAAATGGGAAAATGGTGAAAGACCCGTTAACAGACCAACAAGTCAGTACGACCTGGTATTTGTTAACGATTAGATACCCTATATCTGGTACAGTCATCCAATTCTCTTCGATACCCTTGTTTGTCTGCATCAACAACTTCATCAGAAATGTGACTTTTCCCATACCACCATGGTTGTCAATATCGCGAGTCAACTCGTACGATTCTACGAGTTTACGAGTCCAAGCTGCCAAAACGAGTCAAATCACGTGTGTTGAACCAAGGACAAACACTCTTTGTTTTGTATGATAACAAATTACATTTAGTCTACTAATGGTTGCAGTGTATAAAAGTGCAGGGACAAAATAAAGTACAGGACATGAATCAAAGAGCAGGAAATATTAAAGTGGAGCAGCTTGGAGAAGAAGCCACCTCAGCAGTTCAAGACCTATTTGTTTATCCGCTTTCTTTAGGACACAGTGTAAGGTCCTATCACTTAAGGTCTATGACAGTTTTAGTAGCTGAGAGATGAGTTTTTCGAAACATGCATGGTGCATCAAAATAGTTGTGAAAAATATTTTATAAAATTGCATGCATGCATAAGGTGGCACCTAAACCTAAAAATATTTTTGTGGAAAGCTAGAAATCGATTTCTATCATTTTCTAAATCATGAAATCGATTTCCTAATCCTATTTTAAAGGTTGAAATCGATTTCCTTATCCTATGTTTGAAACAAAGAATCGATTCACACCTATTCATAAGCCAAAGGTAAGAATCGATTTCCTTCTATTTCAAAAGACTATGAAATCGATTTTCAAGCAATCCTATAGGCTATGAATCGATTCCTTCTCATTTTAAACAAAGTAAGAATCGATTCCTACCCTATTCAGGATGTCCTGAAAATCGATTCCCACCTATTTCCAAAGAAACAAACAATCGATTCCTATGTTCTCCATATGTAAAGAATCGATTCCTCTCTTTTTTATCTAGCCATAAAATCGATTCTTAGTTCCTCTAAAATGATAAGAATCGATTCATCAACATTTTAACTTCATCAAACAATCGATTCATCATTTCTTTAAATGTTTTCTAAAAGCAAAGAATCGATTATACTATGATTTGCCTTCTCACATAAATCGATTCTTATGCATCATAAATCATTTCTACGTTTTCCTAAACCTATAAATAGGGAGGTACTTCACACTTTTCATTACACACCACACACCACATTTTTTCTAAACCTCTCTACTTCTCACATACATCTTCTAAATCTGAGAAAGAGAGAAAATAGAGCTTCAACTTTCATATCATTTTCTATTTTCCATATCACTCATCTCTTAGTCACTATACTGTCATTATATCTGAGGTGATTGGATCATCGATCTCTGTTTGTATTCGTTACTCTATTTGTGGGGTCACTCTGAAATCCTGGAATTTGTTCTTGGGTCTCTCAATCAGGAGATTGAGTTGGTTTGAAATCCTGGGAGGTGATCTTGGGTCTTTCAATCAGGGAAGATTGAAGTGGTTTTGAAATCCTGGGAGGTGCTCTTGGGTCGTTCAATCAGGAGATTGAAGCGGGTTGAAATCCTTAGCTAGGTGCTCGGGTTCTCAGTTCGGGGGAATTGAGATTTGCTATTTTGAAGTTGCCTGTTTGTAAACAATTCTTCAATATAGTGGTTACCATCAAGTCCAAGGGTTGCAAAGCCTGAGGCCGAGGACGTAGGGCTTTTATCCCGAACCTCGCTAAAATCCTGGTGTATCTCTATCCCTACTCTCTTTACTTTATTGTCTATATTTGTTATTGTTATATAGCTGTGATATTCATTGTTTTGTTTATATCTGTTTTGAATATCACTACTCAGATCTGTCTATTGTTATATTATTGTGCTGATCTGTTATTATCCACATCTCTGCTGTAGATCTGTCTGTTGCTATATTCAATATCACTACACTGCCTATAAACAATCTAGTTATTCTGTATATTGAATATAGAGTAATATCATACTGTGCTTGATCTGCCTGCTTGCATACATCATATAAGTTTAAATCTCAGTTTCCGCATTTGATTTAAACAAAGCATTTCATAAGTTTTTGAAAAGCGAAAAGAATTCATATTTTGCACATAACCTTATTCACCCCCCCTCTAAGGTTATACTATAGTCTAACAACGTGTAGAATCGTAATCTTGATAAACTCGGATGGAATCGGTCAGAATCGCTCAAACTCGTTCAAACTCGTTCAAACTTGCGATTCCATAGCGAGTCTACGATTTTATCAATAAAAATGATTTTTTTCGTTTCTTATCTCGCTTCCATTCCCGCTGTGTTTCTTCTTCTTTCTTTTTACTTTCCCGCCCTAGCACATTGCCGTATAGTGCCGTCGTTCGTTCCATCGCACGCCGTCATTTGTTCCGTTGCAGCAGCACATCATCGTTACTGCGTCTTTATTAATGCTTCTGTGTTATTGCTCTTTGAATCAAGTATTAGTGTATTACTGCTGAATTAGAATTAGTAAAAGGATAGTCTTATTGCTCTTTGAATCAAGTACTATTATTGCTGAATTAGTGTTATTGCTCTAAAGCTACTGTGTTATTGCTCTTTGAATTAGTATTATTGTTCTAAAGCTACTAAATCAAGCATAGTATTGTTGCGCAATTAGCAAAAGGGATAGTATTATTGCTCTCTTAATTATAGTACCATGATCATGATATCCTAATCAAGTGCATTATTAATTATTATCATTATGTTTGTATGTGCTTAAGTATTTGAAATCATCATGTGGCATATAATGACATAATAAGTCCACATTTATGTATTGATTAAATGTCTTCATTGTTATTGATAGTTTAATACTGTTTGACACTGCAGTAATTATTTTACAAATTTTTTTAGTGTAATTTCTTTTGTTCATACACTCTTACGAGTCTACGAGTCGAGTCTACGGTCTCCTCACGAGTCTATGTAGACTCTCGAGTCTGACAACCATGCATACCACCATATACGCAAATGTAGAAGTCAATGTATTTCTTGATCTCCTCCAAAAGATCATTTCTCACAGAAAGCCAAGCATCCTCACCCCGTCCAAGTAATGCTGCAATACACCGGAATCCACAGTTCCCATCACCCTTAACATTAACAATATTGTCAACATAAGGATGAATGATCGATGGCAAGCCCTTTATGAATTCATAATAACCTTCCGTATGAGTAACAATAGGAGCTGGTGTAACAGTTAGATTTGGTGTAAGAATAATAGATGATGTAGGAGTTGGGTCTTTAGTAACAGTAGGAGGAGGAGCGATGTGGGTGTTTGGCTCTTAGGTAGAGGTGGAGTAGGTGTAGTAGTTGAACTGTCAGCTTGAGTTCGCTTTTCGTTTAGTGATGGAGTAGGTGCCGGACACTCTGAGTTTGGTATAGGTGGAGTGCCAGTGGAACTCTTACTATGGGTAGGAGTAGGACGTTTTCGAGACTGGGCAAAAGATGAGGTATCTTCTTGGGAGTCTAATTTGTCATCCACGTGTTCCCAATATGACTTTGCTCGCTTTGTAGAGAATGCATGACTCATTTTCTTGGCTTTTTTAGGTGCTCCCTTTGTGATGATCTTTTCCGGAGGTGGACACATGGAAGTAGTGTCTGGGAAGGCCAACTCACATGCTTTTGCCTTTAACATAATTTTACCCGCATGATCAGAGGCATCAAATCTTCCCTGTATAGATTCAAATTCCATAGTTAGATTCAACTCATCATTTGGAAAATCCTCTTCACAAGGCACTTTGAAATTTAATCTTAGCCAATGTTTATGAATCAGACACAACGGTATTGGTGAGCAGTCCATCATACATCAACAAAATAAGTATATTTTTTTAGTGACAATTCAATTTACAAATTGAATAAAAGATATGAGAACAATTGGAATACAAACCTATTGAGTTCACATGCACATGGTAGTCTGTGTGTAGCTCTAATCAAACAGCCACATAATGATGCATCAATACCAATGGCTCCACTCCGCTGCAACTCATTTGCAATATGATCTATAGCGTTGGAAGAAACTACATCCCTAATTTCTTCAAAGATCTTCTTCAAGTGAGAAATTTTTGGCCTACTTAGACTATGCTCAAAACTCATTTTGAGACATTAAACTGAATCCTAAGCATCGTACAAATTGAATCCCAAGACTTACACAAATCTCCCTTGCTGTCATGCAATATTTTCTTCAACTAAGAGTGTGCAGCCTAAACTCTGTTAGTGGTAGTGTTGCCAAGGTGCATATACCGATTGATCCACGCATCAATAAAAACCTCTTTGTATGGGACTAACCATTGCTTGTTGACATAATCTATTAAGCTGGGATAGGGTGCTGACATCAGATACAAAAGTGTCAATTCCATGTCATACTCATCAATAGATTTTGCATGGACAACTCTAAGAAATGCCTTCATCACATCCTCAACTATAGGTGTGTCTTTGATGATCAACCTAGCTTTGGCCCTCACAATTTTTTTTAATGTGAAATTGACACAACAAATTTGTAGATAATGGAAATACAACTAACAGAGCATTCATCAGACCTTCCTCGTTATCAGTAAGTATAACCTGTGGCAATTCATCCTGTCTCCTAAATAAACCCTTTAATTTCTCACAAACCCATGCATAGTTATCCAACCTATCAAAATTCACATAAGCAAATGCAACCGAAAAAGTCTTCTCGGTTGAGGTTACACCAACGATCTCAACCAACGGATACCTATACCAGTTGGTCTTATACGTGGAATCAATCAACAATACAATCGAGAATGTGTTGACAAGCTCAATAGAATCTGGATGTGCCCAAAAGATGTCTTTGACAACATTAGTGCCCTCTGCAACTCGAGACCAGTAAACATATTGATCACGCTCCAGCAACTTCATCAAATGTTGGAGCTCAGTCCTGTCCTCACGCATACTCGATCGTTGCCTTGAACGACAGATGTATATTTGCTTTACAGTGGTACAACTATCTTTAGGCTTCATGGTCTTGATTTCATTAAGTATGAGATTAGGCGCAATATGATTCTTAGTCATTCTATCCACCACTTCCTTGCCTTCCTCAGTTAATCTACCACTGTACGGATGACCTTCATCATAAGATATGACTGCATGGTTATGTGTGGACCTTCCTCAGTTAATCTACCACTGTACGGATGACCTTCATCATAAGATATGACTGCATGGTTATGTGTTCCACACATAACCCTCAATATCCATCCTCCAAGCTTCTTGATAAATTTTCCTTTCAATCTAAACTAACAACAACATTTCCTAGTGTTTTTTCCCTCAACTACACTAGTCCTATAATTTTCACCTTTTTCACAAATCAACGTGCAAAATTCTTTACCTGATCACTTTTCGGTGTCGGATCTAGATATCACAATCACCATTCCAAGAGACTTGCCGACACTACGTACCCATGTCAACAACTCTTCACGGTTTGCAAACAACTGAAAATGGAAAACGCAAATGTCATTGTATTCTTAGGCAAATTAAACATATTGAAAAGAATGAATGTTTCGTACCTTATCCGTTGTGAACGAACTCGTAAAGTCTAGTACCATCAACGCATCATTTGTTGCCATTTATATGATCCTGTAATAAAAAGAAAATTTCAAACAAAAGCTATTGGGATTTTGAGCCCCTAATTTTTTTCGGATTTACTGGCTGTGGTTTTATTACAATCGGAGTAGGTTGCCCGAAAATCGATTTTTTAGCCTAAATTATTCACACGGCGTACAACATCGTCACGTGTTAATGAATATCTACACACTAACGAATATCCACCGTTGATATTGTCAGTGCAATCTACACCGTTAAAAATATATTCGTTGGGGCACAATTATCAAGACGAACAAAAGTGGGTCGTTGATCAAATCTGGTAGTGGAATTGTGTCCGTTAAATATAAATAAAAACCCCTGCTTGAATTGTTCACTATGGGCCTTATTGGGCCAGCATTAGTGATGTTTTAGCCCAATGAAGAGTAGGTGGGTAGTTGAGTAGAATATCCGAATTTCCGCGGGCACGAGACAAGATGACTAGTGGTTCTGGTTCACAACCATTAAAAAACAGATTATTGAGTTTGGAAACAAAAAATGGCGATAGCTTCTATGGCTTTCTGTGTCAACAACGTGACCATTCCGAACCGAGGCCGATTCAACAGGTTACTTCTAATTCAAAATTCATCACTAGTTTCGCTTCAATCAACTTGTGGTCTATAATTCATTTATAAATTAAAAAAATTTCGTGTGCTAAAGGTATCCAGGACCAGGAGTAGCATTTGCGAGTTTGGGGAACAAAGAAACCACCTCTTTGGGAGTGCGAGTTACGGAAGGTGAAGGGAATTTGCCTAAACTATTGCTTACTTCACCGGCTGGTAGGTGCGTGCGTCATTCTAAGCTCTTTTCCAATCACGTGTTTTCGTGAACTTCACAGTTATAATGAATTGAATTGAACAATTCGTGGAACTTGCGTTTGCAGTGAGGCTGAAATATATCTCTTTGGAGGTTGCATTACTTCATGGAAAGTTCCTAATGGGAAGGACCTGCTATTCGTTCGCCCTGATGCTGTTTTCAATAAGAAGAAACCAATAAGGTTGTAACTTGTAAGAGAACATGTATATAGTTTGAATTGTTCTTTTATCTTGTGATTTACTAATTTGGGATCCCTCATACATTGATTAATTTTCTACTGGTACAGTGGAGGTATTCCACATTGCTTTCCACAGTTTGGTCCTGGTCCAATTCAGCAGGTCTGCTCCTTTAGTCAATGTTATTTTCTTGCACTTGTTTTTCTGTTTTGCAATGTTATATCTGTTAAATTCAACTGTAAAACTATCTGATGGAACTAGAGGTTATCTACCACTTGTGTCATGGAATTGGCCATCATGGTATGACTTGAACATACATTTTATGCAGCTAAGTAAAAATAGTAGTAGCAATTTTGTTGCTTACATTTAGCAAATAAAACTTGCTTCTCTTCAATGGAGTCACAAAGTAGTGTGATAACCTAGCACTGACACTTACGATTGAAGACATGTCTGACATCGACATCACAGCTATACAGTATACACACATGGTTACATTCAAATTCAATCACTTCCATCTTCTCAAATTATTATTGGTGTGAGTGTTCGGTGTTCGTGCCTGTGTTGGTGCTTCATAGGTGATAACTTGTTTATATTTCTCTTATTTTTCATCATGTCCTGATGCTTTCACTTAAAAAAAATTGCGTGGGTGAGTGTTTGACAGCATGGGTTTGCACGGAATATGGATTGGACTGTTCTTGATTCTGAAAATGTGGATGGAAATCCCGTTGTAACTCTTGAACTGAAGGACGCTCCTTATAGTCGTGCTATATGGGATTTCGGCTTCCATGCTTTATACAAGGTCAGGGGTCTTTTCTCTTTAAGCACAGTTCACCTTTGCAACACAACTCGACTATTACCATGAGTTTGAGTACTCACTCTTCTCTACCTAATGATGGTGCAATTTCATGCTTCCCTTTTTGCAGGTCACACTAACTACTAATAGTCTTTCGACTGAGCTGAAAGTTAAAAATACAGACAATAAAGCATTCTCATTTAGTACTGCCCTGCACACATATTTTCGGGTAAGTGGTAAAGGTCATAATTTTAGATAATCAGTGTGGCATAACTTAAATAAGGTCTCATATTTGTGCTTGAATATTGTTTTGACATTTACTATTATGTTTACTGGATATATGAACTGAATAATTGTTTCAATAATTGTTTGAATTAATTCAAATTATTCTTATGCATGGTTTTTGGACTCAATTTTATTTCTTACACTTGCTGCTTAACCTTGTGAAGTAATCATATTGGCATTACAGGCTTCTGTAAGTGGTGCCTCGGTGAAGGGATTAAAAGGTTCCAAAACTCTGAACAAACATCCAGATCCTAATAATCCAGTGGAGGGTAGCGAAGAAAGGTCTGTATCGTCCTTTATGTCTGGGAAATCTTAAAATGAAATAGGACACCGAAGTAACTACATGCACTGGGAAGAGGAAGTTGTAACTACTGAAAAGTTGTTTCCCTTTCTCCAGTGGATGAATAAAAAGTTGTACTGCCTGTTGAATATGTGCGAGACATTCACATGTATGCATTCTTTTGTGCATAAACTTTGTATATTATTAAGACTGCTGGTGTCAAACAAGTCTACCTTAGTACCTTCCTTATCTCCCTTATTTTTTGTATGAAATTGAATTAGAATTCTGTAGCATTTTATTTATTTATTGGCCAATTTTTGTTCTGGTTAGTTTCAATTTTTCATCTCTTTCACGGGTCATCCTTCATCCAATGCACAAATGTATTTGTTTTCCTCAGTATAATCCATGTAAAACCAAAATTTCATTCTTTTTTTATAACGATACCAAAATGTCATGAATAACGAAGAATCAAATCTTAAGTTTAGCTCAATAGACTGTCTTTGTAATACAGGGATGTGGTCACTTTTCCCGGATTTGTAGATTGTGTTTATCTTGATGCTTCAAGTGAGTTGCAACTGGACAATGGCTTGGGTGATCTAATATCTATCAACAACACAAAGTATGCAGTTTTAAATGTCTATTATAATTTTACTATTTGATTGCCCAAGTCACATGGCTTTGCCTCTTACCCATGTAGCTGGTCAGATGCTGTGTTGTGGAATCCTCATCTTCAAATGGAAGCATGTTACAAAGATTTTGTTTGCGTTGAAAATGCTAAGGTAATGAGTTTACGAAATTTCTAATAGGGCATCAAAGATATACCCTGATATGATATCCTGCCTGGCTGTGCCTTTTTCTTGACTACAATGTCAACATGATGGCTATTGACTTTTAATAATGCGGTATTATGATTGCAGGGATAATTGTCTAGCTACTCTGTTTATTTTTATGAATTATAATTTCTACTATTTTTGATGCTTCAGATTGGAAGTGTCCAGCTAGAGCCAGAACAAACTTGGACAGCTGTGCAGCATCTTAGCATTGCTTGAATTGTAACCGTGATTCTACATCATCAATTATTTTTGTCTTATTTGATTTGCAAAAACATGTATCTTCTGTATAATAACTTACTAAGCCACTAGTAGTTGGCTAGGTGAGGGTTTTGATGATTTGCGAGAGGCTATTAGCATAAATTCAAACCTCATTACATATAGTAACATCATTGTAACAAAAAAAATGTATAAACTTTCTTCTCTTTCCATTTTTATTGTTCTCACAGATAGAAAACTATATATTTTTCTCATTTTTATTTCCCCCGTTTAATTATATCCAAACATATCATCTGTTCGCAATAATATCAGGCATGTCATATATCTGTCGGATATGTGGTATGGATCCAGCCCCAGCAAAGAACTCGTGAGCAACCCCATTTAGGGTTATGCTACTGCATCCTGGGGGATTCAGCAGACCCTTATGTTTGATCTGGCTTCTCAATTGAACCGCTTGGTTCCATTCTCCTGCTGCAGCATGAATGCTTGCCAAATGAATATACCGGCCACCATGACTGGGGTCCAATTTAATCAGAATCTTACCAATCTCTTTACCAAGTTCAAGATGTTTGTGAAGATGGCAGGCATTGAGCAGTGCTCCCCATATAGCAGCATTTGGCTTTACAGGCATGGACTCTACGAACTCCATTGCTTCCTCCAACAACCCTGCACGACCCAAAAGATCTACCATGCACCCATAATGTTCCATTGCAGGGTTCATGTTATAAACAGTACTCATGCTCTCAAACAGGGACCTTCCTTCTTCAACTAGCCCTGCATGACTACATGCAGTCAGAATAGCAGTGAAAGTGATCGAAGTTGGCTTAATTCCTGCTCTCTGCATTTGGATAAACCAATCTAGAGCTTCTCTTCCCTTTCCATGGACAGCAAAGCCGCCTATTATTGCAGTCCACGTATAGACGCATTTCTTCTCCAACTTGCTGAACACTAGTAAGGCTTTTCTCATTTCACCACATTTGACATACATGTCTATAAGAACACAACCCAAAACTGGATCTATTTTTATTTTGTTTTTATCAATATAGGTGTGAATCCACTTGCCTTGCTCCAATGCACCAAGACCTGCACATGCTGAAAGAGAGCAACTTAGGGTTATTTTATCAGGTTTGATGCCTGCAACCAGCATTTGCTGCAGAAGAGACAAAGCTTCTTTGTGCATGCCTGTCCTAACAAAGCCAACAATCATAGTTGTCCAAGAGATGACATTCTTCTCTGGCATAGCTTCAAAAATCTTGTAGGCCATGTCCGCGTTTCCACATTTTATATACCCATCAATCATTGTATTCCAAGAAACAATATCTCGCAATGGAAGCCGGTTGAAGAGGACTTCTGCAGCTTCGATGCTGCCAGAAATTGCATAAACACGAAGGAGGGAGTTTGTGGCATAAACCTCTGAACCAAAACCCCTTTTGATAATATGAGCATGGATTTGCTGGGTTTCTTCAAAGGCTGAGAGAGCAGAACATGCTTTGAGAAGGAAAGGGAAAGTGTAAGCATTGTGAGGTATTGAATGGTGAAGCATTTGAAGATACAAAAGCAATGCTGCTTCTGGGTCATTACTGTTTGAGTATGCCCTAATCATTGTGTTCCACATGACAGTATTAGGTGAGCTTATTCTGTCGAAAACCCTGCGAGCATACACTAAGTTGCCCAACTCTATCGATGCGTATGAAGCCAAGAGCCTGCTTACTGTTATCTGGTTCCCGATGGTTCCCTTTTTCAACAATTGGCAATGAATCTGCTTCAGTTCTTCTATATTTGAACATCTCTCCAGTAAAGCCAAGGTCTGCTCTACATTAAATTGTAGTAGCTGCATAGTCACCACTGAATAGAGAAATTGAACTATCCTCCAAAGAAAAGTTGAGAATTTTTGGAGAAAAGAGAAGACGAAACTTGTTTTAAATTAGTGGCTTGAAATGTTTAGACTAGTTTCGGATAAGATATTTGTAGACCCAACACAATATCCTGTTTTATTTCCACTTCCTTTGGCTGTTTCTGTGTACTTACTCTGTTATTTTATCTACCAGATGTTACTTGCTACAATACAAATTTTTTTGTGACGAATTACAAGAGTTATTACATGGCGCTTTAGTGATTGCATATTTACAGTTAAACAAACAAACACAACACAACAAAAGAGTAACAAAAGAAAGAAAAAAATACTGGTATATATTTCCAATCAATTGTATTCAACAAAATTTAGTTCGCAATGAACAAATTTGAATCCATTAATATAACTTTTCCCTACAAACCAAGGAACATTGAAACGCTAAAAAGGAAAGGAAAAACAGCTTTTACAGTATTAAAACTCTAAACCAGTCCCTGAAAATTGCTCAAGTCAAGAAGACAACATTGCAATGATACACACCAGAAGTACAATCAGCCCCACAGCAATAACCCAATAAACCCATTTCCTATTCCTCTTCTTCATCTGACTAGCATAGTAAAGACTATTAGTTCCACCATGAATATAGTGACCAGCACTAGCCACATTATCCTCAATGTTATCCACTTTTTCTCCTTGAGTCTCAACCAAAATAGCCATATCAAGAAAAACCTGATGAAGCTTATTCAAACTCCTCTGAATATCTATCACAGCTTCATGTCTCACTTGAGTGCCCATATCAGCCTCCGTTTTCCCAGCCAAAAACTCAACTTTCAGACTCCCCGACACCATCTTATCCATAACCTCATCGCTCGGTACCTCACCAGTTACTGTATAGTATCTTCTCTTCAAATCTTCCTTATGATCTGAAACAATCTTGTCCCTTAAAGACTGAAAATCATTCATCATGTCTCTAAGCTTAACCTTCAAACCATTTGTAACAGACACTCTTGTTCTATCAATTGGACTTCCTTCTTTGTAGCATTCTGATATGCCCCTATTGGCTATATTGGATTGTTGAAGAGCCTCTAACCTTGTTTTGATGATGTTTGCCTTGCGAAGCACGGCAACCATATCGGAATCCATGCGATCTCTTAGCCCACGGAGAACCTTGGCACTGTGTGTGGACTTTGTCTCTTGGTTCAGTTGCTGAAGATCAGATAAGAGATTGGTGATCTCTTCCATTTCAACTTTGATTGCTTCAACTTCTTGAAAGAATTGAGAGAGGTTAGGGTCTTGTGTGAGGTTGAGTTCCCCTGCTTCAATGTCAAGATCTTTTTCAATGTCCTCTCGTGCCTGTTTCTTCAGTTCAACATAACTTAGGAAAGATTTCGTCATCAAATCATTCATCTTTGCAATGTTTTGCAAAACCCTACCTTCAAAAAAAAAACCCTAGATTTAGTACAACGATAATAACTAAAAACATAAAGCAAGAAAATAAAGCGTACATACCCTTTTGGAAAGATTCGAGAAATGAGTGAATTTCTTAATGGAGTAATGCTTCTTCAACTGATGATCTGAATGAAGAAGAACACAGAGTTAGGGATGAGAGAGTAACAAGTAAGAAAAGAGAACATCAATGTTTAAAACACTAAAAAGAAAACAAGAAAGCCAAAAACGAAAGGCAAGGAAGATTAAAAATTGATTCTTTAGAGAAGAAGAGAAGAGTGAAGAGTGTGTTTGAACCTTGATGAAACCAACGTTGTTGTTGTTGTTGTTGGCTTTTCTTGGATGCTAATGATCTCTTAAATGAGAATGCAGAGAGTGAAGTGATGATGACAATTTTCAATGCAGTTTTGAAACGTTGAGTCGGTTATGTTAACATTGTAAAAATTTCTTCTCTCCGTTAAATTTAAATTTTTTTGGTTCAGGCTTCAGAAAAGGTATCCGTTAGGTACGAGAAATGAAACGTAACAGTTTTGAACCGAACGGCGCCAAGGCAAAACAAATGCACGTTTTTTTTTTACAAAGAAAAAACAATTTATTTATTATTATTTATTATTATTATTATTAAAAAACAAATGTACACCAATAAGGGTTGATCTGATCGGCCAGTGGACTCGGATCCTACCCTAAGGTCTCGGGTTCGAGTGTTGGGTGTGGCAAAAACTCTATGGCCAACAAAGCCCCATACACATGGCCAACCAGGTTTTTCGACATAGATTAGTAACCAGCAAAGTCGGTGGACATATCAGTGAAAAAACAAATGTACATTCTTTATTTCTTTCGAATGGAATAAAAATTCTAATTTTGCCTTTGATATTACTTTTTTTTTGAAAAAGTACCCCATACCTCAAATTAATCACCAGAAAAAACAACCTTCAGATACAATAGTATCCTAGATCATAGGGAACGGGGGTGACCTCCAACCACACATGATTAGGATTGTGGGAAGTCCACTTAGCTAGTAAATGAGCTGCAATATTACAAATTTTGAGTTAGGGAAAAACTGAGAAAATGGGCTCCAAGAAAAATACACTCATTAACTAGTGGGCCCAAATAGGACCAGTTTGACCCAAACTGGAAAGAACAAAGGAACAAAGCAATTTGTTTCAGCCCTAATCCTGGTGAAGCAACAAGCTTTCGCAAACACGAGACCATAGCGAAGAGCCAAAGCCTCCGCCACAGTAGGATCCAATAAGTAGGGCACTAACAAGCACGCCGCGACCATAACCTCGTTCACTACAAAAAAACGCAGGATAAGCGACGGAAACCAAGTCTGTCGCAAAATTTAACTTAGCGAGGGATTTAGCGACACATAATTCCGTCGCTAATTAACAAATCCGTCGCTAAAAATCCGTCACAAAAATGACGTGACCGAATGCGTGAAAGAATCAAATCCGTCGCTAATTAACAAAACCGTCGCTAAAAATCTGTCACTAAAAAATGACCTGACCGTTGGCAGTTTTTGGAATGCGTGAAAGAATCAAATTCGTCTCTAAATTTGAATTCCGTCGCTAAAAAATGACGTGATCGTTGGCAGTTCTTGGAATGCGTGAAAGAATCAAATTCGTCGCTAAATTTGAATTTCGTCGCTAAAAATCCGTCACTACCCTTATTTTTTTCATTACCACCGTAAACCCTCCTCACTTCTCTCTTCACTCCTCTTTTCTCTTCTCTCACTCATTTTTCTCTCTTCTCTCCTTCAACCTCCTTCACCACCATCTCTCCGCCACCATTGCGCCACGCCACCACCATAATCTTCTCCATTTTCTCTCACTCACCAACGAAACCGTCTCATTTTCTCTCACTAACGAACCGGTCTCCCTCTCTCTCCTCATTGGTTAATCTTAAAAAATAGTCTTATAAGCTACAAAATAGTGTTTCAAAGGTTTATTCTTTTTCTCAAGGTGCTCAGTTTTTTCGATTGCAGGTATAGAGACTGGTGGAAATGGGTTGCAGTTACTGATAGAGGAATTCTTTTGGTTTTGGATTGGAAGGGCAAGTTTCTGTGAACCCTAAATCTATTTATCTATTTATTTGCTTTCCATTTATGATTTAGGGGCTGATTCATTTTAATTGTTATTAAACAGAAAAAATCTGATGTCTGATGTCTGCTGCTAAGTGGTTAACAATACATTGAATTTTCTAGGATTTTACTTCATGTTGCTGTTGGTTCACTGAATCTGCAATTTTCCCTTCTTTTTCCTTTCTTTTTGCTTCGTGAGGTAACTGTTGTGGCATAAAAAAACAGGTTTTTTTTTAAAAATTAAATTAAATCCGTCACTAACTTTTGAAAAAGCCGTCGCTAATTTTTTTTTAAAAAAATAAATCCGTTGCTAACTTTTGAAAAATCCGTCGCTAAATATTAGCGAGGCTCTTTTTAGCGACGGATTTTGTCCATCGCTAATTCCCTCGCTAAGTCACATTAGCGTCGGATTTTGGACCATTAGCGACGGAAAAAATTGTCGCTTATCCTGTTTTTTTTGTAGTGGTTGTTGATGTCCCGCACAACCGCACTAAGTCTCCACCACCCATCAACCACCTGCGTAGTGTCGACGTTAAGCTTGAGGAAGCCATCTTCCGACTGAGCCCAACGTTTTTGGAGTGATGCTTGGAGAGGAGGGAATAGAGGCAAAACAACGATAGAGAGGCGCTGAAAGTCACTGATAGTAGATAGGGCATGAGAGACAGAGACATTCACAGGTATTTACTTTCCTTCAAACACATTTTGATTCCTACCATTAAATGTTGTATAAAATGGAGGCAACCATCTCTGTAACAGGAGATGGGGCTTCAAGGATAATTTGATGCAACCAATTAAGGAGACGAGGAAAATATTGCTCACTAAACTGAAAACCTAGGGGAGAAGAGAACCAAATCTGGGAAGCCCACACACACTCTTGAAACATGTGTTCCAAAGTTTCGATAGCCACTCACATCTAGAGCACATGTTAGAGCA
Source organism: Astragalus membranaceus (assembly GCA_039519185.1). Classification (NCBI taxonomy): domain Eukaryota; kingdom Viridiplantae; phylum Streptophyta; class Magnoliopsida; order Fabales; family Fabaceae; genus Astragalus; species Astragalus membranaceus. Next base: position 19,457,229 of record CM076849.1, read on the forward strand.
AGAAATGTCTTTCTCTCGTAATCTGCTTCTAACCGGAACAATCCTTTTCAGAATGCGCCAAAGGAGATACAAGTGCTTCGGTTGGGTGTTTATTTTCCAGAGTTTGTTCCATGAGGCAGAATCAGAACCCTAGCTGGTAGAAGCCTTACACTAGTGCAAAAAAGGGATTTAAAGTCAGGCAAAAAGGGGATTTAAAGTCAGGCGCCCGCTTGACTTTTATTAAGTCGACTTTGTATGTCAAGAGTTTTAAAGTCAAGCGATAGCCTGACTTCGTAAGTATGTTTTAAAGTCAAGCATTTGTTTCACCTGACTTTGTAAGTATGTTTTGAAGTCAGGCATTTGTTTCGCCTGACTTCGTAAGTATGTTTTGAAGTCAGGCATTTGTTTCGCCTGACTTCGTAAGTATGTTTTGAAGTCAGGCTTTAGTTCCGCCTGACTTCGTAAGTCTGTTTTGAAGTCAGGCTTTAGTTCCGCCTGACTTCGTAAGTCTGTTTTGAAGTCAGGCTTTAGTTCCGCCTGACTTTAAAAGTTCATGTTTTTAAAAAAAAAATTATTTGGTAGCCTTAATGTATCCTCAATTTCATTAAAAACGACTCCACTGGGGATCGAACCCAGAATCTCTGGTTCCGTAGACCAGCGCCTTATCCATTGGGCCATGGAGTCAGATTCAAGTTTTAGGCATTAACCACACATGAGACCAACAAATCTAGACCAAGACAAAAACAGAAAGCTGCCACAGACATATTCAAAAACAACATATTGAAGAATGAAACAGCAACAGAACACTAGAAAATGCATGCACATTATATATTTAATAGCTATAAGGTATTTGCAACATATTGAAGAATGAAACTGCAACAGAACAGTAGAAGATGCAGCAGAGCAAGCACATAACTTACAGAAAATATGACCACAACCCAAAGCATATGGATTGAAAACAACATCCTAACATATCAAATTCAAAGCATATGGACAACAAACATCTCCATGGCACTACCAGCTACAAAATAAATTGGCCATACCAAATTGATCCACTATTTCATGATAGCAAAATGCCCCAGCTGCCACCATAGGAACATTCTACTGAATTCCTGCAACAATTTGATATAATTATTTTCAGAGGTCACAACGTCACAAAAGCATAATAGACATGCAGCATTTTGTAATCAAATCTCTCTTAAGTTGTCCTTAATCTACTGCCTATGCATATGCTATTTCATAAACTTTCTTAGCTTTGTTAGAAGAAAAAACTGTGACAATCATAAAAGCAATTTTCATGATCCTTATAAAGAAAAACAGTTTTGGTAAACAAAATAGAGAGACAAACAGCTAGGAATTTAAGTCTAGAATAAATGTCAGTGCTAAGTGATATAAAGTGTTTAATGCTATATGTTGGATTTTTAAAAACTGTTTCCAAAATGACAACATAGCTAAAGATTAATTGTGCTAAAAGGTTATTTGATTCAATATTTGATTATAGTTCTACAATTCTACTATCACTATATAGCTGAATGATTCTAGTATCATTGTATACTTATTTGTAGCAAGCATAAATGCAGAGATATGTAGTTCCAAATGCCAAAAAACACAAGATAATGAAGACATCTGGAAACTAAATGAACGTGCTGAATTTATACAAATTAATGTTCCAGCCAGTTATGTTTAGAATAGCACATAAGCCAAATATGGATGCCAATAGAAGAATGTGAGTACTATATAAAAAGTGAGTACTATATAAAAAAATAATGAATAAGGAAAAAAAAATTGGTGAAGTAGACATTGTCACCTCTTAACTCAAAGTAAAACTATATAAAAAGTGATGCTCAGATAAAAGGAGATATTCTAGGTATTGTTACTTTACCTTGTTCACATATTTCTCTACTAATGAAGGAAGATCAGACTTAGGTTTCCATCCTCCAAATAGAGATCCTTTCAATGTTCTTCCCATTAGAAATAGTCCATAATGAGCTGACTCCCAGGCTTCACTTTTGGTGCACCAAGTGTTACTGTCAAACCCCATCCCTATTATGAGAAACAAGAAAAAGGCAAAATGAAATTCATGTCTAATGTAGAAGTTATAAACATGAATCTTGGGATATAGAGTATTACATCACAGCATTACTGCAATGCAGTGGTTATCATATCACTATATCAGTATCACCCACACATTCAAAACAGAAATCTGGTCCTCCATCCGTAATGCGCTTAATAACCTGAAATTTTCAACAAACTAATGGTCATGTTATCATCAGTTTTTTTATCACTCTGCATGTGCTCATAGTTTATGTAAATTATAACAAACAGAAATCTGGTCCTCCATCAGTCTACAAGAAAATTGTACCAGCAACTAATCATATTTCATTGACTACAGAGGAAAATACCAGTAAACTTGGTCACAACCCATGTACATACTTTCTCATGGTGCTTGACGGACATGAAATCATGCCTGTCAAAGCAGTCCAGTATTTTGATGCAAGCTGCTATATGAGGAAGTTGGGCTTATACAAATGATTGACATGTTTCAAAAAAATTGCAAAAATTTACCTGCCAATATTTGGTGTCCATGCAACAGCATAAACCTGATCACCCTTGTCCTCAGGCAGTGCCAATTCTGCCACCGGAAGCCATCTTTGATGAACCTGGTCAAATTCCCATACCTGCACAACAAATATTATATCGTGAGTCAAAGATGTAGAATCCCCCAAATCCAATAGGACAAAGATGTGGAGAACTTTTTGCAGGTGCTAAAACACTGAAATAACCCCTATTGTCTCAGACTGTCTGTAACATTTGCAAGGCTATACACATTATACAGTTCAGACTCAACAGACATTGATAGACAACTCTAGAATACAACAGCCACACCATGGAAAATTCAAGAGAATTAACGGAAATCTAAATGAAATGACAGAACGAACAAAATAAATGTATAGTATATTGGTTTTTTGTAAGAAGAATATTAAGGGTATCATATCATGACTCGGAGAGAAGTAGGACAAGCTAGTTTTACCTGAAGCTGCCAGTTTCTCAGTTCCAAGGGATCTAAGAGCTCAAAAACTCTCATATGACCATCTGAATATGCAGTAACCTTTAATGTTCATAAAACAGTAACTAAAATTAAAAGAATAGAATATTATGTTAACACATTCTTACAGGATTTCAGGTGAAAAGCATGCACATAGAATGCACAAGTGATCGATGAAAAATGTGAAATTGCACCAGGCAAACTGATAATTAGAACATCTGATAACAATTTCAAATTGAGATTTTTTGCAAAAATATATATTGTTCAAAAATAAATATTATGTTTAGTAGCTATGAAACTAACCATTTTCAAACAAGTCTGAGAGATTCCAAATTGAACATCAAGGACTTTGCTAGAACTGCTACCAAAGGTTTTGGAAATCTTCCATTGAAGGGACTGCGAATCTACAAAATTAAAAGAGAAACCGTGCTTCAACTTGGTGAAATCAGTGAACAAAATTAAAAACAGATAATCAGTTTGTGTGCTTATAAAGTTTTACAACATGTGTAAAACAGCAAACAAATCACGAGTGGTGATTTGGAAATCTTCGATTCAGAACTTCAACAAACAAATGGCACATACAAACAACGAAATCAAGGGTGTTTTTCATTAGCAGCTTCAAGCCAAGCAATCCTTTCTTTAAGAACCTACATAATCCGTTACAAGATGATCACATATTTATTATATGAATACAAACCATTTCATTGCATGTAATCAATGTAAATTAAATGAAGTTTGAAATGTTTATAAAATTAGTGGCACAAACCAAATTAAGGCTAGGATAGTTAGTTCTCTTCAAATAATAGACACAGTGATGATTATTGATTAGTATCCTATCATGCACTACACGTCGAAGATATTTAATGCTGACAGTAGCCTATTATAGGAAATATAATACACTAAAGTAATCTAGACTTCACTGAAGTTTCATGTTAAATTAATGGAAGCCAACTACCTGAACTTCATCAGAAGAGCCACCGGCACGAGCACATAGCTCTGCTTGCAAATACTCCAGTTGCTAGAAGTTCAAATTTGCTGAAAAATGATATATTTAAGATGTAAAATACAAAACAGAGTTTATGCATTTTTACAGCATATCTTAACTCTTAATTCATTTCTAGCCTCCCTGATAAATTTGTTCATTATTAACTTATGCTCCAAGTCCAAGGTGAAGACTAGGAATGTTTGCGTGAAATTGAAGGCCAATAATGAGACACTATGAAAATCGACATATAAGTAAGGGAAAACTGACCTATCAGGATTCATTGCAAACCTAATCAGGCGCAGCAACTTACTTCTTCACTGTTGACGTTCCTTTCTCTGCAGACTTCAGTTATATCAAGGTATGCTTCGTCGAGGCTAGCAGCAATGAAATTGGGATCATATTGTTAGGCCTACATTGTAGCATCCATGCCATATTGTTAAACATCCCTTGAAAACCTCTTACAGTATGGAGAAAAGTGCTAGGAAATAATTAAAATACTAATTAATCAGGTATGGGTTCAAAGGGTTTGTGATTTTGCCACTGTGACATATCCCCAAAAGACCAAAGAATGATCATATGACACACACAGCACCATAGGGGGAAAAAAGAGTGATGATTGAACCTGAATCATATGCCACACACAGCGCCATGCATCTCGCGAAAATACTGGAGCCATAATCTCAACAAATCTGCATGCAAACATAAATTACATTACAGCATCATAGAGCATATAACAAATAAAAGAGTTAAATTACTACGCACTAACAGTGTGTAACCACTCGTGTAGATGTTTGTTGAGATATTTTAGTAAACAATATCACAAAGAGGCGACATGATGAAATCTGATTAGATGATTGTGTAAAAGAGTTTTACACAATCGGTGAATAGTCCTTTAACTTAAGTAAAAATAAAACAACAACAATAATACTTTGATGGTTACTTACCCTGCACAAGGAGGCAGAAGAGGGTATTTATATCTCCCTGGTTTCTCCTGTACTACTCTAATACAAAACCAAACAAAATAGACAGTCAACACACAAACACATTTGCATAATAAACAACACAAGAAAACTGTGCTACACCCATCATAAAATCTTACTTGTGAACTTCACTATCATTTCTTCTCTTTGTCATATTCCAAATCAACCCTTTATTAGGTTCCAAAGCAGGCTGTGAAATCTCCAAACCATGCTTCCTTACCAATTTTATGTATCTGCAATTGGAATTAGAGAGACATTTTCAAACTTCCTTAACAAAAAACCAAATTCTAGAACTCCAAGAAACATATATAAAATATCCAATAATAATACTAATACTGTTACTCTTCTGCATTAAAATGCTCAACTCCCAAGTCTTCATCCCACATGAAAATATACTCATATTGTGCCACAATATCTGGATGAAGAAATCTCTTGGCATACCACCTAAGAAGAGAAATAAACAACATTATGTTAGGTAACATTATCAGAAAATTTCACCATGAAAATTTGTAATTCAAAATTTAATAGAGTAGTTAGCAGAGGATTTATTTACCACTTGGTTTGTTTGTGAACACTCACATGAATAGCCTATTTTGACCACTCAAATTCATCCCATTCAGTTGTTCGACCATCATAATGAAATAGAAGGATTGTGAAGTCCTTTGAAAACTGTTCAATTTACATATAGATATATATTTTAAAGATACATACATACACATGATTATATTATGCAGAGAGATAATAGAGAGAGTGAATCTTACCTTTTTGACAGCTGCATCAATATTCTTTTTCTGCTGATATCCAACAGTGAATGTCGCTGCATCAATATTCTTTTTCTGCTGATATCCAACAGTGAATGTCACAAGGTACTTTGGCTTATAAGTTAAGTCCTGCAGATGCCAAGAAAACATGTATCTAGCTAGCTACAATTTTTAGGACAGTTGAAATAGATATAAAGTGTTTGAATTAGGATATTTACCTCACTGGGAAGGCCCCATAATCTGCGCAAGAAAAAGTCTGACTCTGCATTAACAATCCCAGGAGGTAATCTTTCTGCACCTTTTGGATTTGTTGGAACCCAAATCTGCATACAATCAAGAAAATAAAATAATTTATTTTCAGCTATTACATAATATGAAAATCAGACATCAGGAATAGATGCAGCAGTTATGAACCTTGGATGAGTTATTTAGTAACTGATCTTGGGATGAAGTGGTATCATCATCACTCTTCATAAAATACCAACCCTTGCTATTCCGAATACAAGACAAATCAATGGAGGGAAGCAAGCCATACGCCAGATTCAACTACAAAATTTCAATTAACCATTAAATTAAATAACATCAAAATTAACATGAATAAAAATTCACTGAAGCATGAGGTACACCCAGACAGAAGAAGACATTGAATTAGAGTGAGAGTACCTTTGTTGTTGACAATGTTGGAAGTGATATTCCTATGATTAAACCACAAAATCCTCCAACGAAAAATATCACAATAAGCCTCATGCCTTCATTTGGTTTTCTCTTGCAAAAACTGCTGCCAAAAAAGATGCAAAAATATATATCACTTGAAGGGAGTTGCTATAACAGCATATGCAAAATTATAATTCAAGGATGTAGACATGAATCTAAAACTAAGCATCAATGAAAAGAACAAAACGCAAGGCACATCAGGTGGATGAAGTACAGGATGACAGACATCTTTTTCATATCAGATTTGAACTACATAGCAAGACACAACTTTCTGATTAAATTCAGACTGAACAAGAACTACATAGCAAGACAGATTCAACAATGAGAAAGAAAACAGTAAATAGAAGGAATTTATACCTTTGGTTGAAGTCTTGATTTGTTCATATTGAGTATCTAAACTTATAGCAACAAAACCCAGATTTAGGTTTTCCTAGAACAACCAACACATCAAGAAACCAGAGGAAGATTAGTAGAATAATACCTTTGCTGTTCTTGTTCTTACGTCCGATTCAAAACCCAGTACATAGAAACCTGTAAACACACCAAACAGAAGTTAGGGTTTCAATTCAGAAGTGAAAACGCAAAGAAATAAAGAAGAAAACTAAGTGTTATACCTTTTCATAGCCATTAACTCAGCTTAACTGAAAGATTCAAGCACTGAGTACGGTAACCTTCGAAAACCGAAGGGTTTGTAAGTGACAAACCTCAGAACTGCTGATTCAGTGCATAAACCATAGGGGTTTTGCATCATCATCATCAAGCATCATCATAGGTGTGAGATTGAAGAGCTTCAACGCTTCAATCACTGAAAAATCAGTGAGAACATCAAAAACCCTAAGCGAACGGTGAGAGAGAGAAGAAGGAGAAGAGAGGCGTTGAGAGGAGAGGATCATCGGCCATAGAAGAGCAAGGAGAATGAGAAGAAGAGAGGCGAGGAGAAGGAGAAGAGAGGCGTACGCGAGAGGAGAGGAGAGGAGAGGAGAGGAGAGGAGAAGAAACGCGTACGCGTTCTGATTTTCTGATTCTGAGAGTGAAGGGTTCGCGAAGAGAAGGAGAAGAGTGAAATTCTTTTTTTTTTTATTTTAGTACTTTAGAGGTCAGGCGTGTATGCGCCTGACTTCTAAAGTACTAAAATAGAAAAAAAGAATTTCACCCTTAATTACAAGTTTGCCACCGTGTCTACTTATGTAGTCAGGCGAATACACGCCTGACTTCTAAAGTCTAATTTTTTCTCTATTTTTTCACTTTAGAAGTCAGGCGTGTATTCGCTTGACTTTAAAACTCGCGAGTTTTGTCTCTTAATTACAAGTTTGCCACCGCGTCAACATATAAAGTCAGGCATCTGAGCGCCTGACTTTAAATGTCTAATTCTTTTCCTGATTTTGCACTAGTGTTAGCAGTAGATTCAACAAATTTAATGTAGTGGTAACATGTTTTGACAGAGTAGCAACATCTCTAGACATCCCACAAATAAATATATCCTTAGTAGCTCAATGGGGATTGGGATTTGAGCAATACGGGCAGCTTCAAAGGGAAGGAAGGTGGATTTCAGAAGATCAATATTCCAAACTCAAGAGTTCAAAAACCAAAACTGGTTCACCTTGACAAGCTCACAATCTGGGGGCTTAGAACTCCAACAACAGAACCCCCGCTTGCAAAGGTATCCAGTTGTCCTTCCAGACATTTATATGATCACCATTACCTATTCTCCAAAAGCCACCTCTCTTGATTACCCAAAGAGTGTGATGAATGCTTCTCCAAATATAGCTAGGAAAATATCCAATGGGAGAAGAAAGAACATCCTCCCGAGGGAAGTAACGGGCTTTAAGCACTTGAGCGATGAGAGAAGTTGGATCGGTTAGAAGACACCAACCTTGTTTGGCTAGCAAGGCTTTAGTAAAGGCTCTAAAAGAACGAAAGCTCAGGCCACCATCCTTTTTCTGGTTACAAAGATCTTCCCATTTTATCCAATGGATTTTCCTTTCACCATTTCTACAACCTCAACAAAACCGACTAATGATGCTCTCCAAGTGATGGCACAAGTCCTTAGGGATAAGGAAACAACCCATAATGTAGATCGGGATGGATTGAGCAACGACCTTAATAAGAACACTAACGACCTTTGATATTATTAAAGGCTAGTGGAATGCAATTAAATATCGGGATAGTATGGAATGCAAAATTTACATATTTAAGAAAGGAAGGGAAAAAATTTACACTCTTATTTAAAGAAGTTTAATTGCTACGCACCGCCAACCTAATTTTTTTTACACTCAACTAATAATAATTCATGGTATGAGTGACATATAAGGTGATTATAAGTTGACTTCCTTCATTTTAATGACATGTCAATTTGTAATTGATCTACTGTGTAAAACATTTATAGAGTGATAATGTATATAAATTAAGAGCACCTCTATTTAGTACGATAAATTTCTTGTATGAAATGTCATAACTGATAACGTGTTGAATTATTACAATAAAACAGAATTGTAAATTTTTGAGAGAAATCACGAGGTAGTGTGCTGATCGGCCTTCGTCTTTCTTCATTAAATCCTTTTTAAAAATATTGATGGAGTTTCTACAAAATTTCTTTAATTATTTTCACGACAAAATATAATATCTATGAGTTTAATTGCTACGCACTATCGGTATAAACTTTTTAACACCTACAACTAATTACAATTCATAATATAGATGACATATAAGATGATTACTAATTGACTCACTTCTTTTTGATGACATGTCAAGTGTCATGAAGATAATATCAACAAAATGAAGTTGGATTAACACAATAAACGCATTTCACGCACCTCAAGGGAGTGCCTTTTTCTTCCTTTTTGCAAGTTTTGCTGTTATAGCCCTTTTGTAATTAACAAGGAGAGCGGAGGTAAGTGTAAAAATAAAAAATTATCGTGTGATTTTTTTCCCATTTTTATGATCGATATGATTGCATGAAAATTTAAGAACCATCATGGTTGCTTCGATACTTTGACACGGTCTAAAATAATTAAATTATCTTCATGCACAAACAGAAGTCTCAAGGAAAATTAAGAGTTCCAAACTCGCCTTTATTCCTCCTATTCATTTTGAGTGTGGGAGTAAGCACGGTTTGAATATATGAGATTTCTAACTTAGGCTTATATATGTTTTAGGCCTCTGCAAATATAGAGTGTTTTGGTTTAAGCCCCTGCAAATTTTTTTTTTTGTTAAAAACCCTTGCAAAATGACATATTTTGTTATAAGCCCTTCTATGACTAAAATGTTAGCCTTAACATGGAATGCTATGATTGCTGGATATGTTGAGAAGGGCTTATAACAAAAGATTTCATTTTGCAAGGGCTTTTAACAAAAAATTTTTTTTACAGGGGCTTAAACCAAAACACCCTATATTTGCAGGGGCCTAAAACATATTTAAGCCTCTAACTTATCAAATGTATACATCAGTCTCATTCATTTGAAAAATAGACCCACAAAAATTCAAATCCCACCCGAAAAAGTGAAAAATAGACATGCCAATGGACATCTTAAACTGCCTTTTTGTCCCAACCCTGTTATTGCCTACTAATATTTTTTTCCTTCTTATTTCCACTTTTTCCTTCTTTTTTCTTCAAATAAATCAAATATCATGTAATTCGGTGTTTGAAACAATGCCATAAACATGCAACCACAAATCAGTTGCTTTACTGGACATCTTAAACACATCTGTATTTTTATGTATATGTTCAACAAATTTTTGTAACTATGTCTGTTGTATTGTGCTTGGTTTTTCGGCCTTTTCAGCCTCAAGCTTTCTCAACATTGATGAACTCAGCTTACTTTCACCTGATGCTCCAGAAACCAAATCTACAACTTCAATCTGCATAAGATCCAGAAAAAAATATTTCTAATGTGTAGCAAATGTTTTGATAAGTAGAAAGATATTTTCTTATATAAGAAATTTAACTAAACCACATAAACAACAAATTGGGACCTTCAACTGTGAAAGGCCTCTTTCAGCTCTTTTCTTGTTTACTGCCAATCCACCCGGTAATGTCTCTTTGCTGTAAGAGAATCAACTCCAGTTAGTAATCAAATTACATATAAAGTTGTGTTTCATATGTTTAAATCGGAATAAACCAAAAAAAAACACAAAGTCATAACAACATCTGACCGAGGAATAAAGATGTCCTGCTCAGTTTTCTATCAAAGCAGGACTTATGTTATTGTCCATGACAAGTTCAGAAAACAGTTAATAGGAATGAAATGCTTGGTCACAAGTTAGTTTTTATGAGCTGTCTATATATATAATGTTACCAAATGTACACTTCACAGCACAACTAAATACTAATACAGCATGCCTAATTACAAACCTTACAACTACAGCCTCCAATTTTTCATCTACAATGGAAGGACCAAAGGGATCTGTGATTGGTACAGCTTGCACTTCCAACTCTGGCTTGATAGACTACATATTAGTTCGAACTAGCATTAGTCAGTTTAAATAGTTAAAAAAATGTATTTTTCATATAAATAATCCTGGTAGGATAAACAATATATGCAATTGATGGAACACTGTTTTATGCTACAGACTAATATTTCACAGGTTAAACTAGAAAAAAAATGTATCTTTCATATAAATCCTGCTAGAATAAACATTATATACAATTGATGGAATACTGCTTCAAGCTACAGATAAGTATATCATCTGTTATCTCACCTAATTACTGACATAGAAACTAACAATTCAAAACTCTGCAGCCTCTTCTATATACACAATGCTATTTGAAATAGATATTTTGCTGTCAAACAGATGAAAAAGATGTTTATGAACCAACCCCATATTTTCTACATTAACAAGCAAAACAAAAGCTTAAAGTTTTATCATGCGAACAAGTACACATGTGAAAGTTTTGTTTATAATAAAAAGCAAAAGAATACAAGTTCCTTTTTCATAAAGCTATGTGTAGACAATGGCACAACAACTGGTTGTATCAGTTCAGTAAACTGGTTGTATCAGTTCAACAACTGGTACCTTTATGAAAGTTTCGACATGATGTATCCTTGTCTCAATTGGTTGTATCAGTTCAGCAAACTGCGTAAGGTAAACAAGGATCATATCAAGCAAATTAAAATCTAAACACAAAAGGAAAGCACATGGAGAATAAAAAGACTCCCTTATATTTAAAAATCCACAGGCCACAAGACTGTCAAATAGAAATAAGCTGATGCTCTCCATATAGCTAAAATTCAAATTAACAAGGTTTGGTTTAGCTGGCCACTATAGGTATTTCTGACAAAAAAATTCTCTAAATTTAAAGAGCTAAACACTTCAAATATTTAATCTGTAGCATTAAATAGTTTTTCTCCGTTTAAGTACCAAATTGAGTTTAAATGCTTTTAATTCTGCAAACGGACTGCTAAAGATTATCCTTAGTTTTTTACCATAAAATACTCTTAAGTACTTTTTAATCACCTTTGTCTATTTCCGTCTAAGTTAATCCAGAATGAATTTGACTTACTCCAAATGTAATTGATGACAGTTGATAGAGAAACCAGTAAGAGATGACACTTAAAGATGAAAGCAAAAGTTCAGAGTAGACACATCACAATCCGCAAGAGATAAACTTACATGACAAAATCAGACACAACAGGGTGGAACACACAGAATTGACATCTATAAGTTTATGTTCACTAATCAGGTTGTTGTTGCATTTAGTAGTAATGGTTTTCCTCCCCAAACCGGGGAGGGGAGTTTCAGTAACACAGCTGATTCATAAAAGTGTAATCTTATCAAAACAACCAAATCAATATCTGGCTGAACTGCAATACTAATTACATTGTGAAGTTTAGGCTAACCAGTTAAAAACATGAAATGAAATTGTAGCCTACTAGCCTTGTAGGTACAGAATACAATTATAAAAATAGTACTATTATTATTGTGGCCGGTACACAATTCCAACTTTGAAATAACTATGCGGAATTAGGATAAGAATAACATATGTTCTGCTCCCATTTCTCACCTCAGCACAGTTTCAATTCTAATTAGCAGCGAATAGACCAAAACAATTAAATATTGAAATTGTAAATAGCTATAACATGTCTAAAATAGAAAGAAAAAAGAAGAAACCTGTTTCTTTGCAAGCATAGGGCCATCGCAAACTCCAATGACAATCCGGCGGCTTGCCAAGTTCGCTGAAGCCTGCACAAAAGTTTCAACCTTTGGCGTTATATTCTATAAGAATATAGAAATTGGAAAATTTAGAAAGAATTAACGAGAGATTGAAAAGCGAAATAGATAGACGAAGGAGAAAAAAGGAAGTAGATACTGTGAGAAAGAGGCGGTGGCCGTCGTGCAATCGGTCAAAGGTGCCACCAATGACGACAGCTTCGTAGGTATTGGGTGGAGAGAGGTTGGGAACCACCAGGGAATCATCGTGAACCGCCGTCATAGGCAGTCAAGTTGAAGCAGGTGGCGGTGGTGGTTGATGTAAAATGAGAAGAGGATGAAGTAGGAAAGAATCTTAGGACCAATGGTTAGCTAGTTGTGCTCGTGCCCAACTGTTTGCTGCAAGAGGAAAATTAGAATATAATGCCAAGGAGGAAAGATTACACTCGTTTGGAATTAGTAGTGAATTCTAAGCGTATATTGATTTGGTTGTTTTGATAATATTACACTCGTTTGGAATTAGTGATTCTAAGCGAAAAGGCCCAAGGAGGAAAGAAAATGGCAAAATACTCGTTTGCACTTTTTTTTTTTGTGTTCATGAAGTTGGCACAATGGCCACATATAGACTTGGATTCTCTCCTTCCTACTCACTCTACGGCTTTGTTTGGCAAAAACGAGCAGATAGCGGATGAGCTTATAGCGGATGAGCTAGTGGATTGAATTTAAAGTGTTTGTTAAAATTAGCGGTTGAACTAGCTTTTATATATATATATATATATATATATATATAATTACATATAAAAGGACATTTGTAATTAATGCTAAAAAATGAGAGAGAAGATTTATTTAATGGATGATAAATGATGAATTTAATTAAAGTAATAAGGGTAAAAATGGGAGAAAATATGAAACGCTAGAAGCTATAAGCTCAAACGCTACTTCAAGTAGTGTTTCAAAAAATGCTATAAGCCAGTGAAAAAACGATATAAGCTAGTCATGCCAAACACCTACAATGAGCTTATCCGCTATAAGCTAGCAGATTGGGTTTGCCAAACTGAGCCTACATCTCCCTCCATCCTCTGTACCCCTCTCTTAAATTCACAGTCTCTCATCATTATTTATATTTTTTTAATCATTTCTCTCTTCCACCATTCTTATATTTTGTGATGGAGATGAAAGAGGGAAGGAGGGGATCCAAACACGGCCACATATAGAGAAAACAGGGAATGAGAGTGTCGCATACATGGATTCGAACCCGGGAGCAACCGAAAGATGTCCTTAGCTCCAACCAACTGAGCTACACCATTGGGACTACTCGTTTGCACTCTAACTAGTCCACCAATTAAATTGACCATATACGGACCAAACAATTAAATTGACCATATGATTTAATATAAAATATTATGACCGTTAATGTTGTATCAATTAGTATAAATCTTAGCCCCAATCGGTTGGTCTAGTGGAGCATGAAAGAATTTGTATCCAGGAGGTCTCGGGTTCAAATTCCCAGTAGTCCCCTTGGGGGTGAGGCCTTGAACTAAGGGTGTCATCCCCTCAACCTAAACTTTTGTAACAAAAAAAATTTAGTATAAATCTTAATTATTCATAATATTTTATACCATATTCTACGTTCCATTACAAATTGGAGCCAGACTTTACTTACCTCCCGGCCGCACTCCGGATTATTCAGGGCCCATTTCCCTGGATACCGAAGGGGGTCAAAGACCCCTAGACCAAAAAAAATTCTATGTTCCATTTGTCTCTCACAGTTGGTGGCCTTGGATATGTGTGTGATTTAATTTGTATACATCGTCCTCGTAGCAATTTTTTTACAACGTCAGTGAATCACAAAACAATACATCATAAAAAATGTTTGACTTTATCTCACTTATCTTAAAAGTTTTTATTGCGATGGTGTATACCAATTAAACATATTTTGCTCTTCTAATTTGGTAATTTTGGTCCCTGTGATTTTTCATTTCACCTTTGGTCGCCAAAAATAATGGATTGTGCAATTTTAGTCCTCCATTTTCCCAAAATTCAAGATTTGTGAGAATCAAAAGTGCAAATAATTCATGATTTTGAGGATAAAAATTGTAAAATTAAGAAAAATGGGGACCAAAATTGTCAAAAGTAAAATAGAAGGACCAAAATCACCAAGTTAACAAAAATCACCATATTTGTTTGATAATAATAGACTAATGGAATTTAAGCTAATGGACTTGTTATTATTCTTTTATTTCTTTAGAAAAATAAACTTACTTGGGGTAGCTAAATAACATATTATTGGAGTAGCTAAATATAAAATATATCTAATTATTTAAATACATATATTATTTGGTCAAAAAAATACATATATTATTTTTGAGGTAATTAAAACTACCACATAGTTACACCACCAACCGCCCTTGGAGAAGCAGTAAGAAAGAGTAGCTAGCAGTAGAAAGAGAAGAATAGGAGCAGTGTGTGCAAAAAACAAAATTAAGGGTGTCAAAATGTATTTTTTATAGGGGTATTGGTGGAAATTTATAAATTTGAGGGTGTGCAGGTGCACACCCTGAATTTCAGCCCCAGGAAGGTAGCTCAGTCGGCGAGCTAAGGGACATGAAGAAGTTGCATAATTGCAAGAATGAGGTCTAGGGTTCAAACCTCGGAAACTAACATTCCCCCACTCCCACTAACATTTGCTTATAAAAAAAAACACCCTGAATTTCAGCGACATGAGGATGTCGGCTTCCGGTCCCGAATCCGAGTGTGATCGGTGGTAGTGTGTGTACGTGGTGTTTTTTTGTCATTTCATTTAGTAGACAAAAAAAAATTACGATCCGTTTGAGTGAATCACATCCACAAGATTTTGATACCTTCCCTGGATTGCGGCAACGTGGTATATTTTTGGTTGCAGAGGAACCACGTCATTTTTAGAGGGGTTGTTTTTTATGCTCAGGTTGTTAGGTTGTCGTAACTCAGGTTTTGAGCTATCAGATTGGTGAATAACCACTTGACTTTTTATGTAACCTGTAATTGGCTTTCGCCTTTCGCCTTTGTTGGGTTGGAATACTCCTAGTGCTCCGGTTCAATCCAATATTTTGCTTATAAAAAAAGACAAAATATCTCTCGAGGTCCCTTAACTTATTTTCTGGTAACAAATAGGTCCCTTAACTATTTTTTGTAACGATTAGGTCCCTTATCTTTTAAAAACGTTGCACCGTTATCATTTTTTGAAATTTCTGTTTAATTCTGTTAAAAAAAAGCTTAAGTGGCTAACGGTGTTGACGTGGATGTTGATGTGGCTGAACGGTGATAATGTGGCGGGTCCACCTAAAATTTTAATTAAAAATTAATTTTTTATTCAAAACAAGAATGAGATCATCAAATAGATGTCCAGATAAATGTAACCAAAAAAAAGATGTCCAGATACATGAACAACTTTTCTCAATAGGTGAACTCTTTTGTTTTTAAATTGTTTCTCAAATTGGATCCAAATGCTTCACTGACTTTCGATAATATAAAACCTATGGAGATTGTTGACAAAAAATATACCAACATGACGTGGCACAAGTGGTAGATATTTGGGTCTCTTAATGGGTTCGATCCCTAGTCGCTGCGTATGGAAAAATATTTGTTGGGAGAGGTTAACCCCTTAAATAGATCTCAGATACCTCAAAGGATTAGTCTTCACAACCTCGGTAGATAATACTTTGATTTACCAAAAAAATATATACGAAGATTTTATTTCTCATTTGGCTGCAAATTAGTCCAGGTACATTACATTGTTAAAGCAGGAATTAGTGAATCCAACTAGCAATTGCTTTGCTCCAGCGACTTTCTAGACTATAAAACATATTATTATTATTATTATTATTATTATTATTATTATTATTATTATTATTATTATTATTCTCTTTCTTATTTGGCAGTGGAGTAGTCTTTTTTAAAAACAAGATAAAAAGATACAATGCCTCGTTAAAACCTTACGATGCAAAACCCTATTTAGAAAAAAAATATTAAGAAGGAAAAAGAGTACTCCTAAATTTTATTGATAAAAATGTGAAAAGATATAAAAAAAACATGGGGAAACTAGGCCAATACCCATGAACAACAAAAACATTAAAAATAAATCATCTTAAAAGGAAACTAGTTCGAAGAAAATCTTTAATGACATGTAAAAGCATCACTATAATAATTTTCATTCCAACTAAGTTGTAGCTTGGCAACAGATTAGTCCATGTTAGAATACCTTGATTTGAGATTCAGATCCTCTCTACCAGAGAAAACATCGAATAAAATATTTTATTTTAAAATAATAATATTTTATCCAATATCTCAGTCTCTCTCTTACTAAAACCATCTAGTAATCAGAGGGGATCTCGTTCACTTTATTTAAGAAGAAATTGAACGTCGAAGAAACATAAGAGTTTAATTTTAATATTATAATTTGTGGTAGGTGATTGTCAAAAAAAATAATTTGTGGTAGGTATGGGGTAAATTGGTAATTGTAATTTTCCCACCCATAATGAGGGCATAATTGTAACTTGACAGTTTAATGTTTTTTTTTTCCGATAAGCACTTGACAGTTAAATGATATGTTAAGGATAATTTAGTTAAAAGACTAAGCAGCAGTAATTACACAAATTGATGATCTCCCCTTTGCTTTGCACAATGGAACAATCGGTGCTTGATGATCTCATACAAAATAGGCTTTGGTTCCTTTGATCATTTCAGATAAATTAAGAAAAATAGTTAATTTTGTATTTTGTAAGAGAAGTAGAAATTATGTGGTACTTTACAAAGTTATATTTCATTAATAACATGAGAAAGATAAATTAATAGAATGGGAAAAAGAGGGTTATTAAATGACGGATGGTATTATAGGAAAAGAAACATTAATGCTCCAATGGTATTGTAAAACGTCATATAATATGAGACAAATTATTTTGGTTAAAACGACATATAATATGAGACAGAGAGTATTATTTTGTTTTGTGCTTTTAGTTGTTGGAACGGGTAATCTTAATAATACTCCTCCATATGCCCCACAATAAGTGTAACACTTGTTAAAAATGTTTGTCCCAAAATAAATGTCACTTCTAGGGGTGGGAATAGGCATGGCCGAGCTAGGCTTTGTAAGGCTTGGGTCTGGTCTGTGCTGAGAGTATTAGGCCTGAGTCTGGCAAGTGGCCTATCATAGACCCAATTTTTAGGCCTAACTTAGCCTTTTTGAAAGCATGTCAAGGCCTGAAAGCCAAAGCCTGTTTAAAAGTCTATTTCATTATTATTTTTTTACGAAATCCTACAATCTTGAAGTGATATATACTTTTGTAAATAGACTAAGAAGCTAATAGGTGAGTGAGGTTAAATTCTGTTTTATATGACATCCAATTTAAATTTTTGCTTTATAAACTAAATAAGTCAAAAATTGATATATGTCAATATGTTTAAACCAACAAAAAATATTAGCAATTTTATGATTAATACAAAGTACAAAATTTGATATAATAATAATAATATTAATAAAAATATTATTTATATTTACTTAAATAGGCCGGTCTGGTAGGCCTAAATTTTTTTCCCGATGGCATGTAGCCTACCTTTTTAGCTAAATAGGCTTTTAAAAAAGTTTTAGCCTGATCTATTTAAAAAAAGCTTAGGCAGGACTGGGCCTAACGTAGGCTGGATCGTAGGCCCCTGTCAGACGGCTTGGCCTATTCCCACCCCTAGTCACCTCCTATTTCTAATCCACCTTTTACCAATTTTCTCGTGTAATTAATACAAAGTGCATTACTTACAAGTTATTAACATCTACTATGCATTCATAATAGCGATGAATACACCAATTCACAATAAGATTAATTTCGTAAAATTATTCTTCTCCTTCTTTCATTTACATATTTTTCTTAATATGTGTGAAATAACAAATGTGAGACTGAATTCGGGACGAATGGAGTATTATAATTTGTGGTAGGTATGTGGTAAATTGGTAATTGCAATTTTCCTGCCCAAAATGTGGGTATGATGTTGTTAACTTAGCAATTGACCATTAATTGATGTTTAGGATAATTTAGTAAAGAATTGTGTGGCAGAGGGTAATGGAATAATCAGTGAACACTGCTTCCAGAGGGTAATGGCATGCAACCTGGCTTTCTTGAGTTCTCTCCCAACACGATTTTGCAACTTCAACTGGGGTGACTTTTGCGATCAGGCGGTGAGTATACGTTTCCTCTTCTTGTGAGCTTCAGTTTGTTTCCCTGACATCAATTATTTAGAATAGAGCAGCTCGAATTCACATACGGCATTGGGAACTGTACACGCAAATCATTAACGATGAACTAGATCTGTATTGATTGAAGTAGATCATATACAACCGAAGGGGTTAGGTATGTTCATCGTTTGGAACTGATGTAGATCTTAGTGATCGATGTCATTGCTAGCGACAACGCAACTTCTCCTCATGCACAGAAGTGAACCTAGTATTGGTAAACGACAATGTCCCTTTTTTTATTAATTCACACTTCACCATCTCTACATCAGGGAGCTTGGAAAATTTTCTTTTCTGATCTGCCAATGTGGGTTAGAAACAAGAGCAAGAAGCTCCTATTGTGGTCGTCAACATTCCAAATGGAACTCAAGATGGCGCGCTCTAATGTAAACAATACTTCTGCATCAAATGCACAAAGTTCCAAAGAACAAGCGTCAGTTAGCGACGCTAACGCTACGAATGTCATGGGAGTAACCGCTTCCATGCCTTCTTCGACAGTTATGGGCGTAACCGTTGTAACTGCTCCTGTAATTACTCCTGTGTCGATGATGACAACGGCAACATTGACACAGACTAACGCGATGGCTTCTGTGCCACCAATATTAGGACCAACAAGTCCTTTAGAAAGAAGGAATGTTTTAGTAAAGTCTACTCACTCATGATCATTGTAGACAAAAGAGGAGAAAAGAAAATAAATGACTTGGAAAATAAAGGGGCAAGAAAGTAAATGACTTGAAAAATAAAGGGGCAAGAAAGTAAATGACTTGGAAAATAAAGGACTTAGAAAATAAATTGCAAGAATTTAAATAGCAAGAAAATAAATGACTTGGAAAATAAAGGGCAAGAAGGTAAATGACTTGGAAAATAAATGGGCAAGAAAGTAAATGACTTGGAAAATAAAGGGGCAAGAAAGTAAATGACTTGAAAAATAAAGGACTTAGAAAATAAATTGCAAGAATTTAAATAGCAAAAAAGTAAAAGAATATGAAGAACATGAAGAACAATCTTTAGAGAATTTTTGAGATGAACTTTGTCACAAAATTCAAGTGCTTTACAAGTGAGGATCAATGTCCTATTTATAGGAAAATATGAGGGAGGGGCAAAATAGTAAATTACAAGTTTTGGCAAAGATATGGTCATCAACAAGTGGGCAAGGCAAAACCATCAACAAGTGGGCAAAAATATCCATCAACAAGTGGAGAAAGCATAGCCATCAACAAGTTGACAAATGGCTTAGGTTGAGGGCAAAATGGTCAAAAAGAAGAAAAAAATCATGTTGGCAAAGGTGGCCATCAAAAAGTGGCCGTAGCCAAATTTTCCAGCATTTTGGCGCCCATGGCGTCCATGGCGACCATGCCTGCGCCAGTTTCTGTGTTGCGCCTGTGTTGCGTTTTTGGAGCCCATGGCGTCCATGGCGCCCATGCCTGCGCCAGTTCCTGTGTTGCGTTTTTTGCGCCCATGGGTCCCTGTCTTGCACCAGTTTCACCAGTTTTGCTCCTGTGTTGTGTTTTTGGCGCCCATGGGTCCCTGTCTTGCGCCAGTTTGGCCAGTTTTCTCTTGTTTTGGGTTTTTGGGGCCCTTGGCGCCCTGGGGTCCCTGTCTTGCGCCAGTTTTGGGTTTTTGGGGCCCTTGGCGCCCATGAGGGTGTCTAGTGCCTTAAAAATTGCTCCTCCTCAAATATTTCCTTTTTTCTTCATTTTAGCTCATATTTTCTCTTTTGCTTCAAAATAAAACCTGAAAATAAAAAGTAAACATTTACAATAAAATAGATCAAAAATATAATTAAAATACTAAAAAGACTTAATAAAATAACTATTAAAAAGACTCTAAAAATAGACTTATCAAACTCCCCTATGCTTGAACCTTTGCTTGTCCTCAAGAAAAAACAGTGTAAATCTTTAGGCCAATTCTGAAGGAAAATTATTTTCATATCGAAACCTTAAGTGAACTGTGGGGCAATTCTAACACTTTGGTTTGAGAGCTACTATTTTGGGCTTCTTGTGGAATTGAGAGACAACTTTAAAGTATCAGTACTCTAGAGAGGATATCAATGTCATCATAGAACCGGTTCCCCAACATTCTTAAGCTTGGGTCCTCCATTTACTAAGACCGGGTCTCAAAGGAGGGTCTTTATACGTTGGGTATTCAAGCATTTTTCTTTTCTTTTTGATTTTATATGCTAACCATTTATTTTGACATTTAAAATGCACTAACTTTTGCATTTTTGAATTGGTTTTGTATATATATATATATATATATATATATATATATATATATATATATATATATTTCTTTTCTTTGCTTGATACCCCAACTCAGACGTTTTTCTCCAGTAACCGCGCATCTAGTAAATGTCACCAAGAGAACCAGGTTACTAGTTTCTTTTCAGTCCCTCTAATTGTATTAATAACTGAAAACAGTCTCAATAGTGTGTGTGTGAAAATGCCCTAGAAGTAGAAATCGAACCATGATACAATTTTGTTGTTCCCAACCAGTCCACCTAGATGATTGCTAATGAAAAATTGAAAAATTATTTTTGTCCAGAAAAGGCTTATCTAAAACATGCTTAGGGTTCACAAAGTTTCGTGATGGAGGGAGCAGATACAACTCAAAGTACAAAAAGATAAAAACTCGGCAAAGCAATAAAGACATTCCTAATAAAAGTAATAAAATACCCCCCCATGCTTGGACTAGGCATTGTCCTCAATGATTTTTCAAATAAAACAAAAGGGGTTAGGAGAGCTCACCTGGCTGTCTGGTTCAGGATACTCGGCCCTGGGGTATTTTATTTTTCAACAAATCGAAAAATACATTAAGCCGTGGGTTGCCTCCCACGCAGCGCTCTTTTAACGTCACTAGCTTGACGATCAAAATTTCAATTGGGATCTTGTAGAACTAAACTAGTTTCTTTCTCAATTGGGTCACCAATTAAATAATTTTTCAACCTTTGACCATTGACTTTAAACGATTCGGTTTTCTCGCTCCAGATCTCTACAGATCCGAAGGGGTAAACCTTACGGATTTCAAAAGGACCGGACCATCTTGACTTTAATTTTCCCGGAAAAATTTTTAGCCTGGAATTAAACAATAACACCAGGTCACCCTCCTTGAATTCTCTACGAATGATACGCTTATCATGCCAATTTTTTGTTCTTTCTTTGTAAAGTTTGGCATTCTCATAAGCATCCATTCGCAGTTCTTCCAATTCGTTTAGTTGGAGTTTTCTTTTTTCTCCGGCTAATTCCATGTTCAGGTTAAGGCGTTTAATTGCCCAGTAAGCTTTGTGCTCTAGTTCTACCGGAAGGTGGCAAGACTTCCCATAAATTAATTTGAAAGGAGTCATTCCTATGGGAGTCTTGTACGCAGTCCGATAAGCCCAGAGAGCATCATCGAGCTTTACCGACCAGTCCTTTCTTGAGGTCGAAACAGTTTTTTCTAAAATACTTTTAATTTCTCTGTTCGATACCTCAACCTGACCGCTTGTTTGAGGGTGATAAGGCGTTGCAATTTTGTGCCTTACTCCAAACTTTTGCAGTAACATTTCAAAATGTTTTGAGATGAAATGGGATCCTCCGTCGCTTATGACAACACGAGGGACCCCGAATCTTGGAAAAATTATTTTTTTGAAAAGTTTTATGACTACCTTTGCATCGTTTGTAGGAGAAGCAATGGCTTCGATCCATTTTGACACATAGTCAACGGCTACCAGAATATATTGGTTTCCAAAAGAAGAAGGAAACGGTCCCATGAAATCGACACCCCAGACGTCGAAAATTTCAACCTCTAAGATATTATTTAAGGGCATTTCATTTCTTTTTGAAATATTTCCGATGCGTTGACACTGGTCGCATTTAGAAATGAATTGATGCGTGTCTTTAAAAAGGGTCGGCCAATAAAAACCAGATTGTAGAATTTTCGTAGCAGTTTTTGAAGAACTGGCATGGCCGCCATAGGAAGAAGAATGACAATGGTATAGAATGTTACTTACCTCTTCTTCCGGAATGCATCTTCTGAACACCCCATCTGCTCCCCTTTTAAAAAGCAGTGGCTCGTCCCAGTAATACTGTTTAAGATCATGGAAGAATTTCTTCTTCTGCTGATAATTTAAATCTGGGGGGAGTACTCCTGCTGCAAGGTAGTTTACAAAATCTGCATACCATGGTGCTTCAGATTTGACCAATGAGAAGAGTTGATCATCCAAAAATGTATCATTAAGCGGCAACTCTTCTTCTTTTGTTCCTTGTAGACGGGACAAATGATCAGCCACAACATTTTCAACGCCTTTTTTATCCCTTATTTCAAGATCAAATTCTTGAAGGAGTAAAACCCATCGGATCAATCTCGGCTTGGCATCTTTTTTGTTTAACAAATATTTTATGGCCGGGTGATCAGTAAAAATGATGATTTTTGAACCTACCAGATATGATCGAAACTTGTCAACGGCAAAAACTACCGCCAATAATTCTTTTTCAGTTGTGGCGTAATTCATTTGTGCCTCGTCTAAGGTCCTGCTTGCATAGTATATGGCATGCAATTTTTTTTCTTTTCTTTGTCCCAGGACTGCCCCAACTGCATAGTCGCTTGCATCGCACATTATTTCCAACGGAAGATTCCAGTCTGGTGGCTGTATGATCGGGGCAGTAACTAAAGCCTTTTTCAACCTGTTAAAAGCTTCAAGACAAAGATCGTTAAAAATAAATGCTGCATCCTTAAGGAGCAGACTTGTCATAGGTTTTGAAATTTTTGAGAAGTCTTTTATGAACCGGCGGTAGAAACCCGCATGGCCTAAAAAGCTTCTCACCTCTTTTACTGAGGTGGGAGGTAGCATTTTTTCAATCACCTCAATTTTTGCACGGTCTACCTCAATACCTCTATGAGAAATTAAGTGCCCTAGGACAATTCCTTCATTAACCATGAAATGACACTTTTCCCAGTTTTGAACCAGGTTTACCTTCTCACATCTCTCTAAGACTTTTTCCAGATTGGCTAAACAGTTTTCAAAATTTGAGCCATGGACGGAAAAATCATCCATAAACACTTCCATTATGTTTTCAACAAAGTTTGAGAATATGGACATCATACACCTTTGAAAGGTAGCAGGAGCATTACATAGGCCAAAGGGCATCCTTCTATAGGCATAAGTGCCAAAGGGACATGTGAAAGTTGTTTTTTCTTGGTCGCTAGGGTGGATGGGAATTTGGAAAAATCCCGAATAACCATCCAAATAGCAGAAATGTGAGTGCTGTGCTAACCTTTCTAGCATTTGATCAATGAACGGGAGAGGGAAGTGATCTTTCCGGGTAGCTTTGTTAAGCTTTCTGTAATCGATACACATTCTCCATTCCGTAATTGTCCTTGTGGAAATGCATTCATCCTTCTCATTTTTAATAACTGTTAAGCCTCCCTTCTTAGGCACTACTTGAACAGGACTAACCCACTTACTATCGGAAATAGGATATATTATCCCAGCATCAAGGAGTTTTAAAACTTCCTTTTTAACAACCTCTTTCATGTTTGGGTTTAATCTTCTCTGATGCTCGATAGAAGGTTTATAGTCCTCTTCCAGTAGTATTCTGTGTATGCAGATTGACAGATTTATTCCTTTAATGTCCTCAATAGTATACCCAATGGCTTTGGGATACTTTTTGAGAACATTAAGCAATTTTTCAGTCTCATTTTGTTTCAAATTTGCATTTACAATTACTGGAAAAGTAGAATCAGGGCCGAGAAACTCATATCTGAGAGATGCTGGTAAGGGTTTTAATTCTATTTTTGATGCTTCTTTTGGGAGAGGTCGAGGTTTTTCCTCACCCAAAGTTTCAGTACCCAATTCTTGTGATGGTGGATTTTCATCCAAAAGTTTTATGTAGAATTGGGTTTCCCCTGCCGCATTTGTATTTGTGTTGCCTAAAAGGCAATCTTCCAGACTATCTTGTGAAGATGATGCTAAAGAGCAGTCTCGCACGCAATAGTCTACAATATCAATCCTGCAGCACAAGTCTTTTACAGATGGACTCTTCATGAAGTTTGAAACTTCAAACTCAACCTTTTCATCCCCCACATTAAAAACCAACTTACCGTTTTTAACGTCAATTATTGCCCCTGCAGTAGCTAAAAAAGGCCTCCCTAGAAGAATAGGAATTTGGGAGTCTTCTTCAATTTCCATTACAACAAAGTCCACCGGTATAAAAGTTTGCCCTACCTTGATAGGGATATCCTCTAAGATTCCAGTGGGGTATTTAACAGAATGATCTGCCAACTGTATTGTCATTTTTGTGGGTTTAAGTTCACCTATCCCTAGTCTATTGCAAAGAGAAAGAGGCATCAAACTTACACTAGCTCCTAGATCGCACATCGCTCTGTTTATAGTTTCACTTCCAATCACACAAGGTATGGAAAAACTACCTGGATCTTTGAGTTTTTGTGGCAGCTTGTTCTGGATAATTGCACTACATTCCTCTGTTAATGCAATCGTCTCATAGTCGTCTATTTTTCTTTTCTTGGATAAAATTTCTTTCAAAAATTTAGAGTAAGACGGCATTTGAGACAATGCATCAGTGAAAGGAACGTTGATGTAAAGCTTTTTAAGCAAGTCGACAAACCTTTTGAATTGCTCGTCAAGTTTGTTTTTTGCAAATCTTTGGGGAAAAGGAATGGGTGGTTTGTATGGTGGTGGGGGGATGTGTGGTTCTTCTCTTTCTTTTTCTGGTTCTTTCTCTCTTTCTTTCTCTTTCTCTTCTTGCTCTCCTGATAAATTATGTTTTTCACTCACAATTTTTTCTTGGTTTGCTCTTGGTTCCTCTAATTGTTTTCCGCTTCTAAGGGTGACGACATTTATTTGGCCTTTTGGATTTTGTTCTGGTTGCCCAGGAAATACCCCTGAAGACTTAGAGGATGAAGCCACCTGTGTTGCCACTTGAGTTATTTGATTTTCAAGCATTCTATTATGAGTGGCAATAGAGTCGACTTTTGATACTAATTTGATAAGTGTGTCATTAAAATAACCAGTTTGATTTTTGAATTCTTCATTTTGTATTGTTTGAGATGACACAATTTTTTCCATCAAAAACTCCAAGTTCGACTTTTGCGGGTTGTTTTGTGGGTTGTTAAAAACCCTTTGATTTTGAAAGACAGGAGGTGGTCTAAGTGCTGGATTGGGTGGAGGATTTTTATAAGAAAAATTTGGATGATTCCTCCACCTAGGATTATAAGTATTTGAAAACGGATCTTCCTTTTGAGCATAGTTAACATGCTCGTTTCCAGCACTAGATGCCTCAAGCTGGCATTCAGCCCCAATATGGCCAACAACCCCACATAATTCACATGGTGGAGTAATAGGAGAAGAAGTTTGTGAGACGGCACTTACATTTAATTTTTCAAATTTTTGAAAAAGTGCGTCCACTTTTGAGGTAAGATGATCAACAGCAGATATTTCATACTTACCTGGCTCTTTTGATGAGGCTGGTTTATTCGTTATGGCTCGCTCACTTGTCCATTGACAATGGTTTTGAGCCATCTTCAACGAGTGCATAAGCTTCAGTAAAATTTTTGTTCATTAAAGCTCCACCTGCAGCTGCATCAACAGTCATTCTTGTTGCATATTGTAATCCATTATAAAAAGTGTGAACAACGAGCCATTTCTCTAGTCCATGATGGGGGCATAGCCTTAACATTTCTTTGAAACGTTCCCAAGCATCATAAAGAGATTCCCCGTCGTTTTGAGAAAATCGAGTAATTTGATTTCTCATTTGAGCTGTTTTACTCGGGGGAAAGAACTTAGCAAGAAAAGCTTGTTTTAACTGGCCCCAGCTGGTAATGGATTCCGAAGGCAAAGAATGCAGCCATGCTCTTGCTCTATCCCTTAATGAAAAAGGGAAGAGTTTTAGTCTTATGGCATCTGGAGGTACCCCGTTTAATTTGAGAGTTCCACAGTATTCTAGAAAAGTTGAAATATGAAGATTTGGGTCCTCCGTGGGAGAACCAGAAAATTGGTTTTGATGAACCATTGAAAGCAGAGATGTTTTGAGTTCAAAATTATTTACTTCCACATTCGGATGTACAATGGCAGCCGATGGCTCTGCTGAAGGTGTTGCGTACTCTTTGAGAGCACGATTTTCATTAGCCGCCATTTGGTTATCGGGAATTTCTCTCCTCCTTCTATGTAAGAACCTTTCGATTTCGGGAATTTGTTGAACAGTTTCTCCGAAACTTCTGGTTCTTCGCATTCGAGGGACAAGAGAAGAAAAAGTAAAAATAAAGAAAATAAAAGTTTAGTCTAACCGATTTAGAAAAACTTAATTAATATCACTGCCTCCCCGGCAACGGCGCCAAAAACTTGATAGGCCGCAAGTGCACGGTCTTGTCGCGTAACAAAAAAAGTTATCAATCCACAGGGAGAGCCTAGGTGATTACCAATTTAATTTTTCAAAGTTGATTAACTGAAAAGAAAGTGTTTTTAGAAAGAAGGAATGTTTTAGTAAAGTCTACTCACTCATGATCATTGTAGACAAAAGAGGAGAAAAGAAAATAAATGACTTGGAAAATAAAGGGGCAAGAAAGTAAATGACTTGGAAAATAAAGGGGCAAGAAAGTAAATGACTTGGAAAATAAAGGACTTAGAAAATAAATTGCAAGAATTTAAATAGCAAGAAAATAAATGACTTGGAAAATAAAGGGCAAGAAGGTAAATGACTTGGAAAATAAATGGGCAAGAAAGTAAATGACTTGGAAAATAAAGGGGCAAGAAAGTAAATGACTTGGAAAATAAAGGACTTAGAAAATAAATTGCAAGAATTTAAATAGCAAAAAAGTAAAAGAATATGAAGAACATGAAGAACAATCTTTAGAGAATTTTTGAGATGAACTTTGTCACAAAATTCAAGTGCTTTACAAGTGAGGATCAATGTCCTAGTTATAGGAAAATATGAGGGAGGGGCAAAATAGTAAATTACAAGTTTTGGCAAAGATATGGTCATCAACAAGTGGGCAAGGCAAAGCCATCAACAAGTGGGCAAAAATATCCATCAACAAGTGGAGAAAGCATAGCCATCAACAAGTTGACAAAGGGCTTAGGTTGAGGGCAAAATGGTCAAAAAAAAGAAAAAAATCAAGTTGGCAAAGGTGGCCATCAAAAAGTGGCCGTAGCCAAATTTTCCAGCATTTTGGCGTCCATGGCACCCATGCCTGCGCCAGTTCCTGCGCCAGTTTCTATGTTGCGCATGTGTTGCGTTTTTGGCGCCCATGCCTGCGCCAGTTCCTGTGTTGCGTTTTTGGCGCCCATGGGTCCCTGTCTTGTGCCAGTTTCACCAGTTTTGCTCCTGTGTTGCGTTTTTGGCGCCCATGGCGCCCATGGGTCCCTGTCTTGCGCCAGTTTGGCCAGTTTTCTCCTGTTTTGGGTTTTTGGGGCCCTTGGCGCCCTGGGGTCCCTGTCTTGCGCCAGTTTTGGGTTTTTGGGGCCCTTGGCGCCCATGAGGGTGTCTAGTGCCTTAAAAATTGCTCCTCCTCAAATATTTCCTTTTTTCTTCATTTTAGCTCTATTTTCTCTTTTACTTCAAAATAAAACCTGAAAATAAAAAGTAAACATTTGCAGTAAAATAGATCAAAAATATAATTAAAATACTAAAAAGACTTAATAAAATAACTATTAAAAAGACTCTAAAAATAGACTTATCAAAGGACCCAATGGTTTCGACCAAGAAAATACAAGCACGAGATCCCTTGGAAGAAATTGACTTGGGAGATGGCTTTGTAAAAAGGCCAACATATATTAGTGCAAAGATTGACAAAGCTTTCAAGGTGCAAACTGTCGAACTTTTGAAGGAATTTAAAGACTGTTTTGCTTGGGACTACAATGAGATGCCAGGTTTGAGTCGAGAAGTAGTGGAATTGAAGCTGCCTATACGACCAGAAAAGAAGCCAGGAAGCAGACACCAAGAAGATTTGCACCACAAATCCTGTCGAAGATCAAAGCAGAAATCGAAAGACTACTCAAGAGCAAGTTCATCAGAACTGCCAGGTGACTTTTTAGGATTTGTTGTGCACAAAAAAGGCATTGAAATAAATCAAAACAAGACAAAGGCAATTTTAGAGACGAAAGCTCCTTCGACAAAGAAAGAATTGCAGTCGTTACTAGGAAAAATCAATTTCCCTAGAAGGTTCATTTCAAACCTAAGTGGCAAGACACAAGTTTTTTCGCCATTACTTCGACTGAAGAAAGAAGCTGTGTTCAGGTGGGATCCAGAACACCAAAAAGCTTTCGACGAGATCAAGGGCTATTTGATGAAGCCTCCTATTTTGTTACCTCCTATTAGAAATAAAGTAATGAAATTGTATGTAGCAGCATCAGAATTGTCAATAGGTAGCATGTTAACACAAGAGGATGAAAATGGTGTCGAAAGAGCCATTTATTACCTCGGTAGAGTTTTAAATGATGCTGAAACTAGGTATCATCCAATAGAAAAGTTGTGCCTATGCTTGTATTTCTCTTGTACAAAATGAAAGCAATATATAAAGCTTGTTGATGTGTATGTTTACTCGCACTTTGATATTATTAAACATATGCTGTCGAAACCAATATTACATAGTAGAATTGGTAAATGGGCTTTAGCGCTTTCTGAGTATTCACTAACTTATCAGCCTTTAAAAGCTATTAAAGGCCAAATTGTGGCTGATTTTATCGTCGATCACTCATTGGCCGAGGTCCCATTAAATTTAGTGGATATTCAGCCATGGAAGTTATACTTCGACGGTTCTAGCCATAAAAATGGTTCTGGAATTGGAATTCTCATTGTTTCTCCAACAAAAATATCAACGAAGTATAAGTATAAGATCGAAGGTTTTTGCACCAATAATGAGGCTGAATATGAAGCCTTGATAGCAGGACTTGAGATTTTGCTAGACTTGGGGGCAAAACATGTCGAAATTAAGGGCGATTCTTAATTAGTTGTGAAACAGTTAACTAAAGAGTATAAATGCATTAAGGAAAATCTAATAGTGTATTTTGTTGCTGCCAATGCTTTGTTAAAACGTTTTAACAGTGTTAACATAAAGCATGTGCCTCGAATTGACAATCAAGAGGCAAATGATTTGGCAGATTGCTTCAGGCTATAGAGTTTCGAAAGAAAAATTAAAAGAAATAATAGAAATAAAAGAGAGACTAATTTCGACAGATTATCCTTTAAATGAATTGTCAACGCCAAAACTTGGGGGGGGGGGGAGAGGAAGTATTATCACCTCCAATTACTGCAAATGAAAATTTTCATGAAAATTTTATGCATTTTGAAGTTTTTGCCATTGACAATATGTCGAATGATGATTGGCGAAAGCAAATTGTCGAATACTTGGAAAATACAACAGGAATAACTAATAGGAAAACCAAGTATAGAGCCTTAAGTTCTGTGATTATTGGAAATGAATTGTTCAAAAAGACTCCTGAAGGAGTTTTGCTTAAATGTCTTAGTGAAAGTGAGGCATATCTAGCAATATCCAACACTCATAGTGGAGCCTGTGGATCTCATCAAGCAGGTCATAAAATGAAACGGCCCTTGTTTCGACAAGGGGTGTATTGGCCAACTATGTTGAAAGACTGCATAGAATTTGCTAAAGGTTGCCAAGAATGTCAAAAGCATGCAGGGGTGCAACATGTACCTGCAAGTGAGTTACATTCGATAGTAAAAGCTTGGCCATTTAGAGGCTGGGCCTTAGATTTAATTGGCGAGATTAAGCCAACTTCGTCGAAGGGCCATCGTTACATATTAGTTGGGATAGATTATTTTACTAAGTGGGTAGAAGCTATTCCCTTACCTAGTGTTAATCAAGAAGCAGTGATTAATTTCATTCAAAACCATATTTTGCATAGGTTTGGGATACCAGAAACCATTACTACAGACCAAAGTTCAGTGTTTATTGGTCAAAAAATGGTAGAATTTTCCTCTGAGAATGGTTTCAAATTATTAAGTTCGACGCCATATTATGCACAAGCAAATGGTCAAGTCGAAGCAGCCAATAAAATTATCATTAACTTGATCAAAAAACATATTGGGCAGAAGCCTAGGAATTGGCATAAGACTCTTGGTCAAGTGTTATGGGCTTGTCGAAATTCTCCTAGAGAGTCAATTAATACTACTCCTTTTAAGCTTACATTTGGGCATGATGCAGTGTTGCCAGTCGAAATTTGTTTACAGTCAACCAAAATTCAAAGACAGTTTGAAATTCCATTTGATCATTATTGGAATATGATGTTAGACGAATTGGTAGACTTAGACGAAGAAAGATTAAATGCGTTAGATGTTCTTACAAGGCAAAAAGAAAGAGTGGCCAAAGCCTATAATAAGAAGGTTAAGTCGAAAACCTTCGCTTTGGGAGACTTAGTTTGGAAAGTTATTTTACCTATGGACAAGAAAGATAGGGTCTTAGGTAAATGGTCACCAAATTGGGAAGGACCATTTAAAATTTTACACGTATTTTCAAATGGTGCTTACGAAGTCGAAGAATTAGGCGCTGATAATCGAATTTGGCGTATAAATGGCAAGTATTTAAAAAGATATGAGCCAATATTGCAGGAAGTCAGAAACAAGGAAAGCTGAATTTTAAATTACAAGATTAGCTTTAAGTTTCTCGAAAACAATCTTGGCATGATCCAGTCTAGCAGTAATGAGGGCTTCATCTTCGACTAATCTCTGAACTACTTCCTCATGTTTGTTGGCCCTTTCTAGGTGCTCAATAGCCAAAGTTGCTTCAGATCGAAGTGCAGCTTCCAAAGAATCTGGAGCTCTCTTTCGAATGGAGGCTTTCTTCTTTTCTTCTGCCTTAATCTTCGACTGCAAGGTTTTGATTTGTTCCCGGTACTTTGAAATGTTAACATCACATTCAACTATTTCTTTGGCATCATTTGCTGCTTGAAGTTCCAGTGACGAAATTTTAGCATCTGACGCTTCGACTGCAGCCCATTCTTCTTGTTGAAGTTTAGCCTCACGCTCTTTATTTGCAGCAACATTCTTTCTCTTTTGAAAGACCCTTGCAATTTGCTCCAGAAGAACCTCAAATTCGACAAGGAAGCCAATGAGAGATTTTCTGAATGTTGATTTGTTAAGTTTGTTCAGCAAGTTCTTAATTTCATAAGTGACCATATGATTTTGTTCAATGGTTTGGAAAAAATCTATTTCTAAGACTTTGGCTCGAAGTTCTTGAAGAAGGTCTTCTCTTGAGATTTCAGAAATCCCGCCAACAGAAGTAGCCGAAGAACTTCGTTTGTTCTCAGTCGAGGCAGATCTGCTACTCAACATCAATTTTAGAGCTTCAAGGGGATTCTTACTCTTTAATTCCCTTAATTCTTCTTGACTGATGGTGTTGGTGGTCGAAGGTACAGCCTCAAGCGAGTTCATACCTTGTGGAGACTCACCAATTTGTTCTGAATCTCTTAGAGATTCCTCTTCTTCATCCTCCTCATCTTCGACTGATTCAACACTTTCTTTCTGATTTTCTTCTTTTTCTTCTTCTCCTTCGTTTTGGTTTTGAGGTGAAGGTGGACCATTGTTTTCCATGTCGATGTCAGAATTTTGGTCATTGTTTTCGACCCTGTTGTCATTACCTTCTTGTGGTTGATTTTGGTCAGTGCTTTCGACCAGTAAACCATTGCCTCCTTGTTGTTGGTTTTGAGTTGTAGGGTCGACCAGTGCTTCATCAGTTGGTTGCTATTGAGTTTGGTCTTGGGTTTCGATCATCTCTGTATCAACACCTCTTTGATCTTGTTTTCCAACACCTTGTTCAGGTATGGTTGTTTTAGAAGGAGACAGGGTCGAAATTGGTGTTGGTTGTTTTGGTGGTACCTCAAAATTGCTGCTTTCAAGTTCCTGTTCAAAATTAATTGATAAATATCTTGTCATAATGAACTAAAATTGTTAAAAAGACGAATAGATAGAAGGTTAATAGTACCTTTAAAGTGTCTCCTTCGACACGAGAATGTGCGCTCTCAGGTCTCTTGAGTACTTTTCTCTTTAAAGGCTTCTCCAAGACTTGTTGTTGTTGAGTGCTTTCGCCTTGTTGATTCTTTTTGACAGGCGTTTGTTTGGTAGTCTTAGAGGAAACCTTTGAAGCATCTTGAGAGTTTTCTTTTCTCTTTCGACCTGAGATTTGGAAGCCTCATTTTGTTTGGGATTGTTTACTGGTTCATCAGGCTGAAAATTCGACACTCATGTTAGTAAGAAACAAGAAATGTATAAGTGTTATAAAACAAAGAAGTTAAGGATTTTGACCTCTGATTCATCACTCACAACTATGGTGTTAGTCCCCTTGGTTTTCTTGGAAGGAGTGGCAGTAGTAGAGCCGTTTGATCTTTTTCGACTCTGCAAAAAAAAAAATCTTAGGTGTCGAATTAAATGTTTGAGTATAAAGAGAAAAGGGGCGAAAGTACTTACTTCTTTTTTCTCTATTTGTGGAGGTTTATCTTGTTTTGATGAGGTACCGGTACCTTTCTTCGTCACCTTCTTTGTTGATGTTGTTGTGTCATCTATTGGAGTGGGTGAAATAGGCACAGCTGCAAACATTCGACAGTTATGTTAATAAGTCATACATGAAAGGAAGATTAACTTTTTTTGTAAGAGTTTTATACATCACCTGTTTCGACAGTAGATGTGACTCGAACATGCTAAATGTCCAGATGTAGATTACCCTCAAACGTGTATAGGTTATGCTTAGTCGGAACTACTTTCTCAGCTGTCTTATTTGAAAGAAAATTGTTTAACGCCATAGTCAAACCACATCTCAACCAGTGTGGAAGTGGTGGTCGAAATGCCAAAACCAGTTTACTGGTTGGCAAAGGCGGGAATTTAAGTTTGTTGTGTGCTAAAGCAAAAGAGTACTTATTAGTTACATAAGATGGAAAAACCATTGTTGGAATTTTGTCGAGAAGTTTTTGTTTTAAAACTCTTGCAGCTTGAGAAACAGTTCGACTAAGATTATTTGGATCATATACAGTTTCAAAGTATTTTTGGAATTCTTGAATTTCTTGAATGTGCGTACCTTTTGGTTTAGTCTTCTTTTTCTACAAAGAAGGAAAAACAGAGATTAGATTCGACAGCAATGTAGCCTCTTCGACATCAGGAGATTTTCGTTTGAAATACTCTTTCCACCACTTTGAAAATTCTTTGGTGCAAGAAAATAAAGGCTCAAACTCAATGGGGTCAAAGTTAAAAGGGCCGTTGGCAAAGCTGTTGAGGCATTCTTTCCATTCCTCTTCATTTTCTGGAAGTGTCATGTCATTCCTAGATCTCAAAAAATGACTTGGTCAAAGCTGACATAACCCAAATTGTCTTGCGACTAGGCTTGGGTGATATGCGTACGCACCAAATAGAGCTGTAGCTTTTCCAGGTGCTATTCTAACTGACAAAAATTTTGGAGTTAAAAAAGGCTTCCCAAATCTGGTTGGTTTCTTCTTCGTCGACAAAAGAAGTTGCAGGAAACTCTCTTTTAAACCAGTCTGGTCCATGAGTCCTTTTGACGAAAGGTGCCATTGAAGGAGCGAAATCTTCGCAATTCATGAACATGTTGAATGCTTTGGAGAACAAGTTATGTGGAGATACCCCTATCTCTCTAGGCTTTAGAAGTGCAAGCCTAATTCCTTTGACATTCCTCGTTTCAACCATTTCAGTATAGTCTTCAGGAATGTACATTTGCAGCTTCGACTCAAAAGTGGCAAGAAGCCACAATTGGAACAACCAAATTGGTCCAGAGACCAAGTAATTTCCTTCAGGCTTGAGTTCTTTTAATGCATGAACTCCTTGTCGTAAGCCTTCATAAAGTGATCCTAAAATAAGTTGGCCAAGGTTTACCTCTCGACACTCGTGTAGTTGAATGGCCAAAGGAATGTACATTTTTGCCACTTTGAGTGACGGAGAGCAGAAAACATAGAAGGAGAGCCACAAAGTGAGAAAAGCGACGTGTTCTTCGTCAGAAATTTCTTCAGTGGTGATGACATGTTTGTCTTCAATGTATCCATTGAAGGAAGCACGCTTGAAGTCGAATTCATGGTTATTGTCAGTTGTGTTAGGGTCGAAAATTTCTCCTATTAGTTTAAGTCCAGTTTTTGGCAGCCACATCTAACAAAGTAGGAGTGAGCATGCCACATTTCAGATGTAGGCTATTGGTGGTTAGCTCCCAAAAGTGTAAAGCTGCAATAAGCATTCGGCTTTGATATCTAGGCCCATATCTCGACAGCTGAATCAGGTCGAAGATGCCTTGTGCTTTCCAGGTTTCTCCCTTCTTCGACTCAATTTTGTTAAGCCAGTTAATGTAAAGTGGGTGATTCTTGTCGACTGGTGGTGAAAACCTAAAAGCCCTATTTGGGTTACTCATGAAATCCATCACATATGGTCCTTTGTTGAAAATCCTAGGACTATATCTATGATAGCTAGGGAAAACCTCTTTGATTTTGTTAGAATCATCACCAGAGTGAGGAAGAGGACCTAAGAATGCATGCTTGTAAGGTTTAGGAGAAGGAATTAGTACCCTGAGATTGCAAAATTTTTGCTTCTTCTTCTGTCAAAGCTGGTTCAGCAACGAAATGCTGTTTTCCAAAAGCAGTGCCAGAAGTTTGAGCATTGGAAGATGACGCCATTAATGATAGTTCTGAGTTTTTCAAATGGTTTCATCGCTTCACTGTTCGGGTTTTACAGGAATAGTGGTCGCGTAGTGTTGGGTGAAGAAATGAAGCTTCGCAAATGGATTTCTCTGGTGCGTAAACGCTGGATTTCACAAGGAAGAAGAAGAGAAAGTTTTCGCAGAAGCAGAGAGAGTAAAAAATGGAAAATGAAATGAAGAAGTTGCTTTATAGCTGTTTTAGCAAGAGAGAGAAAAGGTAAACCTTTAGGTTTTCTTTAAAGAGCAGTTATTTGCAATAAGTAGTGGGGAGTTACAATGCAAAACGTGGCCCACTAAATATGAGATAACGCCGCCATAAAGTGCTTTTTCTGGAAGTGTCTTTTCAATTCTGAAAACTGATGGTAGTGACGTCATAAGATTTAACATAAAGCTGTTGATTGTAATTTCAAAAACGTCATTTTCTGCCATCATTTAAAACTCGGTCGAAAAAGACATTTTTGTTAGGCAATTTGTTAGCCTGCATTTTCGACAGGTTCATTTAAATGCAGTCAACGAGGTTTGGCTTGCTAATTTCAAGAGGAAAAGTGTTGATTTCGACAGTGAGAAGTATTCCCAAGAAGATTCGACGCAGTGCTTAACTTAGTGGAAATTGAAGAATTGAAAAGCCAATGGTTCGACTAGAAGAAAATTAGTGATAGATCAGAAGTCAAGTGCTCGTTGTTAAAACAGCATAGCAGTTATTGTGGTCGAAGTCATGGCAGTTACCATTTTTTAAATTCTATGTACAGTTAGTTAGTTATTGTGTTTCCCTCCTTGTATAAATAGTAGTTTTTCATAGGAAAAACGGGTCACAAACTCACATACAGAATTCTGAAACTCAAACTTCCAACATCACAGAGGAAACGAGTCAGAGAACATTATATGAACTTGTGCACCATTCTCTTTACAATTAATGCAATTTCACTTTTACTTTCTTAAGTTTTCTGCATTTTATTTGTTTTCTCTTCGCCTTCTACTCAGAATTTTCCTTTCTGGAGATAACTTCGGCGGTTATCTTCATACTTTCAAGTTTAAACCGCAAATGTTCTAGGATTTTCTAGTTGATCCTGCAAGCAACATTAATTTGTAACTAGCGGTGTTTACCAAAAAACACGATAAACAATATCCGAAACAGAGGTGAAATACAGGTACGATCGACTAAAAATATTTGAATCAATTTGTTCCAACATGGAATTTCATCTTCATTAGACAACTTAATCAATTGGTCGGGTTCAATTTCTATTAGTCACTTGATATTGTATTAATCTTTAAAAGAATCATTCTATAACACGATTAAAGTGTCAATATGTTAATGGTCGTCAATAACATGCTACAATTCTACACTTCAAAGGGACTAGAACCAGTGGCAGAAAATTCCATTGGTGGGCAAGAAAATACACTATCTATTATATTTCACAGGATAAAAATAAAATAAGTTATTACAAAATACATAATAACGTATGTGACAAAAAACACCAAAAAAGATATCCAATCTCTCAAAATTACCGTTGTCCTGTACTCGTGTTCATATTCTGAAAATGTTGTAGGTTATTTTCCTTATTAATACTATTAAAAATATCACAACTATAATGGTAGTAATTGATAGATTGACTAAATATGCTCGCTTGATGGCATTGAAGAGTGGCTACACAAGCAAGGGAGTGGCAGAGGTATTTATGAATCAAGTAGTAAAGCTTCTTGGAATGCTTAACTCCATAGTGTCAGACAGTGACAAGGTCTTCACCAGTAATTTCTGGAAGAATCTCTTTCAATTGCAAGCCACTATGTTTGCGATGAGTTCAGCTTATCATCCCCAAACTGATGGGAAATCAGAGGCCCTTAATAAGTTTCTGGAAATGTGCCTTCCTTGCTTCACTTTCAATAATCCAAAGTCATGGTACAAGGTTTTAGCTTGGGAAGAATTTTGGTACAGTACTTCTTTGCATTCTAGCATTGGAATAACTCCTTTTTGAGCCATTTATGGACACGATCCACACACTTTAATCAGATATGAACACTGCCCTGCAGATTAGGGATGGCAATTGAGCCCATGCCCGTTGGGCACCCGCAATGGGCCCGCACCCGCATATGGCCGTTAGATGCGGGCTCGGGTATGGGCACTATGGTGGCCAGACTGCTTCGGGCCCACACCCGCATATATATTACTAATTTTACAATTTTACAAAAATGAAATGTTTTTTTTTTCATAAAACACTAATTCTAACTATTGATTAACATTTTGGATGTTTATATTATATATATATTTATATATAATTACTATTTTTACAATTCTAAGTAAATCAAACTTTAAAATAACAAATTCAAACTACTAATATTTTGGATGTTTTTAATCCACTAAATACTATCATTTGTAATATTTAATTAGTAGATACAAAAAATAATGGCTTTTTAAATTGAATTATAATGTTTTTTATGTTATTTATAATTTTTTGTTATTAAAGTGCGGGTAATGGGCATGCCCATGGGCACCTGGTGCCCAGAGGGTACCGAAACGGGCACTATAGTGCCCTGCCCAGACATGTGCGGGCTTTGTGTTGTGCGAAAAGTAGATGTGCAAGTATACACAATCGCAACAAGTAATATATTGATAAGTAAAGATCGTTCCCACGGAGATTGTTGAGTTTACTTCTATATTTAAATTAGTAATTTAGCTAGTGAGAAAAACAAGTAACAATATCAAGTTGTCAACAAGTATTGTGAGTAACATAAATGTAAATAAACAAGTAAAGAAAGTTCAAGAGTTGATAAAGTGAGTTGGATTGCTCTTTGCTAAATAATTTCTCAGTAGTGAAGCGCTATAACGTTAGACACTGTAGCGTTAAGCGTTGTAGCATATGCTGTTGTGCCTTTCGGTCACTGACGCCAGGGTTTTGTTACAAGACTCCTATGTCTAGGTTCTAAATAAGTCCACCCCTGTATAATGAAGAACCCACAGTATTCACCTTATGAACTATTGCTCCCCTATGTCTAGAGTTAAGCACAAGTTGTCTAAATGTCTTTAAACAACCTTTCATTCATATCAATCCTTGAGTTCGAGTCATGGACCATGTCTGTACCCACGAATCTACTCGTTTCAGTTGATCAATCCCAAAACAAGTTTGAAAGCATTAAAATACAAGGATTGAAACACAAACATCATAACGTTATATTAACAATACTAAAGAGTCATTACAAAGCTTAAAACAATCCAACTACTAAGTGTTTAGTTCATGATGAGCATCATCAACACAATACAAACCAAAAATCTTATATTACCGAAAATGAAAAGAAGAAGCAAGGTTGCAAAAGATGCACGTAGTGGCCTCCTTCTCATGTGACGGGTTGCTGACGCTACAGCACAGCTTCACAGCGCTGGAAATGATGATCTTCTCTTGAGAAATAAAAGCTTGAAGTGGAGGATTAATGGAGGAGAAGGGTGTCAAGTTTTCCTCTCCAAAAACTCTCCTTATTTCGAAATCTATGTTGTGAGGAAGAAGAAATGAGATAGATATTATCCACATCTCATAAAGTAGCTTTACAAAAAGGGAAATGATTACAATCATCACCAACTATCAAATAAGCTTCAATTAGGAGGCGCCAAGTGTCTTATTGAATCCACTTGGAGGCTTCAATGTCAGGCTGAGAAGAAGAAGATCAGAATGATGACTCATCAAGCAGCAAGTGGCTTCATAAATATCCAAGTGGCCAACCGTCATATAGCGCTATAGCGCTTACCGCTGCAGCACTTAGCAGAAACATTAAAATACTCAAAAAGGAACCAAATGTGTCAAATGATAACAAACAAGCTCTTAACCCTTCTTTCCTCTAAATAACTAATATTTACCTAATAAAGCACGAATATTACTTGAGAACTTGTGTTGATTTAAGTGATAAGAGCATAAATAACTCATATAAATATGAGTTGTCACTTTGGTACGGGCACTATTACCCTGCCCATAGGGTACCCATTGCCATTCCTACTGCAGATACATCAACTGTATAGGAGCAGTTAATGCAGAGGGATGAAATTCTATCACAGTTGAAGCAAAATATGAGCAAGGCACAACAGTATATGTGATTAACATTCAAAATCAAAAGCCCAATCTAATTTAACTTCTAACATAAGTTCTAAACAGCAAGCATACATAATCAATCACCAATTTAAATAAAACCCATATGAGAATTTGCACGAACCATGAGAATAACAAAACAGCAAGCAAACTTAGCTTAGCTTACCTATTAACCATAAACGTTGATAAGCAAAGGTGAGATTGTATCATATGTGAGAAAGGTGAATCCAAATATGGTGGTCTCCACTTCTTGACTTGTCACTTAGAGACAACGCTACTTAGTGTACAGAAAAGAGACACAAACATGTTCCTATTCAGCGAATCCCCAACAAATCCTGCAATGCCAAAAAACAAAAAGAACACCCATTATAACCAATACCAACAAAAAACACACAATTTTACATTGACTCATTGCAAATACGAAAACACACCCATTATCAACAATGCCAACGAAAAGCACGCAGTTTTCCTTTGATTCATTGCAAAAACGAAACAGAGACCCATTATTAAGAAAAGATCGAACAATAAATCGTGTACCTAAGAAGAGAAAAAGGAGCCTTCGCTGCCATGGTTCCCTCTTCCGAGATAAACGAGCCATCGCTGCCACTCTCTAACTTTCTCCCTCTCGCATCCGACTCTCGTGATGGTCGGCCTCTTACACGTGGTGGACTCAACATGGCGTGTTAGGGTTTTGTAAAGTACACAAAAAAACAAAATCTGGAAGAAATAGGAAAAAAGAAAATGAAAACTAACCTAAAAAACTGAGATCGAGGGAGAGAGCATAAAGGAGAACCAGATCTGAAGATCAAGGCTCAGCCATTGCTGAAACGAGATTCGCGTGCGAGAGGGAGAAAGTTAGAGAGTGCACGCGACACGTGAGAGAGAAAGATGCGCTGAAAGAGGGAAAGCACGGAAGAGGGAAATCGTTTGTGAATGGAGAAGAGAGGAAGAGAGTTAGAGGGAGGGAGAGGAAGAGAGCACGAAGAGACACATTTGCTTGAATGTTTAGGGTACGAAGGAATAGAAAAAAATTAAGAGGATTCAGACTTTTAGCATCGGGTGTTTTAACAATCGATGCTAAATGTGAACATTTAACATCAGTTGTTCAAACAACTGATACTAAAAGTCTCAGACAAACACTTTTAACATCGGTTGTTCAAACAACCGATGCTAAAAGTCTCAGGAAAAGACTTTTACCATCGGTTATTCAAACAACCGATGCTAAATGTAGGCGCGAAAACTGAAAACTTCACTTTAATTGCAAAATTGCCACTACGTCTATATTTAGCATCGGGTGTTTAAACAACCGATGCTAAATGATGCTTTTTAATGTCAATTTTCTATTGGTGTTTTGAAAAGAGGCGTAAAAAAGGAAATACAATGCAAGCTAAAAGCACAACAAATTAACATACTTAAAATTGGAATAAATCAACAGGTTACATATATAGAAAAAATCACTAAATGGCTCGGTTCAGTTGCTACATTACATTAACATATTTAGAATAAAAGGTACTAAATTACAATTTACGACCAATCGCATAAAAAACACTAAAACAATATACTGAAGTTTGTGTGAGGTCGTTGTTGCTTCAGTCGATTGCAAATATACTGGAATAAGAAATCACTATGACAAAATAAAATAAAGCGTATTAATATAATAATATATGAATAAAACTTAAAACAAACTATAAGCCGGCGAAGGAAGAAAGCAATTGCCAGAATATCAATACATTTACATTCCGTGGTAGTCTCCACGTGGATCTCCAACAGCACCTTCCCGCCTTTTCCCCCAACTCCGGCCATTGCA
Source organism: Astragalus membranaceus (assembly GCA_039519185.1). Lineage (NCBI taxonomy): Eukaryota > Viridiplantae > Streptophyta > Magnoliopsida > Fabales > Fabaceae > Astragalus > Astragalus membranaceus. The sequence continues at coordinate 19,498,610 of CM076849.1, forward strand.
GAACCGCCATGTGGTCCACGTATGCTCCAGCTGTGTGTCATCGCCAACTAGACTTTGTTAGATATGACCCTGTTTGTATTAGTATTTTAGTGTGTGGTGAATAGTATATGGGCTTGGCCCAATGTGTATCTTAGCATGTTAGAATCGTGCTTGTATTAGGCCCAAATATGTCTCTGTTAATGTTTCTGGTTTTGCAAACCAGCACTGTGTGTGAGTTGCATTTTATACATACTCTAATTCATCTCATTCAATTAATTCTAGAGATTCTTTGATAACAATTGGTATCAAGAGCTGAAACTGAATCTCTAACAGAAATCGCACAAATAACCGCAGTTAGTTCTTGCGATCGGAATCTTCGCCGGAGCTCATGGCGACATCGACGGACAACAAATCATTCATGCAACCGGCGATCCCAAGGCTCGACGATCACTACGAGCACTGGGTGCTTCTAATGGAGAATCTCTTGAGGTCCAAGGAGTATTGGAACCTCGTGGAAACTGGAATTCCACGACTCCCCGCCAACGCCAACCAAGAACAGGTCAAGGTGGTGGAGGACGCCAAATTGAAGGACTTGAAAGTCAAGAACTATCTTTATCAAGCAATTGATAGAAGAACCATAGAAACAATTATGAAGAAGGGAACGACGAAAGAAATTAGGGATTCGTTGAAAATTAAGCATCAAGGCTCAATGAAAGTCAAGAAAGCACAGTTACAAGCACTATGAAGGGAATTCGAATTGCTAGGACTGAAGGAAGAAGAAGGGGTGAAAGAATATGTGGAAAGAACGCTTGCAATTGCGAACAAAATGCAAGCACATGGAGACACGATCGATGAATCTGGTGTAGTTGATAACTCTATTTTATATAGGTTATCTATGCTCTTAAAACTTAAGTCAAACTCACTTCTCAAGTAATTCTAGTACTTAAGTATGTGAATATGTGATTATTAGAGTAAATACAGGTTATAAGTCAATTCCCTAAACCTTGGGCATAATCAATGCCTTTGTGAATATGTTTGATGTTTTGCTTTAGCGCTGCAGCGGTATGCTATCAAGGAGACGCTACAGCGTTATAAGGCAGCTGACCATTGAGATATTTGTGTGACCACTTGATGATACGATGAGTCATCACCCTTATCTCTTCTTCTCAGCTGGATATTTTGACTTCCAAGTGGATGCTAAACTACACTTGGCGCCTCCTAAATGGAACCCATGTGATAGTTGGTGACTTCCATCATTAGCACTTTTTGTAAAGTAACTTAAGGATAATATCTAAGTTTTCTGATCATTATTTAATATTATTATTTTATTAAGACTTGGTTAGTTTAGATTATAATAGAATGCTTCATTAGGTAGTAAGATATACGTAGACATAGAAGAGAGTTTTAACTTGGAGAGATCTATCTTGACAATATAGCATTCCTCCATTGTTATTCCACTCTTAAGCTTTTATTTTTAGGATAGTTTTCTAGTTTTCATTCAAGGTTTTGCTCACGCCTCAACTTCATCCTTTGTATGCGACTTGGGATCATTGGAGTGTATCTTTTGCAACCACTCTTCTCTTGTCTTCTTACGGTAATACACACTCTCTAGTTGTGTTATGTTGATGGAGCTCGTGATGAGCTAAACTTTTTGTAGTTGGATTGTTCTTGGTGTGTAATGAACCTTGAGTAACTTTTGTATAATATTATGATGTTTGTGTTTTATTCCTTGTGTCATAATGCTTTCAATCTTGGTTTGAGAATGATCAACTAAAACAACGTAACTTTGTGGGTACAGACATGGTTCACAAAGAGAACTCAATGAATGATATGAATGAAAACCCTCTAAAGACATTTAAAGGAAGTACTACTTAACTCTAGACATAGGGGGAGTAATAGTTCATAAGGCAAATGTTGTAAGAACTTAATATACAGGGGTAAAACTTATTTAGAGCCTAGACATAGGAGTCTTGTAACATAACCTTGACGATAGTGACTGAAAGGCACGCCACCAAGGTGCTACAGCGTCTACGGATTCTGAAGCGCTACAGCGTCTAAATATTATTTGAACATTACTCTTGGGAATTTACACAACTATTGAGCTATCCAACTCACTTCTAAATACTTTTAATTCACTAATATTTTATCTCAAATCATTATGTTTACAACACAACACTTTTATTTGTCACTTAAATCTTTTTACTAAGTTGCTAATCACTTAAACTTCTTAGATTAATTCCAATCCCTGTGGGAACGAACTTTACATATCATTATATTACTTGTTGCTATTGTGTATACTTGCACATTACCTTTTCGCACAACAAGTTTTTGGCGTCGTTGCCGGGGATTGCATTTAATTTTCATTGTTTAAGTTTTTAGTAAGCTTAAAGCCTATTTTACACTGGTGTGTTGTTTCTTGTTGCTGCAGCAGTAAGCGCTACAGCGTATGCCCAGGTCTCAACCACCAGAATTTGAACCATACTCAGAACCAGAGAGAAGGTTTAGGAACTAAGACATCTTCAAAGACTCAGACCCACCATGTCAAAACATAGTCAGAGGACCCCTTCTGGTAGAGCTACCACTCCACGTGGAAGATCTAATTTTGGTAGAGGAGGGACTGAACCAGGTGGAAGGGGTTGAGGTACACATCATCAGCCACCTACTCCCACCTTACATGACCAAGAGGACTGGTACAGACATCAATTCATAAATGAAGGACCTGCTCAAATGGTAAATGACAGAGATAGACCAATGAGGGACTATGCTGTGTTTGATCCACAAACAATGGAGACAAGCATAGCAAGACCTACTCTCCATACAGCTCAGTTTGAATTTAAACCTATGATGTTCCAAATGTTGCAAACAGTGGGACAGTTTGGTGGTGCTCCTCAAGAGGACCCATATTTACACTTGAAGCAATTTTTGGAAGTCTGCAGTAACTTCATCATTCCAGGGGTAAGTGATGATGCATTCAGATTAAAACTTTTTCCTTATTCCTTGAAAGATAGAGCAAAGGCCTGGTTAACTTCTCTAGAGCCTAACTCTATCCATACTTGGAATGAAATGGCTGAGAAATTCTTAGCAAAATATTTTCCTCCAAGTAAGAATGCAAGAATGAGGAATGAGGTTACTGCATTCAGACAAAAAGATGCTGAAACACTGTTTGAAGCATGGAAGAGATGGAAGGAGCTGTTAAGAAAGTGCCATCATCATGGTATACCTGTGATTATCCAAATGGAGACCTTCTACAATGGACTAGACCCAACAACCAGACAAATGTTAGATGCTTCTTCAGGGGGTGTGTTGTTAAAGACCTCCTACAATGAGGCATGTGAGCTGATTGATGATATTGCAACAAATAGTTATCAATGGCCCACAGAAAGGTTAGCTCAGCAGAAGAAGGTAGTTGGGGTGCATGAAATAAGTGAAGTTTCTGCTCTATCTGCCCAGGTTGCCTCTCTCACTAACATGATAAAATCTATGAGCACATCAAACGCTGTAGCGGTTACCGCTGCAGCAGCACGTGAACCAACAGTGGGTGTTATTGAGCAAGCCTCTCCAGGGTCAGTAAGCTGTGTATATTGTGGAGGAGAGCATTTGAATGAAGAATGTCCTGGTAATCCTGTCTCTGTGAACTTTGTGGGTTTCAACAAAAATAATAATCCTTATTCAAATACATATAATCCTGGTTGGAAGAATCACCCCAATTTCAGATGGGGAGCCAACAATGCAACAGCACCTAATTATAGTGCTCCAGCAAATCCACCAGGATTCCCTACTCAGAACTACCAAAGGCAAAATACCCCTGTTGTATATAATTCATTGGAAGGATTGATGAAAAGCTTTATGACTGATTGCAAGACAACTCTGAAAACTCGTGAAGCTTCCATTAAGAATATGGAAGTTCAGATGGGGCAAATGGCTAATGTCCTTTCCCAAAGAGCTAGTGGATCATTACCATCCACTACAGAAGCCTCAACTTCAAATACTACAGGGAAGGAGCATTTAAAAGCTATATCTTAAAGGAGTGGGAAAGATTTGATAAGACCCATCAACTGTTTCAGATGATGAAAAAAACAAAAATTCTGAAAAACAAAAAGAACCTGCAACAGACGCTACAGCGACTAAACCTAACGCTGCAGTGCCTGTTGCTGAAAAGATACCACCACCACCCAAAATTATCCCAACATATCCTGATCCTCCATACCCTCAAAGACTTCGAAAGGCTCATGAAGACAAGCAATTTAACAAATTCCTAGAAGTCCTTAAACAGTTGCACATTAATGTCCCTTTGGTGGAGGCTCTCCAACAAATACCCAACTATGCAAAGTTTATGAAGGATGTGCTCACTAAGAGGAGAAGACTTGGGGAATTTGAGACAGTAGCAATGACTGGGGAGTGCAGCATGTTGATGCAGAACAAGCTCCCACCCAAATCAAAGGATCTTGGCAGTTTTACTATACCATGCTCAACTGGAAATTTTTACTCTGGCCGTGCTCTATGTGATTTGGGAGCCAGCATAAATCTTATGCCCAAGTCCATATACACACAGGTAGGAGTGGGGACTGCCAAACCTACCTCACTTACACTGCAGCTAGCTGATAGAATTCTTGCTTATCTAAAAGGAATCTTAGAAGATGTTCTAATAAAGGTAGACAAATTTGTATTTCCTGTTGATTTTGTAATTTTGGATTTTGATGCAGATAAAGAAGTACCCATCATACTGGGAAAGCCATTCTTGGCTACTGGAAGAACTTTAATAGATGTGCAGAGAGGAGAATTGATCATGAGGGTCAATGACCAAGAAGTCAAGTTCAACATCCTTAATGCTATGAAATTTCCAGGTCCCAACATTGAAGAGTGCTCATTTGTGTCTGCTATTGACCGAGTAGTTCAGGATCACTTCCAGAAAAGCACAGATCATCTGAGGCAGTTACTGGACACCACTGAAGATACTTGATCTGATACAGAAGCTGCAGAAGAGGAGGAACAGACAGTTAAAGAAATTTGGGCTAGGAAGTATGAATCTTTGGAGCAGGAGGATTCTGACATGAGAAAGGATCTCCCCTTCACTGAGCAACCACCAACTCTAGAACTAAAGGAGTTGCCTTCACACCTCAAATATGCTTATCTGGGGGACAATAGTACTTTGCCTGTTATAATTGCTTCTGATCTTTCTGAACAGCAGGAGCAAGATCTGATTCAAACCCTGCAGCGGCATAAAAAGGCTATTGGATGGCAGATGTCAGATATCAAAGGGATCAGCCCAACCATCTGTATGCACAGAATAGTGTTAGAGGAAGATTCTAAGAACAGTATTGAAGGGCAGAGGAGGCTGAACCCAATTATGGAAGAGGTGGTGAAGAAGGAAATCATTAAGTGGCTGGATGCAGGTATTGTGTACCCCATATCTGACAATGCATGGGTTAGTCCTGTGCAGTGTGTGCCAAAGAAGGGAGGGGTAACAATAATTGCTAATGAAATGAATGAGCTGCTTCCAACCAGAAAAATAACAGGCTGGAGAATATGCATGGATTACAGGAGGTTGAACAAAGCCACAAGAAAGGACCATTTCCCATTGCCTTTCATTGACCAGATGCTGGACAGGCTAGCAGGTAAAGAATTTTATTGCTTTCTTGATGGTTATTCAGGTTATAACAAGATTGCAATACTGCTTGAAGATCAGCAGAAAACTACATTCACTTGTCCATATGGCACCTTTGCCTTTAGAAGGATGCCATTTGGCCTGTGTAATGCACCTGCCACTTTTCAAAGGTGTATGATGGAAATTTTCTCTGATTACATTGAAAGATCCATGGAAGTTTTCATGGATGACTTCTCTGTGTTTGGAGAAACATTCCATCTGTGCCTATCCAACTTGGAAGAAATCATGATTAGATGTGAAGAAACTAACCTTGTGCTAAACTGGGAGAAATGCCATTTTATGGTACAAGAAGGTATAGTTTTGGGGCATAGGATATCCAAAAAAGGATTGGAAGTGGACAAGACTAAAATAGAGGTCATTGAGAAGCTGCCTCCTCCAACCAACATCAAAGGTATTAGAAGATTTTTGGGGCATGTTGGATTCTATAGGAGGTTCATAAAAGATTTTTCAAAAATCTCCAAACCTCTATGTCAACTACTGCAGCATGATGTCCCTTTCACATTTGATGAGCAATGCATGTTAGCCTTTGATAAATTGAAGAAAGCTTTAATAACAGCACCAGTTATTATAGCTCCTGACTGGAGCAAGCCTTTTGAGCTTATGTGTGATGCTAGTGACTTTGCCATTGGAGCTGTTCTTGGGCAAAGGTATGATAAAATTTTTCACTCTATATATTATGCTAGCAAAACACTTGTAGAGGCTCAACTGAATTACACCGTCACTGAGAAAGAATTATTAGCTGTAGTCTTTGCTTTTGATAAATTTAGATCATATTTGGTTGGCACAAAAGTAATTGTCTTTACAGACCATTCAGCCATCAAATACTTGATAACAAAGAAAGATGCAAAGCTTAGGCTAATTAGGTGGGTTCTCCTACTCCAAGAATTTGATTTAGAAATAAGGGATAAAAAAGGAGTGGAGAACCAAGTTGCTGATCATCTGTCTAGATTGGAAAGAGACATTGCAGGTACAGCAGGTGGGGAGATCAAAGAATACTTTCCAGATGAGCAGCTATTGGCAATAACTGCTAAATCATCAACCGCTGTAGCGTGTAGTGTAAAAACACTAGACGCTGTAGCGCCTGAACCTGCAACACCTTGGTATGCTGACATAGTAAATTTTCTGGTTAGCAAGGTGGTACCTGCTGAGATGACCTATCAGCAAAAGAGAAGGTTCTTCCACACAATGAAACAATATTATTGGGATGAACCTTTTCTATACAAGAAGTGTCAAGACCAGTTAATGAGGAGATGCCTAGCAGAGGAAGAACAAATTCAAGTGCTACAGCACTGCCATTCTGCACCATGTGGTGGGCATTTTGGTGGTATCCGAACTGCTGCAAAGGTATTGCAATCTGGCTACTATTGGCCTTCACTTTTTAAAAATGCTCAAGACTTTGTAAAAAAATGTGATAGGTGCCAAAGAACAGGGAACATTTCAAACAAACATGAAATGCCTTTAACAAACATTCTAGAGGTTGAACTCTTTGATGTTTGGGGAATGGATTTCATGGGACCTTTTCCCCCTTCTCATGGAAACCTGTACATTTTGGTAGCTGTAGACTATGTTTCAAAATGGGTAGAAGCTGTTGCTCTACCCAACAATGATGCAAGGTCTATGAGTAAATTTTTATTGAAAAACATTTTCACTCGTTTTGGAACTCCTAGAGCCATCATAAATGATGAGGGAACTCATTTTTGTAACAAATTAATTGAGACCCTATTGGCTAAATATGGAGTTAAGCATAAAATAGCAACTGCTTATCATCCACAAACGAGTGGTCAAACTGAGTTGTCAAACAGAGAAATAAAAAGGATGTTGGAAAAAATGGTAGGGCCTTCAAGAAAAGAATGGTCAATACATCTAGATGACGCATTATGGGCCTACAGAACAGCTTATAAAACACCTCTGGAGATGTCTCCCTATAGGTTGGTTTATGGGAAGTCCTGTCACCTACCAATTGAACTTCAACACAAGGCCCATTGGGCTCTAAAAAAACTCAACTTTGACTATAAAAAAATAGGAGATGCTAGATTGCTGCAGCTAAATGAATTGGAAGAACTTAGGCATTTTGCCTATGAAAATGCAGCAATCTATAAAGAAAAAACCAAAATGTGGCATGATCAGAAATTGATAAAAAGAGATCTCACTGAAGGAGGACAGGTATTTCTTTACAACTCCAGGCTAAGATTGTTTCCTGGGAAGTTAAAATCTAGGTGGTCAGGCCCATTCCAATTGATAAAAATATATAGCCATGGAGCTGTGGACCTCTATGATAAAGCAACCAACACTACTTTCAAAGTGAATGGCCAAATAATTAAGCAATATTTTGGTGAAAATGTGGTAAGAAACAAGACCACAGTTGAGCTTAAAGATCTCTAAATTAAAAGAGAAAGTCTGGCTGCAGACTTTTAAAGCAAGCGCTCTTGGGAGGTACCCCAAGGATTTTAACAAAATTTTCTGTTTTGTTGTGTTTATTCTTTTTTGCAGAAAATCAGGTTTAGCGCTGCAGCGGTTGCTAGTTACAAATGCGCTGTAGCGGTTGTTGTTAAACCAGGGCTGGGTGTGGTCAAACAAAAAAATAAAATATCTTGCTTAGGGTGAGCTGGCACTGTTGCCCTTATCCCTGGCCTGACCTGCACGTGCACCTACTGACCTGCCCTTGTCCAATCAAAACAGTTTCTTTTCTCTCTCCCACTTCACTTACAACGGTCATTTCAATCTCTACAACTCCCCACGCAACCATTTTTTCTTTCTCTCTCTCTTTGCTCTCTGAAACTGATCAAACCGTTACCACTCATCATTCATAACCTCCAACCCTTCTTCTTCCTTCGTCCCAACGCACACCCCAACATTTCCCAACAGCCATAAACATCTACGCTAAACTTTAAGCAAAAATGACCAAAAAGCAAGCTGCTCTAAAAAGATCTGGAAAAGGAGCTAGTGCGAAACCAGAATCATCCAACCCTGTTAAATCCGCCATGGCCAGAGCAACTCCAGATCCTCAAAAATTTTGGAAAATGGACTTCATTGCTGAAAGGGGGTTCAAAACAGACAACGCTCCTGAAGCTTTCTCAACCGCTGTCACAGTGCTAGGTTGGGAAAACTTCATTAAGCACCATAAGGAGTACATGACTTCCTTGGTGAGAGAGTTTTATGCTAGCATCGAGGAGCCTAAGGAAGGAAAGCCCAAACACACTCATTGGTAAGGGGTGAGATGGTTAATTTCAACTCCAGGACCATCAATGACTGATCTATGTCTGGATGCTGATGTGGAAGTTGATATGAAAGAAGAGAGGAGATCCCCTCTGGGGGCATTTCCATGTGTTTTTAAGGTCAAGCAGAAACCTGCCGCTGCAGCGTCTCTTGACTCTGTAGCGCTGCAGCGTCTCTTGACTCTGTAGCGCTGCAGCGTCTACAGCTGAAGCAGCAGGTTCTCTGCAGATTTGTGAAGGAAAAGTTTGAATGGGAAAAAGCAATGTATGCCCAGATATCAAAAGGGAAGACATCCATTTCCCCACCTCATTTCCCTGAGTGGCTATTGGAGGAAGAGCCAGCTGATAAAGAAGAGAAAAAGGGAGCTAGGAAAGAAAAGAAGAAAGCTGTGGCTAGCCCAGCAAGGAAAGCAAAGCCCAGCCGTTTAAAGAAAGTGCAAAAAGTTATAGAGGAGGAGGAGAGTTTAGATTCTGATGAGATTGAAGATATAAGTGAGGAAGATGAGGAAGAGACCATTGCACTAATGAAGGAGATGAACAAGCATGAGGATGAGGAATCATCAGGTGAGGAGAGTGAAAGTGAAGAAGAAACTGAAACTGCAGAGGATGAGGAAGCAGAGGAAATTCAGTGTGATCCAACCCCCAGCCCAAAGAAACCACTAACCCCACCTACCAAAGCTAATCCACCATCAACCCCCACCCCTATCCCTGAACTAACCAAGCTAACACCCCAGAAATCACCTACCAAAGAAGCCACACCAAAGCAACCTGAGCAACAACAACCCATAAGACAAGAAGCCCAAACTGTGAAGCCCAAGAAAGTTTATCAATCATACCACAAAGCAAGGAGAAGCCCAGGAGTCAAACTGGCTGAGCACCCAGAAGAAGGTGTTCAGACAGTAGATGCTGCAGCAACTATGCCTGCAGTATCTAGTGACACTGTACCTGAGGATATTCTGACTGAGGACGAAAGTGAGAAGACCTTTGAGAAGGAGGCTACTGAGGAGTTGGTTCACTTGAAGGATGGAAAAGAAGCACTGCAGGAGCAGAAAGAGCAGAAAGAAAAGCAAGCAGAAAAAGAGGAAGGAGTGCAAGGATCAGGCGCTACAGCGTCAGCAGTGGAAGAAGGAAACGCTACAGCGCCTCCAACTGCTGTAGCGGCATAGAAGACTACTCCCCCACCCCCCAAAGAAGAAAAAGGCAGCCAGAGCAGCCTCAGCCCCTACAAGAGCCAGTAAGAGGCTCAAGAAGACCTAAAAAGGCAAGACTTGTTGGCTTTTCATGCCGGTTATGCTCTTTGTATTTTGTTTTTTTTGTTTAAAGGCCTCTCCCTTTTGTTATATGTCAAGCAGTGAGGACACTGCCAAATTTTAAATTCTGGGGGAGGACCTTATGGTTATTAAATAATGTTTTGGATTAAGTACAATTATGTGTTTTTAATATTAAGTATAATTAATTTTAGTTATGCCATGTTTTGTATGCTTGAATAGGAAATATAATTAGCTGCATGTTTTAAATTTTTTAGTAACAAAAGCTGAAGTCATATAGCCAAATTAAATGATAATTAAGAATTTTTGAGTGGGGCAGCCTTGTGTAAACAATGAAATGGTTTTATTGCTGCTTTTACACAAAAGAATCCAAGCTTAGTGAAGAACCTAGTTAGCTAGGGGTAATCTAAGGCTAAAGTTAGCTTTGGGTAACCAAGGGATAGTCAAGTTTTCATTAAAAATTAAGAGTTGTTTTTTGAAGCTAAGTTTGGGGGTGCATCGGTTATGCTAAGGCTAGGAACAAAAGATGATAATTTGGTCATTGCAAAATGAAACAAAAATGTGCAAATGGTATTGTAAAAAGTTGCAAAATATGTGAAATAAATTGCTGAGCTGTTCCAAAAAGCATGAAAAGAAAATGCAAATAAGGAGCTCAGTAATGAAGATAGCATCTGCTTTTGATCATCAAAACTCAGCGCTACAACGTCTAAACGCTACAGCGTTTGATCACCAAGCCAAAAGCTTATGCGTTGACCAATAATCTGAAAAATGCCTAATCAAAGCCCTTTGCCGTGCTTTGAAGCCCCTCAAATCTTATGTGAAATTGTTATTCCACTCTTCTTTTTGAAAAAATTCTTTGGCTAATCCAAAAGAAAGCCACTCTTCCCAAAACCTTAGAGAAATTCTGAAATTAGCTAGGAACTGAGTTAAGCTTTGATATCACACACTCACAGCTGAGCAGTAATGATTCTATTTAAATTGTGAACCACAATGGTGTGTGAAAATGATAAAAATTGGCTTATGCATGAGAAATATCTTCAAAATTCTGTTTAATTTAAAAGCTGCAGCTAGTTATATGATCAATTTGTCTTATTCAAGTGTCATTACTTGGGGACAAGCAATGACTTAAGTTTGGGGGTGTGATAACTCTATTTTATATAGGTTATTTATGCTCTTAAAACTTAAGTCAAACTCACTTCTCAAGTAATTCTAGTACTTAAATATGTGAATATGTGATTATTAGAGTAAATACAGGTTATAAGTCAATTCCCTAATCCTTGGGCATAATCAATGCCTTTGTGAATATGTTTGATGTTTTGCTTTAGCGCTGCAGCGGTATGCTATCAAAGAGACGCTACAGCGTTATAAGGCAGCTGACCATTGAGATATTTGTGTGACCACTTGATGATACGATGAGTCATCACCCTTATCTCTTCTTCTCAGCTGGATATTTTGACTTCCAAGTGGATGCTAAACTACACTTGGCGCCTCCTAAATGGAACCCATGTGATAGTTGGTGACTTCCATCATTAGCACTTTTTGTAAAGTAACTTAAGAATAATATCTAAGTTTTCTGATCATTATTTAATATTATTATTTTATTAAGACTTGGTTAGTTTAGATTATAATAGAATGCTTTATTAGGTAGTAAGATATACGTAGACATAGAAGACAGTTTTAACTTGGAGAGATCTATCTTGACAATATAGCATTCCTCCATTGTTATTCCACTCTTAAGCTTTTATTTTTAGGATAGTTTTCTAGTCTTCATTCAAGGTTTTGCTCACGCCTCAACTTCATCCTTTGTGTGCGACTTGGGATCATTGGAGTGTATCTTTTGCAACCACTCTTCTCTTGTCTTCTTACGGTAATACACACTCTCTAGTTGTATTATGTTGATGGAGCTCGTGATGAGCTAAACTTGTTGTAGTTGAATTGTTCTTGGTGTGTAATGAACCTTGAGTAACTTTTGTATAATATTATGATGTTTGTGTTTTATTCCTTGTGTCATAATGCTTTCAATCTTGGTTTGGGAATGATCAACTAAAACAAGGTAACTTTGTGAGTACAGACATGGTTCACAAAGAGAACTCAAGGAATGATATGAATGAAAACCCTTTAAAGACATTTAAAGGAAGTACTACTTAACTCTAGACATAGGGGAGTAATAGTTCATAAGGCAAATATTGTAAGAACTTAATATACAGTTGTAAAACTTATTTAGAGCCTAGACATATGAGTCTTGTAACATAACCCTGACGATAGTGACTGAAAGGCACGCCACCAAGGCGCTACAACGTCTACGGATTCTGAAGCGCTACAGCGTCTAAATATTATAATATTTTATCTCAAATCATTATGTTTACAACACAACACTTTTATTTGTCACTTAACTCTTTTTACTAAGTTGCTAATCACTTAAACTTCTTAGATTAATTCCAATCCCTGTGGGAACGAACTTTACATATCATTATATTACTTGTTGCGATTGTGTATACTTGCACATCACCTTTTCGCACAACAGTAGTGGAGAAGATATTACGCTCAATGACAGAAAAGTTTGGCTATGTGGTGTGCTCAATCATGGAAGCACACGACATTTCCACACTCTCAGTAGATGAATTGCAGGCAAGTCTCTTGGTTCATGAATTGAGGATAAATGAATACAAGGGAAAGGGTGAAGAAGAATAGGCACTAAAGGCCATTGTTCCCTCAAGAGAAGGCTTTAGAGGAAGAGGGAAAAGCATCAGAGGTAGGGGAAGAGGAAGGAACACAAGCAAGGAATCAATCCAATGTTACAAATGCAAGAAATATGTACATTATCAGAATGAATGTCTAAGATGGGAAGAAAATGCAAACTTTACTGAATGTGAGGAAGATGAGGAATTAATCCTAATGGCTACCACTGACATGGAAGGCATCACCAAAGATAAGGTATGTTTTTGGTTCCTAGATAGTGGATGTAGCAATCATATGACTGGAATTAAGGAGTGGTTCAGTAGCCTAGATGAAACCTTTAGAGTATCTGTGAAATTAGGCAATGGCTCCGCCATAATGGCAAAGGGTAAAGGGAATGTGAAAATTAAGATAAGAGGCATAGTGCAAGTTATAACAGATGTGTTATATATTCCTGAATTATCTAGCAACTTGTTGAGTATTGGTCAATTGCTAGAAAAGGGATTAGGAATATACTTTGAGGATGATGTGTGTGAAGTCCATCACAAAGAAAGAGGATTGATCATGAGGGCTAAAATAACTGCAAAATGTGTGTTTCCTGTCTCTGTGATTAATGGTGCTAAGGTAGATTGTGATGAACAAGCCAAATGTTTCGAGGTAGAATGTGAAGACCTTGACAAACTGTGTCACTGCAGATATGGCCATCTTGGCATGTCTGGTTTGAAGTTGTTAGCTGAGAAAGAAATGGTGAGAGACCTACCATTGCTTAATGGAGAAAACAAAGTGTGTGAAAGCTGTATGATGGGAAAACAACATAGAGACAGTTTTCCAAAGAGCACCTCATGGAGAGCAACAAAGAAATTAGAACTTGTACACTCAGACATATGTGGGCCATTGAATCCTGAGTCAAATAGTAAGAGAAGATACTTCATTACATTCATTGATGACATGACTAGAAAAACATGGGTATACTTCTTGAATGCAAAGTCAGAAGCTTTTGATATTTTTAAGAAATTCAAGGCTGCTGCTGAAAATGAAAGTGGGGAAAAAATCATGTGCCTCAGAACTGATAGGGGAGGAGAGTACACATCCAATGAGTTTAAGAAATACTGTGATGAACATGGAATTAAAAGGCAGCTCACTACTGCATATAGTCCTCAACAGAATGGTGTATCTGAGAGGAAGAACAGGACCATTCTCAATATGGTAAGAAACATGCTCAATGATAAAGATCGATGTACCCAAAATCTTCTGGCCTGAAGCAGTGAATTGGAGTGTGTTTCTCCAAAACAGGTCGCCCACTGTGGCAGTACAGAACATGACTCCACAAGAAGCTTGGTCAAGCTTGAAGCCACCTGCTAAGTTCTTTAGAACCTTTGGGTGTGTAGCCTATGCTCATGTGCCTGAAGCACATAGAAAAAAACTTGATAATAGAAGCACCAAGTGTGTTATTTGGAACTAGTGAAGGATCAAAGGCATGTAGACTTTGTGATCCTGTCTCACAGAAAGTTTTGATTAGCAGAGATGTAATCTTTAATGAAGATGAGAAATGGAATTGGAAAGGGAAAGAAAAGGCATGTGAATTAGAAATACACGATGAAGTAGAAGAGTCTCAAAGAACAGAAGTGCCTGACCAACACATAGATGAAAATCCTGCTGCGATAACTAATGGTGAGCAAACAGGGATCAACAATGATAATAGTGAAGAAGTTGGAGAAGATCAGAACCAAGGGAGGATTAGAAGGTGTTGCGTCCGTGTGTGTTCTAGTCGCAATGTCAGTGCAAGTATACACGTCGTACAAGTAATAAAGTGGATAAAAGTAAGAGATCGTTCCCACGAGGATTGATTAACTTTCAGAGCTCAAGTCTTTAAAACACAAGTGAAACAAGTAGCAAATCGACACTAAAAGTTGATATTAAGACTAAGAACATAAATAAAGCAAGTAAATGAGAAGTGGGTGTGAATATGGAAGAGTATGAGTTGGATTGCTGCATGCAAGTAAATCTCCTCTAGTCAGACGTTATAACGTTTACACGTTAATACGTACAAATGCTATGTTGTATAGACGTTATAACGTTTGAACGCTGTTGCAAAAGAGCTGTGCTTTTCAGTCACAAAACGTCAGAGCTTCAAGTACTAGAATTCCTATGTCTAGGTTCTAAGTAGGCCTACTCCTGTATTTTAAGTACCCACAGCAATGTCCTATGAACTATTATCTGTTCTATGTCTAGACTTAGATAAAAATGCCTAAATGTCTTTAGTGCACCTTTTCATTCACATAAATCTTTGAGTTCTTTTCATAGACCATGTCTGTACCTATGAATCTACTTATTTTAAGTGATCAGTTCAAAACAAGTTTGGAAATATTAACATGCAAAGATTTAAAACATATAAACATCAATACTTCATAGCATTAGACTAAAGGTTCATTACATGCAAAACAACAACCCAACTACAAATTGTTTAGCTCATGCTGAGCATCCTTACAGAAATAAGAGGAGTTAAAATCCAAATACCGTACATAGAGAAAAGGAGACTAAACGCAAAAGATACGCCTAAGTGGCCTTCCTTCATGCACGCTGTAAAGACGTTACAACGTCTGGGCTTTACAATAATGGCTGCGAATGGATATGGAAATTGGGGCCTTGAGAGAATTAAAAATGAAGAAGTCTGTGTCCAGAACTTCTCTCAGAAAAACTATCTCTGAAAAATGGGGGAAGGTGGATGATGAATGGAGTCGTCTCCGTTCCGCATGGTGCACCCTTGCCTTTTTATAGAGAGAGAATAGCCATGGTCAAAAGAGGTCACATGCTGCTGATGTCATTCCCCCACCTTCCAAGCTTGCTTGCGAGTTGACTCTGCCCTGAAGTGACACCGCACTGCTACAGTGCGTCAGCCGCGTCAGTGCTGAAGAAAGAGAAGATCTTCTTCATTTCCAGATCTCTGGTCATCATTACATGCGCGCTAAAATGATATATATTATTTTCTTGCTCTGCTGTCCTTCTTCAGACGTGATGAGAGACGCTGCCACGTTCAGATTACTGCACAAACACAAGAAGCATCAAAACGCTCACAAAGGCGCCAATTGGCACCAAAATGCCTAGAACTTGTAATTTAGCCCCTTTCTAACTAAAAGCAATAAACTAACAGAAACTTTACTAGAAACAACCTGCTATTGCCAGAGAACTTGCATGATTTAACTTTGAATACGTATAAATAACTCATATAAATATGAGTTATCACACCCCCAAACTTAAACCATTGCTTGTCCTCAAGCAATTGAAATACAACATGTGAAAAGATGCAAGAAATTAAATACACCAACAGTTTACACCCTGCTCATCTATTTTTGATCAAAAACTTTCCTCAAGGGGCTAATTCCTTCAGACCTTCACTACACACTCACGCACCAATGCACAATTAAATTTTAGATTCATTACTGCCCAAAGTGAGTGTGTGATCTCTGTATCAATTCTATTCCTAGCTAGGTTCAGAAGCTACCTTAGCCTATGAAAGAGTGGTTTCCATATGGTGAGAGTATAACATCTTTCAAAACAGAGAGTAGGCTAACATTTCCACACAAGATTTGAGGGTTATTTTAAGCACGACAAAGGGTCTTAATTTGGGTGCTAGGACTAGATTAGTGCAAACTACTTTTCTGACTCACACAACGTAAAACACACAGAGGACTGCAACCCCTCATTACTGAGCAACTTTCATTTGATTCACTTCACTTTTGGTTTGGAGTTTTTGTGATTTTCTCCTTTTTGATCCCTTGGATTTGACAATTTGGGATTGAGATATTTGGTGTACCTAGTATTTGTTTCGGGAAATTGCAGCCAACACAGAGGACATGTGGATTTTTCCACTTATTTGAAACAACACACACTTTTTTGGTATTTTTGGAGTAGACGTTATAACGTTTATAGAAGAGACGCTACAACGTTTGATAACACAGAACACAACACACAAACACACACGGCATACGTTATAACGTTACGGGTAGACGTTACAACGCTGCACTCACACTACACAAGCACTAATCATCCTACAGTCTTTGCACCCAGCCTTAGTACAAGCTGATATACCCCCAAACTTAGCTTCTACTGCTACTCTGAGTTTTTAATCAAGTTCTACCATCACCATAGTCAACCAGCACTAGCTTTGCATCAATTAGTCCTTAGCTAACTAGGTTTTCCTCAAAACAGAGTTTGTGTGGAAGCAATAATCAATTCTATTCATCTAAGCATGCATCAGCTACTCACACAAATTCACACATAGTCATTACTAGATTTAGCCCAAAGAGAAACATTTTTGATGATTAATAGAGTAGGAAAGTAAACTGATTTTGCATTTGATTTCATGCAGACAGGAAACATAAAAAATGATCCTCCCTCCCCGAACAAAAAGATGAGCAGTGTCCCTACTGCTCACTGATTTTGAAAAATGAGAGAGGAACGTTTACACAAAACAGAAACAAAACAACTACTAACTCTCAAGACGTTGTAACGTCTAGACAGCTTATTTATTTGTACTGAAATTGGAAACTAAAACTATTCTACTGCTAAAAGAGGGCTACTTACTTGTTCAGAGCACCGGCCCTGAGCCTTCCACTTTGTCTGGCTGGGATGCTTGCTTGCACAGCCTTCTTTTTCTTTTCCTTCTTCTTCTTTTCTCCTTCACCGTCACCAACATCAACTGAGACTTCAGTTTCCTGGAGCCTCTTTACACTGCTCTCAGCAACTCTTTTCTTTGCTTCCTCCCATGCTTTCTGCTTTTCCAGCTCTGCAGGATGAATCTGCTGCTGCTCTTTGGGTTCCCCCTGGGCTTTTTCAACCTCTGGCTCATGAGACGTTGTAACGTCTGCAGCTTCCTCATCAGCAGCAACAGCAGGAGCATTCTCTGAACCACTTGCAGCAACAAATGCTGCGCTGGTGGCTGTTGCTGGCTTGTCTTTAGCAGCTTCAGATCTCTTTTTTACCTGCAACTTTTGCCTTTTGGGTTCAGGAGGATCAACTGGTTGCTCTTCTTCATCACCATGTCTTGCTTTTTCACTTGCAGCGGCTACTTCACGCCTTTTCTTCTTCCCAAATGGACTCTGGGTGGGTACAGTCTTGAATCTTTGCCTTTTGGGTGGGGGAATGAGTTGTGGGTCTGGGTTGGTTTCAACAACAGTTGGTTCAGACGTAGCCACATCTGCACTGGTTACTTCTGGAATGGATGGTTGTGATGGCTCTTTAGTTGGTTCAGGTTGAGTGGGGGTTGGCTTTGAAATGGGCTGATCTTTAGGTTTAGATTGTGGTGTTTGGGGGATGTTTTGGTCATGGGTGGGTTGGGTTTTAGCTGAGGGTTGGGGTTGGTTGTCTTTTGGTGATGGAGGTGTGGGTTGGGCTGGTTCTTTGAGTGTTTGGGTTGGTGGGGAGTCAGCCTCAATATCAGTCTTATCACTGGAACTTCCTTTTTCTTCTGAATGTGTTTCTTCCCCATCATCGCTTAGGATTTCCCTACTCACCTTCTTTGATTCCTCTGCATCACTTTCACTGATGCTATCCATATCAGCCGATTTAAGCTCTTCTTCCTCACTACTTACCTTCTTCTGCTCCTTCTTTGTTGGGCTCTTTCTTTTTGTTGCTGGTTTTCTTGTTTTCTTGACTTTTTCCTTCTTCACTTTCTTGGGGTTCATTGCTGATAGGAGTATGTTGTCTTCATCTTCCTCTTGCATCCAATCTGGAAGTACTGGTTCTTCAATCACCATCTTGCCTTTTGTTGTATGTGCAATCACCTTCTTTTGCCACTCAAATTGCTCCTTGACAAACTTGGCTAGGCTGTTTTGCTGGTCTACCAGACGTTGTAACGTCTGTGCATCAACTGACGTGGTAGCATCTGCAGCTCTCTGCCTAGCTTTGAACTTTGTAGAGAATGCCCCCTGAGGTTCCTCTCTTAGCTCAGATGCTTCAATCTCCACTCCAGCCTCCATGCAGAGATCGGTGATTAAACAACGGAAGTATACGGTATCCATCCTTCCTGTTCTGCCATTTGTTAATCTCTCTGTTGATGAGCTTACCCACTTCAATCTTATCTCTTGACATAATGGCATCAATAGCAATCAGCCTCTCTTTATCAACCCAGAGAGTGTGGGAAGTGGGTATCAAGCAATGTCTGATGAAATGAAACCAAGCACTGGCCTCATCACAAAGGTATCTCTTCAAAATTTTGAATTCATTCCCATGGTCGCCTCTTCGCTCCCAAACAGCTCCTTCAACACATATCCTTTCTTTGATTTCAGTCATCTCTGCCACTCCGTACGTCTTTTGCTTCACCTCAACTGCCTTGCCATAGTAACCTAGCCCAAAGTAGTCATTTATGACTCTTACACCAAATTTGACTTCCTCACCTCGTACGATGGAGGTGCTTGAAAGTTCTCCATCGGTTCTTTCAACGATTCCTTTATAAAAGTCATGCACCAGAGTTGCAATGTATTCCTTTCTGTGAACTACAAATTTCTGCCATCCCAATGCTGCCACTGTTGCGATAAAGTCAGGATTTGGGTTTTCCAAGCTAAAACCCCTTTTTGGCAGCAAGGCTTTCTTCTTTGAAGGAATGGGGATTTCTGGGTTTGGAACAGAAGAAGAACTTGGGTTGACGTTCTTTCCCTTACCAGATGATTTTACTGCAGCTTGCTTTGTTTTAGTCATGATGATTGTATGAGTTTTCTGGAGAGTGGGGGATTTGAGATTGAGATTTGCGATTTGGGGTTGGGAGAAGGTATAAGATTGCGGTTTCTGAAAGTGTATGAAGGTGGTTTTGATGATTGTAACTGGTGTGTGTCTATTGGGGAGGTTTTATGGGAAGTTGGGAAGTAGGTGGTGGCGTGGGTTTGGGAAAAAGGGGTAACCGTTGGAAGTGACGTCATGGTCACCTTGGCAGTCACGTCTCAAAAAATTCATTAAAAATTGTTTCATTTAAAAACTGCTTGACTCATTTTCTTTTCTTTTTCATTTAAAACTTTACCCAGGCAGCGAACGTGACAACATCCTAGACACGCAGAGACGTTATAACGTTTTTACTACTTCAGCTCCCAATCCTGCACAAAAATTTAAAGACACAAAATTGCTGGTTAGTAAAAACCATTGGGTTGCCTCCCAAGAGCGCTTGCTTTAAGAGTCTTCAGCCAGACTATCCCCTTTTTTGAATTCAGAGGTTGTTGAGAGTCACTGTGGTCTTGTCCCTAACCACATGTTCTCCATGGTAATGCTTCACTCTTTGGCCATTGACCTTGAAAATGGAATTAGTTTTCTCATCAAACAGATCCACAGCACCATGACTGTAGACTTTTACTATCTTGAAAGGTCCTGACCATCTTGATTTTAACTTCCCAGGGAACAACTTTAATCTTGAATTAAACAACAAAACTGATTGTCCCTCTACTAGCTCCCTTCTTTGAATTCTCTGATCGTGCCACTTCTTGGTTTTCTCTTTATACATTTTTGAATTCTCATAGGCAGTGTGCCTGAATTCATCTAGCTCATTTAGTTGAAGGAGCCTTGCTTCTCCAGCCTTTGAATGATCTAGGTTCAGTTGCTTCAGTGCCCAGTGAGCTTTGTGTTGGAGCTCAATGGGCAGGTGACAAGCTTTTCCGAAGACTAACTTGTATGGTGACATGCCCAGTGGTGTCTTAAATGCTGTTCGGTACGCCCATAATGCATCATCAAGGTGCAGGGACCAATCCTTCCTGTTTGGACCAACCATCTTCTCAAGTATCCTTTTAATTTCTCTGTTGGAAATTTCTGCTTGACCACTTGTTTGTGGGTGATAAGCTGTAGCAATCTTGTGCTTCACTCCGTACTTAGCCAATAAGTTCTCAATCAGCTTGTTACAAAAGTGAGAGCCTTCATCACTGATTATAGCTCTTGGAGTACCAAATCTTGTGAAGATGTTTTGCTTCAGGAATTTGCTGACTGATTTGGCCTCATTATTGGGTAATGCAATGGCTTCCACCCATTTTGACACATAATCCACAGCTACCAAAATGTATAAATTTCCATGAGACATAGGAAATGGCCCCATGAAGTCCATTCCCCAAACATCAAACAGTTCCACTTCAAGAATATTTGTCAATGGCATTTCTTGCTTGTTGGAGATGTTTCCAGCTCTTTGGCATTTATCACATCTTTTTACTAATTCATGAGCATCTTTGAAGAGTGTTGGCCAATAGTATCCTGACTGTAACACCTTTGCTGCAGTTCTGGTTCCTCCAAAATGTCCTCCATAAGGTGATGCATGACATTGTTGTAATACATGGAGTTGTTCCTCTTCAGCCAGGCATCTCCTAAGCAACTGATCTTGACACATCTTATATAGATAGGGCTCATCCCAAAAATAGTGCTTCACGGTGTGGAAGAATTTTTTTCTTTGCTGATGGTTGAAATCCACAGGCACCATCTTGCTGACTAGGAAGTTAACTATATCAGCATACCAGGGAGCAGTAGTATCAGACGTTATAACGTTTGAAGAAATAGTCATAGACGTGGTAACGTCTTCAGCTACTGTGGCTACTGTCAGCAGTTTTTCATCAGGGAAATTTTCTTTTATTTCTTCTGCACCTGTACCTGCATCAACATTCTCAAGCCTAGAAAGATGATCAGCAACTTGGTTCTCCACCCCCTTTTTATCATGAATTTCCAAGTCAAATTCTTGGAGGAGGAGAACCCATCTAATGAGTCGTGGCTTTGCATCTTTTTTAGAAATCAAATACTTGATGGCTGAGTGATCAGTAAAAACAATAACTTTTGCACCTACCAAGTATGATCTAAATTTGTCAAAAGCAAATACAACAGCCAGTAACTCTTTCTCAGTTACAGTATAATTTAATTGGGCATCATCTAAGGTTTTACTAGCATAGTATATAGAGTGAAAAATTTTGCCATACCTTTGACCCAATACGGCCCCCACAGCGTAGTCACTCGCATCACACATTAATTCAAATGGTTTGGACCAGTCAGGAGTGACTATCACAGGAGCTGTTACAAGGGCATTCTTCAATTTCTGGAAGGCTTCGTGACAATGCTCATCAAAGTTGAAGACGTTATCACGTTGCAGCAGCAGACACAAAGGTTTGGAAATTTTTGAGAAATCTTTGATAAACCTTCTGTAAAAACCAGCATGTCCTAAGAAACTTCTAATACCTTTGACAGTTGTAGGTGGAGGTAATTTGTCAATAACATCAATTTTCGCTTTATCCACCTCCAACCCTTTCTTTGAAATTTTATGCCCCAAAACAATTCCCTCTTGAACCATGAAGTGGCATTTCTCCCAGTTGAGTACTAAGTTGGTTTCTTCACACCTTATTAAGACTCCTTCTAAGTTATCCAAGCATGCCTTGTATGAGTCTCCATAGACTGAAAAGTCATCCATGAAAACTTCCATGGATTTTTCAATAAAATCTGAGAATAAAGCCATCATACACCTCTGAAATGTTGCAGGCGCATTACACAATCCAAATGGCATCCTTCTGAAGGCAAAGGTACCATAAGGACAAGTGAATGTGGTCTTCTCTTGGTCCTCAGGCACAATAGCTATCTGGTTATATCCTGAGTAACCATCAAGGAAGCAATAGAATTCTTTGCCTGCAAGTCTAT
This sequence comes from Astragalus membranaceus, assembly GCA_039519185.1. NCBI lineage: Eukaryota > Viridiplantae > Streptophyta > Magnoliopsida > Fabales > Fabaceae > Astragalus > Astragalus membranaceus. Next base: position 19,521,052 of record CM076849.1, read on the forward strand.
CCAACATCTGGTCAATAAATGGCAGAGGAAAATGGTCCTTCTTGGTTGCTTTGTTCAGCTTCCTGTAGTCCATACATATCCTCCATCCAGTCACTGTTCTTGTTGGAATTAATTCATTTTTTTCATTGGTTACCACAGTAACTCCACCCTTCTTTGGCACACATTGAACTGGGCTCACCCATGAGCTATCACTAATTGGATAAATGATTCCTGCATCTAACCATTTGATGATTTCTTTCTTGACCACCTCCTTCATTATCGGGTTCAATCGCCTTTGTCCTTCAATGCTGTTCTTTGCATTCTCTTCCAAGACAATTCTGTGCATACAGATTGTGGGACTGATACCTTTGATATCTGCCATTTGCCAACCAATGGCTTTCTTGTGCCTTTTCAAGGTGCTAATGAGATCACTTTCCTGCTCTTGTGAGAGGTTAGAAGAAATGATCACTGGTAAAGAATCATTTTCCCCTAAAAAGGCATACTTCAGGTGATCAGGCAACACTTTCAATTCCAGAGTGGGTGGTTCTTCAATGGATGGTACTATCTTCTTGAGATTGGAGTCTTCTTTCCCCAAGGATTCATACTTCTTTGTCCACGCCCTGGGTACATGGGAATCAGACGTGACAACGTCTGTGGTTGACGTTGTAACGTTTGACTGATCAGCTTCTTCTGATAACAATTCTTGAATCTCATCATTGCCCAGAATATTTTCCAAGTGGTCATTATCTTTATTGAATTGCTTTTGAACCACATGGTCAAGGGAAACCACAAAGGAACATTCCTCTGTGTTAGGTTCTGGATACTTGAGTGCGTTGAGGACGTTGAATTTGACTTCTTGGTCATTGACCCTCATGATTAATTCTCCTTTCTGCACATCAATGAGTGTCCTTCCAGTGGCTAGAAATGGTCGCCCCAAGATGATAGGAACTTCCTTATCTGCATCAAAATCCAAAATAACAAAGTCCACTGGAAAAACGAATTTGTCAACTTTAATCAAAACATCTTCTAATATGCCCTCAGGATAAACTCTACTTTTATCAGCTAATGTAAGACTTAAAGAAGTAGGTCTGGCAGTTCCTATACCAAGTTTTTCATAAATGGACTTGGGCATCAAGTTAATACTTGCCCCCAAGTCACATAAAGCTTTGCCAAGGTAAAAATCTCCAATGGAGCATGGTATAGTAAAACTGCCAGGATCTTTCAGCTTTCTAGGGAGTTTATTCTGCATGATTAAGCTACATTCTTCAGTTAAAGCAATAGTTTCAAACTCCCCTAGCCTTCTTCTTTTGGTGATGATATCCTTTAGGAACTTGGCATAGTTTGGCATCTGTTGTAGAGCTTCAACCAAGGGAAGGTTTATGTGCAGCTGTTTTAGCATCTCCATGAACCTGCTGAATTGCTTGTCTTCATGAGCTTTCTTGAGTCTTTGAGGGTAGGGTGGAGGAGGATATTCAGGTACAAGCTTAGGAACAGTCTTGATTCCTGGTTCAGAACTAGACGTTGTAACGTCTGGCTTAGACATCACAATGTCTGGAATATTCTTCTCTTTTTCTCCACCTTTGTTTTTCTCTTTTTCCTTGTCTGGCACCTCAGATTCCTTAGGCATAGATGGTTCTGGATACTCAGTGCCACTTCTTAATGAGATAGCATTTACCTGTGCATTCACCACATCTTTATCATTTGACTTGGATGAAGATGGTGTTTCAGTTGTGGATGGAAGAGATCCATTCTGTCTTTGAGTAAGAGCTGAGGCTATCTGTCCAATTTGGTTCTCCAAAGTTTTGATTGAAGACTCATGGGTCTGTAAGGTTGCCCTACAATCACTTATGAAAGTTTTCATCAAGGCTTCCAAATTGCTGTTGTTGTTATTCTGCGTATACTGCTTTTGTTGTTGAGGGGGAAATCCTGGGGGTATTGCAGGAGCAGCATTGCTAGCATTCAAAGAATTGTTGTTCTTCCAACTAAAATTTGGGTGATTTCTCCAATTTGAATTGTACAAGTTGGAGAAGGGACTGTTACCTTTGTTATGTGATACAAAGTTTACAGACTGGGGGTTATGGGGACACTCTTCGTAGACATGCCCTCCTTCACAATATACACACACTACTCCCCCAGATGGTGTTGGCTCAATAGCTGCAGCAGTCTGTGGTTCAGACGTGGCCACGTTTGGAGTGCTCAAGTTCTTAATCATGTTGGTCAGAGAAGCAACCTGAGCAGAAAGGGCAGTTACTTCACTTATCTCATGGACACCAGCCTTCTTTCCAGGAGTGAATCTATCAGAAGGCCAATGGGCATTGTGAGTGGCTATGTCTTCAATAAGTCTGCATGCCTCAGAGAAAGACATGTTTAATATGACACCGCCTGATGAAGCATCAAGTATAAGCCTGGTAGGTTGATCTAGACCATTATAAAAAGTCTCCATTTGAATAACTACGGGAATGCCATGGTGTGGGCACATTCTTAGTAATTCCTTCCATCTTTCCCAAGCCTCAAATAATGATTCCCCTTCTCTTTGTTTGAAGGAAGTGATGTCATTTCTTAACTTGGCATTTTTGTTGGGAGGGAAGTATTTTCCAAGAAATTTCTCAGCTAGCTCATCCCAAGTATGAATTGAATTTGGCTCTAAGGAGTTCAACCAATTCTTGGCCTTGTCCTTAAGAGAATATGGAAATAGCTTCAGTTGGAAGGCATCTTCTGAGACTCCAGGGATGACAAAGTTGCTACACACATCCAAAAATTGCCTTAGATGTGCATAAGGATCTTCTTGAGGGAAACCCCCAAATTGCCCTGCAGTCTGCAACATTTGGAACATCATTGGCTTGAATTCAAAGTGACCAGTATGAATAGGTGGTCTTGCAATGCCTGTTTGTAAATGTGCAGGATTGAGCACGGCATAATCACGCATAGGCCTGTCCCTGTCATTGACCATGTCTTGTGGCCCTGCATTGATGAGTTGCTGTCTCTGCCAGTGTTCATCATCAACATAGGTTTCTGTATGAGTTTGTGGTCCACGACCACGTCCTCCAGCATCAGAGTGCCTTCCTCCTCTTGGAGTACGTCCACCTCTAGAGCTTCTACCACCAGTACCATGTTCAGACATGATTGGTGGCTGAACTTGCTGTTGTTGTTGCTGCCTTCTTAGCCTTTGTTGTCTCCTTAGTCGCCTGAAGGTTCTTTCAGGCTCTGGGTAGAATTCAGGTTCAGATCCACTCCCTGGTTCTGTTGAACTAGAGCTTGAACTGGAACTAAGCATACGCTGTAACGTTTACCTGTTCACTCACAAAAACAACAAACAACACAGCAGAATTCTTTCACCTAGTGTTTTAATTCTTGTTGAACAATAAAAGTTAAATACAATCCCCGGCAACGGCGCCAAAAACTTGTTGCGTCCGTGTGTGTTCTAGTCGCAATGTCAGTGCAAGTATACACGTCGTACAAGTAATAAAGTGGATAAAAGTAAGAGATCGTTCCCACGAGGATTGATTAACTTTCAGAGCTCAAGTCTTTAAAACACAAGTGAAACAAGTAGCAAATCGACACTAAAAGTTGATATTAAGACTAAGAACATAAATAAAGCAAGTAAATGAGAAGTGGGTGTGAATATGGAAGAGTATGAGTTGGATTGCTGCATGCAAGTAAATCTCCTCTAGTCAGACGTTATAACGTTTACACGTTAATACGTACAAATGCTATGTTGTATAGACGTTATAACGTTTGAACGCTGTTGCAAAAGAGCTGTGCTTTTCAGTCACAAAACGTCAGAGCTTCAAGTACTAGAATTCCTATGTCTAGGTTCTAAGTAGGCCTACTCCTGTATTTTAAGTACCCACAGCAATGTCCTATGAACTATTATCTGTTCTATGTCTAGACTTAGATAAAAATGCCTAAATGTCTTTAGTGCACCTTTTCATTCACATAAATCTTTGAGTTCTTTTCATAGACCATGTCTGTACCTATGAATCTACTTATTTTAAGTGATCAGTTCAAAACAAGTTTGGAAATATTAACATGCAAAGATTTAAAACATATAAACATCAATACTTCATAGCATTAGACTAAAGGTTCATTACATGCAAAACAACAACCCAACTACAAATTGTTTAGCTCATGCTGAGCATCCTTACAGAAATAAGAGGAGTTAAAATCCAAATACCGTACATAGAGAAAAGGAGACTAAACGCAAAAGATACGCCTAAGTGGCCTTCCTTCATGCACGCTGTAAAGACGTTACAACGTCTGGGCTTTACAATAATGGCTGCGAATGGATATGGAAATTGGGGCCTTGAGAGAATTAAAAATGAAGAAGTCTGTGTCCAGAACTTCTCTCAGAAAAACTATCTCTGAAAAATGGGGGAAGGTGGATGATGAATGGAGTCGTCTCCGTTCCGCATGGTGCACCCTTGCCTTTTTATAGAGAGAGAATAGCCATGGTCAAAAGAGGTCACATGCTGCTGATGTCATTCCCCCACCTTCCAAGCTTGCTTGCGAGTTGACTCTGCCCTGAAGTGACACCGCACTGCTACAGTGCGTCAGCCGCGTCAGTGCTGAAGAAAGAGAAGATCTTCTTCATTTCCAGATCTCTGGTCATCATTACATGCGCGCTAAAATGATATATATTATTTTCTTGCTCTGCTGTCCTTCTTCAGACGTGATGAGAGACGCTGCCACGTTCAGATTACTGCACAAACACAAGAAGCATCAAAACGCTCACAAAGGCGCCAATTGGCACCAAAATGCCTAGAACTTGTAATTTAGCCTCTTTCTAACTAAAAGCAATAAACTAACAGAAACTTTACTAGAAACAACCTGCTATTGCCAGAGAACTTGCATGATTTAACTTTGAATACGTATAAATAACTCATATAAATATGAGTTATCAGAAGGCCACCAACATACTTGAGTGAGTATGACACTTCATTCTCAATTGAAGAAGACACTGATGAACAGGTATATGCTGCATTCACTGTATCTGAGGATCCAACCAGCTTTGAAGAAGCTAAGAAAGACAAGAAGTGGAGAGAGGCAATGAATCAAGAAATGGAAGCAATTGTTAGGAACAACACTTGGGAATTAACATCATTATCTGCAGGAGCCAAGGTGATTGGTGTGAAATGGATTTATAAGACAAAGTACAATGAAAGGGGAGAGGTGGACAAGTTCAAGGCAAGACTAGTTTCCAAGGGCTATTCCCAAGAATATGGATTACACTGAAGTTTATGCTCCAGTGACCAGATGGGACACAATCAGAGCTATGCTTGCCATAGCAGCAACATAGGGATGGAATGTCTTCCAATTAGATGTAAAGAGTGCCTTCTTGCATGGTGAGATCAAAGAAAATGTGTATGTAGAGGCCCCTTAGGGATACTTGAACAAAGAAGCAAAAGACAAAGTCTACAAGCTCAAGAGAGCCCTCTATGGACTCAAAAAGGCTCCCTGAGCTTGGTATAGTAGAATAGACGCCTATTTCCAAAAGGAAGGCTTTGAGAGATGTGACTCAGAGTACACATTGTATATTAAGGGCAACATTAACAGTGAATTTTTGGTGGTGAGGCTGTATGTGGATGACCTCATATTCACAGGCAACTCTCTAAGTATGATGGATCACTTCAAAAGCTCCATGAAGAAGGAATTTGCCATGACTGATTTAGGGAAGATGAACTACTTCCTAGGGGTGGAAGTCACTCAAAACTCACATGGCATCTTCATTTGTCAAAGTAAATATGCCAATGAAGTTTTAAAAAGATTTGGGATGAGCAACAGTAAACCTGTTGGTGTTCCTATGATACCAGGTTTCAAACTCTCAAAGCAAGGTGAAGGAGCTAAAGTTGATGCCACATACTACAAACAAATAGTAGGTAGTTTGATGTATCTCACAGCTACTCGTCCTGACATTATGTACTCTGTGGCTATGATTAGCAGATTCATGGAGAATCCCACTGAACTTCATATGCAGGTAGCAAAACGAATAATGAGATACCTAAGAGGAACTACAGACCTAGGAATACATTACAGTAGGTCTGAGATGAATGAGTTGATTTGTTTCACTGACAGTGACTATGCCAATGACTTAGATGACAGAAGAAGCACTTCAGGTTATGTTTTCCTGCTTGGAAATGGAGCAATTGCATGGGCATCTAAGAAGCAACCGATAGTGACACTCTCAACAACTGAAGCAGAGTTCATAGCTGCAGCATTGTGTGCTTGTCAGGCCATTTGGTTGAGAAGAATTATAGAGAAGCTGGGCCACTCTCAAACTGGGAAGACAGTGATACTGTGTGATAACAGTTCCATTATAAAACTGTCTAAGAATCCCACACTTCATGGAGGAAGTAAGCATATTAATATTAGATTTCACTTCCTTAGAGAATTGGTTAGGAAAGAATTAATTGAATTGTTGCATTGTGGGACTCATGAGCAATTGGCAGATGTGATGACTAAGCCTTTGAAGGCTGTGAGCTTTCAGAAGTTTAGAAGGCTACTTGGTGTGTGCAAACTAGACTCCGATGCAGTGCAAATCACTGAACAAAGTTGATACTTTGATGCAGTAAAATTCACTGAACAGAGTTTAGTTTGAGGGAGGAATTGTTAGATATGACCCTGTTTGTATTAGTATTTTAGTGTGTGGTGAATAGTAAATGGGCTTGGCCCAATGTGTATCTTAGCATGTTAGAATCCTGCTTGTATTAGGCCCAAATATGTCTCTGTTAATGTTTTTGATTTTGCAAACCAGCACTGTGTGAGTTGCATTTTATACATACTCTGTAATTCATCTCATTCAATTAATTCCAGAGATATTCTTTGATAACAGGCTTCAGTCAAGGAAGGAAATGGAGGAAGCATTGTTGTTGTCTGTAACACCCCTTTTTCTAACCTTTAAAAGTGGTGCTACACTTAACTAATATTCTTATTTATAATCTTCTTTTGAAAATATATTAATTCAAAGTAGATATGAATTTCGATTCTCAACTTACGAAAAATAATTTTCTAAACGTGTGAGAAACATAAAGAATTAATTATATCATACAACATTGAAATATATATAAATATACATCATATATTGATCACTATCAGTTGGATCATAGTTATGCCCTTGGGCTTACACAGGTTATCATCTAAGTACCACGTCACACAGATGTCCCAAAAGGTGGTACGGTCTATAGGGTTATATATGTACCGTAGGTTAGGCTGAAAACTAAGTAGTCAGGCTAATATACTGAAACGCCTAATAAAAATTGTATCAAAAGGTAGAGTTATAAGAGATTACAGACCAGACTAAATCCCCAAAAAGACTCTTATACTCTAAGTAGAATCAAAGAAAAGTAAACCTCCAACAACCACTAATGATATCCATTGGGGAGATTCCCAATGGTACCACTACTACCGGAGCCATCAGACGGCTCCCACTCAGGTATGATAGGTACAACAGGGACCACAGCATCCTGAACTACAGCCCCAGGTATTGCCACACCAGGAAACAAAGCCTCTATTATACGGTTCATAGGCAACTCTATCTCGAAAGTCTGATGAGCAGTAATAACAGTCATGGGTACTCCATGGGCCCCGTCAGTAGTCTGAGTCACACCGGTATAAGTAATGGTCTGAGCCACTGGATCGATCTCCCAGATGGGATCTCCCATATCCTCCAGAAATCTAATCTGCCTATGCCCAGAGTGTCCGAGAGGCTCCTCCGATGTCATCTGAAATGTAAGGGGTGAAATACTCGTACACGAGTTTGCAACGCGATGGTTACACAAGTTACATATAATAGAATACAGTCATAAGTAACAATCATATATAGACGTAAAAAGTGATCCCCATCAGATTAATTCAAAACCAGGCACTTAACTACACACAATCATTAAGTCCTGCAAAAACATGACAGACAGCATAGTGAAACATTTATCGATAGTTAGTTAAATACTAGTCATCATACTTATCCTGTAATCCATCAAACAAGGTTAGTCTACTAACTAGAATAATATACTCAACCTACTCCATGGAGATTTCTCTATCCTCTTAAGCGTAAGGCCGTTTCAACTGCCATAACATGATTGTTTGCAATGAGAAGATATCCAATCTATACCCTAATCATTCTGGCCCGAGCGCTGCACCTTATTATAGATAGTCCTGTACAGTCAGGCTCACCGTGTCGGGTAGTACGATTTCCCCCAGCCATAATTGCTACAACTGACCATTGGTAGGAGTTCGAAACACAAGTGCCCCCAGAAGGTCTGTAGTCGACCCAACCGAACCTATCCTCAGTCTTATATACTTGATAGTTCTATAAGAAACATCCTGTAGTAGCTCTTAGTAAAATCACCAGTCTTACTAATCTAATCCATAATCAACTTGACAATTCAGTCCTTAGAATCCATAGAACAACTTATGAAATACACCTTAACGTATCAGTCCTCTTAAGTCATATCACTAAGTTTATTATTATATCACTAAGTAAAATAGACAACCAACATTCTCAACCAAACTCAAAATATACTAATTTTGACAGATTTGCATAGAACTCAAACAAATCAAAATCACACAAATCACCTAAGAATAACTAGATAATATATATACAAGCAACACCCAATTTGTGCCCATCAACTTATTATTAGTATTTCCTCTTACCTTGAAATTTTTCCAAACTAGCTTGATGATCCTCACTTGCTTCAAATTCCACAATACCTATTATTTATTAAAACAACTATGTCTTATTTTACTATATCCATGACTATAAAATTTCCTAAATATTAGAGGTTGAAAAAAAATCTGTAAGTTACTTTTTGTTTTGTTAAAACAAATGCACTTTTTTTTAAAAAAAAAACTTATAATATATCCATAGCTCTTTTCATCTTATTCTTACAAACTCTCGCTTACAACTTAGTTAGGTAGCTAAGGTGTTTTAACTAAAATAAGAATTGAATATAAACTTTCTACATGTTCTTGTTTCTAAAAGTAAAGAAGAAACTAATTATTAATGAAAGAAAGGAGCATAAGAAGGACAGAGTAAACCAAAAAAAAAAAAACAAAAAAGAGAGGTTGGCCTAACCTTGATTGATGGAGTTGCTTTTTAAAAGTGGCATGAAAAACTGACTGGTGGGGGGCTTCTATTTATAGTTGAATTAGTAGGTTATCAGGTAATACTAACGCACACGTACCGGTTAATTTCTTCTGTTCATACCATTAGTTGTAAAAAAACGGACCACACATTCTTCCTTCATCTTTTATTAGTTACTTACTTGCTATACTTGTAATAATAAAAAGCGTATTTTCAGGGAAAAAAATTTGCAGATACAATTTCGATCTTTGTAATTTATAGAATTTAACGAACTAAATTTCAAAAGTTTCCGATAAGTTTAGACTTTTTAGTGTCGTACCGATGTACACTAACAGATACTTTTTAGCTATAATTTGATAAAGTTTTAAACCCAATTTTTTTTAGCCTTCTTTGACATTTCTCTTTAGTTCAACAAAATTATTTTTCTTAAAAATACTCTCTACATACTAAACTAATTATTATTTCAATTAAGTAAATATACAATTATAATGCATACAAATGAAGAAAATTTGCAGGGTGTTACATTATCGGCCGCGGTATGGTGTTGTCAGGGAAGGAAATGGGGTGAACAAAGTTGTTCTCGTCAGCCAAGAAATGGAAACAGTGTCAAAGCATTGTTGTGGTCAGCTCGCATGTCCAACACGTCTACTACTCAATTCAGATGTACTTTCACAAATCACATTATCTCTCTCTAATCTCTCTTGCTCGCTCACCGCTCTCATCGCTCTCGCTCTCTCATCGACCCGGCACTCTCGCTTCACCAGCAGCAGGTGAGCTTCTCTTGATCTTGCGCTCATCAATATTTCTGATTGAGTGTGATTTGGGTGTGATTTGAGTCTTTTCAGGTTTTCTATTCCATTTCTGATTTCTTCTCCATTTCAGATGAGAAAGGGAAGTGCCGGAATGTTGTGAATGCTTCCTGCAACTACAAAAGGAAAGCGAAGTCGAGGTCTGGTTCCATGGCAACTCTTCCTTCCTGAGACAGTAACGATCATTTTTTCAATTTGGTCACCATGTGTTTAGTTATATGCATGTTTAAGCAATTATCTCTTAAAGATGTATTCCCTTTTTCAATCTGATCACCATGTGTTTGATTATATGCATGTTTAAGCAATTCTCCCTTAATGATGTCTCTCCTTTTTCAATCTGATCATCAAGTGTTTGTATTAAGTTTTATTGTTTCTTCTTTACTTTGTAGATTTTATTCCATTGTGAGTTTTTCCAAATTGATTACCTTTTGTTTTCCTAAATTTTTCCGCATTTTTTTAAATTTTCTTTCATTTTTTCTTGCTGCTCTTGCTAATATCCATGCTGTAATGTGTAGATGGATACCCTATCAATCTTTGACAATAACAACTCCATTGATGAGGCTCGCATCAAAATAGAGTCATGTCATTTTGCGTTTGTTTCTGGATTCGTAAGTTATGCAACTCTTTAAGTGGTATAGCTTCATCTTATCTTATTTGTGATGTTCCTATCTTTTAACTTTGTTTGTTTGGTGTTGTTTACAGAGTAAACAGCAGCTGGCAAAATGCCTAATTTGTGGTGAGTTAGTCACCTCCTTCTCCCCTTAATTTCTCTATTCACTTCTGTTTTGTTTTAAAATTCTTTGATTTTTCACAATGATGCAAGTATCTTTTATAGATATATTGAAGGAAGAGAAGAAAATCCCCGTCGCCGACGTCGCGCAGCTCGCCTACATCTGCTCCGTACCTTCCCAGGTTCTCTTCATTCCTAAATTTTAGGGTTTTGCCCCCCAAATCCAATTTGTTCGATTTTACCCAGCACTATTCCTTCAATTGCTCAATTTTAGTGAACCCTAGTTGTCAAGGTATTTAATCTTGTGTTATGTTGTGTTAGATGAGATCTTTTTTATGATTGGTTATTTTTTCCTGGTTTGGTGAATTTCAAGATTGATTTTATGCATGGTGTAATTTTGTGATCTTTATTATGATTAAGTTATATCTTTTTAAAATCATGCTACTTATACTACTTTTTTGTAATAATTGGCAAGATTTTGACAAGATTTCATTCAACCTATTGCAGATGTCATGTACATCATGGTTCCTTGATGCCTTTGAATATGCAATTGCAACCAATATAGATGTGCTAAATTTAAGCAACATGGACCTAATTACTTCAATCTCCCATTTGTTGAAAGGTATATTTTTTGCGTTGGTCTCTTCTACCATTGAAGTGTGTTTTTGTAGAGTTTTATGATGCCAATTTAATGGCTAGCTATGAGAGATAGTAGCAACTGATATCATCTTGGTTCCTGCTATTGGAAATCATAACTATGTATCTATGGTTGAATGCCAGAAAATCATGGTTCCTCTCTTTCAACTGTTGAGTTGCTGCCTTAATAGTTCTCATTAGTCATTACTACCACGTTGTTTCTTCTACACGAGCATTCTTTTTAGTTACTTTATTAATTAGCTAATCCGCTTGTACCTCTGATTCTGAATTTCATTTATGTACAACAAGTCAACAACATCTTTCCTTCCACCTGGTTGAGAGAATACACATTCAAATTCCAAAAAAATTGAAATCAGTTCGGTCATAGCTTCCAATTAATCAGCAAGTCCCATTATTCTAATACTTTGTTTTTCTGGTTTTTACTTAAACAAATAAATTGTTTTCTAATGTAATTGGTTTTGTAGAATTGTTGAATTACTGAATAGAGGTATTGATGTTCATGAAAGTGCAGCTCCACATTGTTCATCTATGCATTTCTTTCTTTAAATGATTCAACTCTATGTGGCTTACTTTATACACTGAGTTTTCAGGGCGACTCAACTTCCATTGTTGCACCTAAAACCAATGGTGCTAGAGCACCAAGTTTTGCCATACCTTCAAGGAAAGTCATTCTCCAAGGGTAGGATCTCTGATGCTTATTTTGTCTGGAGTTGTCTCACAACACCCAAATGAACTTCAGTGGTTAAAGCCTCACTTGCTAAAGAGGATGTATCAATTGATTATCCCCTTATTGCTATATAACTTGTCATAAGCTACTTTAAAGTTATGATCTTCCTTTCTTATTTAGTGTTTACCAAACTCCATCACACAAATTTACTTATAATATAGTTTCATAGGTTTGAGTTCTTCTCTCTGTTGGATGCTTTCATAATAGGCATTCTTCTAAATCACATACATATCCCATATGTTAGGTACCTAAAGTTTGTATCAGGTAGCTCTACAGGGAAAAACACAAGCTTAAGGCTTATTGCCCCTTTCATTCCTCTTAATCTTGATCTTATGGATTGTTCAAAAAGTGTTGAAATTGGAATTTAATCAATTTTCATTTGTTGAATCATTACAGTGTTTTTTTGGTTTAATTTGATCAGTATCATGAGGGCATACTTACCCATTTTGATCTCTTCATTTTGGAGCACTACTTAAGAGGAAAAAGATCATCATCAAATGTGTGGTTACATTCCTCAGGATTAACTTTAAAAGTTCTTGGCTAGGTGTAACGTCGCAACAGCAATGAAAGCTTCAAAGGAGGCTGCAACGGAGGACAAAATTCAGGTTGATATTGTGGGCCTCTGACTGGTATTTGTTTCCTCTTTGAACATGTTCAAATGGCTTCAAGTAGAAAATCTTTGTTTAGGAATTTGAACAAACTATGTTAATTATTACTCATCATCAATACATTATAGGATTGATCATGAAGCTATATTTTTTTATTAGAGATTACAATCCTAAATAGAATGAGGATAATGTATTGTCAAGAATGTTTTAGTACAAAGAAGCTATCGTATCAAGTTTTTGAAAATATGTGTAACTGTTTAAGTTGTGTTGAATCTATCTCATTGCAATGCGTCTTGCTAAAACAGAACAGAGTCCCAACGAATAATAGGGATAAACTAACTGATAGCTTTTAGGAACTCTAACAAAATTAGGAATTAAAATAATACATGTTAATACTTAATTAATAGTAGCGGCTCTGAAATCCTCCAGGTCTAAGAGTCTCTTAATATTAACAATTAACAGATTTTGGTCATTATCATGTCACTTGCTTAGCTGCCCAATTTGTTGAATACAATGGTTTGTTCCGCTTTTTGCCCCAAAGTATGGAAATATGTCTTACTTTTCTTATCGCCATTCTGCAATGTAGATATAAATTTTTGGCATGATTTTCTTTTTGGATTGTTTCATGTTTAATCATTGGTGCTTTAATATTCATGTCTAAGAAAGTCAGTAAATTTTACTTTTTTGTTTCTACCTTTCCATGACAATGGGGTTTACTTTTGCAATATTTTTCCACTGCTTTCATTCTTCCATACGATTTAGTGGCATTTTCTGTTAATGCTTTCACGTTCACGTCATTGGCAGTTGCTTTGAGGGGTTAGAAGGATGGTTGATGGATGGGAAAATTTCAGCTTGATATTCTCATACATACTTGGAATGAGAGGCATATCATGTAAGTGTTCTTTTGCAGTTTACAATTGCTTCATTATGTCATTCATTGGTTGAAGTTGAGTGTTGATAATTTAGTGCATCAATTAACACCTATCTATCTAACTATTAAAAGCATACATACTTGGAATGAGAGGCATATCATGTAACTGTTTTCATGGAACATTGCTTGGAACAAAAGCTCAAAAGCAAAATTAACTGTTTTCATGGATTTCTTGGGTTTGTCTCCGTTTGCATTTCTGTTGAAGTACCCAATCTGAAATGTGTTATTTTCTTAACTTCAGCTTTGACAGAATTTGGCTATGGAAGTGATGCCAATGCTTTCAAGACCAGTGCAACAAAGGTAAGTCATGTTTCTTGGCATTTTTGGGCAATAGGGCAGTGATTCTCATACTTACATAAACTCATTTCTGATTTAATAATGTGACCTTTGATGACCATTTTCTACTAATGCCCGAGTTTCCTGTATAGCTAATCTAAGAATGGGATGGCTTTTTTGATTTTATACTAGAATGAATGGAGTACCATACATACGATGGATTATTTTAGCAAACATTTAGTTTTTAGTATGCTTAGACATTTAGGCTATCACTTTCGAACCTCCATGTTTGGTATGGATAAATGTAGTATAGTAGTTAATATTGTTTCATTTCATGCAAGATTTTCCAATATCTGTATATGAGTTATGTCGAATTTTAATTCATTTTATGAGGGACATCAACTAAATATAAAGGATTGAATTAATAATTACTATGCCTTGCCTTCGTCTGCTTTTCAATTTTATATTCTTATGTTGTGGTTTTTTCTTTAGTTTTGTGGGCTATTTCTTCAAATTGCTGACATGATGCTATTTTTCTTCATTTTTTGAACTTATTTTTGTGATTAACTTTAGATAATTTGAGGTTGATGGAGGAAGTAAATGTTGTGACTTCAAATAAAAACAAAAAATTTCAGGAATTCAACTGGTGCTCTAACAAGGTACTGCAAAGAAAAATGTTATATGTCCCTTGGGTTGAAGCAAGAAATGAATTTGGCCTTAGTCGAGCATCCATATTTTAGTACACACACTTACGGAGAGCAAAGGTTCTACTAATACAAAATGCATAACAAAATAAGCTTAAAAATGTGTAGACCCCATTTGTTGTTACTAGAGTCTATTCAATTTTTTATTCAAGAAATATACCAGTTCTGATTTGAAAAAAACCTTAACTTTTTGTTATAAATTCCTCTTTTCAGTGTCTTTACAAATGGAATCATTGGCTACTTGCAACACAATCCTGCAAATAAGTAAAATTCATTTTGCTTGACCAGTGAATTCATTCTTCTTTGATTGGCGCCAACAAAGTGTGATGCATAATCAACCACCTCCAATCCAAGTGAAATTTCCTAATCAAGATGCAAATGGTGGTAACGATGCCTATGGTGATGGTGGAAATGTTGACAACCCTATCATAATGATTAGATGGTGATGAAGAACTGATTTCTAAACTTGGAATTCCATTTCATGTTTAAGACTATTTTCCTTTGTTGGATATATATGCATTTTGAATTTATGGATTTCAAAATCCAGACTCTATGTATGGTTTATGTGTATTGGAACAATGTCTCTTTCGTTTTTTTTTTTTTTATAAATTCAGCTTTCATCCCGTGCATCGCACGGGTCCGAGTGCTAGTATATTAAAATAACAATAGTCATAGTAAAGTGATAAACTGATAAACACTAAACACACTTTTTGAATTGACTGCTTTACCTGCTCACTGTCGCTGCGCAAAGTGGGAACAGAAACTACGAGAGGTGAACGAGAGAGAGTAAATAACTGAGCTGGGGTAAGCACATGTTTTCACAGGGGGCAAAAACAAAATTAGTGGATATATAAAAGTAAATTTTCTTTTTTGGTGGGGGCAATTCCCCACAGTGGCTTCTACTTGCATCCGCCATTGACTAGAACTCAAGATATGCATGAGGTCTGTTTGCAAGTCTCAAAACACTCATTCAAGAATTCAGCAAGTTGTGATAGATAAACGTCAGGAAAATTTCTGTAATGATCCACGTGGGGAGATGAGCCGAAGTTAAAGGATCTCACCCATTTTCCCATCTTCCTCTGCTCCTCAATGAATGCTTCTATTGATTGAAATGGAACTACTTTGTCAGCTGTACTATACAGGTACAGCTGAGGGCAAGGCTGGTGCTTTGAGAGGACATTTACAATCCTTCCTAACCTCCTGTATTTGAGACAGGAAAAGCATAGTATTCAATATTTGCCATTTTGAAGTATATATCATATATGGGCTCCAATTAAAAAAGTTCAACGGAGTGGTGAATCGGGTTTGGATCCTCTCCAGTTGCTGAACAGTTTCAGTAGAAGAGAGAAAGACTCATCATATAAATATTATTATTTTATTTGATACTGGAACTGTCCAGTAATTGGAAAGTAGTGGTGAATCGGGTTTGGATCGTCTCTCATTACTGAACAGTTTCAGTAGAAGAGAGAAAGACTCATCATATAAATATTATTATTTTATTTGATACTGAAACTGTCCAGTAACTGGAAAGGATCCCCACCCCAGTGTGAATCATGCCATATTGTTCATGTAGCAACATAAGATTTGGAGGGAAGAGACTTACTTGTTAGAATCTGGCAACTGCAAAAGAAATGAGAATATCTTCTCTAATAGTGACAACACCACCATTTCAATTATGGAAGGGTCGTTTTGTTGAGCCTTTGACAAGTTAACGTCAGTGCCTGATTTGAGTTTGTCTCCTACCTCGACTACAGCTTGGGATGAAGGGCTGCGTTTCTTCAGTATTGCAGCACCAAAACCAGCAGCCCAGACCTGCAATGTACACATATAGGTTGCCCATATTGACCCAAGAAACGTGAGAGAAAAGTTTGATACTTCATAATCCAAGAAATTACCATGATAATGAAGAATGAAGAATTAACAACAAATCAAGGTAGTTTAAGAAATGGGCATAAGATATGAGAGTCTTGCATTAGAGATCCTAATATGCAATGAAAGAGAAAAAATCGATAGCCAAAGAAGTAGATTATTTCCATTGTTAGACTATGTGTTTGAACTGTGGAAAGTATCAGAATTAACTTTCAAACATGATTTTAGTAGTTTAGATTATTGTTCACTACTAGACAAAATTTATTTTGTCTCCAAACTCCAATTTGACTAAAAGGTATAAAAACCAACTTCTGCATTAAGTTGAAAAAGTTACTCTAAATCTTACATCAAACTTGCTTTCAAAGTAAAAATATTCAAACATAGATCACTCCACTTCAAACTCAATTTTAACCGAACCAATTTTACAAACAAAAATTTATTCAAAACAACTTTTATCAAACTCTCATCATCTGTTTGGATCTGCTTTTGAAAGCCAATTTCTCGTGTCCCAACACAAAGCCACCGCAGAAGCTCTCTCTAGTTGCTTCAAAATGAACATGCGGTGAGTGATCATGTGATACGGTTCCAAACATGCCTTAAAACACAAAATTTATGTGATCACTACTGATGGTGTGAGTGATGATCCACATTGTTTTACACACATCAATAAAATTCTCTTTCTAACATACGGGTGCAAGGTGATGCACTTGTCGTGACTCCTAACCAATGACAACATCTAACAAACTCAAGAGCAACCATAGCAAAGGTTTTGTCACCCACAATAAAAAATGTACCCCCAATCAAAAAAACTGAAAAGTAACAGCTTTGTTTCAAAATGCATACTTTCTAAAGAACATCCCGTGTTGCATCCATTTTCTCAAGGATTAAGCAATTGATACTCCAAGTCCAATACACACTTAAGAGACACAAATAAGCTTCCCAATTAAAATAGGACTTAAGTGAATTTCTCAATTAAAATAAATTTACCATTTTTCAACTCTTAAAACATAACAAGAGATCTTGTGGAAAAGCCATTAAGACAATAAGACTAATTTCAACTACTTAAGCTACAAGATGACTACAAATCTCATTGTTACTACTTACTCCAAGCCCAATACACACCAAAGAGACACAAACAAGTTTCTCAATTAAAATAAGACTTTGAAGTTCTCAATTAAAATAAATTTACCAATTTTCAACTCTTAAAACATAACAAGAGATCTTGTGGAAAAGCCATTGAAACAATAAGACTAATTTCAGCTACTTAAGCTATAAGATGACTACAAATTTCATTGTTATTTAGAAGATTCTTATATATATTTATTTTCAGAAGCACTTATTGAAAACTTAACACAAACTAACTCAAGATTTTAAAATATTCAAGAATGCATGTAAATTGTAATTCAGAAACCTAACCTGGGGATTAAAAGGCTCTGCCCCTCCAGAATCAACAATGCATCCTTTAATCTTCTCCATTAGTTCCTGACTACCCAAAAATCTAGCAAGAATAGAACCATAGCTACAAAACCAAAAAACAAAACCATCAGCCAAAATTATACACATCAAAACACCTTCTGAAACAACATAACCATAAACCAATTAACCAAACAACATACATACACAAACCAACCAGTGTTACTGAAAGTATGAAAAACCAAACAACGTTGTCTCCCATCTTTTTCTTGACAAGACACCCAAGAACCGAGTTGGTCCGCGAACAAAGACATTCGCCTCTCAAGCATATGACCTAGATCAAATCGAAGAAGCTCTTTCGCATCAACGACGAACGTAACCGCGTGAACGCCACGCGAGTTGTACCATTCCACGTACCTCTTGAGATGCCTCGTCTTTGCTCCTAACCACCCTAATAGAACCACGGTAACAACACGGTCATTGTTTCCGTAAAACCCCTCTTTACCGTTTTGTGAAGATGGGTTCCAAACGACGTCGTTACTTTGGGAATGAGAGGGAAAGGGGTTGAGATTATTGGTAGTGGGGATTGAAAAGTTGAGATTTTGAGAAGATGTGAGTGAAGAGAAGAATTTGCGGGGATCTGAATTTGGAGGGATGGGTGAGTGGGAAGAACGGGCGAGAGTGGAAGAGATTATGGGTGCCTTTCTGAGAAGAGGGAAATGGCGTGGGGTGGTTTTGGGGGTTAATTGGCGACCTAAAATTGAAGGGTTGAGGATTCTGAGACGAGCTTCCATGGCAGAATACAATGATTATGATGATGATGATGCAATGCAAGAGAGAGAGTGTTCACTATTCACCAGAAGTAGAAGTCACTCACATCCTATGTAGCACAGATACGAGATACGATACGGAATACGATACGACACGATACGTGGATACGAAAAAATTTTGAAAATCAAGATACAATACGGTAGGGATACTTCAATAAAAAACTAAATTAAATTTTAAAAATATAAATCATAACTAAAGATACTTCATTTTACTAATTGACAATTGCTCGTAATATTCAATAGATATAATCACATTTACAAAAAAGATATTTGTGATCAAAATAAGTAAGCATAGTTAAATGTCTTTCCTCATCCATTTTAAAATATATTCTTCCTAAAATAAGCCACACACTACTATAATACCTAAAATAAAAAAACATTCCATTAGAATTCAAAGTACGACTATTCTAATTCAAAGACAAATAGTAATACAAAAAATATCAAATAAATATAAATATAATTTTTAGGATATTCCCCGGATACGTATCCGATAAGTATCTAGTCTTTTTTGATTTAAAAATAAATATAAATTCTAGGACACTCCTAGAATACGTATTATGACGTATCTGACACGTATCGGTATCAGATACGTATTCGATACAGGTACGTGGCCTATTTTAGAGTATCGGGGCTTCATAGCTCACATCCAATTAATGCTTTGATTTGTTCGCCAGTGAGTGAGATAATCTTCCTCAACATCCAGGAGATAGACACACACACAATGTCGCTAATGATAGTATATCATATCATATGCAATGCATAGTGTGCAATACTCAAAATCTCAAATGCCTTCTATGTCTATTACACTTGAAGAGAGTGTGCAGTCAAGGAAAATTGGAGTCGTCCGATCAAGATCAAATAGTCTAATAACCATTTTATATGTTACTTATACTGTGAATTGTGATTGATTGTGAGTGTAAAAAAAATTACACCAACAATACGTATTTAAATAATATTTTAATATCACAAAATATGGGAATATTGGCTACCATGCACGACCTACTAAATTCGTGCATGATAAACAAAGTTTTTCAATCCTTGATTGTTGCATTCCACCGCATGTAATCATGTACCACTCTTATCAAATCAAAAACATTATGCATTGCAATGTTTGGGGGGATGATGAGGATGACGTCACAAAGTGAGAAATTTGGGAGAGACGGGGGAGATTAAGGTGCTATTTGGAGGACGATTATTGCAGGTAGTGGATCCTACCTCCCTACAATGGTACCTTTCTTCTCCACACACGACCAACAACTACTCCATCGCTCCTCATGCTCATAATGGCTCGTTGTTGCCTCCATTACCATGTGAGCGTCTATGTTGTAAAATTGTGGATTTTGCCCCCTTTACTACATTTCACCTTCATCATGGTTCTTTGTTGGTTTTTCTACTTCCACCTCAACGCATCCCTCTCTATTCCTTTCTCCATCCCTCCCTCCTCATCATCCCCTCCTTTCTCAATTTCGTGGTTCAAGGAAGACGAAGGCGGAGTTTGGTGCTACTACCCACCATAGTACAATGTTGTGATTATTCTCACGAGGATTGGAATAACAAACTTCATTCAAACATGTCCTATTGCATTATCAACCATGCCATTTGCAACTATTTTCCACGGAGTTTAGTGGTAGAGAACATAGTTGGTTGAACCTTTAGAGGCTCTACCTAAATAAAATTGAATTGGATTTGTATTAAAGGTCCTGCCTGAACAACGTTCGACTGAACCTATGGTAAAAGTTCGACCTGAACACAAGCTTACTCTTGTTGCGCTACTTCAAAGTTGAAAAAGGTCATCATCACCTTTTTGGTCCCATTGGGCGTGCAAATTTTGTTAAGCGTTGTGCAAGTTTATTGTTTAGTCGATTAGCCATTTGCTTAGTTGATTAGTCGTTCGTTCAGTTGATTAGTCGATAACTCACATCACTTATAATAATTCCCTTTTGATCAAAGGATTGCGCTAAGAAAAGAACTATGTTTCTCAGTTGTGGGTTCATAAGTTACTCCAAACAGAGTCTGTCTAAGGTTGAACTAGAAAATTGAGGTTCGCATGAATGATAAAAGATAGAATTGATAAAGGGAAAGATAAATAAAATAGCTTGTGTTTAATTGATTGATGTTAAAAAATCGTACAATTGGAATTCATAGACTTAGACCACCTTATAAACCTATACTAACATTATTTGTCGCATTCTTAACCCACTACTTCACATATGCATCATACAAAATCATGGCTAACAACATAAATATATGTAGATGCCCAATGAGCAAAGTTAGAGTCTAAAAACACCTAGCGAGTCCACCTATTGTCTCCAATATCACCTGACCACATCCTCTAAAATTCTATTTTTAAGGAAATAGGTCTTCATCCACGTCCTTGACTTGGTAATATCATATAAATGTGTTCTGGACTGGGCCACGAGACCCATCCCAGTAATTGGGCATGGATAAGCCCAATAACTTGGATCCATATCCACAATAAATCAGCCCATTTATGACTATCAAGCTTGGACGGCTCAGATTCACTCGATCGATCCAACGGCTCAAAGCTGGCATGAATCCCTATAAATACTCACATACATTGCCAAAAATAGGTACATTCTCATTCCTTGCTATACTACTCTACAACTCTCGATACTGACTTGAGCGTCAGAGTGGCATCGTAGGTACCCCACCCGGGATCACTTCAACGAACCACTCGGACGTCAGGAGACCTACCGGCAGCAGTCACCGGATCCTGCCCGGAAGACCGCTAGGTACAGAACATTGGTGACCACTGTGGGAGCGGTCTAGCTTTCACCTCATCTCTACATCGTAAGAATTCTCTCCTGCATTCCGATGCCACCCCGAGGCAGACCCCGGATTCGAAGCATTGCAGCGGCTCAAACTCATCCTGAGGACACCCCTGAAGGCATCGCGGTGACCCTGTAAAGCGACACTGTCCAAGTCCCAACTCCCCAGTCGGCCCTAGTCACGCGGTCGGGGCAGGCTCAAGACTCTATCCAATAAGAGGACCTTCCAACCGTTCGCCAATTCTTGGACCTTCTCAGCAACCTCACTCAAGCCATGGCACAGCAAGAAGCACGCCTTAGGCAGATGGAAATGCGTGTGGCTTTGATGCCTGAAAAGCCTCGCCCTCACAGGAGTACTCCTCCCCCAGGGACAGTGAATTCAAGACCTGTCAGGTCCCCACCTATGCGATGTCTCAACCATCGCTCTCCACCCAAACGGAGACGAGCTCGTCACTCCCCTCCCCGGCGACGTAGGAATAGGGGATTAGGCTCCCCTCCAATCCAAGCACTCCTCCAACATCGCCTGACAGCACCTACTGGCATCACCACAGATCCAGACCAAGGAGGTCTCGAGAGAGGTCCCGAAGTCGAGCCAAGCCTCACAAGAGGCATCGTCACAGATCCATACCAAGGAGGTCTCCTGCCCGACGCGACCACCGGGACATGGATCTCGGGGACCGGTCGCCTCGCTGCACCCCTTGGATCTCCCATGATGGACCTTTCACTAGGAAGATCAATGATTGTCCAATCCCTAAGGCTTTGGAGAAACTCCCAATGCTCAATATGTGTGATGGAACTGAGGACCCTGACAGCCATCTGGCTTACTTCTGCCTCATTATGCGCTACCAGAGGGCCAGAGAACCCATCCATTGTAAGATCTTTTCCCTCACCCTTGGGAAGTCCACGCTGGACTGGTTTCAGGAGTTGAAGCACAACTCTATCTCATCATAGGGACAGCTAGCAATGATGTTCCAGGCTCGCTTCACCGCTTCCCGTTTGAAACGAAAGTCTGAAGAAGTGCTCAAGGCGGTTAGACAGTGCGACAATGAAACACTTAGAGAATATGTAGAACGTTTCAACAAGGAAGCTGCAAGTGTCCGAAACCTGGAAGACAAGCAGAGACTCTTTTGGATGAAGGACGGACTCAGGAAGGGAAGATTGTTCCAAATTGATGTGGGGGTTTATTAAGCCCCAAGACTCTGGAGAATTCCTCCGAAGGTCACAAAAGTATATGGACTACGAGGAAGACGTTATGGCTTACAGAGCAGCAGCCAAGGATGAAAATGACAAGGAAGAGCCTCGCGACTCCCGACCAAAGAGGGACACTGGAGGAGGACAGCGTGAAGACCTACCTCGTTGTTTCGCCAAACATACCCTCCTCAACACGTCTCGAGCTAAGATCCTTCCCGAGTGTGAAAACACAGAGTTTAGAGATATCAAGAGGCCAGAGCCTTAAGTACTAAAGGAGGGACAAAACCCCTCAAGGAAGTATTGTCGCTACCACCGGAGCAACGGGCACGACACCAACGGCTGCCGGGCTCTGAATGATGACATCGAAGCGCTAATTCAAAAGGGAAAACTCCAGCAATACATAAAGAAATATATGGGCGAGATTAGTGGCGCCCGTAAACGATCCCGGTCACCCCGAAAGAGATCCAGATCGCTCTGCAACGGCAATGCAGTGTCCAGCGT
Organism: Astragalus membranaceus; assembly: GCA_039519185.1. NCBI lineage: Eukaryota > Viridiplantae > Streptophyta > Magnoliopsida > Fabales > Fabaceae > Astragalus > Astragalus membranaceus. The sequence goes on from CM076849.1 coordinate 19,544,142, forward strand.
GGTCACAAAAGTTGTAGAGGATGATGACAGTGACTCCTCAGAAAAGACAGACACCCGGAAATCCAAGGGAAGACCGGTCGCCATGGTCATCCTTGGAGGAGACTATTTGGAAGGTGGTCTGTCGAACAAATCAATGAAGAGAAGGTGGAAGGAAATCATGAATGTTGCCTCAACTTCAAAACCTATGGAGGGACCATCCAGGCCACCCCTGAAATTTGGAGACCAGGACTTACTAGATGGAAAACCCAACAAATACGTCCCACTCCTGATCTCAGCCGTCATGGCCAATGTCAAAGTGAGAAGGATCCTGGTTGACCAGGGGAGCTCCACGGACATTATCTTCGAGGACTTGCTGAAAGTTTTGAATATCTCTGTTGATGGCATCACCCCATACCATGAGACGGACTTGACTGGGTTCAATGGCTCAACGGCCAAACCACTTGGCTACATTGAACTGATGGTCACTTATGGAGATCCTGATGGCGAGCAACCCTTGTTTCGAACAGTGAAGACGCCCTTCCTAGTCCTCCCATGCAAGTCAATTTACCAATGCATAATTGGGAGGCCGACACTAGGCAGGCTGGGAGCAGTAACATCTGTGCATTTGAAAATGAAATTTTACTCATTGGACAACAAGATTGTAACTCTCCAAGCTGACCTGGGTGCAGCCCGCAAATGCTACTACCTGAGCATGAAAAATCTGCAAGAGGCTAAGGATGTTAAGGAACCAAGCAAAAAGATGGGGAAGGAGTCTGAAGTAAACTTGGCCGACTTAGATGCCAGGTATGGCCAAGATAGTGATGAGGAGGAGGATAATGATGTCCTAGCCAGAGAACTGTAGAAACGCATCAAGAGGCCTGGACTAGATGGCGAGATTACCTCCATATAATTGGGCGAAGACCCCGAAAACGATGTTAGGACAGGCGCCAACCTTCCTAATGATATAAAGAAGAAGCTCGCGATCTGCCCAAAGAACAATGCAGATTTGTTTGCCTCTCCAGCAGCGGACATGCCTGCAATGCCACTTGAGATAGTCACCATCTAGCTAGAAACACCCAGATATCACATGGGCGGCTAGGAAAGTAAGAGTGGGCGAGAGGTTAGAAGCTGCTGGTAGAGCCATAGAAAACCTTTTAGAGGTAAAAGTTGTTTAAGAATTAAGTGTACCAACTAGCCATTCAATGTAATCCTTGATTAAGAAGATTAATGAAAAATGGTGAATATGCATTGATTATACTAATCTTAATAAGACATGACCCAAAAAACTTTTGCCTTCCCCATCCCTAGCGTGGATAAGGTAGTAGATAGCGCTTCCGATTTTCATTCACTATATTTTATGAATGCATACTCGGGATACCATCAGATCCCGATGTACCCACCAGACCGAGAGAAAACAACATTCATGACTGATCAAGGGAATTACTGTTGTCACGTTATGCCCTACGGTCCCAAAAATGCCGGGGCAACTTATCAAAGAATGACGAACAAGGTATTCAAAAATCAAATAGGCTGAATGAACCCAGAGAAGTATACCTTCGGGGTCTGAGCAGAGAAGTTCCTTGGGTTCTATCTCACTAAACGTGGCACAGAAGCTAACCCTGACAAATGCAGGGCAGTGACTGAGATAAGATCACCAACCACGAGGAAGGAAATCCAGAAGCTAACCGGCATGATCGCAGCCCTATCCCGTCTCATTTCAAAGGCAGCACACAAGTCCTTACCCCTATTCAAGTTACTCAAGAAAGATATAAAATTCATTGCTCATTGATCAGTGCATTTTAATGCACTCTTTATAGCTTTTCACTTGGTGTTTTTGATTGTGTTCTTATCCTAAAAGGAGCGCTGGGACTCTGAAGGACCACAGTACACTTATCCTAAAACGATGACTAACCCGACCGTACGACCGACTTAATCCCCTACTTTGAAAATGAGATTTTTTTATTTTTGAAATGAAAGAGATGTTTTTATATATTTTTTTAATTTTAGAAATTTTTTATTTTAAATAGGGATTTTAGGACATGATCCGTAACAGTTCATTAGTGACCTAAAAAGCAGACTAACCCGACTGTACAGTCGACTTAGTCCCCTATTTATATTTTGAAAAGAATTTATTTGTTGTTTTAAAAAAAATGTATGTTTGTGAGATAAATTGTTTCATAGTAAACAAATTTGAAAAGAATGAAAACGGGGTGTATTTGTAAAAAATGGGGGGCGTAGATAACAGGGGGTTGTATAAAAAGTAAAGGGGTGGTGTAAACAACGAGCCCAGTTCGTTTCTGTGAACTGGGCTGGGTTTTAAAAGATGGGCTTGCAGGTTGTAACAATGAAACGCAGGGGGTGCGGGAAGTAAACTGAAATAAAAAAAATAAAAATTAAAATGAAGTAAAATAGGATGGGGTAGAAAAGGGAAGCCATTAACTTCTGAACCCTAATTTTTTTTGCTTCCTCTTCCCCTAGCGCCGCAAAGAGAGTTCGAGAGGGAGAGGATTGCTGAAGATAGAGAGAAAGATGGAGAGAGGGACGGAAGAGAACGGAACCGAGAGAGAGAGATCTTGGGCGAAAGAAGAAGGGGCACGATGGAGGAAGGGTGGCGTTGGACGGTGCTCACGGCGATGTTGACGGTGGTGGCTATCGTGTTGTTGTTTGTGCGGTTGCTGGAGGTGCGAAGGAGAGGAACTACGGTTCATGGTGACAGTGGTGGTTGCGACGACGGCACGGCAGCGCAGAGGGGATGATGACGGCCACGCTCGCTGTGGGGACGAACACCGTGACAGTGTTAACAGCGACAGTGATGAAACGAGAAGATGGAGGCGCCTTTGGTGGTGCACGACCAACGGTCACCGTACACGGTTAGGGGTGTTCAGTGGTTCGGGCAAATCCAAACCAACCCATGATCCAATCCAAATCGATATGTTTGGTTCGGATATTTTTCGTGTTCGGGTCAAAATCGAACAAATCCAAACCAACCCGTAGTTGTTTGGATCGGGCAACGGATTTTAAAAATCAAATCCGCGAACCCGAACCAACCCATATTACGTCATAACAATTTTGTAATTTTAGATGCACACGATTTTATTTGTTTAGAATTTTTACCTTAATAATTTATGATTAAGTTGTAAAATTTTAATACTATGAATGAGAAGACTATTAGTGGATTTGAGTTTGATTTCGTGTGATTTTCAATTTTTTTAGCTATTTAAAATGTTGGAATATCATAAAAAAATGTTTTTTTTTTTATATTTTAGAAAATTAATATTTTAGTGAATGACCCGTGAGCCCAATCCAAACCAACCCGTCCAATATCGGTTCGGTTTGGTTCGGATTTTGGAGGAAAAAATGTAAAACCCAAACCGAATAATTATCATTGGTTCGGGCAACAGATTTGATCAAATCCGATCCAAACCGACCCACGAACACCCCTATACACGATGGCCGGAATCTGTGAGTGAACATAAACTCGTTTTTTTTTGCTTCCTTTTTCGGTTTCAACCTCTTCTCTTTTTCAAAATCTGACTCTATTTTGCTACTGTTTGTTATTCTGGTTTAGATCAAGGGCGGTGGTGGTTATGGCCGAAGGACGAAACAGAGGGAGATAGAGGAGGAGGTGCGAACGGTTGTACGACGGTGTTGGGGGGGGTACGGTGGTGGCTGTTTGGTGGCTATTGGGGAGGTTGATAACTACGGTGGTGGAGTGGTGATGATAGGGGTGGTTGGTGGTTGGCCGTAGGACGAAACAGAGGGAGATAGAGGAGGAGGTGCGAATTGTTGTACGACGGTGTTGGGGGGGTACGGTGGTGGCTGTTTGGTGGTTGTTGGGGAGGTTGATAGCTACGGTGGTGGAGTGGTGATGATAGGGGTGGTTGGTGGTTGGCCGTAGGAGTGGTAGAGAGGGGAAGTCGTGGTGGTGAGGGAGAGTGTGGTAGGCGGAGAGGGGGGATGAGGTATGGTGGAGATGATGGTGGTAGTTTTTTCCTCTTTCGATTCTGTTCTTACTCCTTTTTGTTTTTTGGTTTCTTTTTTTGACTGTGTGTGCTTTCTGTGTATCCGTGCCTCTGTGTGGCTGTGTGTGTTTGTGCGTGATATCTGTCTGAGTATTTTTTTACATTTTGCTGTCAATTTTCGTTCATTGTCCCCTTATTGTGATACTGTGTTGCTGTTTTTATAGGTGGATGAGGTGCCGAGGGCAGTCAACAATTAGGGCAAAAAAGGCATCAAAAGGACAGCATCTTTGAGGGGGAATCAAAAGGACAGCGATTGGATAACGAACAAGGACAAAAGCTAGCTGGCCATAGGTGGCACAAAAGGACAGCCACTGAGGAAAAAAAACCTAGCTAGGGCAGCCAGCAACTGCACCCCCTTTTCTTCCTTTTTTTTGTATTTTTTAATTTTTGTACTATTTCTTTTTTTGGTTTTGTATTTGTAAAAAAAAAACTTGATCATATAATAAAACTTTTGACTATTCAAATTAATTGTTTATTCTATTTTTGATTATGTTTCGCATATTTTTGTACCAACAATAACAAACTAATCTAATAGCTACGACTATAAAAAAAATAAGTAAATAAAAACGAGCATCAAAATAAACGTTGTATGATGAGCGTAAAAGACACGAGTACGATTAAAATGACGAGAATAAAATTTTTGGGATTTTTTTCGATTAGCCGGACAAAATTAGGGTGTGACAGCTGCCCCTCTTTATTTATATTCCGTAGATAAACTGAAGGGTTTTCATAGTAGGAATAGAAATAAAGTTATGACAAATGCTAATTTTGTCCTTTTCGTAGAAAAGTGTAGAGTTTGAGAATTAACAAAGAACGGTTAACACTCGGGGCATCGACGAGAAAGGAATAAAGAAGGAGCACTAGGGCTCTGAATGAGCACTAGGGCTCTGAAGGACCACTGCGGGTCTGAAGGAGCACTGGGGCTCTGAAGGACCACTGCGGGTCTGAAGGAGAACCAGGGCTCTGAAGGATCACTGGGGATCTGAAGGAGCACTAGGGCTCTGAAGGACTACTGGGAGTCTGAAGGATCGATGCCCTAAAGTATCGACATAATGATCTGAGGGTCTAATTCGCAGTCGATGCTTGGCGCATTGATTTGAATTAAACTGAAGGACCGGTGGGTCTGAAGGGCTGCAATTAGCTATGGTACTAATAAAACAGTCTGAGGGTGACCTACATCGATGCGGCCGTGAGGGTCAAGATCAGATCTAGAACTGATATGTTGACCACGAAGGATGTCCACTATGTCTTAGGCAGACACAGCTAATCTGAAGGACCTCTGGGGGTCTGAAGGATCTGCCGCGCTCAGTGGTGACGTTAAGATCTGAAGGTAGAGTTCGAAGCCGTCGCTTTGACGTGTTAATTCGAACTGAACCGAAGGACCAAACTGGTCTGAAGGATCTATGCTAGACTCTGTGCTAACACTGCGATCTGGTGTTTGTTATAAGATTCAACGCTTGTCGCATTGACTTAAGAAGTGGAAGTAATGTATGCATCTGTAATGATTGATTTTAAGGGGAATGAATGAATGTAATGAGATTTTTTTTCTTATTTGCCTTTTTTGCCTTTTTTTTCTTTTCCTTTTTTTGCTTCTTTTCTTGGCACATGATAAATGTATGAAATGCGAATGATGCAAATGTAATGCTTTGATGCAACTGCTTTGGTGGATAAAGGAAGACACGTAAATGCATGGTACAATGATATAATTTGTGATGTAGAAATATTTTTAACAACGACGAGACCGGCGCTTGGCACGTCTATCGAAGTAAAAAAATGTCGTGTGTGCATGCATGCAATGTCATGTGTGCAATGTGGAGACAAATGAACCACAAAGGCCCATGAACTGTGGACGCTGAAGCTGATCGAAAAAATTGATAAGCAGTATATGTGAGTGCCGATGACGTGCAAATGCAAATGTAGTGCTTTGATGCAGGTGCCATGGTAGGTGCATGTTTGCATGGTGGAATGAAATGTATGGTATGATTTATTGATGATGCATTTTTGCGGTTTTTGAGATGAGAAAAAGATTCTTTTTTTATGCGAGAAATTTAGAAGCGGATGTTTTGGAATCATCACTTATTGGATGCATGGTTGTATGGCGGGATGATTTATGCTATGATTTTATTGATGATGTAGAAATATTTCTTGTAGTGATGAGGAATGAGGCTTTTGATGCAAGAGGCACGGAAGTGAATATTTTGCAATAACCGTTCCTTGGAAAAAAATTGGATTTGTTTTGAATTCAAGCTCTGGCAATCTCAATGTTGTTATTTACAGTCATTGATGTGCAACCGTACTTGACTGTATTTACAGATTCGTTCACGTTGTTCTTCCCTTACGGTGTCCCATGATTGATTGAATTTTAGGTCCACAAAGTTATCAGAGTGAGTGTTCAACGTCACATTATTAACTTGTGTTCTCTCTCTTTGAAGCATTGTTTAGTAGACATGTAGAGCAGTACAAATACAGATGAATGAATCAGTTGACTTGGTAAGACAGATATGACACGCGATGGGATGAATGGTAGGTTTTCCCCAAAGTCATGAAAGGTGGGTTTTTCCCAGCTCATGAAATGTGGAACTGCCCCGATTTAGACAACCAGTGAAGGTGATCGAATAGTCTGCCCCTGTCTAGTGATGACAAAACAAGGGGCGTAGGGGAGATAATGAATTGGGAATGCCATGACTTTGGAATGAAGGGTGGCAAACAAGAGATTCTGTCTCAACCCATGACGTTTAGTGTTGCCTCAATCTTGACGAGAGCAAGGTTTCCCTGACTGGAGTAACATTGCGAAAGGTTGTGTTTAGGATAATGGGTTGAGAAGATGCCTCGGCATGGTTTTGTGGATGTGGATATGACAAGGGAATGAGATGGGTGTAGGGCGAATTTCCCCGGCTTTAGGTGAAGTGAAGAGTGACGGGATTGCCCCACTTTGGGATCTAGGTGATGGTCCTAGTCTAAACTTTTGGCCCTTTGAAGGTGACTCCCAAAGACTATGATAATCCTGAGTTTTTGATACGATGAAAATTTCACTTGGTGATTACTAAACCTCGTCTTGATATCAGTGCAATTTGAATGAATATTGGAGTGCAAGCCCTTTGATTATTTTTTTTAACTTTCTTTTCTTTGATTTTTTTTGAGCAAATATATTATAAATAAATAAACCTACTTGTCCTAAAATTAAATCTTTGAGAAAACGAAGGCAATCAGCCATTGATCAGCATGGACTCGTTAGGGTTGTAGCGCGGCCAGTGGTTAGGGGTTTATGAGAGAAGGGTTTGTAATGTGGTCAAAGGTTATGGGTAATGTGGTCGGTGGTTATGGGCTTGTGGAGTATAGGCTCAAGTGGGCTCAGAGAGGTGTTTGACAATGATTTGGGTTTTATGGAAGAAATGATAATTCGGCCTAAGGAGGTGTTTGTGGGTTTATTTGGATAAGGATATCTTATGTGTTTCATGGTATGATGTATCAGCTCACAATTTCTACTGTTTTTGCTTTTTCCTTTCGGGATTTCTTCAATCCTCTTTTTGAGTTTCACATTTTTTGTGATCTTTTTTTCTTCTTTTTTTTTAGTAGAGTGAGCTGATAAAAGTGACACACCATTTTTGATGTGGAATTGATCCTTGTCTAGGGTGACTGAAAGATTTTTTGATTTTTTTTTGCTCAAAGGGGTAGTAAAGAATTTTTTTTGAGCATACGGGAAGACGACCAAACTTTATTTCAAATCATGATTGCTTGTTTTTCTCAAAAACTAATTCAACGACAAAAATTATTTATTTTTATATATGCGTCCTTATTCTCTTTATTTCTTTTATTGGCCCTAATTTTTGCTTAGGCTGCTCTTGCAAGTTTTCAACCTAACAGGCTTATTTGATTTTTTTTGCAAAGGACTTACATCAAGGGAATACAATGTTGACAAGATATCTAGTGATCATAAATTTGCCCCAGCTTGGGGCCTAAAGTGTTGGCTCATGAAATTTCATCATTGGGAACAAACCAAATGGTTAACTAGGTATTTGTGTGGAGAATATGCACCTTATGGGATGGTCGGGGTGAGACTGGACATGAACAAGGAATGATGATGGGAAAGATACGAACACTAACTGACTCAAACAAGAGTAAATGCGTGTTGCATACAAGTTCACTATACGAATGCTTCACAGAGAGTTAACATAGTTAGCGACATGATAGAAGAAATTTTTTATAACACATTGGTTAACAAAATGGACCATTTTGATCATTTATCATGGGACTGATGAGATGCATCGTTTTGCTGGTAATAATTTGTGAACGAGCTGCAAAATATTTGAAAATTGAGTGTCTCGAAAACACCTTGAGTTTGCAGCTGAGTTTGACCGTGTTTTGTACAGCTAAAACTTTTCTAAAGAAAAATAATCAATTTCGTCTCATCTCTCATCCATTTTTTTGAAGAAGCAATGCTCATGTTTTTTTTTATGTATGGATGAACACATGATCATGTATATGCGTGATGAAAATGCAAATGCATGAAACACGTGAATGCACGATCATTTGGAAATAAACCAATGATTCTAAATGATCTTTGAAGGCAATGCAACCTGTGAAGGATGCAAAGTCACAAATTCTCATTTTTATTGGATGCTCAATGATGCATGAAAAGGAGTGATGCTATATTTTTGTTTTTTGTTTTGTTTTAGAACACGATGATGGATATGTACGATAAAAATGCAAATGTATGAAGTGCATGGAGGAACTGATCACTTGAAAAGACCAGCGATTTTATTCCTATTATGAATGCATGATGATTTTTTCTAGTTAAAAGATTAACTATACTCATGCAACGAGGATAAATAAATTACATGCCCTTTGTGTCCTAATGCATGAATAAACACATGGTGATAGATATGCATGATGAAAATGCAGATGCAAATGCATGAAATGCGCGCATAAATGATCACTTGGAAAGACCAATTATTCTAAATGATTTTTTTTTTGGGGCAAGACAGCATGTGGCTGATGCAGGGTCTCATAATTTTTGTGAAATGATGCATGCTGAAATAAGGAATGAAATGACACATGAATGATCGATGAAACAGCGGTTTTTATTTATTTATTAGGATGAGTGAGATGATGTATGAATGCTATGTTTTTACATGCATCTCATGATGTTGCAAATGATGAAATGTGTACATTATTTGATGATGGTTTTTTGTGAATGGAAGTGCATGCTAAATGAGATATTTCAATGTTTATCACAATTTTTTAATTGTGCTCGTGGGTTTTTTCTATTCTCTTTTTTTTTAGAAAAAAAATGTAATGCAAGAATGAACAAATGATGTTGCATGATGCAGATGCATGTAATGTGAATGATCACTTGAAAATATTGACTACCCCAGATGATTTTTCGGAGGCAATGCAATATGATGATGAATGATGCAAGAAAAGGGCATTATGTTTTTTATTTTTTTCTTTTATTTGGAAATGATGCATGCATGCTAGATGGCTAAATGCATTTGAAGTGGTTAGGAATGAAGAACTTTTGTTTTTCTATGATGCATGAAGAGGAGTAATGAATATAACGTTTTTTATAAAATATATTTTTCTATATGAATATGCAAGATGATGCAAGTTGGACAAATATACAATGTCTTTGTTTTTTCTTGGGATGATGATATGCATGTCGGTACCATGAGAACTAGATGTATATGAAAACAAATGACTTTGTTCTATTATGAATGCATGATGATTTTTTATTTTCTTGCAATATATGATGTCATGATGACGGGTATGTATGAAAAATGTAAATGCATGTATGCATGAAGAAATAAATGTTTGATCCTAATGCAATTATTTTTATTTTCCAACAGGTAGTGCAACATGTATGCAGACTCTTATTTTTGATTTATTGGGTGACGAATGATACAATTATAATGAAATGATTTTTTTGTTTGTTTTATTTGGGAAAATGATACGCGAACATGGAGCTGATGCATTTAAACTAGGATGGCAACATGAGGGAAAATGATGTATGAATGATATTTTTTTTTTGAAATGTAATTCATGACTTTACAAATGATGTGATGCCTACGCTATGTGATAATGATTTTGAATGATTATGTATGAATGTCAGTGCATGTTGAGATGCTCATGTTATATGACTAAAAATTACTCTTTTTTGTGTGAGAAAATAAAATGCATGACACTCGCAGTGATTTTTTTTATGCATAGAAATGAAAGAGTACATGATGCTTGACATGATTTTGAATATTTTTGTTGTTTTTGGAACGGGAAGACAGATGCATGAGTATTGATGAACCAGTTCGCCTTTGAATGAATGAACGAATGTGCGTGAGATGTGAATGTATGGTTTTATTCATCTCGTTGGGGAATCCAAAACTTTTTATTAAAGTATAGGGTCTGACTTTCAAATGGTTTTTTATTTTACTTTCATCCACCATTTTAAAAAGTTTTGTTATTCCCCGGCGGTCATTAAAATGTATGGAAAACGATATATTTAGAGATTTGATTTTATGATATGCAAAATAAAATAAGAATGCATGAGACATGTTTCAAGAAAGGAAAATAGCTAGAACAAATGAAATATGATTTTTGTTTTTTTTTTCAAAAAAAAATGGAAGGAAATGTATCTATGCTTGTTTGAATGGGGATGAAGCTCCTTTGTGTCCTACGAGGGTTCCTTAGGGAAGGTTAACTGCTAATTAGTTGTGGGAAAAAAATGTTAATTTTGAAAATGTTAATTTTTACCCTTTTATTGAAAGAAAAAGACTTAATAAAAATTTTAGTTTTTTGTGCTTGACAGGAGTGGGCCCCCGCTCCTACGTATCTCCAGGTGCGATGGAGAAATCAAAGCTACGTAGTACTTGGTTAGAAAATGTTTGTTGGTTGGTGTTTTTTAATATAGGGGTTTTAGGACTGTGTGATCTGTGTTGAAGGACCACTGGGGGTCTGAAGGAGCGCTGGGGATCTAAAGGGCCACTGAGGGCTGAAGGAGCGTTGGGGCTCTGAAGGACCCCAGTTCACTTATCCTAAAACGATGACTAACCCGGCCGTACGACCGACTTAATCCCCTACTTTGAAAATGAGATTTTTTGTTTTTTGAAATGAAAGAGATGTTTTTGTATATTTTTTTAATTTTAGAAATTGTTTATTTTAAATAGGGATTTTAGGACATGATCCGTAACGGTTCATTAGTGACCTAAAAATCAGACTAACCCGACTGTACAGTTGACTTAGTCCCCTATTTATATTTTGAAAAGAATTTATTTGTTGTTTTAAAAAAATGTACATTTGTGAGATAAATTGTTTCATAGTAAACAAATTTGAAAAGAATGAAAACGGGGTGTATTTGTAAAAAAGGGGGGGGCGTAGATAATAGGGGGCTGTATAAAAAAGGGGTGGTGTAAACAACGAGCCCAGTTCGTTTCTGTGAACTGGGCTGGGTTTTAAAAGATGGGCTTGCAGGTTGTAACAATGAAACACAGGGGGTGCGGGAAGTAAACTGAAATAAAAAAATAAAAACTAAAATGAAGTAAAATAGGAGGGGGTATAAAAGGGAAGCCATTAACTTCTGAACCCTAATTTTTTTTGCTTCCTCTTCCCCTAGCGCCGCACAGAGAGTTTGAGAGGGAGAGGATTGCTGAAGATAGAGAGAAAGATGGAGAGAGGGACGGAAGAGAACGGAACCGAGAGAGAGAGAGAGAGAGATCTTGGGCAAAAGAAGAAGAGGCACGATGGAGGAAGGGTGGCGTTGGACGGTGCTCACGGCGATGTTGACGGTGGTGGCTATCGTGTTGTTGTTTGTGCGGTTGTTGGAGGTGCGAAGGAGAGGAACGACGGTTCATGGTGACTGTGGTGGTTGCGACGACGGCACGGCGGCGCAGAGGGGATGATGACGGCCACGCTCGCTGTGGGGACGAACACTGTGACAGTGTTGACAGCGACGGTGATGAAACGAGAAGATGGAGGCGCCTTTGGTGGTTCACAGCCAACGGTCACCGTACACGGTGGCCAGAATCTGTGAGTGAACATAAACTCGTTTTTTTTTTGCTTCCTTTTTTGGTTTTAGCCTCTTCTCTTTTTCAAAATCTGACTCTATTTTGCTACTGTTTGTTATTCTGGTTTAGATCAAGGGCGGTGGTGGTTATGGCCGAAGGACGAAACAGAGGGAGATAGAGGAGGAGGTGCGAACGGTTGTACGACGGTGTTGGGGGGGGTACGGTGGTGGCTGTTTGGTGGCTATTGGGGAGGTTGATAACTACGGTGGTGGAGTGGTGTTGATAGGGGTGGTTGGTGGTTGGCCGTAGGACGAAACAGAGGGAGATAGGGGAGGAGGTGCGAACGGTTGTACGACGGTGTTGGGGGTACGATGGTGGCTGTTTGGTGGCTGTTGGGGAGGTTGATAGCTACGATGGTGGAGTGGTGATGATAGGGGTGGTTGGTGGTTGGCCGTAGGAGTGGTAGAGAGGGGAAGTCGTGGAGGTGAGGGAGAGTGTGGTAGGCGGAGAGGGGGGATGAGGTATGGTGGAGATGATGGTGGTAGTTTTTTCTTCTTTCGATTCTGTTCTTACTCCTTTTTGTTTTTTGGTTTCTTTTTTTGACTGTGTGTGCTTTCTGTGTATCCGTGCCTCTGTGTGGCTGTGTGTGTTTGTGCGTGATATCTGTCTGAGTATTTTTTTACATTTTGCTGTCAATTTTCGTTCATTGTCCCCTTATTGTGATACTGTGTTGCTGTTTTTATAGGTGGATGAGGTGATGAGGGCAGTCAGCAATTAGGGCAAAAAAGGCATCAAAAGGACAGCATCTTTGAGGGGGAATCAAAAGGACGGCGATTGGATAATGATCAAGGACAAAAGCTAGCTGGCCATAGGTGGCACAAAAGGACAGCCATTGAAGAAAAAAAAACCTAGCTAGGGCAGCCAGCAGCTGCACCCCCTTTTTTTCTCTTTTTTTGTATTTTTTAATTTTTGTACTATTTCTTTTTGCTGGTTTTGTATTTGTAAAAAAAAAACTTGATCATATAATAAAATTTTTGACTATTCAAATTAATTGTTTATTCTCTTTTTGATTATGTTTCGCATATTTTTGGACCAACAATAACAAACTAATCTAATAGCTACGACTATAAAAAAATTAGTGAATAAAAACGAGCATCCAAATAAACGTTGTATGATGAGCGTAAAAGACACGCGTACAATTAAAATGACGAGAATAAAATTTTTTGGGATTTTTTTCGATTAGCCGGACAAAATTAGGGTATGACACAGAGCTACACTTCTTCTGTTGAGCTCACTCGAAAGTCTTGAAGGTCAAATCTACGAATTACCGAAGCAGCTCGAAACCCCACTCGAAAGTCTTGAATAAGTTAGAGAAAGGTTACAATGATGGTGAATAAGTTTTACCACAATGAAGGTGGCTAGGGTTTTTGCGGAAGCAATTCTCTCAAGATCGAGAGCTCGTGATACCTTGTAGAAAAAGGGTTTCTGAATATTATATCAACTGTGTATTATTACACTAACTAATCCTTATTATATAGAAAAATAAGCTGAACTAAAACAAAATGGCCTTATTAACGGACCTATTACAAGGACTGCTAATAATTATAAACAAAAACTATTATTTACATCAAATTTCCATTAAAAGTATTATTTGAATAGCTTACATGAATAATTTAAATTTGGTAAAAATAAATAGATAATTTAAGTTGGATAAAAATAAACGGATACATTAAGACCTTTTATTTAATACAAAAATGCACTACCAACCCCTAAATGAAATATAGTTAGAGCTGTAATTAAAAGAAGTAGGTAGTAAGATTAGAATAAAAAACCAGTAAATGAAATGCTAAGGATAGTGTTTTTTTTTGTTCAACAAAATTAGGGTATGACACAGAGCTACACTTCTTCCGTTGAGCTCACTCGAAAGTCTTGAAGGTCAAATCTGCGAATTACCGAAGCAGCTCGAAACCCCACTCGAAAGTCTTGAAGGTCAAATCTGCGAATTACCGAAGCAGTACTCTGTAAAACGGGTTTTGGGCCGAATTTTAGGTTATTAACGGGCTTTTATCATAGAATCCGTTTAGGGATTTAGGTTTTTGGTTGAGCTGAGACTAAATATAGTTGAACAGCCGTCTTTCTCTTCTCTTACGCATTATTATACAATTTTACGTTTTGTGCCCCAACCTCCATGGAAGCTGAAGGCCCTAGATCAATCTATTGATGAAGGGTGTTGCTGTAAGGATTTTGATGTTTAGTGCTTAATGTTTATTTCGTTTTTTTGGTTTTAATTCTTTCTCTATCAATTTCGTCTCCGTAATTCTTGCTGCAAATTTGGTTTGCGTTTTGCTTAATTACTCAAACTCTGTGATTTGCTTATGTAATTCGTTTTATGATTCAGTTTTGCTTAATCACTTAATCATGGTTATGTTTTGCAACTTTCATTATTCAAACTATTTTATCGCTTGTTTAATTTAGTTTGGATGGGAATTGATAGAGTCTATGACGCTTGTTTATAGGATTGATAGAATTCAATTATGACATTAATTGTGTTACCGACGCTTGTTTACTATCACGATTGATTGAACACACTGTTTTGACGCTTGCTTTAAAACGGTGCGAATTCGTATGAATTAATGCTTGTTTAGTTAGTTTATGATCAATTAAGAATTATCAAACCTTGCACGAATCTTCATTTTAGAACCGATGATAAATCCAAAAAACACACTTGAAACCAATGGATTGATTGCCTCTCATTAATTGCTTTTTCTAGTAAACTGAAATCATTTTCTCCAAAAACCCCTAATTTTTAGTTTCATTCTTGATTCTGGTAGTCTTTAATTTAGAGGTCCTTGTGAGACAACCAATGTTAAATTCCTTGTACTATATTTTATATCTTTATAATTATTTTGACCCGCGTACGACCGCTGATCACTCATCAAGTGGTAGTCCGCACCAACCAGCTAATCCGATAGATACTTTACCATCCAGACCTGGCAGGAAGAATGATCAAATAGGCAGTCGAGCGCTCGGAGTTTGGAAGCAAGACCGGCCATGAAGGCTCAAGTCCTGACCGACTTCGTCGCAGAAACGACCTCGCCCCAACAAGAAAGCAACACTGAGGCAACATGGACCCTCCATGTAGATGGTTCATCGAACAACTCAGAAGGTTTGATGGTTGAAGTGTCTCTGATTTTCTCATTTTCTGCATCAAACAAGAAGCCTGCATATCGGGCCTACAGCTGGCCCAAGACTTTGTAGCAATACGAGTTGAACTCCACACGGATTCGCTTTCAATGGTCGAGGGAAGACTCTTTCGTAGAGGATTTTCAACGCCTCTATTAGAATGTGTAGAAGGAGCTAAAGCTGAATATATCCTCACAGAGATCGATGAGGGGATCTGCGGACAACACTTGGGAGGCCGGGCTCTAGCAACGAAGGCCTTAAGAGCAGGCTACTATTGGCCCACTATGAACGAAGATGCTCAGAAGTATGTCAAGAAATGTGGCAAGTTACAAAGATATGCAGATGTACATATTGCCCCATCAACAAAGTTGACGTCTTTAATGTCACCCTGGCTGTTCGCTTGGTAGGGGATCGACCCCCGAGGACCCTTCCCAGTTGGACCAGGACAGCAAAGAATTGCATAAAGTTCTTGAAGAAGAATGTTATGATCCGGTTCGGTATATTGAAAATGTGCCACTCAGGGGAAGCTAGCCCCCAACTGGGAAGGACCATACGGAATAACAGTGGAAACCGGCGATGGCGCGTACACGCTTGAATATTTGAACAAGAAACCAATACCCGGGACTTGGAACGCTGACAAGCTAAGAAAGTTTGTTATTCTTTAAGAAACTTTATCACCTAAGAAAAATCACTTGTATTGAATGCGAAAAACCAGTATAATCTTATGAATGAAACGGTTTTCACAACATGTGATCAAATATTGTCTTGCAAATTCTCATTGTTCTATGCAGGATAGCATGTCCGGCCTCGATGCAACAGCAAGGGACTAGACGACTAAAGCCCGACGGTAGAAAGGGGCGGCATGAGATCGACACACCGATCGATTGCGCCTTCCTATACACCGAGGCACGAGCCAGCCGGCTGGCTTCGATTGAAGCGACTTTAAATGCGTCGCAATCCCTGAAGGATGAGTTATAATCAGGCGGCGCCCTGGTAAACTGTCCCTAGGGTATACATGACCACAAGATGACGATGGTGTTACATTCTTAAAGATACATGCGGCATACCTCGAGCCCGGTACCATTCAAAGTCACACCAATCAAAACCCAACGTTCGGTCTAAGTGAACAAGTAAGATGAGCAAATTGGACAGATAATTAATTTTCATGCAAGAAAGTAACAGTCTATGACAGGCAAACGTCAACAATACGACAAACACATAAAAGAGATAGTTATCCCGGAGATGGTCGGGTCCTCAAAGTGCATACAAACGACAAAAGGACGACTCCGAGTCAATGTCGAGGTCCTCATCATAATCCAAAGGTGCGGAAAACAAAGCATAAGACTAAATGAAATGCAACACAATCAAACGATCAAGGAGAAGCTGGGACTATGACATCGAAGTCATTCCTGTTGAGATGGTACTTAACAATCCTCCCATCACGAACCTCATGCTCATACTGAAAGACATCCGTCTCCAACACAGCTTCCGGATACAAGCAGTGGACATGATCCAATTCCTTCTGATAGGCGCCATAGGTAAAATCCAGTGCCTGGGAAGACAACACCTGCACTTTCTCCTCCGCGTCATCCTTTTGCTTCTTCACCTCAGCCAGCTTCGTCTGCACACCCTCCAGCTGGCTATGAAGCACCTGGATCCTCTTTGCATACTCCTCCTTCCCAGCAATGGCTTTGCCCTGGCCCTCCTCAAGGTTTCTCCTCTGCTTCAATCAAATTTTTGACAAGTCTCTTTTTCTCTCCACGAAGACGGTCGCGTTCCCCCTTCAAACCTGCAAGAAAGAGATGTAAAAACAAAGAATCAAACCAAGGAGGATACCTCAAACAGTTTCAAATACAAAGTGACGAGTCAAAGAGGATTACCTGACTCATTCCCTCCAGCATCAGTCTCCCATTTTCCGTACAAGTCTGACCCAAGCTTGGCTACTTGCATAGAAAGAGAGAAGTGATCCTTCAAATACTCCTCATACCCAGCCTTAATGAAGCCCCTCATCCCAACCTTGGTAGGAGAGCAATGACTCTTGTCTTTCGGACGCTTGAGCTTAGACGGTGGCACCGGGGGTGTGTCAGGTGGATCACGAGATCCCTTACCTCGTCGACCAGGCGAAGCCAACGAATAACGAGGAGGATCCTGGCGACCTCGTGAAGGCGCCCCCAAGCTAAGTCTGGATCCCAACGAAGGACGGGCAGATGGGGCAGCAGCAGGAGCAGGGCTGGCACGCCTGACCCTTCTGCGGGAAGATCACCCTTCCCAGACAAAGCCACGAGATCATTAAAGGAAAGAGGACCAGCGATCTTATCTGCAAAAGGCAAAGAAATATCTCAGTATGATAGAGAAAAAGTAAACAAGTATGCAGCTATAAATAAGCAAAATACCTAAGAGGATAGCAACAGCACTATCAGATGTGGCCCTAACCAAAGACTGAGTAGGAAATAAAGGAGAAACAACAGTAAATCGATCAACGATGACCCGAAACAAATCTAAAGTCCTCAACTCCGATGGGGTCAATAAATCAGGGTCAACAGTATAGTCAGCACCAACACAGACGGCATCCACATCAGACCATCAAGTAAAAACTTATCATTAACAAGATTTTCCTCATCGCCAAAAATCCCCATACCATTCACAGCAGCCTGACTCGCTGGGGCAAGATAAAAATACTTCTCCCTCCACGACTTCTGAGAGTCACTATGCAACTTGAAATAAGAATATTGCGTGTAGGATCGAATGGACACAAACTCATAGTGGTAACGGTCGCGCGAACGCTCCCGCCATCGCCATACCTCAAAAATAGTGAAGAAAACTCTGAGTCTACTCCTCCCCATGGCCTCCATCACAATCTCAAAATCCCTTATAAGCACAGGCATTGGGATGCAACTGAGATGGGGCTTTGGAAAGAAACTCGAGTACGTCCCTTTGAAATGGAGTAAAAGCGGGACGAACCCCCATCTCTGCGATAACACAATGAAACATCATGAACTTTCGACCATCTGGTGCCCGACACACTCGGTCATCCGGATCAACTCCCATCACCCTCCAATCACTCCCAACCAAAGCCTCAATATCACAAATCCTACATCCGGTAAATAATCACTCTGAGAAGACCGAATAGCCCGAGAAACCCAATCATAGTTGATTCCACCCATCACTTCGATCTTTAACTCAGGTTCAACATCAGATCCACTATCCTCAGAAGATGAAGAGGCTACCAAACGAGGTGCCCCAGATGCCACTGATACAGATGCCAGTGCCTCCCTACGTCCATCTGATGGTCCACCTATCGGAAAGTCAACCTCCCTCAGAGCGTGAATAGGCCCTTGGTACGAACCATGGACGCGAGCCGTCTTTTTAGTCCTCGACATCAATGTAACCTGCAGAAATTGGGGGCAGCCAGTTAGAACAAGCATTATGAAAAAGAAAGATAACTTGTTGACAAGCCCCCTCCTGAGATCACATGGCAAGGACTAAAGAAAACAAGACATACGCAGTCCCAAAGACCTTACCATAACCCAAATTCATGAAGGGGATATAATTCATCAACCTACCACTCGAAGGTACCCGCATCACGAAATAGGACTTCAAGCCAAGACCATCCTCCGAAATAATCTTGGCTTGGAGGGCAACTGTTTTAGACTGGGCCACGAGACCCATCCCAGCAATTGGGCATGGATAAGCCCAATAACTTGGATCCATATCCACAATAAATCATCCCATTTATGATTATCAAGCCTGGACGGTTTAGATTCACCCGATCGATCCAACGGCTCAGAGCTGGCACGGATCCCTATAAATACTCACATACATTGCCAAAAATAGGTACATTATCATTCATTGCTTTATTACTCTACAATTCTCAATACTGACTTGAGCGTCAGAATGACATTGCAGGTACCCACCCGGGATAACTTCAACACACCACTCGGACGTCAGGAGACCTACCAGTAGCAGTCACCGGATCCGGCCCGAGGTACATAACAAAATGTATGCTCAATCACCTAAGCTATGTGTCGAAACACCAACTACCCATCAACCGGAAATGTTATCCATATCCCTACTTTTCAAAAATAAACCTTTATGCATGCTCCTAACTTGGTCAACTCATAGAATTCACATATATGATCAACCAATAAGTTTTGGGCCAAAAATCCACTATAATTGCTAATTTCCCAAGACTTGATCATGCTCTTCATATCCCTATTTTTATGGGAGTGGGTGCATGCTTTCGGAATTGGTTATCTAATGATCCTATGTGTTAAACTTCTTATCTTCATATCTCTCTATGAAACCATCTTTAATCTTCATCCCAAAAATTTAGGAAAATTATTATTTCAATTTGACTTGTCATTTTTTTAAAAAAAATATGATTATAATATTTTTTTCCTAAAGCATCAAAGGGGAGTGTAATGACATTACTGTCAAAGGCGGATCTACGTTGGCATCACTGCACACCCCATTTTTTTTTTTGAAATTCCATTGATACCCCCTATTTTTTGACCGTTTTTTAGTTTTGCACACCTTGGCTACTACTTTGCACTGCACCTCTAGATATTGTCACTCTACGCAGCCCGTAGGTAGGAGTAGGAGCTTTTCTTGTACGGGTGCTTCAATCCAATATTAGGCTTGATTCGCTGTAAGAGAGCTTTGCACCTAACCTCTAGACAGTGATATTAGGCTTAAATATGTTTTTGGTCTCTACAAATATAGGGTCTTTCGATTTTAGTCTTTCTAATTTTTTTTAAATAAATTCCTGCAAATATTTGTTTTTTGATATTAGTCCTTTTGTCAAGTCTCTGTTAGTGATTGTTGAGTTGTCTAACAGAACTGCCATGTGGCTTTGCCAAATCATTACTTTTAGTTTTCTTTTGATTTAAAATAGTGACATGGAAAACATCGATGAATTTCTAAATTAATTGGGGGTTCTCTCTCTAAATCTTTGAAGACAACGATTTCACTACCAAATTGCTGCAATTCATTCATCGCTGGTTTCTCTCTGATTTCTTTCTCTCTCTCTCTCTCCCAAATCAATATCCAGATCACTGCATTCATTCATCGAACTCTGGAAACAAAAGTTTCTCTCATCATTCATACTGTTCCGGACCGGCTAAACGAATAGGCCCAATTCAGTACAAGCCCACGGTCCACACTCAACGAACGGTGTAGATAAATCCCCATCTTCCAACGGCCTAGGCATAAACGCCAAGCCCCTATCAGAATAGGCCACGTGTGGGCACTGATCCCCATAAAAGCACTGTCATATCACTGCTACAGGTATGCATTTATTACCTCACATCACTTATTCTCAATGTTAACTTAGGCATCGAAGTGTGTGCGGGTACCACCCCCTCGCCGGATCAACGCGAGTCTAAACACCTCAGAAATCAACCAGCTACTTCGGAAACTATATTCAACGAGTAACTCGGAGTGAGCTAGCTACTCAGCTTTGTGAGCACTTCGGCCTCAACTCGGCCGAAGCCTGCAGCTAATTAAGTTCATTGCGCTGCAGGCACAATAGAAGGGTAACATTCATGGTGTAAATAGACTAATGCACTTGCTACATCAGTTGCTATTTGTACCCTTCTTTTTCATGTTAAACGTGTTCTATCTGTTACTAGATCTTCAAAGCTTCCACCTTCATGTTTCAAAATTCTTGTGGAATAGATCCATTGAATTGGTTGTATGATAACATTAAAAATTTCAGACTTGACGGCTGAGGGATTTCAAGAGGTCATGGACCTGAAAATTGTTAATGGACCTGAAATTTCAGACTTGAATTCCAGATTATCTCAAAATTGTGATCTTGCAATCTCTCTATCTCTCTCTCTTAATGGACCTGAAATTTCAGACTTGAATTCCAGATTATCTCAAAATTGTGATCTTGCAATCTCTCTCTCTCTCTCTCTCTCTCTCTCTCTCTCTCTCTCTCTCTCTCTCTCTCTCTCTCTCTCTCTCTCTCTCTCTCTCTCTCTCTCTCTCTCTCTCTCTCTCTCTCTCTCTCTCTCTCTCTCTCTCTCTCTCTCTCTCTCTCTCTCTGTGTGTGTAACACCCTGAATTTTGACTTCTTTTGTGTGTATTATAATTTTGTATTTACCTTATGTGAAATAATAATTAGTTTAGTATCTAGAGAGTGTTTTTAAGAAAAATAATTTTGTAGGATAGAGAGAAATATTATACAAGGTTATCAAAAAAATTTGAACTTAAAACTCTATTATAGCTAAATAAAAAGTATCTCTCAGTGTAAATTTGTACTATTCTAAAAAGTACAAACTTATCGAAAAATTTTGAAATCTAGATCGCTGAGTTCTATAAAATATAAAGATCGAAATTGTATCTGCAGAATTTTTTCTTACGAAAGGTATCTCTTTTATTATTACCGAAAAAATAAATAAATATAGAAATGAAGAGAGTGTTGCGCAAGTCACAATATCATGAACATAACTTTTTTTTTACCGATACGCGTAAGTTGGCAATCACCAGCTTACCTATTGAAACTACTATAAATAGAGAGCCTCAGTCTTCACTTTTTCACAACAACTTTCCTAAAAGCAATTTATCAGGTTAGACACTCTCTCACTTCACTCTACTTTCCTTTTATTAGCTTTTTATTCACTTTTCTTTCTTTACTTTTTGTAGTTCTAATCATATTAGTGAACTAGAACTTCTTGTTACTAAAATCTGTGTAGTGAACTTTCTTCTGTTATTATAAATTTTTCCATGAACACTTCTTTTCATTTTTCTTCTTCACGTTAAACAGTTCGTAGCGTTAGTTTTAAATTTTAATTTTATCATATAATTATTTCAATATTAGCGTATGGGTAATAGTATATTGCAAAATACAATAAAATGACTATTCAAAAATTTGACTTAGTAGGTGAACGGTTAGATTAAATTCTAGGATCACATTCTGGAGCTGAATCGATATGTCATTATGTATTCTTAGACTTCAATTCAAAAATTTTAACACTAACTTAGATATTCTCAATACACCTAAAATTTGTGAATGAAAAATATGCCTATCAAAGGGGTTTTTTTCCTTTGAAGACAAATGTCTAGTGCATTTTGAAACACACGAGTATTAAGTAGAATTTTAGTAAAATATTTTAGTTATGATATATTTATGAGTATAGTATATTAAGACATAGTTGTTTTGATGAGTAATAGGTATTGTGGAAATTGAAGAAAGTGTCCAACAAACTACTTTGGAAAAAAATCAAGATAAGGGAAAATACTAATAATAAGTTGATGGGCACAAATTATGTGTTGCCTATATATATATATATATATATATATATATATATATATATATTATCCAGTTATTCTTAAGTGATTTGTGTGCTTGGTGATCTTGTTTGTAAGAATTATTTCTGGGATTAGCAAAATAAGTACCTCTTTAGATTTAAGCAAAATATTTGGTGTCTATTTTACTTATTGACATAACTTAGGAGGATATTGATAAGCTAAGGTGGAATCTCATAAATTGTTCTATGGATTTTGGAAACTGATTATCAAGTTGACTATGGATTAGATGAGTAAGACTGATGATTTTACTAAAGAGCTAATACAGAATGTTTCTTATAATACTATCAAGTATATAAGACTGAGGATAGGTTCGGTTGGGTCGACTACAGACCTTCTGGGGGCACTTGTGTTTTGAACTCCTACCAATAGTCAGTTGTAACATCAATATCTGACTGGAGGAAATTGTATTACCCGACACAGTGAGCCTGACTGTGCAGAACTATCTATAATAAGGTGCGGCGCTCAGGCCAGAATGATTGGAGTATGGATCAGATATCTTCTCATTGCAAACAATCATGTTATGGCAGTTGGAACGGCCTTATGCTCAAGATGATAGATAAGTCTCCATGGAGTAGGTTGAGTATATTATTTCTAGTTAGCAGACTAACCTTGTTGATGGATTAGAGGATAAGTGTGATATCTAGTTATTTGACTAATTGATTTCACTAGAATATTATTCATGTTTTGCAGGATCTGGTGATTGTGTGTGATTGATTTTATTGGTCTTGGTTAAATTTGATGTGTGTCGCTTGAACAAATTCTGCTTGTATATTATTGCATGTGATTATATACTATTATGTGAAATTTGTGTAACCATCGTGTTGCAAACTTGTGTACGAGTATTTCACCCCTTACATTTCAGATGGTGACGGGAGAACCACAGGGTCACTCGGGCCACCGTCATATTAGGCTCTTGGAGGACGAGGGAAATCCCATCTGGGAAATCGACGCAGTAGCTCAAACTTTAACCTATACTGGTATCGTACAGACAACAGATGAAATCAGGGGAGTACCCATGACCTCGATTACTTCTCACATGACCTTAGAGATTGAGTTACCCATAGACAGAATGATAGAGGCATTGATACCAGATGTGGGGATTCCTAATGTAGTAGTACCTGATGCTGTAGTCCCCGAAGTCGTAGTTCCTGAAGTTGAAGTCCCAGTGCCTGTTGTACCTGAGTGGGAACCGTCTGATGGTTCCGATAGTGGTGGTACCATCGGGGATATCCCCAATGGTTATCATTAGCATTTATGGGACGTTGGGTTTTTTATGACTTTTTGGAGGTTAGGGTATAAGAGTTTTGTGGGATTTATGATGGATTGTATTCTCTTATAACTATATATTTTGAGGCAGTAACCATCAGGTATTTCAGTATAGTAACCTGACTGCTTGGGACTTAGTCTGACTTATGATAGATATAACATCGTAGGACGTGCTACCTTTTGGCTACTTTAGTGAGATGTGATATTTAGTTGTTAACCTTTGTAAGCCTAAGGGCATGATTATGACCTGACAGACAGTGACCTATATATATATATATATATATATATATATATATATATATATTATGAGGTTGTATGATATGATTTTCCTTTATATCTTCTCAAACATTTAGACAATTGTTTTTACATAAGTTGAGAATTTGAACTCATATCTACTTTGAATCAATACATTTTCAAAAGAAATTAGAAATGGGATTATTATTTAAGTGTAGCACCACTTTTAAAGGTTAGAAAAAGGGGGTGTTACTCTCTCTCTCTCTCTCTCTCTCTCTCTCTCTCTCTCTCTCTCTCAGAAAACTGAGATTAGGGTTCCTCTTTCTCTTCATTGCTCTTCGATTTGAATGGGTTGTGGAGACATGACCCAAGCATCGATTGAAAATTTGGGGACTTTGAAGAGAGATTCATGGAGATGGAAAGGAAAGAAGGGCACTACAGCATCACTTGCAAATTTGGGGGGGGGGGTTGGGGTTGATTTGGGGCTAGGTGTTTGTGTCGATGGGTTGAATGTTTCTGCAAACATAGAGTTTTGGGGATGAAGAGGGGGTTGAAGAAGAAGAATAAGTTTAATTTTAATTTCTTTAAATCAGTTTTTAAAAAATTAGATTTTTTACTTCGTAAAAAAAAATATTTTTTATGCACATTTCAACAACCGTGCAAAATTAATTATAAAATTATTTTTTTATACCCACTATCATATATAATTAATTATTAACTCTAAGCTTGGGTGCAAGTGGTTAATGCACTTCATCTTATGAGGTGAATACCGCTAGTACCCGGGTTCGATCCTAGGCGATGAAACAAATTGGAGCCAGACTTTACTTACCTCTCCGGCTCTCGGCCGAACTCCGGATTATTCAGGGCTCCTTTCCCTTGGACACCGGAGGGGTCTTTGACCCCTAGACCAAAAATAATAATAATTAATTATCTAAAATTTTAATTTGTTGTTGTATAATTATGTCTTTATTTGAACAATTATATCTATATTTTTATAGATTATAATTTAAAATTTTATTAAATTAAATAGTCTCACCATCCTGGACTAGGGTCCTGGATACGTGAATGATCACTTTGAAAGGCAGATATCCCAACCAGGTTGGCACCTCTGCCCCCACCAATCATCTGCATCACACCCTAAATTTATTAATCAAAAAAGAAAAAACAATACATGCAAGGGGGACAACAACCAAAACCATTGTAACAAATGGAAATACTGTCAAACATAACGCACGATATTGTTTACGCAGTTCGGCCAAAGATTGCCTACGTCTGCGACTACAGAGTAGCTGTAGTTCCGTTTTATTGATAATGTTTCGATGTCCTTGAATACAATTACAAATCAAGTTCACCCAAAAGGCCACGAAGCCAAAGTATTTCAGAGCATGCCGTAGACATAGCACGATACTCCGATTCGGTTGAGGATTTAGAGACTCTCGCTTGCTTCTTACTTTTCCAATAGATCAACGAAGAACCAAGAGGATCCGAACTGACCAGAATCAGCGAACACGGAGATCTCCTGCTTGAACCAGAGGATGCACGAAAAAAACCGAACAACGATCAAAAGATCCACAAACTCAGAAACGGAGAGATCCGAACCAGAAAAAAACGAATCACGAAGACGAACCGAACGACGAAAAGAGACCGAAATCACAGGGATGATCGCAACCCTACTGATACCATGTCAAACATAACGCACGATATTGTTTACGCAGTTCGGCCAAAGATTGCCTACGTCTGCGACTACAGAGTAGCTGTAGTTCCGTTTTATTGATAATGTTTCGATGTCCTTGAATACAATTACAAATCAGATTAAATAGCTTTGTCTCTCAAAACCTAACGGACCTGGGTCAAAGCATAAGCAAATAAATACATCTACACAACTACTATTTACAAATACAACAACCTAGAGAAATCTGCACGGTGGTAAACCCACTCTATCCCTAAAGAAATCATCAATGAGGGATGGTAGGCCACCAAGGAGATCCCAGAAATCGAATATCTCTAGAACCAAGTTTATCATTTGAAGGATGCTAATATCCCTCCAAAGCAATATTCAGAGAATATAAGAATTAGAACAAAAAACCAAATCAGGTCTATGAATAAGGTCTATGAATAAGACAAATTTTTTTAAAGCTAATTTGGATGGAGGATTAGCAATCCACCTAATATTCCAATATAAACACTTCAATAATCAACATTACACGATCCCATCAAAACCCAATTTAAAACCCCAAGTCCATTTAGACTTAGCAATCGCGTCCAGCTCATCATATCGTGTCAAGTAATTATGGTCAGTTACTGCTTCTCAATTGCCCGTCTTAGCTATATAGTTGTGTTTCGTTCACTTGGTCTCATTAAGATGATCATGATTTAGCCGAATCCTGAGTTAGTTGATTGTCATTTAGCTGACCATAATTCAATTGATTAAAACTTAATTGGTCAGAGTGGATTAATATATGATGTGCCAACTATTTGTTGGTGTGGTGTTATGTTAATCCCTTCACGATTTATTTGTTTTAAGTGAAAGGGATGAGCAAAGAGAGAAAGTGGAGAAATACACGACTTCTCTAGTTTGGTGCAAGAGAAAAAAGCTAGAGAGAGATAACATTTACGTAGGGCTCACATCTCTTTATCTCTTTGCTGAATTATGAAGAAAAAGAAAAACAAAGTTTCCTTTGATTAATGGTCTCTCCCTATCTTAACAAAGTAATTAAATATTTTTTAATATAGGGATTCTAGTGACCATTTATTTTTTTTTTGGTTCGGACCATTGCTGGCTACCCACGGAGTGTCCCAACGCTTTCAACAAAAGATTAATCTCCGCTCGTGCTTAGGATCAAATTTCGCACTGGCCAACACCGAGTTTGTCCACTGCGGGAATCAAACCCGGGAGCACCGGGTCGACCCCCCGTGTCCTAGGGTAGATTAAGCCACTAGGCCAACTTTGTTGGTTTCTGACTTTCTGGTGACCATTTATAAAATCATGTTATTTTTTTTGACGGGAAAAATCATGTTATTTTTAATATCTTTATCTTATTTTAAACAATACATCAAATTTATCATATTCTCACTTCTTTCTCTCTTTTCATACTCTATTACTCATTTATTTCTTCACAAATTCTCTCGTCAACAAACAGTCTCGTTCTTGATATTTTATGGCCCTAGGTAAATTGTGAGAAAAGACCCCCTACATAACTATTTTTTAATTTAAAAATATTTCAATTAAAGACAAAAAAATAACGTATTTCATTTAACACAATACGCCTTAATACATAATAATAGTTTTACAAAATATCAAAAAACTTCTCTTTTCTCGGAAAACGATTTCTTCGAGAATTTTGAGATGTAAATCTTTTCTAATCTCATCAACATCAATGTTCTCCAACATATCCGTTCTCAGTTGACAAAGTTGCCAAACTGTTCAATCTCTCTTGTAACGGTTGGACATTCAGTTTAAAAAAATATTTTGCCTCCTTAACGATCTTAATGATTGATCTTCTAACACTTTGTGACATCATAGGTGCATTTGGTACATTAATATTATCAAGATTATCATTATTAAATGTATTTGGCACATCATTAGAAACACTTGAATTATCATCAATTTTATCATTGTTATCCAAATTTTCTTGGGCTGTGGTTTTTTTTTCTATATTGTAGGTGGGTTTGGATGAGAAGGACAATGAAGCGGCAATGAT
Organism: Astragalus membranaceus; assembly: GCA_039519185.1. NCBI lineage: Eukaryota > Viridiplantae > Streptophyta > Magnoliopsida > Fabales > Fabaceae > Astragalus > Astragalus membranaceus. The sequence continues at coordinate 19,571,835 of CM076849.1, forward strand.
GATTTGCAGATATGTTTTCACGTTTAAAGGAGTTTGACAGTTCTGAGAGTTTTCTTTGTGTGAGTTTATTTTTGGGAAGAGAAATAGTCAGTGTACGTAGGTTTTTTTGGGCGATTTTTACTTAACTTTTTTTGTTATAACACTAGTATAATTTAAGCTTAGTATAAATTTTTTTTGGGCCCCCTACAAACGTGGGCCCTAGGCGATCGCACCCCTGGCCTAGGCCCAGAACCGGCCCTGTCTACAAAAACACACACCCTTATTGTCAACAATCAACATGGTTTTTTTTGTACCCCCACAGTTCCTCCCTATACCCCCACAAAATATGATATTCCCAAAATGGCCCTCAGAGTTACAACTAACGGATTTCTCTGTTTTAAAGATAAATCCGTTTTGGGAAAAAAACCAAAAATGGATTTATCTTTTAATTAGATAAATCCGTTTAAGAAAAAAATTCATAACGGATTTACCCCCACTATAGATAAATCCGTTGTTAAAAAATAACAAAAATGGATTTATCTATCAAATAGATAAATCCGTTTTTGTTATTTTTTAATAACGGATTTATCTATTCATTAGATAAATCTGTTTTGGAAATATTCAAAATGGATTTATCTAATAAATAGGTAAATCCGTTGTGTATTTAAAAATAATTTTTTTTAATTTTTAAAAAATAGTTATATAAACACTACTAAAAATCCGTTGAAGAGTCAAAACTAATTTAAAAATTATAAAAACACCACTAAAAATCTAGTAAAACCAAAATAAGGTTATGCAAATTTTTTAGATTTTTTGTAATTTATGAAAAATTCAAAAAATTAATAAAAGATAGTAAATGATGGAATTTGGGGTTTTGAGCCCCACAGTCCCCTAGAAGTCCCTTCTTTGGGAGTCTTGATGCCTGACTTTTGTTGGATTTACTGGCTGTGGTTTTATTACAATCGGAGTAGGTTGCCCGGAAACCGATTTTTTAGCCTAAATTATTCGCACGACGTACAACATCGTCACGTGTTAACGAATATCTACACACTAAACGGAACAAAAAGACAACCGATATTCATATCTATTTTATTTTTTTAAAAAAATTATTTTAATTTTTTAACAGATTTATCACTTTTATTTATTAATTATTTTACAAGATATTTCCAAAAACGGATTTATCTAACTAAAAGATAAATCCGTTTTGGGAAAAAATAAAAAATAGATTTATATTTAATTAGATAAATCCGTTAAGTAATTTTACTGAGGGGTATATTCTCGGAATATTGGGGGTATAGGTGGGAACTGTGGGGGTAAAAACAAACCCATCAAGATGCTATGCTGGTCCATATACTTATTTTGCTTATTTTTATAATATGCCGGTCCATACTTTTATCAATCAACTTTTTATAATATTGCTGGCTACTTTTCTCTAGTATTTTTTCTAAGCATCTAGAAGATATTAAAGTATTTTTGTCAAAAAAAAAAGATATTAAAGTACAGCCACTTGTCCATATATTAATTACAAGCAATCGTCAAAAAATTTTTACAATCTTATAACAAGTACATTATACCGCTCAACAAATTTTAATGACGGTGTTTCCTTCCCTTTAGTCTCTCATGTTCGTCTCTCATGTACTGCAGAGATTAATCTCTCGAGTCGGGTATGATCACAATAGGTGGCAAAACTCTCCTTCAAAAGTTTTAACACTCTTACATGCCCAAGATTGAATTCAAACTCAAAATCTTGGTTAAGCTATAAGATATTCATACCATCTCATTCAAGTGTTCTTGGGTTGTCTCTCATGTATTTTAATGATGGTGTTCCCTTCCCTTTGGTCAACAAAAATAAAGACAAAAGAAATGAATGATGATTTGTTCCCTTCCCTTTAGTATAATTTATGTAATAATTAAATTTTCAAAGTTTATTAATCTCGGGAGAGATATCTTCACTAGGGTTCTCTCAACAACAACAAAAATTATCTTCACTAGGGCATAGCGTATGTGGCAAAATCAATGTTATTAGACTGAATATATTTTTGTAGTTGATTACTTTTGTCATTTACATAGTCTATGTGTTCTTATCAAACTAACGAGAACAACTCCATTAAATTGTTAAATACTTGACACATATATAGGTTCGTTTTGTTAAAAAGTAGTGGTTAATAGATAAAATAGAGAATAAACTTTTTTTTGATAAATAAGATATTGTATTGACGGAAGGACAAGGGTACTCCAACTCGTACAATTAATTTGGGGCATCGTTAAAACCTTTGAGCCAAAACTGTTAAAATATAGATAGTAAGCCTATTAGTTAGTAGTTAGGCCCATTCGTTGGTTAGTATATAAGGTAGATGGTAGTCTCATTTATGACCTACCTCTTTTCATTTTGTATCTTCACTACTTTCAATATAATAGAGCTTTTGGAGTTTTTCTCTCTAATTTCTATGGATGCCATGATTTTTAAGATGGTATTAGAGCAAACATGGTATCCTCCATGAATTCAGGAGACTTCAGATTTTTTTTATTATTTTATTAGTTTTTTTTTCTTTCACATTTTTTTCTCTATTTTTTGTGTGTTTGTTTCGAGAATTTTTTTTTGGGTCTTTAGCTTCAGATATTATTCGATTTACTTCATATCCATTCCTTTGTTTTCGGATGATGCTCAAGATCAATTGCAACTGATTATTTTCGATTTTTGATTCTATTTCCGTCGTCCTTTCGTTTCTTGATGTTCATTTTCGATTTCGATTTTTGATTTCGTTTTTCTTGACCTTTCCTCTTCGTGTCATCGTCCTCCTTTTGTTTTCGGTTTTCTTTCCCCAGTCACCGAGGCCAGAGCGGTGAAACATTGGACAAAACTTATAAAACAAGTGGTTCACCTGAAAAAAGCTCTTCTTTTGTTTAAGGATATGCTGTGTAATGGCTATTTACCTGATAAATTCACATGCCCTTTTGTGATTACTGCTTGTATCGCTTCTTCTGCTTTTGAATTTTGTAAAGGTAGCACATGCTCTTTCAATCAAAATGGGGTTTTGGAGTGATGTTTATGTGTAGAACAATATGTTGAATCTTTACTTCAAGTGTGGGTGTTTTGATAATGGGTGTAGGGTGTTTGATAAAATGCGTGTTCGAAATGTGGTTTCTTAGACTACTGTTATTGCGGGGTTTTCGTTTCTTATGGGGAATTGGACACTACAAGGGAGATATTTGAGAAAATGCCTGGTAAAAATGTTGTCTCATGGACAACAATGACTGATGGGTATGTGAAACACAAGCACCCAATTGATGCCTTTGATTTGTTTAAAAGGATGCTGGTTGATAATGTGAGGCCAAATGAGTTCACTTTGGTTAGCTTGATTAGAGCTTGTACTGAATTATGTAGCGTGAAATTGGGTAGACGGATACATCGTTTTGCTCTCGATAATGGTTTTGAGCTTGGACCTTTCTTGGGTACTTCTCTTATAGACATGTACAGCAAATGTGGTAGTTTTGATGATGCTGTTGCAGTGTTTCATATGATGCTTGGGTGTTCATGGTTTGAGAAATGAAGTCTATGCACTTTTCAAAGAAATGATGAAGGCCAAAGGAGAGAATTCTTGTGGAGGTTCTTGATGATCCTTCACTTGTAAGTTGCGTGGAGGGTACTGTTAGAGTCCAAACCAGTAGAATTACAAGGGGACTTACATTACTGTACAACAGACAAAAATGTTGGGTTGGATTTCTTTGATGATTGGGTGTGTTTTTGTTTTGTTGCTGCCAGTACATGGTATGATCAGTTGCACTTTTCATCCCTTTATGGTTTTGTTGATATTTTCCCTTATTGGCTAGTTCTTAGCTTCTGTCCATTGGTTACTGTGATGCTTCTGTCATGGATGGTTAAGCTTTGCTCTTTGTTTTTTGTGCTTCTGCCAAGTGGTTAAACTTTGAGGTATAGTTTCTGCTTGGTGGTTAAGCCTTTGGCCCTATGGCCCTGTTGATGTTTGCTTCTGCCCTATGGTGGTTAAGCGTTTTGCTTCCTTCAAGTGATTAAGCCTTGAGTTGTGGCTTTTGCTTGATGGTTAAGTGTTGGTTTGTTGCTTCCTCCGAGTGGTTAAACCTTGAGTTGTGGTTTCTGCTCGATGGCTAAGCATTTGTTGACTTCTTTGGCACTTGGATGGTTATATCCAAGAGTGGGTTTGTTGATCCTTTTGGAGTGAATGTTGTGGAGACGCTGGAAGAAGCTTGAAGGGGCCCAAAAGTTCGTCGGAGACTTTTAGGAGCTATGCACCTCAACCGCTACCAATTTGGATTGTTCTTCCTTTTGTTATTTTTATAGTACCTTTGTATTGCTTATCCCAAGCTGGAAGTGTTGTGAACACCTTCCAGCTTGCGGGAGGCTGTTAAAATATAGATAGTAAGCCCATTAGCTAGTAGTTAGGCCATTAGTTGGTTAGTATATAAGGTAGATGGTAGTCTCATTTATGACCTACCTCTTCTCATTTTGTATCTTCACTACTTTCAATATAATAGAGCTTTTGGAGTTTTTCTCTCTAATTTCTATGGATGCCATGATTTTTAAGAAAAACCCCATGGTAAAAAAACTCAATGAGGAAAAAGAGTACTCCAAGGAGAACAAGGCGACAAAGCCAATTACACAGGTATCGTAATACAAAAAAAACAGTGACAAACTAATCAACGAAACAACATTCTTCATCTACAAATTTAATTCAGCAGCCAGTGATCTTCATAAAAAATAGCAGCCCACAACGACAAGCAATTCAGCCCACAACGAGCTTCCAAAAGTAAACTCGCGACAGCAATTATCAGCAGCAGTGCAGCAACATCGAAACAACAAACAGTCCCAGCCGACAACATCCACAACAAACAGCAACAGCAAACAACAAGCAGCAAACAACAGCAAACAGAAAACAACAACCGCAACAGCAGCAAACAGCACCAGCAGCAGCAACAACAATACATCAACAGCAGCAACCTCAAAAAAAAAACAGCAACATAAAAAAAACAACATAACAGCAAACCAGAAATCATCCACCATCGACAATGCAAAAACAAACATCTCCTTAATCCAATGAAACTCCGCACTATCAACCCACCAACATCAACAAGCAAACTCATCAGCTATATATTATTTATGCACCCTAAAGGATTAGTCCACCATTGGACTACCATCATATTACAATTCCTTCCTAAATGACCACCAAACCAACTCCACGCGTTATGTTTGATATTATTAGATACAGAAACATGATTAGAACTAATCTCTTGAAAGACACGGCGATTCCTTTCCAACCACACCACCCACACTGTTGCTAACCAAATCAATGATTTGAACTTCCTTCAAGATTTTCCTGATACAAGACTACCAAACAACATAAAATGTTCTAATCCACTTAACTCCATATCCGGTTGCAAACCAATCCACCTATACACTCCCTGCCAGACTGATCGCACAAAAGAGCATTCAAAAAATAAATGGGATATTGTTTCAAGATTTTCACTACACAATGGACACGATATGTCTTGTAGAGACACACCTCTATGCGATAGATTATCTCTAGTCGGGAGCTCCCAATCAAAAGGCGCCAGCCAACAATGGACACTTTGGAAGGTAAATGTGATTTCCATAATCCATTCAAACTAACCCTCAAATCCTCTTCTAGATTGGTATCCTGTAAATTAGACAACAGAAGCATATAACAAGATTTTACCGAGAAAGAGTTCCCATTGTTACCTCTCCATCTCCACCCAACCTTGTCTCCCCGACATAAATCAACTCCATGCAAAATCTGCTCAAGAATAGCTGCATCAGCCGCTTCAACACCATCAAGCACCTAGACCCAATGTATGATCCAACACCAACGACCATCCGCCCACTCACCCATATCTCCGATAACATCATCCTGATTAACTGAGACTAAAAATAAATTTGGAAACACCACAGCCAACGGATCGACTCCCAACCATTTTTGATTCCAAAAGCTAATATATCACCCATTCCCCACAACACAATTAATTGAAGCCATAAAGAAATTCTGCTCCAAAATTAAATCATCTCCCAGAGTGATTAATCCCCTCTCCCCCAAAGAGAATCTGATTTACCCCACACTCTGCATTTTCATCAACAAGACATCTCCATTTCCAATTAGCAAGCAAAGAAATATTAAAAGCTTCAAGATTTTGATACCCAGTCCTCCCTCTTTCTTTGATTTACAAACAATATCCCAGGCAACCAAACATATCTTCCTGCCATCACTATGACCGCCCCACAAAAAGTTCTCTTGTATTTTTATTACTTCGTTAAGCACCAATTTTGGTGCCTTATAGAAAGATAAAAAATACAAAGGAATGTTGTTCAAAACAGAGTTAATCAGAGTAACTCTACCTCTGATAGATAGGTGACGACCCTTCCACGAAGCTAATCTCTTCCTAACCAACTCCAGCACCGGACGCCATGTATTACTACGCTTGGGATTAGCACCCACGGGAATGCCCAAGAACTTGAAAGGAATGGAAGAGATACTACAAGACAAAAACGAGGAAGCTGATTCAAGAAAATTCTCCCTCAAATTGATACCAAACAAGTTACTTTTATGAAAGTTGACTTTCAGCCCCGATACCAACTCAAATCCACGAAAGATAGATTTAAGACACCAAAGGTTGCTCCAAGTACCCTTATCCACCAGAATAGTATCATCCGCAAATTGTAAGAGAGAGTAAAACTTATCTGAAGACACCTTAAATCCTTCAAACAGCCCCAAACTAACAGCCCTCTGAACCATTCTCGCTAGCCCTTCCTCTACAATTATAAACAAGAAAGGAGATAACGGGTCCCCCTGTCTCAAACCCTTAGACACTTTGAAATCCCCTGTTGGGCTACCATTAACTAGGACAACAAAAGAGTTTTCACATACACACGCCTGCATCCAATCAATCCATCTTGCTTCGAAACCCATCCTTTCCAACATATAACGGAATCATATGCCTTCTCAAAGTCAACCTTGAAAAGTAAGCATCATCTTTTCTTCTTTTGTCCAAGTCTACAACCTCATTCACCACCAAAACCCCATCTACAATTTGCCTCCCAGGTACAAATGCGGTTTGACAAGGAGAAATCAAATTACCTATAACCTTCTTCAATCTAGCTGCTAGAACTTTGGATAAAATCTTGTATAAGCACCCGATCAAACATATAGGTCTATATTCTTTCAGCCGCTGTGGATTATCATTCTTAGGAATCAAAGTAAGAAAAGACGCTGTTATACCTTCTGGAAAAGCCGGGCAAATTTTAAATTCACGAATGAAAGCCACAATATCCTCTTTCACCACCTCCCGGAATTCTTTAATAAAGCTGAAATTAAATCCGTCAGGACCCGAACTCTTATCACCATCACATCCCCAAATCCTCTCCTTCACCTCTTCCTCTGAAATAGGACTAATCAAAAACCGGTTATCAACATCACTCAGTTTGGGGAAAACTAATCCATCTAACACAGGCCGGTTATTCACATTATCCTCAAAGCTATTCACAAAGAAATTTCGGACCTTCCTTTTGATATAAGGTACTTTTTCATAACACCTCCCCTCAACCTCCAACAAGCACAGCTGATTTCTCCGCCTCCTATATTTCATACACACATGAAAATACCTCGAATTAGCATCCCCCTATTGAATCCATCTAGCTCTAGATTTCTGTTTAAGCAAGCTCTCTTTAAACTTCAGATTTTGTCAAAATGAAGCTGATGCTTCATTTCTAGCAACAACCGCAGTCAGGTCTAATCCCTCTGTCACCGCCACATCCAAATCATTCAACTCTCCCACAATATTTTCAATTTTAAAATCTAGCCAACCAAAGACATCTTTATTCCAAACCTTCAATTTGTCTTTCAACAATTTCAGCTTCTCCTTAGTGATAAACGCCTTCTTCCCGTCCACCTGCAAATTATTCCAGACATCCATGACAAAAGATTTAAACCCTTCATGTTGCAACCAACAATTATTAAATCGGAATGGTTTTGGACCCCAATTCCGGTCAGAGCACAACAACCAAATTGGGCAATGATCAGAGATATCCTGTTTACCAACTCTCCGTCCCTTTACTTGCCAGGCATCAATAAGTCCTTCAGAAATTAGCAATCTGTCCAAGTAAATTTCTCAAGTGTGTCGACACACTCTTACGCTCCTCTTGTCAAGTAAATTCCATATCTTTCTAACAAAGGAGGATCAAGTAATTCCATATCATTGATGAAAACATTAAAATCAGACATATCTTTCTTTTTCAAGTGTGCCGACACACTCTTACGCTCCTCTTGTTAATTACCGCATTAAAATCCCCAACCAAACACAATTCCTCTTGCACACTATTATGTTTGAGATTGCAAAGCTCATCCCATAATAATTTTGTATCACGTGTATGACAAGGTGCATATATACACACACACAACAAAAACAAAGATCTCCATTCCACACACACAGCCACAAATCGCTCACCATAAATTCTTTGTTTAACATCCCACAAATCTTTCTTCCACATCATTAATAAACCTCCAGATTGTCCTATTGATGGAATAGCTACCCAATCAATCATTATATTGCCCCATAAGTTTTCAACTACATAATCATGCAACACCTCCCTATTAGTTTCTTGAATGCAAACTACATCAAAGTTACCTAAACGTATAATTTGAGACAATCTTATTCTTTTAGGACTGTCTCCCAATCCTCTGATATTTAAAGATAAGATATTCATTTCACCACCGATTTATCCTTCCTCCTCAAATTAGCCTCCAAATCTCTACGTTCGGCTTCTGAAATTCGGTTCACATACTCTTCATCCCCTAAGGAACCTGTCACTCCTATGAATCTCGCTTGTTCCCATATGTTAGCAGTGACTGCTTTATTTTGCAATGCGCAGAAGATGAACCTGACTGATGACTATGCTGCACATTACCCTTCGAAACCTGATTACCTTCTGGCCAAGATGAAATCGAAATCAAATCATGTTGAACCAGATTCTTCTTGCTTGCGCGAAAAGGAGCGTTCAAAAAACCCTTACGCGATAACTTCCTTCTTTGCGCTATCCTCTGTGTTGGATTGTGAGTTGGAGTTCGATTCTGAGACTGATGGATCGGGTTTTTGATTGAAAGCAGCTCAAGGTCCACGGAGCCCACCTACACCGAATGGTTTGAAGAACCCATGATATTGTGGGCTTGATCACAAAACGCAGGAGATACATCTACAATAAGCCCACAATGATTTGGAAAGCCAACAAACGTTTGGTCATTCTTAGCAGGCCCACTCTGATTTAAATTTTCATTCAGCCCAAAACTTACTTCTTTCTCATTTGTGCCAACTGTACCTCTCCTTGTACTAACATGGGAATGTGCAGAATTGCAATTACCATATATTGGCATCAGTTGCAATATTAATATGCCCTGATACTCTCCCTTCATAATTACTAGTATTTTACCCGTGCATCCGCACGGGTGACACCGTATTTGTTATAGTTTGCTATGAAATTATAAATATGTTGAAAATTGCAAAGTTTAATTAAAAAAAGAAAAAGAAAAAACTTGATAAAAGTGATATATTTCAACTTGCTTAAAATACTTTGCAAAAAGTTAAAAAAAAGTCAGTATTTTCTAATATTAATAATGGAGTAAAAATGAGAAAAAAAGAAATGAGATTTAATATAAGATATGCACCCCATTGGCGCTACCGTTGCCGCTCCCGTTGCCGGTCTCGTTGCCGCTCCCGTCCCGCTACCGTTGTCGCTCTCGTCCCGTTGTCAGTCTCTCGTTGCCGCTCCCGTTGCCTCTTGTTTATATTTTTTTTATTCTTGATTATTTAATATCAATTTAATCAATTTAATTAAATTATTAAATTATAAAAAAAATTATTTTAGTATTTTTGATAGTGGTTAATTTAATATTAATTTAATAATAATTGTCCAATAGATTTAGTAAATAGTAAATTTTATATCATTTAATATTAATTTAATCATTTTAATTAAATTATTTTAAAAAAAGTTATTTTGGTGTGATTTTAGTTACAATGGTGTGACATTTATATTGAGATATCATATTAAAAATGTGTGACTTTTACATGATACAATATATTAAAGTGTATTATAAAACACTATAAAGTAGTGTGAAAATACAAAGGAGTATATAATTTGTATTGAGATATGATAATAAAAATGGTGTGACTTTTAGTTAAAATGACTTTAGTTAAAATGGTGTGACTTTTATATTGAGATATGATAATAAAAAGGAGTATATAAATTTGGAGTTGCTAGAATTAACAAAACACTATAAAGTAGTGTGAAAATACAATAAGTTCTTTAGAATGAAAAAGAGTATATCTATTTAATGGGAGAATAAATAAATAATTTAATTAAAGTAATTAGGCTAAAAATGAAAAAAATGAAATACTACAAGTAATAACTAATAAGCTTAAATGCTATATCAAGTAGTATTTGGAAAAACACTATAAAGTAGTGTGAAAATACAATAAGTTTTTTTTTGGATACTGAAAATACAATAAGTTAGTAGTCCTAAACATGTACCACAAATTTATTTTATAAACTATCCCATTGAACGAATTTATTTTTTCGTGGGATGAATTCATAATCAACACAAGGGTAAGTCGTTGCCCGATGATTATTAATAGCGGATATTGAAGAAGATTGGAACCACGTCACAAAGAACTTGATATGTTACAACTAATTTAGATAGAAATTTTTAATTCGAATTCTACACCAAGTGCCCTCTCCGTCAAACATAGCCCAAGAAAAATGGAAGAGCGATCAATATTTAAATTCAAATTTAGATAAATCTTAACAGCCACACAATTGATACTATTTATAATTTTTTTTTCAGAATTATGTTCATTGAATAATTGATGATGTATAAACCAGATATATCGGTTATTCAACAAACCTAAAATTATAATTTTTTTTATAAATAGAATCGGAAAAAGTCAATGAATTCTTGAAAAAGAATGAATTATAGCATAACCCACAAAAACTTTGGCCTACAAATAGCTAGATCAATCCATTTCTTTTACACACATCCACAAACTCTCAAACTTACATCTTGTTTTGATTTCAACTTTAAATTTAACCACTGAACATTTATTCTTTAGGAACATGGGAGAGAAGAGCAAAATCTTAGTTCTTGGAGGCACAGGTTACATTGGAAAATTCTTAGTTGAGGCAAGCGCAAAAGCAGGACACCCCACTTTTGCCTTGGTTAGGGAGAGCACTGTTTCTAATCCTGAAAAATCAAAGCTTATTGATAACTTCAAGAGCTTAGGAGTTACTATTGTTCATGTTTGTGCCTTTCGATCATTACATTTTTTATATATTTATTGCTTAACATAGCTACTATTTCAATGTCCAAACAAACTATCTAACATCTCTCTCTGGTTTGGCTCTGCAGGGTGATCTAGGTGATCATGAAAGTCTAGTTAAGGCAATCAAACAAGTTGATGTTGTGATTTCAGCAGTTGGTGGAGCTCAAATAGATGATCAGATAAAGCTCATAGCTGCAATCAAAGAAGCAGGAAACATCAAGGTGCATATAAGCCTTCTCTTACCGAATACTCCTTCCAAAATGATCTAATTTTCAGTTTAGTTAAAATGGTTGAATACTTGAATTAGTTATATAAAGTGATATTTTTTTTTTGTGATCAGAGGTTCCTCCCATCTGAATTTGGGTTGGACGTTGAGCATCACCATGCAGTTGAGCCAGTGGTTAGCTTTTATGGGCAAAAAGCGAAAATCAGAAAGGCAATTGAATCTGCCGGAATTCCCTACACTTACATCTGCAATAATGCCTTTGCTGGATACTTCTTACCTACATTGTCACAACAAGGTGCCACTGCCCCTCCCCGAGATAAAGTGGTCATTCTTGGAGATGGAAATGTCAAAGGTAAACATAACATATCATAGAAAATTTACAAACATTTTTTCGACGAACAATTAGCGTATACTACTTACTAGACATGTTGATAAATTGGCTAAACTTGAAATGTACGTCGTTTCAGCAATTTATGTCAAAGAGGAAGATATAGGGACTTATACCATCAAAGCAGTGGATGACCCAAGAACATTGAACAAAACCTTGCTCCTGAGACCCTCTGCTAATAGTTTGACTTTCAACGAATTGGTCTCCTTGTGGGAGAGCAAGATTAAGAGTACCCTTCAAAAAGTTTATATCCCAGAGGAACAACTTCTCAAGATTATCAAAGGTTAGTATTAACACTTTACCAACATTAGCCTAAATAATTTGATGTGTAGTATTTACGCCATGGTTCTTTTTCTTCTTTGCAGAGTCTCCTTTCCCTGGAAACTTGATTTCCGCATTGGGCCACTCAATATTGGTAAAGGGGGATTGTACAAATTTTGAGATTGACCCTTCTTTTGGCGTGGAAGGGACTGAACTTTATCCTGAAGTGAAATACACTACTGTTGACAACTATTTAAATGCATTCGTGTGAAGTCTAGAGAATGCACTATTACCAATAAAATGCTCCACTAGAGCCAATAAAACAAGACGATCTTCCATATTTTACTATGTGATGTTCGCTTTGCCTTGTATTCTATGAAAGTTCTAATAATAAACCTACATTAAGATATGTTTATCATTATGTTTATAAGAGTAGTGTTCATTACTTCAGAATTGGCATATACATAATACATGTATGTCTATTATGCCGAATATAAGTACATAACCATGCGCAAGACATGATAACAAGCAACATCCCTTTAGTCTTTCTATTCATATTATAAAATTAAAAATGTAAAAGTTTACATAACAGCTATATAACCAGGAAAGATAACAACAGCGGCAATGGCTTCATGGGTTATAAGTTGCCTTACCCGGGAAAGAAGCAGCTGCAAGCATGAGCAATGCAGATAACCAAAAATGTATGTATCTGCATTAAGAACAAGGCAGACCTAAGGCAAAGTGAGTCCTAAAGTAATATGAGACCTAAGTAAATAAATGTTAAGTTTTTGTTAGGTATCAAAATGAGAGTGAGATTGTAAAATTAGTGGGCTATGTAGAAGCTTATAAGTGAAGAAGGTTGAGGCTTAAGAAAAGAATTTGTCTTGCCTTATTCATCAATGACACTGCAAACTTAAGTAAGGAAAATTCTATTTCTCGCAAGAAAAAAATAACGAAGGCTTCGTGAATGATGTGGTTGTTGGGAAAAAAGTCAAATACAAACTTTAAGTGTTTTTGACCAAGCCCATTGTTTCACCTATGAGAATGCCAGTTAGAGGAGAAGGGTATTGGGCTCCCTTTTTATGTGGAGAAAAACCCAAATATTTTAGCCCATTATGTTTCTCACTTGTTATAAGTGGAGAAGGTTAAATTAGGGTTGAAGAAGAGAGATTTTCGAATTAGAGAGAGCCATCAAAAGAGAGAAAAGAAGAGAGGGAGCAATTCCGGTTTTTTCAAACCTGTCAGCGTAAAAGTGCGATTCCGGATTCGTTAACCGTTGGATTGTTTTCGTTTTTGGACAGCAGGTTCGTGAGACATAGCTCTACACTTTCACCATTAGGATCGTCTTCGCACTGAAGTTACAGTTCTTGTTCTCAATTTGTAAGCTTTTGTGCTTTATTGTATTGACTGGATGTTGACACTATTTGTGCACCTTGTTGAGACTCTCTTGTACCCTTATTTGATTATAGTGGAGCTATTTCTTTGATCTGGACGACCCGTGGTTTTTACCATTTATTTTAGGGGTTTTCCACGTTAAAAATAACGGTGTTCAATTGTGCGTTTTTATTTCGTTTTATTTGCCGCCACATATTCGTTGTTGCTCCTCATAAGTTCTCGCAACTTTGAAGAATTTATTTCCGCTGCATATTGCTCTGTTACTGTGTTTATGTGTTGAATCCCCATCAAAAAACAATGTGTCTGTGCGTAGAGAAATTGAGCAGCCTCGCCCCAGAGACATACAAGCCAATTGTTTTACCTATAACAAGTTAATTTACCCGAGAAAGAAGCAGCTGCAATCATGAGCAATGCGGACAATCAAAAATGTATGTATATGCGTTAAGACGTGGCAGACCCAAGGCAAAGTGAGTCCTGAAGTAAGATGAGACCTAAGTAAATAAATAATGAAAAAAGATCTTAAGGGTGTGTTTGGTAGAAGAGAAAGAGGGAAGAGAGAAGGAGAGAAGAAAGAGGGAAGAGAGAAGGAGAGAAGAAACAGTGACTTTTTATTGTTTGACACTCTCTTATCTCTTTCTCTCTTACCTCTTTCTCTTCTACCAAACACACCTAGTGTAAAATAGTACTAATTAATTATTAAACTAATATTTTTCCTATCTCTCTATCATATTTCTCTCCTAAGTCAAACAATAGAAAATCACTCTCTCTTCTCTCTTCTACCAAACACACCATTAAATATTAAGTTTATGTTACTCGGTTTGATAATTCCGAGCCGGTTGTGTCCAAGACCCAAAAGAAGAAATCTCGGCAAAAAAGGAAGCTTGTCCAGAATAGTGTTTGCTATAACACCCGTTCCAGGACAAATTCAGTCACTGCCTCTTTTTGATTTGGCTGATTTATCTTAATTTTTTAGGTGAACTTTTAGTTTGTCTACAGGATTTTTTAGTTCCTTCGTTGGACCTTCATTTGTCTCTAGATTGTTCTAGGGGTCCTTCATGCTAGGAGACCCTTAAAATTGTTTTATGTTTTTCTTGTTTCTTGCCAAGGGTTTTGGTCTTGTCCCCCATTGGGTTCTTTTCTGTTCTCCTTTTTGTTTTTTTAATAAATTAAGGGGAAGTCCTCTTTTTGGAAAAAAAGAAATTAAGTTTTTGTTACGTATCAAAATGGAAGTGAGATCGTAAAGTTAGTGGGCTATGTTTTTTTTAGATGAGCAAAACTTTCATTAACGGAGCACTAGGGGTGCTCAAAACCCAAACAACAACGAGTTACAAATTGTTTAGGTACACTAATAGATTAATCCACCAAGAAGTAATAGACATATTAGAACTATCACCCACTCTATAAATAAACCAACTCCAACTCAAGCTCTTGATGCGAGTAATTACGGACGATATGCTAGCATCTTCGTTCCTGAAAACAAGACCATTCCTTGACAACCAAATACACCAACAAGTTGTAAGCCAAATCAAGTATTTAATTTTCTTCGCCTTCCTCCCTTTGCAAATCTTACCAAACCATTGAAAATGCTCATGTAAATATGGAGAACCATCATAGTGAACATTCAACCAACTGTAGATCAAATTCCAAACATCAAAGGCAAAGCTACAAGAGAGAAGAAAGTGGTTTACCTCTTTAATGTGCAACTGACAAAACGGGCAGCCTGCATCAGAGATGTTTGCAAGAACCTGTCAATGAACTAGAAGACCCCGCGTGGGAATAGCATTACGAAACAATCGCCAACCGAAGATAACAACTTTGGATGGAATTGCTGTTAACCACAGCTTTTGCAACAGCTTATTTAATTCACCAATCAGATCAGAATTTTCACACATATTCACCAAAAATTATAGCAAGACTTCAACGAAAATACCTTCGATTTGTCATGCAGCCACACCAACAAATCCTTCTTAAATCTGTCCGGTTTAACGTCCTGCAAAATGATGTGCAAACTAATAACATCCTCGCTGTTATTCACTGCTTCAGCGTGTCTCCAAGGTTCCGCCCACGACCAAACATTGTTGTCCCATACACCAGCATCAGCAACCCAAATCTGTCTAGCAGAACAGCCTGCAAAAACAGATGGAAAAACCGCAAATAATGGAGCTGGTCCCAGCCACCGATCGTGCCAAAAATTAATTGATGTTCTGTTGCCTAGACCACGCCTAAGACAGGTTCCAAACCAGCCAGCCGTGTGATGATGATCGATAGCCAATAAGTCACGATACCATATAGAAGAGTTTGAGCACGCCGTAGGACCCGTAATACCATGAATGGGAGCATCGAAAAAATCTCTGTATCTATATTGCAACAAGTCTCTTCGGTTTGCATTCACCTCAACCAACATCCTCCACTTCCATTTAGTTAACAAAGCCATGTTAAATAGATCCAAACTTTTTATGCCAAGTCCTTCCCCCTTCTTTGGTTTACAAACCTTCTCCCAAGCCACCCAATACATGCCTCTATCTCCCTCATCAATGGCCACAAAAAATTCCTCTGAATTTTAATCAAGGACTTGATGACCGATTTAGGTGCTTTGTAGAAAGAGAAATAATATAAAGGAATGTTGTTCAAGACAGAGTTAATGAGAGTTACCCGGCCGCCAATAGATAAGTGTTGTGTGAAAACAATTTGTGCAAGTATACATAGTCAAACAAGTAATAAAGAGTAAGTAGAGATCGTTCCCACGAGGATTGTTGAGTTCTTTTCTATATTTAATTAGCAAGCAAGCTAGTGAGTAAAAGCAAAGTAAAATAACAAAATGTAGAACTCAATTTTATCAACAAATAGCAAGTAAAATAAATGATTAGTGGAAATCCAGAATGAGAGTAAGTTGGGACTGCTTTCACTATGCAAATTCATAATAATGGGTTTAATGCTGCATCTGATGCTGCAGCAATAGTTGCTGTCGCAATAGTTGATGTTCTGTCAAACACTTTCACTAGGTTTTCGCTACAAGAGCCTATGTCTAGGCCCTAAATAGGTATACCCTAGGTTACTTACGCACCCACAGTGTTCACCTTATGGAATTTGCCCTCCTATGTCTACGTTTTAAGCAAGGATTATTAAGGTGTCCTTTACTAACCACTATCCATATTATCCTTTGAGATCAATTTATAAACCATGTCTGAATCTATAAATGATACTTATATTAGGTGATCAAGTCTAAAATAAGTTTGGAAAAAGTATCACGCAAAGGATAAAAATGCTAAACATCAAATACATGCATTAAACACACTAAGACTTCATTACATAGATCAAATCATCCCAACTAAGAGTATTTAGCTCATGATGAGAAAACAACACAAGAAATACAACTTAAACATAATGTTTAAAGCCATAAATGCGAAAATACAAAGAAGAAATATAGTAAGAAGTGGTATACTGAAGATTGACTCCAAGAACAGTAGTAGCATGCGCTTGTCCTTGGATAACAGCTGTAATGCGCTCAAATCGGTGCTTCCAGCAATTTCTCTCTCATCTATCGCAGGAACCGTTGCTGCAGCAATGAAACACACACATAAAAGCACAAAATGGGGCACCAAATTGCCAAATGATCACAAACCAGAATTAGTTCTTCTTTTACACTAAACAACATATTTTAACTAATTAAACACAACATTACTTTATAACTCACAACAATTTAAACTAAGAAAGCATAAATAACTCTTATAAATAAGAGCTATCACACCCTCAAACTTAAACCATTGTTTGTCCTCAAGCAATGACGCTTGACAAAGAACAAACAAACACAAACAAGGCAATATCCAGCTGCACAAATTGATTCAAACAGATTTTACAAGATGCTCAAGTTGGGCATAAACTTTCAGATCCTTAATTTCTCACATACACCTTAAGTTTTTCAAGATTTCTAGAATTACCATCTGCTCAAATTGTGTGTGTGTGACAACTAGGTCTAGTTCAGCTCTTAGCAAGTTTCAAAACTTCACCTAGCTAGTGAAAAAATGGTTTTCTTTTGGCTATGCCAAGAATTTTTCAAAAAGAAAGGTAGACTAACAACTTCAGCATAAGAAAGAGGGGCTTCAAAGCACAACAAAGGGCTTGATTAAACATTTCAGATTATTGGTCAGTGCACTATTAGTACAAGACTGCAGATTCATTGCTGCAGCATTTAACACTTGACACACTATTTTGCTGCAATGCCTATTTTTCATAACACCTTTTCTTTTTCAGTTTTTTTTCTTTCTTCTTCTTTTTTTTTCTTTTTCTCTTTTTTTCTCCATATATAGGCTATTGCAGCTTTAATCACTTTAATGTGCAATTACTAATGAGAGAGACCTTAGACACAACAGAACTGAATTGAAAACATTTAACACAAAACATGATTTTAAATCCTAAACAACTGCTGGATGCTATTACAGATGCTACAGCATCTAACGGGATTATTGAAACATTACTAAATAGAAAACAACCATTAAAAACAAACAACAAAACATAAACAATAAAAGAGAAAAGGGTTAACTAGGAGGGACCCATGGTTTGTTGCTGGTACTGGCTCTTGTAGCTTAGTGATTTCTTTAGCAGTTGCATTGGATTCTGCAGCAATAGATTGCTGCAGCTCAGAATCAGCATGGTCAATCAGTAACTCCCGGCTCTTAACTCACAGGAGGCTCCTTTCCAAGATGCATCTCAGCCAATGTCTTGGCTACTAATTTCTTTTGCAGCAATACTTGGCCTCTTTTTGGTCACCAACTTTGTTCTTACAACTTTCTGTGGTGCTGCAACAGATGCTGCAGCACTACCTTCTGACACTGATGCTGTATCATTACTTGTGACAGCATCCACTTTCAGCATTTCAATTTCCCATTACCTTTGTTTTTCTCTGTGGAAGGTTGATTTTTGGGTGAATGTTTCTTTGGTGAGGGCTGAGGTGATTTGGTTGATAGGGACTTTTGTGGAGTGCATTGTTTGGAGATAGGGAAGGTGTTGGGATAAGTATTGATGGTTTGGCTTAAGGTGGGGGTTGATGAAGGGTTGAAACCCCGAGAAGTGGGCTTTTGTGATTGAGAAGGTATTTTGGGTGGAGGGGATGGTTCTTTGGTTGGTGATGGTTTAGGTGAAGGTGTGGTGGAAAGGTTTTGGGTGGGTGGTGATTTGGGAAAAGATCGTTAACAAGGTTTAAATGATGAGGCAGAGAAAACACACAACCAGTTAGTTGAGGCGATTGCCAAATCTGTCAAATTGGCATTTGAAACTCCATTTTGACTTTTTGACCACGTGCTCAACAATTCAGCAACAGGTGCTGCAGCACCAAACTTAGCACCAAAAATCTGCATAATTGACAGCACATACCACACGACCACTTATTCATACCTGAAAAAGTAAAAACAAAAGTACACAAAACACAATTAGTCCTAAAAATATGGGTTGCCTCCCAATAGCGCTTAATTTATAGTCTTTAGCTAGACTTGGCCTTCAAAACCCAAGTTAGGGTGGATAATAGGACAAGAAGAAAATATCATCCTTCCGCTTTCTCCTTTTTGTCAGAAATCCCATGTATTTGGCATAAGGACTCAAGTGTTTCCATGCCCCAATCAATAAGCATTTGGGATAGGGATTCCCCTTCTCTTGAAAAATTTGAAGCTCATTTTGTGGAGGACTCTTTTCTTCAATTACCAAGGGTTGAGTCTCACTTGTTACATGAATCATTTCATACCTCAACCTTGGCTTTTCTTCTTTGTCACTATTTTTGAATTTTTCTTGTTCTACAACTACACATTTTTTTCTTCTTCCACTACTTCCAAATGACCACATTCATTTTCACACTCTACACTCTTCTCTTTCTTTTGCTCAACCACATCTTCACTACAACTCTCTTCTTTTAGATGCTCAATTATAGTCATAATGTGAGCTTCTATATTCTTACATGAAGCTTCAAAGTTGTCATATCCACTTTAATAGATTCAATGGAATGAGCTAAGAGTTTTTTCAAATTTAGAGTTCCCCTCATGTAATCCTTCGGTTTGAGCTTGAGAACTTGGCTCTTGCTCAAACACAAAGTTTGACATGGGCATGGAATTTAACTCAAAACAGCTCATTTCACCTTCATCTCCATAACAATTATAGTTGAAACGATGTTGTTGAGAATTCTTTGCATGCATAGAGTAAAAATCCCAATGATCCATGGCTTAAAGTTGATTTTTTTTTTCTTCACAAGAAAACCAAACATATATGAAACACAGTACAAACACAAAGCACAATACAAAATAGGAAAAAAATTTGCTGCAAAACAGAATAAACTAAATTTGCTGCAAAACAGAATAAACTAATAAAAGAATCTAAACTAACTAAACTTACTAACTAAACAATAGAAAATAACTATCACAATCCCCGACAACGGCACCAAAAACTTGTTGTGTGAAAACAATTTGTGCAAGTATACACAGTCAAACAAGTAATAAAGAGTAAGTAGAGATCGTTCCCACGAGGATTGTTGAGTTCTTTTCTATATTTAATTGGCAAGCTGCAAGCTAGTGAGTAAAAGCAAAGTAAAATAACAAGTTGTAGAACCCAATTTTATCAACAAATAGCAAATAAAATAAAGGATTAGTGGAAATCCAGAATGAGAGTAAGTTGGGACTGCTTTCACTATGCAAATTCATAATAATGGTTTAATGCTGCATCTGATGCTGCAGCAATAGATGCTGTCGCAATAGTTGATGTTCTGTCAAACACTTTCACTAGGTTTTCGCTACAAGAGCCTATGTCTAGGCCCTAAATAGGTATACTCTAGGCTACTTACGCACCCACACTATTCACCTTATGGAATTTTCCCTCCTATGTCTATGTTTTAAGCAAGGATTATTAAAGTGTCCTTTACTAACCACTATCCATATTATCCTTTGAGATCAATTTATAAACCATGTCTGAATCTATAAATGATACTTATATTTAGTTGATCAAGTCTAAAATAAGTTTAGAAAAAGTATCACGCAAAAGATAAAAATGCTAAACATCAAATACATGCATTCAACACACTAAGACTTCATTACATAGATCAAAGCATCCCAACTAAGAGTATTTAGCTTATGATGAGCAAACAACACAAGAAATACAACTTAAACATAAAGTTTAAAGCCATAAATGCGAAAACACAAAGAAGAAATATAGTAAGAAGTGGTATACTGAAGATTGACTCCAAGAACAGTAGTAGCATGGAGGTTCAGATCAGCTCCCAAATCCACGAAAATCTTCAAGTAATTAAGCTTCTGTATTGCTGCAGCATCACTCCCAGCAATGGTGTTTCCACTTTAGTGATTTAAGGTAGCTTGGTACAAAAATGGAGGAAAAGCTATTTTTATCCTTTTCCTCCTCTGAACCAGCACACAAAATTAAGAAGAAGGTAGTCTTTATATAGTACTAGGGTGAATGATCCAAGGAAACCCTAATTTGGAGGTGCCATTTGTCCTTTTGCGTGACCAATAGTACAAGTGCCCAAGAGAAAGATAGAATATTCCTTGTTCAGGTGCTGGCGTTCTTGAGAATGCGCTTGTCCTTGGATAACAGCTGTAATGCGCTCAAATCCGTGCTTCCAGCAATTTCTCTCTCATCTATCGCAGGAACTGTTGCTGCAGCAACTATTGCCATAGCAATGAAACACACACATAAAAGCACAAAATGGGGCACCAAATTGTCAAATGATCACAAACCAGAATTAGTTCTTCTTTTACACTAAACAACATATTTTAACTATTTAAACACAACATTACTTTATAACTCACAACAATTTAAGCTAAGAAAGCATAAATAACTCTTATAAATAAGAGTTGTCAATAAGGTACGCCCCTTCCATAAAGAGAGTCTCTTGCGGAGAATATCAATGACCGGCTTCCACGATGCAGTCCTCCTCGGATTGGCCCCCACATAGATTCCCAGGAACTTAAAAGGAATAGACTCTGTCCGGCAAAAGAGAAATATTGCTGCTTGATAACTCTATTTTATATAGAGTTATTTATATGTTTAAACTTAGTAAATTGCTCTCTTTCAAGCAAAGATAAAGAGTTTATATAGTATTTTGTGTAATATGTGATAACTTGAGTATTTGACATAGTTATAGTTGATAATAGGCCAATTTGGATACATTGTGGTATGTTTGATGAGTTTGTTCAGTGCAGTCTAGATGCTCCAGCATCAAATGCTCCTGCATTGATCCTGCACTTACAACTGCGCTGGTTTAGCACAATGCTACTGCACTGCAACTGTATTGACCGAACGTTGGAGCCATCCACTTGCACATCCACTTGCACTTGATGACCTCATGCTTGGTCTCCTAAAGCAAGTACACCTCATAGTTCATTGCCTACAATTCCCACATAGCTTTGAAGAGTCATCAACATAGGGACACATGTTCTTATCTCATTTGACCTCTGATCAGCGGTCGTACGCGGGTCAAAATAATTAATAAAAGGTAAATATAGTATCAAGGTAAGAGACCTTGGTCGTCTCTCGAGGATCTCTAAATAATGAAATTACCAAAATCAAGAATCAAAATAAACAATAAAAAGGGGTTTTGAAGAAAACAATTTGTGTTTAAGGGAGTTCAACAATTTAGAGAGACAATCAATCCATTGGTTTCGGATGCGTTTCTTGGATTTATCATCGGTTCTAAAATAAAGATTCGTGCATAGTTTGATAATTCTTGATTGATCATAAACTAACTAAACAAGCGTTAATCAGTTCATACGAATTCGCACCGTTTTAAAGCAAGCGTCAAAACAATGTGTTCAATCAATCGTGATAGCGAACAAGTGCCAGTATCACAATTAACATCATAACTGAATTCTATCAATCCTATAAACAAGCGCCATAGACTCTATCAATTTCTATCCAAACTAAATTAAACAAGCGATAAAATAGTTTGTATAATGAAAGTTGCAAAACAGAATCATGATTAAGTGATTAAGCAAAACCGAATCATAAAACGAATCACATAAGCAAATCATAGAGTTTGAGTAATTAAGCAAAACACAAACCGAATTTGCAGCAAGAATTACAAAGATGAATTTGATAGAGAAAGAATTAAAACCATAAAAACGAAATAAATATTAAGCACTGAACCTCAAAATCCTTACAGCAACACCCTTCACCAATAGATTGATCTAGGGCATTAAGCTTCCATGGAGGTTAGGGCACAAAACGTAAAGTTGAAAGTAGGAATGAGTAAGAGAGTCAAGACGGCTCTGAAAAGTGTAGTTAACCAGAACAAAACGAAAATACCTAATCCCTAACTGGGTTATTGGATAAAAGCCCGTTAACAAACTAATATTTGGCCCAAAACCCGTTTTACACAGTACTGCTTCGGTAATTCGCATTTTTCGCCTTTAAGACTTCAGAACTGGGTTTCGAGCTCAACAGAAGAATTGTAGCTCTGTTCCTTAGCTTTCCAACGCATGCTCGCACGCCTCAATCGGATAACCGCAGACAAAGTTATGACCTTCAGAGTAGATAGGGGTCAATATGCAATAAAACAAGAATTAATCGTGAAATTACTATATTGCTCAAATAAGACCCAAAATCTAGAAACGCGCTAAGACTTAAATATTAGACACAGAACACAATCAAAAATACCAAGTGCAAAGCTATAAAGAGTGCATTAAAATGCACTGATCAACCTCCCTATACACTTGATTGAAGACTTCACATGGGAATCAGCTGCTGTAAAGTAACCATGAATACAGCCACCAAAGTTACTTCAACATGAAGGAAGTAAGCACCTCTCTTGAAGACTATAAAAGGACCTCACTCCTTCACTTGAAAATAGATCACAATCCATAAGTTAGATTTAAATTTCACTCCACATAGAATAGTTTTATTTTGTAAGAAGGAAAGGAAGGAAGTGACAAATCCTCCTTAACTTGATTTCATAATTTTATCAAAGTGCTAAGGATCTAATGCAACTACATTGCTAGGAGGATTCATGCTAAAAGCTACAACTTGTGTAAACTCTATCTTGTTGTTTCTCTTTTGTGATTTCAATTATATAAACATGTTCTATTCTGTTTATATTTGCCTTGCAATGTCTATGTTAAGCAAAAACCTCTCTTAGTTGGAATGTTCTAACCATTTAATGAGCTTTTAAGTAAGTTTAATACTAGTATATGATGTGTGCACTTTAGGTCTTGCTTGATAATACTTTCAACACTTATTTTGAGGTTGATCACTTAGAATAAGTAGATTTGTAAAAGCAGACATGGTTTACAATTAAGAACTCAAGAACTAATATGGGTGAGTGTTTTACATAAAGGAAACTTTGTGAAAACCATACTAAGTCCTAGACATAGGATACTATAGTCCATAGGGTGATACTGTGGGTACTTTAAAAGACAAGAGTGAACTTATTTAGCAAGCCTAGACATAGGAAGCTCGTAATGAAACTCTGAAGAAAAGTGACTGAAAGGCGCACAACTAATGCAACAGCATTCAGTGCAACTGCATCACAACTGCATTAAACACTTATAAAGTAAATTACTTGGGGAAGACATTCCAACTAGCTTTTCTCTATTGCATTACAACTACTTACACCTTGTTTTATTCTAACTTACTTGTGATACTCACCATCATCAACTATCTTGGTAAATTAGTTACTTACCTCTAAATTACATAATATTGACTTTTGAAAGAGTTCATCAATCCCTGTGGGTTCGACCTGTTCTAAACACTGTATTACTTGTTATGGACTGTGTATACTTGCACATGTTTTCCACACACCAAGTTTTTGGCGCCGTTGCCGGGGATTGTAGTTAAATTCTTTTAAAATTCTAATATACTGTAATTTAGTGTATATTATTTCTGGTATTTGCAAGTTTCTGTCATGCAGGAGCACATGGTGCTTTAGCATATGTACAGGACCAGAAACAGGACACCAGAATACAGCTTAGATCCAGAGATAGAAAGAAGATTTAGGAGATTGTTAAGACTCCAAAAGCAAAAGGAACAAGCCTGCAAGATGTCTCACAGTGAAGGACAAAGCTCAAGACCACACTCAGTAAGAGGAGGTCATGGCTCTCATCAAGATACAGAAGAAGATCACAGAGAAAGATTCATTCACATGGATCCCATAGGTATGATTAATGATAGAGATAGACCTATGAGGGATTATGCTCAGTTTGATCATCAAAACATGCAAACTAGCATATCTAGACCTCATATAGATGCTGTGCATTTTGAATTTAAACCTATGATGTTTCAAATGCTTCAAACTATTGGTCAATTTGGAGGAACTCCTCTAGAGGATCCTCACTTGCATTTAAAACAGTTTTTAGAAGTATGTAATAACTTTATCTTACCTGGTGTTAGTGAAGATGCTTTCAGATTAAGGTTATTTCCTTATTCTTTGAAAGATAGAGCTAAGGCCTGGCTAAACTCTTTAGAGCCTAACTCTATCCATTCATGGAATGAAATGGATGAAAAATTTTTAGGAAAATATTTCCCACCTATCAAAAATGCCAGGATGAGAACTGATATTACATCTTTTAGACAAAAAGAGTTTGAATCATTATTTGAAGCATGGGAAAGGTGGAAAGAACTTTTTAAGAAAATGTCCTCATCATGGTTTACCTGTTATTATTCAAATGGAAACTTTTTATAATGGTTTAGAACCTCAAACAAGAATAATGCTTGATGCATCTTCTGGTGGAGTGTTATTAAATCTGTCATACAATGAAGCATGTGAATTAATTGATAGAATAGCAGCTAATAGCTCTAGTTGGCCTACTGAGAGGGTGAGTGCCCAAAAGAAACCATCAGGGGTACATGAGGTTAGTGATGTAACAGCCTTATCTGCTCAGGTAGCCACTTTAGCTAATTTGATAAAAAACTTCACTTCAGTTAATGCAACTGCATCTAATGCAGCTGCATCTAATGCAGCTGCATCAACAGACATCACTGCAGCAGCAGTAGAACAAGCACCTCCAGGTACCACCAGTTGTGTATATTGTGGAGGAGGTCACTTGTATGAGGAATGTCCTAGCAACCCTATTTCTGTAAATTATGTAGGTTATAATAGAAAGGGTTAAATATGTTTTTAGTCCCTACAAAATCGGCTCCTTCTAAGCTTAGTCCTTACATTAACAAAATAGGCGTTTTGGTCCTCATCTTATTTTGCCGTTTTCAATTTTAGTCTCTCATGACTTTTAATAGTGCTTCAAAACTTTTAATAGCGCTTTTTTGACCTTTTATAAGCGCTATTAAAAGTTTTGAAGCGCTATTAAAAGTCATGAGGGACTAAAATTGAAAACGAAAAAATAAGATGAGGACCAAAACGCCTATTTCGTTAATGTAGGGACTAAACTTAGAAGGAGCCGATTTTGTAGGGACTAAAAACATATTTTACCCTAATAGAAATAACAACCCCTATTCTAACACTTACAATCCTGGGTGGAAAAATCATCCTAACTTTAGATGGGGCAATAACAATGCATCTGCATCTAATACTGCACCATCTACACCACCAGGATTCCCACATCAAAAACAAGCCACCAATGAAAATTCTCTAGAAAATATGCTCAAAGCATTCATAGGAGAAGCAAGAACAGCTAGACAAACTTAGGATGCTTTCATTAAAAATCTAGAGACCCAAGTAGGACAGTTAGCCACAGCTTTGTATCAAAGGCCATCAGGTGCCTTACCTTCTAATACAGAAGCTGCTCCTTCCCAGAAACAAGGAAAAGAGCAGGTTAAAACTGTTTCATTAAGAAGTGGCAAGGATTTGATTAAATCAAATGAGAGGGAAAGTGTAGATAAGGGAGAAAAAGAAAAAGAAAAACAAAAAAATAGCAAAGATAGAAATGTGGAAACATCCAATGCTCCTGCATTAGAGGAAGGAGTTCAAATCCCTACACCTAAGTTAGTACCTGAGTACCCTCCTCCTCCTTACCCACAAAGTTTGAAAAAAAGCACATGAGGAGAAACAATTTAGCAAATTCTTAGAGGTACTAAAACAGTTGCACATAAATGTTCCCTTAGTGGAAGCACTTCAACAAATGCCAAACTATACAAAATTCATGAAAGATGTGCTTACTAAAAGAAAAAGATTAGGGGAATTTGAGACAGTTGCCATGACTAAAGAATGTAGTCAGATCATGCAAAGTAAAATTCCTAGGAAATTGAAGGATCCAGGAAGTTTTACAATTCCATTTTCCATTGGAACCTCTTATACTGGTAAAGCTTTATGTGATTTAGGGGCAAGTATTAACTTAATGCCTAAATCTATTTTTAACCAGTTGGGAATTGGAATTGTAAGACCAACCACTGTGACACTTCAATTAGCAGATAGGTCAATAGCCTATCCTGAAGGAATAATAGAAGACATCTTAGTTAAAGTAGACAAATTTGTGTTCCCTGCAAATTTTGTCATTCTTGACTTTGAAGCAGATAAGGATGTACCTATTATCCTAGGAAGACCATTTCTAGCAACTGGCAAAACCTTAATAGATGTGCAGAGAGGTGAACTTACAATGAGAGTGAATGATCAAGAGATAAAATTCAATGTGATGAGTGCTATGAAGTATCCCACAGAGGATACAGAAAGATGATCATCCATTTTTTCTCTAGATAAACTGGTAGAGAAACAGTTTTACAAACAGTATGATCATTTGGCTGATGCAGATGCACTTGATGCACCTGCATTACTAGATGAGGAATTACTAAAAAAAGAAAACCTGCCAATAGGAAACTCTTGTAAGGAAGTCTGGGCCAGAACTTATGAACCTCTCAATCTTGAGGATCCAACCCTCAAAGAAAATTTACCCTCCATAGAAAAACCTCCCAAGTTAGAATTGAAGGAATTGCCTAAACATCTTAAGTATGTCTTTCTAGGAGAAAATGAGACCTTACCAGTTATTATTGCTTCTGACCTAACATCAGAACAAGAAAATGATCTCATCAATACGCTAAAGAAACATACCAAAGCAATAGGCTGGCAAATGACAGATATCAAGGGAATTAGTCCTTCTGTGTGTATGCATAGAATCATCTTAGAAGAAAATTCTAAGAATAGTATAGAAAGCCAAAGAAGACTAAATCTTATCATGAAGGAGGTTGTAAAAAAGGAAATTATTAAATGGCTAGATGCTGGCATCATATACCCAATATCAGACAGTGCATGGGTAAGCCCTGTCCAATGTGTACCAAAGAACGGGGGTGTGACAGTAATAGCCAATGAAAAGAATGAATTGATACCTACTAGAACTGTAACAGGTTAGAGGATATGCATGGATTACAGAAAACTCAATAAGGCTACCAAAAAGGATCACTTTCCTTTACCATTCATAGACCAAATGCTAGATAGATTAGCAGGAAAAGAGTTTTATTGTTATCTAGATGGCTATTCAGGATACAAATCAGATAACCATTGATCCTAAAGATCAAGATAAAACCACTTTTACATGCCCTTATGAACCTTTGCCTTTAGAAGAATGCCATTTGGATTATGTAATGCACCTGCAACTTTCCAAAGATGCATGATGTCAATATTCTCAGATTTCATTGAGCAATCAATGGAAGTGCTTATGGATGATTTCTCTGTCTTTGGAGAAACATTCCAAGAAAGATGTGAGGATACAAATCTAGTGTTAAACTGGGAAAAGTGCCATTTCATGGTGCAAGAGGGCATTGTGTTAGGACACGGAATTTCAAAGAAAGGTCTAGAGGTAGACAAAGCAAAAATTGAGGTGATTGAGAAATTACCCCCACCAACAACAGTTAAAGGTATCAGGAGCTTTTTAGGCCATGCTGATTTTCATAGAAGGTTTATCAAAGACTTTTCAAAAATTTCAAAGCCATTATGTATGCCTTTACAAAATGATGTACCATTTAACTTTGATGAATCTTGTTTGGATACTTTTGAAAAGCTTAAAAAAGCTTTAGTAACAGCACCAGTGATAGTAACACCTGACTGGAGCAGGCCTTTTGAATTAATGTGTGATGCTAGTGACTTTGCAGTAGGAGCAGTCGTAGGGCAAATGTATGACAAGGTTTTTCATTCTATTTATTATGCTAGCAAGACATTAATTGAAGCTCAAGTAAATTACACAGTCACAGAAAATGAATTATTAGCTGTAGTATTTGCATTTGAAAAATTTAAATCATACTTAGTTGGCACTAAAGTAATTGTTTATACTGATCATTCTGCCATTAAGTATTTGATTTCAAAAAAAGATGCAAAGCCAAGGTTGATAAGATGGATTCTACTCCTACAAGAATTTGATCTTGAAATTAGAGACAAGAAAGGAGTAGAAAACCAAGTAGCAGACCATTTGTCAAGGCTTGAAGGTGAATCACTAGAAGGAGAAATCAAGGAGAGTTTTCCAGATGAGAAATTATTGGCAATCACAGTCAATGCACACAGTGCAACTGCATATGCTACAAGCAATGCAGGAGCATCAAATGCATCTGCACCATCGTATGCTGATATTGTAAATTTCCTTGCAAGTAAAGTGACGCCAGTAAATATGACATATCAACAAAGAAGAAGATTCTTCCACATAGTAAAACAATACTATTGGGATGATCCATTTCTTTACAAGATGTGTCCTGATAAATTAATAAGGAAATGTGTTCCTGAGGAGGAACAACAAGCAGTGCTTCTGCATTGCCATGCGGCACCATATGGTGGCCACTTTGGAAGCACAAGAACAGCAGCTAAGGTATTACAGTCGGGTTATTTTTGGCCTACTTTATTTAAAGATGCATATCTTATGATCAAGATATGTGATAAATGTCAAAGGGCAGGAAATATTTTTGATAAACATGAAATGCCAAGAACCAATATTTTAGAAATTGAATTATTTGATGTATGGGGAATGGACTTCATGGAACCTTTTCCACCCTCTTTTGGCAATTTATATATTTTAGTAGCTGTTGATTATGTGTCCAAATAGGTAGAAGCAGTAGCATTACCAAATAACAATGCAAAATCAGTAAGTAGATTTCTTCAAAGGAATATATTTACTAGATTTGGTACTCCTAGAGCTATAATTAATGATGAAGGCTCACACTTTTGTAATAAAATCATTGAAAACCTTCTAGCTAAGTATGGAGTTAAGCATAAAATTGCTACAGCTTACCACCCTCAAACAAGTGGACAAGCAGAAATCTCAAATAGAGAAATTAAAAGTGTGCTAGAAAAAATGGTAAGTCCAAATAGGAAAGATTGGTCTTTACATTTGGATGAAGCTTTATAGGCTTATAGAACAGCATTCAAAACACCCTTACTCCTTATAGAATAGTTTATGGAAAAGCATGCCATCTACCTGTGGAGTTAGAAAATAAGTCTTATTGGGCTATCAAGAAGCTCCATTTTAATTTAGACAAAGCAGGTACACAAAGAATGCTAGAGCTTAATGAGTTAGAAGAGATTAGGCAATTCTCTTATGAGAATGCTGAAATCTACAAAACCAAAACAAAGGCATGGCATAACAAAAGAATTCAAAAGAGAGACTTAAAAGAGGGAGGACTAGTTCTGCTATACAATTCTAGATTGAAGCTTTTTCCTGGAAAGCTTAGATCAAGGTGGTCAGGACCATTCAAATTGGTTAAAATTTATCCTCATGGAGCAGTTGACTTGTTAGATGAAAACTCAAACACCATCTTCAAAGTAAATGGTCAAAGAATCAAAATGTACTATGGTGAACATGTGGTGAGAGATAAGGTCACCACTAATTTGAAAAATCTCTAAAAGAAAGAGGTAGTCATGCTGATAAGACTCTTAAAACAAGCGCTTAATGGGAGGCAACCCATCATTTTTTCTTAATTTTGTTCAATTTGATGTTTTAAGTGTTTTGTAGGAAAAACAAGAAACTGATGCAGCTGCATTGCAATGCTACTGCATTACATATGCATTGAAGAAAAAAATGTGCCCTGTACCCAAGTTCAAAATTTTGAAGAAATTGATCAAGTGTGAATGACAACTCATCAGAAGCAAAGTTAGAAATTAAATGAAGTGTTGAGTAACCAAGGAAGACACGTGGCTGCACGCATGTCCACCACGACCTTACCTAACGGCTACTACCTCAAATCAAATCAAAACTTCTCTTAACTCCTCACTAAAAAAACCCTAAAATCATTCTCGTTATCCCTTCCACTCAATCTGAAACCTCTCACTCTAATCAAACAGTTACACACATCAATTCCATATCCAGCAAACGCAATGGTGAAGAAACAATCAACATCAAAATCATCAGGAAAACATGCATCATCATCGTCCCAAAAAGGCAAGAAAGGCAAGACCAATGCACCAGCATTGATCAGTGAAGAGAAAGCTCATCTATGGAAAATGCAGTTACTACCAGAAAGGGGATACGATTTGAAGAAGGCAAGTCCATCATTCATGGCAACAGTAGCCAATCTTCACTGGGATCACTTTGTGTTGCCACGAGGAGGATACATTGAAGAGCGAGTAAGAGAATTCTATGCTGGACTTTCTGAAGGAGAAGGACCAGAGAAAAGCTACACTTCTAAGGTTAGAGGTAAGATAGTTCATTTTCGTCCTAGACATAGGATAGTATAGTCCATAGGGTGATACTGTGGGTACTTTAAAAGACAAGAGTGAGCTTATTTAGCAAGCCTAGACATAGGAAGCTTGTAATGAAACTCTGAAGAAAAGTGACTGAAAGGCACACAACTAATGCAACAGCATTCAGTGCAACTGCATCATAACTGCATTAAACACTTATAAGTAAATTACTTGGGGAAGACATTCCAACTAGCTTTTCTCTATTGCATTACAACTACTTACACCTTGTTTTATTCTAACTTACTTGTGATACTCACCATCATAAACTATCTTGTTAAATTAGTTACTTACCTCTAAATTACATAATATTGACTTTTGAAAGAGTTCATCAATCCCTGTGGGTTCGACCTGTTCTAAACACTGTATTACTTGTTATGGACTGTGTATACTTGCACATGTTTTCCACACACCACTGCTGCCTCAAGAAAATTATCAGGAATGTTAAACCCAATAATCTTGCTTTTATGGAAGTTCGCCTTCAAACCCGATACCAACTCAAAGCTCCGAATGATTGACTTGATGCTCCACAAATTCTCCCACGTTGCTTTCCCCATCAACATTGTATCATCGGCAAATTGCATAATGGGAAACCGCAAATTATCATTGATAGAGTAGCCTTGGAAAGAGCCTATCTCCACCGCTCTAGCCACCAAAGCTGACAAACCCTCAGTCACAATAAGAAACAAAAAAGGGAAAAGGGAATCCCCTTGTCTCAGACCCCTATGCACTTTAAAATCGCTGGTAGGGCTACCATTGACCAAAACTGACATAGTACTCGAACAAATACACGCCTCCATCCATCTAATCCACCTGTACGGGAAACCCATCCTACTCATCATATAAAACAAGAAGTCCCGCGAAATAGAGTGGTAGGCCTTCTCAAAGTCCACCTTAAACAACAAACATTGATCCTTCGTTCTCCTCGCAAAATCCACTATCTCATTCACCACAACCACCCCATCTAGAATTTTCCTGCCTCCTAAAAACGCAGATTGACACTCTGAAATAATATTAGGAAGCACCCTCTTGACCCTATTAGCCAAAACCTTCGCCAAAATCTTATATAAGCAGCCGATCAAACAAATGGGTGTGAATTCACCCAAACCTTGAGGATTATTGTTCTTGGAAATAAGAGCAATGAAAGATGCCGAAATAGCTTTAGGGATAAAAGCCTTACCGTGAAATTCATTGAAGAAATCAACCACCTCCTTTTTAAGCAAGTCCCAAAATTGTTTGATGAACCTTAGGTTAAACCCGTCTGGGCCCGGGCTTTTGTCGCCATCACAATTCCACACCTCTTCCCTAATCTCCTCTTCGGTGAAAGGCTCTATCAATAAATCAACATCAAAGCTGGAAAGTTGTTTGAACGATAAACCTTCTAGAGTCGGACGGTTATAACAATGTTCAACAAAACTCTCCTCAAAATGCTTCTTTATACCAAACTTAATCTCCTCCACCTCTTCAATCTGATCCCCACTGTCATTTAAAAGCTCAACATTGCATCTCCTTTGCATATACTTCATCAAGGAATGAAAATATTTAGAGTTCATATCCCCTTCCTTAATCCACCTCGCCCTAGACTTTTGTTGCAACATAGACTCTTTCAAGTGAATGTCCTTCCAAAAAGACGCAGAGGCCTCCTTTCTACTCAACAAAACACCACTGTCCCCGCCATTACTAAGGGCTAAATCCAAGGCATTCATGTCCCTCACTAAACCATCAATCTTCAAATCAAGAATCCCAAACACTTCTTTGTTCCAAATCCTCAACTTTTTTTGAGTAGTTTTAGCTTCTCTTTCAAAACAAAAGCTTTATTACCCGATACATTAAAACCAGCCCAACACTCATACACATACGAAATGAGACCACTATGATCAAACCAACCATTAAAGACACGAAAGGGCTTCAGACCCCAATTCCTAGGAGAACGAAGCAACCAAATGGGACAATGATCTGAAATATCTCTG
Organism: Astragalus membranaceus; assembly: GCA_039519185.1. NCBI lineage: Eukaryota > Viridiplantae > Streptophyta > Magnoliopsida > Fabales > Fabaceae > Astragalus > Astragalus membranaceus. The sequence goes on from CM076849.1 coordinate 19,604,996, forward strand.
TTTCCAATCCATTGGTCCGATATACCCCACAACTCAATCAAACCTTCGGTAATAAGAAATCTATCAAGTCTACTCATTGAACAACCATCAGGACCGAACCAAGAAAACTTTTTACCTGACACCGGAACATGAACAACCTCCATATCAATAATAAAATTATTAAAGTCAGCAATCTCCTGAACCGAACTATCCTCCCCTCTTCCCTTTCCCTTCCTCCAAGCAAGACACCGCATTGAAATCACCCACTAGGCACCATTCACCTGGATTCGAATTCTATTTGAAAGTAACCAACTCAGTCCACATCGCTCTCTTTGCTACTACGGAACAAGGCGCATAAACATTGACGATATACAACAGACAATTCAGACCATTAACAGAAACTCCAATAAAACCAACACCGGAGAAATTAGAAACCACTGACCACACCCCATCAAGCCAAGAACATAAGATACCTCCAGACAAACCATTTGAAGATTGAGAATGTCATTTAAAAGATTGGTTTCCCCACAACAATCCCACCTCCCTCTCCAAAATTAATTCTCTCTTCACTTCTTGAATGCAAATAAAATCGAACTTACCGGACCTGATAAGAGTCGACAATTGACGACGTTTAGCTCTATCACCCCACCCACAGATATTTAGAGATAGCAAATTCATGGACCCCCATTGTTGGACACCTTCTTGCGATGAGCATCCTCATCCCTTCTTTCCCCTTCCTCAATCATATCAACATAGGTATCTTCTTGAAGAGCACCTTTCACCCCCAACTTCTTTGCTTCTTCCCAAACCTTCCTTGCAACGGTTTTGCCTCGTAAAGCCCAGAATCGATTATTACATTGCGCAATGTTACCACTGGATATAGAAGCATCACAAAGCACCACCCCACAGAAAAAAGAGAGGACGAATTCATACTTGCAGGTGCTGGATCGTTCGCAAATTGAGAACTGGGCAACAAAGAAGCAGAAACTTCAGCGAGTTTGCGTGAAGCCTTCTGTAATTTCCCTAATTTCGGGTCATGTTTAATGCCCAGCTGGGTAAGTTTTCTGGACTTTGGTTGCTGAATGAGGAGACCCGATTTGTTGGATGGGTCACCAGTGTAACATGGATTGAAGGAAGCTCATTTGGTAAAATTATTGGGCTTCACTACCTGACTCATGGCCCAGCTCAGTAACGCACCGGTAATTGGCTTCCAACCCATTATTGTTGTCCAAGTGCAAAGTACCGGATTTAGAAGAATTACAAGGTATTGATTCCTCGACAAATGACTGATTGTGTGTAGAATTTAATGGTTGGGTCCCCCCCAATCATGGATGATTGATACAATACACCGCCAGCTTTCAAATTTTAAGACAAATCCGCATGAGCATTATTAGAGGATCCGTTATCATTATTTGATTCCATAACATCCTTCCCAAAACTAAATGAATCATTAATATCCTTATTAAATGCGGTTTCACTGTCGTCCTCGTCGCCTGACTCCCCTCTGGTACCGGCGAAGTTGGATTCAAAAAAGTCATCGTCAGAACTCGAAGAATCATTATCCTCCCAGACTTTCTTACTCACCTCGCTCCACTGGATCGGACCACACCAATCTTCCACAACTTTAATAACAAAAGGAACTTTGTTGATAGACACCTGAAACACTTGATTCACGCTTACGGTCGACTGAGTACGCACCAAAGTCTGAGCGACGTCCATAGATTTCTGCTTTTCAGTATTGTCATCAGAGTAAAGATAAACACCCACATAAGCTGAAATTTTCGAAAAAAATTCACGGTTCCACGCATGGGCCGGGATGCCGTAACATTTGAGCCAAGTTAAACGCTCGGAGTCCACATCCGATGGTTTTTATGGTCTAATCCACTTAAACCACTGTAGAAGCCACTCACGCGCCTCTTCAACAAATCCACTAAAATCCTCCTCATCTCTGCCGCCTTCTAGAAGTACGAGGTTTGAACCCATGGGAGTCGCCTTGATGGAAAAAACCCCTTGCCTGATAAATTCATCTTGGATTGTATAAGACTTACCCGGATGAATAACCTCCCCCACCATCGCCAACGAGAACCGTTGTGAACTATCCTCCGGAATATCATATGACCAATCACACTTGATCACACTATCAAGCTTCCCTTCTTTCCCTCCTAACACCACATCCCTGAAAGATTGCCCCGACTGAACAAGCATCGTAGAAACCTTCTTTTTCCACACTTGTTGAACGGGTTTCGTCACTTTCTCTGTGGTATCATTATCACACTGATCTTTAACCCTCTCTCTTTGGAATCTAGGTAAATTCACGTGGATCTTCTCTTTCTCTACAAAAATGCTATCCAAGATGGTAGCCAATCTATCCGGTTCCTTTACTTCAAAAAAATGCACAAAACCAAATCTTCTCCCAAGTGCGTTCCTTCTCCCCGGAATAAACACCTCATGAACCTTGCCATGTCTACTGAAAACCTCGAACATGTCCCTAGCCCGATACCTCTCCGGAAAATTAGTGAAGAAAAACGAAGTGTAACTGCGAGAACCATCAAAAGGTCTACCATGACGAGAGGAAGCAACATGCAAATCATTGTTCCCCTTCCACCATCCTCCCCTCCTACCTCTTACAGTTCTCCAACCACCACCTTCGCCATGCCTATCAAAATCATCCTCCCTGCTTTCGTCGTACTGATACTCCCGCCGCCGCCGCCATCCGCTCATTCTCTCTCTAAAACCCTCCCTCATTCTCTCTCATTCTCTCATTTGGGGAAAAAAGATGAAGGATCAAATCGAAATAAGTTAGTGGGCTATGTAGAAGCTAAGTGAAGAAGGTTGGAGGCTCAAGAAAAGAATTTGTCTAGCCTTATACTTGGGGCGTTATTGATATTAGTAAACTACAATAGACATATAAGTAATTAGTTGTTTATGTTTCTACATTTTACTTAAAATTTTGAGATTAATATTGTACCAATATATTGAGTCCGAGAACTTACACGACAACAGGACTCATCCCATTCAACTTTATCCAACACTCACCACCCCATTGGACAAACCCAATTGGGTGAGCCTTCACTACAAGTAAAACGTTTGTAGGTAATTGTTACCGGCGGTTTTTGGCCGCCGATAATGTAATTTTTTTACATTTTCGATGGCCAAAAATTGGCAGTAATGTAAAAAAAATTCCGACGCCCAAAAATCACCAGTAATGTAAAACATTCCAATTTTTTAAAAATGTTGTTTATTATTTAATTTAATAATAAAAAGTAATTTAAATCTTATATTTTGATTTATATAATTGATTAAATGATTATATTTATTTTAATTTATATAACAAAGAAAAAAAATGAGAGAATAAAAAGAGAAGAAGAAAATGAAAATGAAGAAAGGAAAATGGAGAGTATGAGAAGATATGATGTAGGAGAGAATAAGAATGAAAGAGTGAGAAGAAATGAGAATGAAGGAGTGAGAATATTGAATGAGAAGGAACAAGAAAGATAAGAAAGGGAAAAATGTAGGAGAGAGATATATGGAGAAATTTATGGAGATTGAAGAGTATGAGAAAGAAGAAGAAAGATGAGAAAGGGAAAAAAGTAGGAGAAAATGAGAAGGAATGAAAGAGTGAAATGGGAGAATGAGAAGAGTGTAGGAGAATTTTTTTAAAAAAACCGGCGGTTAAAAACTGGCAATTTTTTTAAAAAAATTTACTAGTGGTTCAAAACTGCCGGAAATATATTTTTCGTGTTACCGACGGTTTTTGGTCGCCGAAATGCAGTAGAGAATGAGAAGGGTTGAAAAAGTGAAATGAGGGGATGAGAAGAGTGTAGGATGAAGTTTTATTTATAGACATTTCCGAACGGTTCCAGTGGTTTGGGGTTGCCGGTAAAAAAAAGGAGAAAAACATTTCCAGTGATTTCTGGCCGCTGATAAAAAAACGGTTCTGGCGGCCTAAAACCGTTGGTAACCTCAACAACATTTTTTTCAAAATTCAAATTTCCCGCGGTTCAAAACTGACACAAAATAGTATCTTTTCAAACAGCAGCACACTTTTATTTTTTTGTCATTATCGGTGGTTCAAAACAGCTGCAATTTTTCTTTTAATTTTTTTTTACTTGTGGTTCAAAACTGCCGATAATGTTTTTTTCACGTTACCGACAGTTTTTGGCCACCAGAATGCTACCGACGTGCTTACCGGTGGATCACGGCCGCCAAAAACAGACCGCCAGTAATCCACATTTTTCTTGTAGTGCTTCCATGAACTCAAAAACTGCCAAGGAAACATTTACCAAGGGCGCATAGATATAAGGAACCGAGGAGAAGAGAATAAGAGGACCACTTATGAACACACACAAAGAAAAAAACTGCCCAACTTGATCATCTCGATCGCCTAAGTTCCTTTAGGGTGTTAATCCCTTTAGGGTTTATTTGTTCCGAGAGAAAAGGAGTGATCAAAGAGAGAAAGTGGAGAGGAATACACCACTTCTCTGGTTTGGTGCAAGAAAGAAAAGTTAGAGAGAGATTACATTCGTATCGTCCCACATCTATTTATTTCTTAGCTGAACTGCTAGGAAAGAGGAGAGAAAGGTAATTTTTCCTTTGATTAGTGTTTTGCCCTTATATTAGAAAAGAGTAAAGACCCATTTTAGTCCCCGACAATTTTTTGATAGGACAAATTGGTCCCTGACAATTTTTTGGGACAAATAAGTCTCTGACATTTTCAAAACGGGGACAAATTAACCCCTAACACAGGGACTAATTTGTCCCCGTTTTGAAAATATCAGGGACTTATTTGTCCCAAAAAATTGTCAGAGACCAATTTATCCTATTGAGAAATTGTTGGGGACTAAAATGGGTCTTTACTCATTAGAAAAAGTAAAGTAATTAATTAAACATTTTTAATATAGGGGTTTTCGTGACCATTTACAAAATAATTTTAGTTTTCTCTTCTCTTTTTCTCTTATCTTTCTCTTATTCCAAACAACACATCAAATCTATCATATATTTCACCTCTTTCTTTCTTTTCACACTCTTACACTCATTTCTTTCGTGTGCCAAACACACCCTTATTGTCAACATGTTATGCTGGTAGGGACAAATATATTTAATCAATAGTGTGGGAAAATGCCTCCATTAATATTTAGGTCATCTTTATACTACCCATTTACTAGATATCGTAAATGCTATGAAATTACTCATAGTGCTAGAGGCGAATCCGCCTTATATAAATTGAGGGTAGTGGGCCCCACAAAGTTAATTTTTCTTGCTTAAATTTTTTTTGTTATAAAAGAGGAAAATAAGTTTTTTTTTGCTTAAAATATACTTAATAAAATTATTTTGTCCTTATAAAAATAGTTTTTGCTCCCACGATACTCACCGTAAAAAATATCAACTGGTAAAAGAGAGAACAAATCTAATATCTATTTATACTAATAAACCACACTTAAATTACCCATAAAAGCCTTCACACTTACTTGACACCTTGCCACTCTATAATAACTCCAAAGGGTATTTAGGTCATTACCCTCTCTTCCTTTCTTTTTTTTTACACTCTCTTTTCTCTTTTTCACTTTTCTCTTACACTCTCTTTCTTCCTTTTTCCTTTTTACACTCTATTTCTTCTTTTTTTTTCTCTCTCTTCTTACATTCTCTTTCCTCCTTTTCACTTCTCTCTTACACTCTCTTTCTTCCTTTTTTTTCTTTTTACTTTACTTTTACTTTTTCCATAAATAATTTTTCTCTTTCTATTATCATTATACTTTAGTTTTTTAACTAAATTTCTAAATTTATACACTCTTATTGATAATCTACTATCTATCTTTTACTATCTACTATAATCTACTAAAATTTTAATTTTTCTCTCCGAAATTTGTTTATACTCTTATTGATAATCGAATATCACCTCTTATTGATATTTATCTTTTACTATCTAATATAATCTACTAATCAACTAAAATAATCAATTGAAACTACGAGATAACTGCAATTATATATATAAAAAATAGGGGATAACTGTACTGATATATAAAAAACATAGGATTAAACTACTGATTAATATTTAAAACAAATATTTCTCATTGATAACCTACTATAATCTACTAATCAACTAAAAAAATCAATTGAAACTACGAGATAACTGCAATGATATATAAAAAACACGGGATAACTGCACTGATATATACAAAACACGGGATTAATATTTGTAATTGATAATTAAAATTATTGAAGCATACTATGAACCTATTATCTAAAAAACAAGAAGATGTAATGACTATTTAAACTACTGATTAATATTTAAAACAAATATTTCTCATTGATAATCTACTATCTAACTTTTACTATCTACTATAATCTACTAATCAACTAAAATAATCAATTAAAACTACGAGATAACAGCAATGTTATATAAAAAACACGGGATAACTGCACTGATATAAAAAAAACACGAGATTAATATTTGTCATTGATAATTATAATTTTTGAAAACTACTATAAACCTACTATCTAAAAAACAAGAAGGTTTACTGACTATTTAAACTGATTAATATTTAAACACACGTGACAAATATTTTTCACTAATACCTAAAAAAGAACAAATAATTGTCACTGATTTGTAAAAAACACGGGATAAATATTTTTTATTGATAATCTACTATCTATCTTTTACTATATACTATATATAATCTACTAATCAACTCAAATAATCAATTGAAACTACGAGATAACTGCAATGATATATAAAAAAACACAGGATAACTGCAATAATATATAAAAAAACACATGATTAATATTTGTAATTGATAATTAAAATTTTTTAAAGACTACTATAAAACTATTATCTAAAAAACAAGAAGATTTAATGACTATTTAAACTACTGATTAATATTTAAAACAAATATTTCTTATTGATGATCTACTATCTCTTTTTTTTTGACCAATCTACTATCTCTCTTTTACTATCTATTATTATCTACTAATCAACTAAAACAATCAATTGAAACTACGAGATAACTGCACTGATATATAAAAAACACGGGATAACTGCACTGTTATATAAAAAAACACGAAATTAATATTTGTCATTGATAATTAAAAATTGTGAAGACTACTACTACAAACCTACTACCTAAAAAACAAGAAGACTTAATGGCTATTTAAACTAATAATTAATATTTAAAACAAATATTTCTCATTGATAATCTACTATCTAACTTTTACTATCTACTATAATCTACTAATCAACTAAAATAATCAATTGAAACTACGAGAAAACTGCAATGATATATAAAAAAACACGAGATAACTGTAGTGATATATAAAAAAAACACGGGATTAATATTTGTCATTGATAATTATAATTTTTGAATACTACTATAAACCTACTATCTAAAAAAACAAGAAGACTTAATGACTATTTAAACTGATTAATATTTAAAACACACGTGACAAATTGTCACTAATATCTAAAAAAGGACAAATAATTGTCACTGATTTATAAAAAATACAGGATAAATATTTCTTGTTGATAATCTAATATCTATCTTTAACTATCTACTATAATCTACTAATCAACTCAAACAATCAATTGAAACTATGAGATAACTGTACTGATACATAAAAAACACGGGATGACGGCACTGATATATATAAAAACACGGGGATAACTTCAATGATATATATAAAAACACAGGATAGCCGCACTGATATATTAAAAAACACAAGATAACAACACTGATATATAAAAAACACAGGATAAATGCACATATTGTTTCTAAATGATACTTTTACATTTTTAGATTTTAATATTTATATATTTTATATTTGAAACTATTTTTATCTACTTTAAATTTGTCTTTATTTTCAAGAGGTAATGTTCAGACTATTTAACTGTGTTTTAAAGCATTAAACAACTATTAATATCTGCTTTTGTATTTTAAGTTTGAGACATTGAAATTTCTATGGAACTGTTTCATTTACATCATTTCTATTCAATTTAATACTAATATGTCATTAATTAACAAAAATTAACAGTATGAAGAAACTTTTTTTAAATATCATTATTACCAAAATAAAAGAGAAATTTTATTTATCGTAACCACAAAACTTACTTTAACTTCGTCTATCTACCTCTTACAAACATAGCTTCGATTTACATTATTTAAATTCTAAAAATCAATCTGATTCAAACTATACCAGACAACGCGATCAACCCGTGCGGATGCACGGGTATGTTACTAGTTTATAAGATAAAACTGCACTTGAGGTTCTTTAAGTTTATTTAAAATTTCAGATTTATCCTTTAAGTTTTTGTTCTCATTTAACTTTTTATGTTTTCGTTTATGTTTAAATTGGGAATTCATGCCAAATTGGTTCTCCATGTGTTTCGTTTATAGGGACCAATTTAAAATAGAAACAAAAAATAAAGAACCAATTTGAAAGATAAACGGAAACATGGATGACAAATTTGAAACACGGATGACCAATTTAAAACATATATAGAAACATAAAAGACTTGAATACAGTCACGAATCAAGGTTACAGTCACGAAAATTTTTCGCAATAATTTTCTGAATTCGTGACTGTATGCTTCTCGATAATCTTCCCCCTAATTTTTCGCAATTTCAGTCCCTCAATTTTATCATATCCGCAGTTTTAGTCCCCTACTTTTCCCGCAATTTTGGTCCCTCAATTTTATCAAATCTACAATTTTAGTACCCCGTTAAATTGTCATCCAATTTTCGACGAAAATGCTAATCTGACAATCGTGTGCCTTTCAATCTTAATATATTGTTTTAAATCTTAATATTTAAATTTAAATATTATTTTCACTTAAATTACGAATCTTATAAAATATGAGACCAAAATTACACTTAAATCTTTTATCACTTTTTATATAATAGTATGAAGGAATAATGGAATCCTTTTGACTGTATTCGTAGTAGGCAGTACCTAACCAGTTTCTAATACCATGGGCGAGTTTTCCTTTGTCTTGTCTTACGAGGAGTCGACTACTTTTCGAATGTATCTATTTTCTGCACATCTAGAAGAAATTCATCGCTCTTCCATGTTTTTTAGTCCACCTATGCATTAATGACGGTGTATTTTTTCTCACAAAAAAATGACGGTGTTTTTTTTTTTGTGTTCGAGCCGGATAGGACCATAATGAGTGGTAAAATTTTTCTTCAAAAGATTTAACGTTATTACATTCAGAAAACTGGATTCGAATCTAGGATATTGGTTAAAGTGAAAGAGACTCACACCATCTCATCCGAAGAATCTCGAGTAACTAGGGTGCTACTTAGTCGGTTATCATTTTTTTTATTTTAAAATTTGGTTCACCAATATTATCTCACATACAATCCTAACAGTCACATCGACATCAATCTAATGTGACCGATCAACGTTCAAAAGGCCAGGTTTCAACAGAATTGTTAGAAAAACTAACATGTCCCTGTTTATAATTCTTAGAGACTAATTTTGATATTAATTATTTTTGTGATAAAAGACAAAAGAAATAAATGATGGTTTCTTTGCATAAATTACGATGTACCACCGGTAATTACATTTTCAAAAATGATTAATCTCAAGAAAGATATCTTCATGACCAGATTATTAATCTCAAAGAAAAAAAAGATTATGAATGATTTTTTTTTAATAAACAATATTAATGAGAGTGTGAGAATGTTAGTTTCTGAGAGTTGAATCCAAGACCTCTGCACTCATTTGGTAAACTCCTTCGATACCCCTTAGCTCGCCAATTGAGCTACGTACGTACTTGGGATTATGAATGATATATTGGTTACTTTTTCATTTACATGATCTCCGTGTTTCTGTCGAATTAACGAGATTAGCGTTCATTAAATTGTTCAACACTTGACACATGGTTAATCCATAAGCTAGTGAGAATAATATTTTAGGCAAAACAGCATATCTCTCTAACTCTAAATTTCTTTTCTTTGAATGGAAATGCTGTCTTTTCCGGGATGAATTCAAAGTCAAGAATTGCACAAGGGAAATATATATTAAAAAAACGCAAGTTGCTGGCGGTTGATTATTAATAGCGGATAATGAAGATAGAAAATTATAATTCGAATTCTAAACAACAGTGCCCAAGAAAAATGGAAGAGCGATGAATATTTAAATATGAATAGTTCACACATCATTATCAGCCAGTGTGATATATTAAAGTAGGTAAATTCTATCGTATTCGTTCGGAGTTTGGTGGGTACGATACTTTTTAGGTAAAATGAGTTTGATATTTATTTTTTTAACAAAATATTTAAATAAAAAAAATGAAATATCATTGAGTGATTGGATGTTGAGATATTGACTATCATACCTAAAACGGACGAGAGTCGTCATCATTAAATAAAAGTCAATGAATTCTTAGAACAACACAATGAATTATATTATAGCATAATAATAAAATAATAATGAAGTGATGACTATTGATTTCTACGATCCAAAAACATGGGCCTACAAATAGCAGGATCAATCCCTTTCTTTTACACATCCACAAACTCTCAAACCTGCGTCTCTATCTTCTTTTGATTTAAACTTTGAACTTTTTATTCTAAGGAAAATGGCACAGAAGAGCAAAATCTTAGTTCTTGGAGGCACAGGTTACATTGGAAAATTCATAGTTGAGGCAAGCGCAAAAGCAGGAAACCCCACTTTTGCTTTGGTTAGGAAGAGCACTGTTACAGATCCTGAGAAGTCAAAGCTTATTGATAACTTCAAGAGCCTAGGAGTTACTCTTGTTCATGTTTGTTTCTTTCAATCACTGTTTTTTTTTATATATTAACTTAACATAACTATTTCAAAGTCCAGTAGATCTAACATCTCTCTCTCTGGTTTGGCTCTGCAGGGTGATCTAGGTGATCATGAAAGTCTAGTTAAGGCAATCAAGCATGTTGATGTTGTGATCTCAGCAGTAGGTGGAGCTCAAATAGATGATCAAGTGAAGCTCATAGCTGCAATCAAAGAAGCAGGAAACGTCAAGGTAAATATAACCCTTCTCATACCAAATACCACCTACCTTTTTTCACTAATTTCAAAAGTTTTGGTTGGAAATAAGTATAAACATGTGGTGCTTCAATATGATAGGTGATCGGTACTTGCTTAAAAATCATTTCAAACTCCAACAAGTGGTAGTTAACTTAACTTTTATGATTTTCGAAAATTAATGTATTAGATATAACTGATAGGCAAAATAAAAATAGGCTTAGATATCATTTAGCCTGTAAATATCACATTTATCCATTTATCAAAAAAAAAAACTTTCAAAACAAAATTTGTAAATATTATGTGTTTTTAGTTAGCCCGCGGTTAGTTTTAGCTAACAATGTCTATGCTGACTTTACAGAGAGGTAACTAGAAACACCACTTAATATTTGCAGGGGTAAATGGATAAACGTGATATTTGTAGGTGTAATTAGATCCCAAATAGCAGCCAAAACTAACGTTGTTAGCTAAAACTAACGACAAGGGTAACAAGAAATACTTAATATTTGCAAGGTTTATTTTAAATTTTTTTTTACGGGAGGTAAATAAATAAACGTGATATTTGTAAGGAGTAAATGATATTTAACCAAAAAAAATGATGATAAATATTTAATGCAAAAGATAATATAGTCTTGGCGTGCTCTTGAGATTTGAGAATCCAAGCCGTTGACTCTTTCAACCCAAGTTTAAGAATAATAGACATTATTCTCTATATTTTTTGTGGGGCTAAATTAATAGAATATAATAATATCTATACTTGGTAAATACTTCGTGTGTTTTATATTATTCGTCTTTCTAGTTAAAAAAATAATTTTATTACATAATACATTAAGTTTTAAAATCTCAATGAAATATTTATTATTTAATAATATATGTTTCATAATTCTACTAATTTATTTTTTAATTTGGCAAAGTAATTCATAATTTCTTCTTTTCATACAAAATTAATTATTTTTTTAATACGTGTGAAATGACCCAAACATATATAATATATGATACGGAGGGAGTATATTTTTTTTAGCGGTCAAAGTCACCTCATTGTTGTGAATGGGACCGCGGCCAATATCGCCCATGAAACCATAAGGTTACGATTTTTCTTGTCCTCATAGTCGAGACGATAATCTGACGGTGGCAGTTAGATAAAAACAAGGGGGATAATATCAAATGTCTCAAACTTAATTCATATTTGTTTTCTTAGTTTTGAAACGACACTAATCATTTCACCATCTCAGTGATGAACTTCTATTTTTGGGCACAGTCGTCACCAAACACTTTTTAAATACCATTATTTTATGAACTAACTATCAATTCAAGGTGGTTTTTAGGTGGTCACCGTGGAACTTGCAATAAATAACAAATTCCAAAATGACTTATTTTCTACTTAGTTAAAATGATTGAATACTTGAGCTTAATATATAAAGTGGTAATTGTTTTGTGATCAGAGGTTCCTCCCATCCGAATTTGGGTTGGACGTTGACCGTCACAATGGAGTTGAGCCAGCGGCTACCTTGTTCGCGCAAAAAGTACAAATTCGAAGGGCAATTGAAGCTGCCGGAATTCCCTACACTTACGTCGCCAATAATGCCTTTGCTGGATACTTCTTACCTACATTGGGACAACAAAATGTCACTGCCCCTCCTAGGGATCAAGTGGTCATTCTCGGAGATGGAAATGTCAAAGGTAACACAACATATCATAGAAAATTTACAAACACTTTTTCCTAAAGCCGTGTGGCTCAACTTCAAATATTGTTTCAGTAATTTATGTCACGGAAGAAGATATTGGGACTTATACCATCAAAGCAGTGGATGACCCAAGAACGTTGAACAAAATCTTGTACGTTAGACCTTCTGCTAATACTTTGACTTTCAACGAGTTGGTCTCATTGTGGGAGAACAAGATTAAGAGCACCCTTCACAAAATTTATATTCCAGAGGAACAACTTCTCAAGATTATCCAGGGTCAGTATACTCATTTAACACTTTACTAACATTGGCCTGAATAATTTAATGTATTACATATGTTGGATTTGATACTTATGCCATAGATGTTTTTCTTCTCTACAGAGACTCCTTTTCCTGGAAACATTATGTCCGCATTGGGTCACTCAATAATGGTAAAGGGGGATAGTACAAATTTTGAGATTGAGCCTTCTTTTGGCGTGGAAGCGACTAAACTTTATCCTGAAGTGAAATACACTACTGTTGACAACTATTTGAATGCATTCGTGTGAAATCTAGGGAATGCGCTACTACCAATAAACCACTCCGCCAGAGTCAATAAAACAAGAAGATCTTTAGTATTGGTCTAAGTTTCATATTTTGTCTTTTTGCAGTCGCTTGTGTTTGAATTACCCTCAAGAGTTTTTCCATACTTTACTTTGTGATGTTCGCTTTGCCTTGTATAGTATGAAATTTCTAATAATAAACCTATATTACGATATGTTTATCATTCTGTCTATACAAAGTAGTGTTCATAACTTCATAACTGGCATATACATAATGCCAAATAAGTACATAACCATGTGCACTACATGATAATAAATAGATGTAGTATATATATATATATATATATATATATATATATATATATATATATATATATATGTATATATATGTATATCTCATATGTATCCGTGCTTCAGTAAACTTTAATACACTTTTTTAGTCGAACTAAAATTTCTATTGATCTACGTGCAATTAATACTTCTATCCCACGGCCGCCGCCACCACTATGGGAGGAGATTGTCTCCCATAGAGGCTTTACTGCAGAAAAAAAAGTGAGAAAAAAATTGAGCAAATCGAATCCTTTTATTCCTTTTAAAATGAGATCATCCGCTAGAACTAAAACCAGTGTTATCAGAACCGGTCCGGACCGGCCGGTCGGACCGGTCGGACCGGGACCCGGTGGCCTCCCCGGACCGGGCAGCTTGCAGGACCGGACCTGCAGTTGGCCCGGTGATGACGTCAGCGAACCGGTGAAAATCCGGTGAAAACCCGGTCGGACCGGGTCGGACCGTTTTTTTTTTTTTTTTTTTTTTAAGATGAACCAATTATAAATTTTGCATTTTTCACAAAAAAGACTTGGGTGGGATTCGAACCCCCTCCCTAGTATTCAACATTTCAACTTTTTAACCATTAAGCTATCTATTATTTGTTGATACTGTCCCGCATTCATTAAATATAATCAATTCCGGATATGTTAATTTTTTTTGCACACTCTTTCATTAATAGTTTTGATTAAACACTCATTTTTTTGACAAATTGATTCAAGTTCAACACTCATAAACATGTTAGTAAATGTATAATTATAAATAAAATTATAATAAAATTTCTATATTAATAAATGTATACTTTCTTAGTATATATTATAATTTTTTGAATTTATTTAATATAGACCGGGTCATGCCGGTCCGACTAGAGACCCGCGGTCCGACCCCGGGTCTAGTGACCCAGTGCCTTGACCGGGTCGATGGCCGGTCCGGGTCTGATAACACTGACTAAAACACCCAAATATGGGTCGTTTTGGGTCTGCTATTTTCCCTCCCTTTTATCTCATACTCTTCGATCAACACTCACTTAATACATTGCCAACTCTATTGCGAGATTCTCTATATCAGTTGTTTCCATTGCACTATCATGTATCTAATGCTACATTTGTTGCAGCGTCACAAATCTGTTGTAGCTTCTCTGTTACGACATAAAAAATGGATATCCGTAAACCGTCAGTAAGGATCCAGAACAAAAATGGACCCCAAATGAAAATCAATAAATAATCCCATAGACAACAAATTTAACACAACGAGTGGAACACATCGTGAACGCCGTCAAACAACACAGTTGTTCCTAAATTAGTCTGGCTCTGTTTGGCAAGACAAACTTGTTAGCTTACCGAGGATAAGTTTATTATAGGTGTTTGACATGACTATCTTATATCATTTTTTCGCTGGTCTATAACGTGTTTTGAAACGCTACTTGAAGTTGCATTTGAGTTTATAGCTTATTGCATTTCATTTTTTATCCCATGTTTATCCTTAAAATTTTAATTGAATTTCTCATTTATCCTCCATTAAATGAATCTACTATCTCATTTTTAGCATTAATTACAAATGTCTATTTATGTCATTTTATATTTATAATCTAGCTCAATCGAAAATTTTACCAAACACTTTAAAATTCAATCCGCTAGCTTATCCACTATTTTCTAACCAAACAGAGCCATAATGGTATTCATAAAATTTAACACTTGTGGAACAACACCGTGAATGCCATGAACGTACTATCGTGGCAGTGTAGTATCGCGCTGTGAACGCGCCTTCCCCAACCCTCCCACTTTCCCGTGGACACCGCGCTCTGAATGTCGTCGTACTCTTTGCACCACTATTTTTTCCATCGTTTCGGAAGAACAATGTGTGGAGATTGGAGATCTCTGTGTTGGCTAGGGGGCGAACAAAAATATAGAGGGTTTTATCAAGAAACAGTTGGAAAGGAGAAGGAAAGCGTTCAATCAAAACGAAGCTGATTTGCATGTTTTCATTTCTAACTAATGATCTTTCATTAAGATTGAATGAATGGATCAGATTGGTTCACTTTATTTTCTACATTCAAGGCTTCACGGGAGAGAATCTCTCCCCTTCACTACAACAGAATTGTTAAAAAAGGGCGCACCCTTTAGAGGCGCTTTTTAAGAAGCTCCCCTGATGCCCAAAATACGGAGGGCCTTTAGGGGCGCTTTTTAAAAGCGCTCCTAATGCCCTAAAATTCTAATTTCCTCTATCTCCCTCCTCATTTGCGAAACCCTCTCATTCTCTCAACACACAGTCTCCCTCCCTCTCTCTTGCGCCGCCGTATCCCTGTCTTCCTCCCTCTCTCTTGCGCCGTATCCCTTTCCTCCTCCCTCTCTCCGGCTGCCTACGACGCCCAAACGTCGTTCATCCTTCGACGGTATCTTCCCACCGTGAGCTGTTTTTTCCAGTTTTCCCTCCGTTCGCGACTCCGTGAGCTTCCTTCCCTCCTTCTTGAGCTCAACGACGCTTCTCCCTCCGTGAACGACACGGCGCTGCTTCGTCCTCCCTCCTGCAAATCCGCCATGGTTGGTTGCTGGTGACATAGTTCACAATTTGCTTCTTTTTGGTAATACTCTTCACAAAGTTTGCTTCTTTTTTTCTTTTTATTTCTGTTTTTTTTCTATTTTTTTCCTTGGTAGTTTTAAGCTTCAGAATTACTGTGTTCGTTTGGAGTGTGATTCCCTCTACATATGTTTTTGATTATGAAGCCTATTACTAGTTTCATTGGTGTTTTAATAAATTTGTTGTTTTATAAAAGTGGTTTAATAAATTTGTTGATTAATTTGTTTTGTTATATCTAGTTCGAGTTCTTTTTGCGGAGCTTCAGGTTCTTTCTTGATCCAGTTCACATCTAGTTCGAGTTCGTTGTTGCTTCCCCTTAATTTTCAGGTACTTTTCTTGTTCTCTTGTCCTGTTATTGTGGTTATTGTTTATACACTTGAGCAGTTGTGTGTTTATTGTTTATACACTTGAGCAGTTCACATATGTATTCATAATTGGTGTATTTGAAATTGATGGATTGTTTGAGTTATAGTTCACATATGTATTCATATTAGCAAAGACCTTATCCAAGGTCGAATGTCTTGGTTTGAAAAAATTGTAACTTGTGTGTTTTTCACTTTTAATATGTTTAAGTTCTCTTATCAGGAATTTATAATAAATTTCGGTCTAATATGGATAGAAAGTGGATGTCTGTCAATCGTCTATCGAAAGAATATGCCGATGGAGTGGAATATTTTGTGAACTTTGCTGTTCGACGTTTAGGAACTTCTAGTAAAAGTTCAAGTGTCTTTGTTTAAGTTGTTGTTACGCCAATCGAGTTACTGCAGTTGAGTTGGAAAGACATTTAAAGGCCAACAGAATCGATCAAAGTTATGCTTGTTGGACAATGCACGGTGAGGAAAGAGGTGAACCTTCAAATATGGATAATAGTAATCAGAGATGTGATCCGATTGATTATCCTGAAACACATACATTTTATGGCCACCAATTTGAAGAGGTGGCAAAGGCGGTTGAAAACGATCTTAATGATTGTCCTCAAATGTTTGAGAAGTTGATAACCGACACGGAGACACCGTTGTATGCGGGCTGTACTGAATTCACAAAGTTATTGGCTGTGATAAAGCTGCATAACTTGAAAACTTGCCACGGATGGACGGATAAGAGCTTTACGGAATTACTCGCACTATTGAAAGATATGTTGCCGGAAGACAATGTGCTCCCTTCTCGGATGTATGATGCAAAACAAATGTTAGGCACCATTGGTTTGAACTATGAGAAGATACGTGTTTGTCCGAATGATTGCATTTTATTTCGAAATGAACATGCATTGTCAAAGTCGTGCCCTAAATGTAATGCATCGCGGTATAAGAAGAAAGAATCTGGTCCAGAAAAGGTATTGTGGTATTTTCCCATAATTCCTCGATTTAGGCGTATGTATCGTAGTTCGAAAGATGCAAAACAGTTGACTTGGCATGATGATGAAAGGATTAAAGATGGCATGCTACGACACTAGGCGGATTCTCCGCAGTGGAAAAAGTTTGATATTGAGTATCCTGATTTTGGGCATGACCCAAGAAACCTACGCCTTGCATTGTCTGCCGATGGATTTAACCCTCACAGTATCCAGAGTAGCTCCCACAGTACATGGCCTGTGATTTTGGCGATGTATAACTTACCTCCTTGGCTTTGCATGATGTAACACCCCCTTCTAATAACCTTACTATTTAATAAAATCAGAGTTTTTTTTTTTTTGAAAAACAAAATAAGAGAGCGCTACATTTACTTCATTAAAATCAACCACTTCAAATCGCATAGTTCGGCTAAAAGCCACAAGATACATAGCACCATAAAATACCTGTTTAGTTTACATCAACTAAATACAGTCACTACCACAGCGGAATAATAACTAGTTCGGAAACACGTCCAATACATCACCAATAACAGTCTAACAGTATAAATAAAATAACACATAAACATAAGATGCCCCCCCGGTGCTACGTATCAGAGCATGACACTCCCTACCAGACGAAGGCATAAGGATAACCTTCACTCGCTAATACCTGCATGTTGCCGACATGAGAAGCAACATAAAAGCAGTAGGATGAGTCTCTTTTCATAATTAATAACATATGGAATAAGCACTGCATAGGAAAAGTAACTAGGCACACCGATTCACAACAATGGCAGCAACCATATCAAGATTACAATTCCAAATAACATTACAAGATGTGTGGTTATGCATGAAATGCAACCCAAACGCCACGGGCACATGCATGTCGGATCCGTCACCAAATACAATTAGGCCGAAGCCTCTGCTCACCAATTAAAATTAGGCCGAAGCCTCTGCTCACCAATAATTCACATGGTTCATGAGACGCCATGACAATACACCACAACACACCACACAATTCACCAATTCACCATTTAACCAACTCACCATAAACCAACCAAATAACTCACCAATAAACTCACCAAATAAACTCACCAATAAACTCACCAAATAAAATCACCAATAAACTCACCAAATGACTCACCAAATAAATCAGTACCAATTTAATTAAATCGTTTTAGGACATTGACACGGAATAGGAGAAAGTGAATAAAAATTGAAATTAGACACCTTGAACACTTCAGTCCAGAACCATCAGGAAAATAATCCATTTTTGCCTAAGACCATAATATTTGAGAAGACAACGGAATTAGCTTCAAAACGCATTTTGAACCGTCAAATTTGGATAACCGAGTCAAAAGATACGTCAAAAACAAATTTGGGACAAAACTGAGACACAGTAAATTCGACAGCTTCTATCTCAGCAAATTCGACAGCTTCTGTCTCAACAAATTCGACAGCTTCTGTCTCAGTAGCTTCGACAGCTTCTGTCTCAGCAACTTCGACAGCTTCTGTCTCAACAAATTCGACAGCTTCTGTCTCAGTAGCTTCGACAGCTTCTGTCTCAGCAACTTCGACAGCTTCTGTCTCAGCACTTCGACAGCTTCTGTCTCAGCACTTCGACAGCTTCTGTCTCAGCACTTAGACACAACAGGCGCAGCACAGCTCTTGGCGCGTAGCAGTAGGGCGCCTGGGAGCAGAATTCCAGCAACACAGCAATACTCTAGGGCGCCTAAGGCTCCTACACTTTTTGAGTTCCTCTCAACAAAAAATCACCAAATTTAATCACCAATACCAAATACTCATATGAATAGTAGCCATCACCTTTTTCACCAAAATTATTCAGTCAAAACCATAAACACCTAGCATGCATCATTCGCTTTGCACTTCACTCAACACCAATCAAACATGTCTTTGCACAAATAAATTTCAGCATAGCAACAACATCAAAACATACAAATCATTTATGGAAAATTACCCTAGAACCTAACCCTAGACAACACTTATCACATACACTATTAAAGATAAAAAGAGGACCCCCTAACCTTTTAGAAGTGAAGAACTCGCAAGGCACCCTAGAATTCACCAACACCACCAACGATCTAAGCTCTCCTCCTTCCTTAGGCTCCACGCGAAAGACTCTCCTCCTTTGCCCTAGCACCGCCGCGCCCCTTCTTTCTCACTCTTCCTCCAAGTCGCGCCTCCTCTTCTCTTTTTCTCCATGAGTTCGCAAATGCCTAGCCCACCCTAATGCCTCAACTATGCGCCTACCACATGGGCCCATGGATCACGGGCCTTCTTCCACCACTTAAGCCCAAATGCTACACACCACTCCTTAATTCAATTATTCCCAACCCAACTAGGCTCACATATAATAACACCTTTCTAATTATTTTATTTTCTTCAGGACATAACAAAATCAATTAATAAATAATTAAATCAACTAAATCATTAAATCAATTAAATAATTAAATAAATTATCTGGGCTGTTACAACTCTCCCCCACTTAAAGGAATTTCGTCCTCGAAATTTTTACCCGCCAAGGCTAACACTCTCCCACCAACGACTAAGCTATCTAGGCAACTAGTTCTATCTACCGTGCTGATCACCATTTCTCTGATTACCAGCGGTAAGTGATTGGGCGGCCGTTGTTAGGACTTTGGCAAGTGTACCAAATGTCGTTGCAAGTAATAAAATACGGTAAGTAACCGGTCGATTCCACAGGGATTGCGCGTTGACAACAATAGCAAAATTGTAAATTCTTAGATTGTAGAGATTTGGTAATTTGAGTAATTAGTAACAGTACACAAACGTGAATTAATAATACGAGAAAAACGACTAGGGATCGAATCCTCTCACCTCGCCTATCACATGAACCTTAGCCAATTCAAGTTAGTTATTCAATTTCTAGATTCAATTCACTAATTAAGGTCAAGGCAATTCCTTGTCTCAAGACCCCTATTACCCTAAGAGTTACCCTAATTCCTTAGGTGAGTCATGCCAGAGGGTAACGCATTAAGATTGAGAATGTTAATGAATTCACATAAGCTACCACATATTCCTATGATGATTACTAGCATGTGACCTAATTACCCAATTTCCAGCTACTAATTCATATCCCTATGCAATCACTAGCCTGGATCATCACAATTATCATATGTAATTGAAAAGCATTAAGAACATAGGTAATTAGACAAAGTAAATCGAATAACAACCGAATTGACTAGAACAAAGGTTCACATGATAGGGTTGGGAGATTCATCTCTCCCTAATCTTAGCAAATTAGTTACAATCTATCCTAAGAGTGGAAACCAACATAAAATAGAAAACAAACATAAAGGAAGACATTAGAACCTTCAATCCCTTGTTCCCAAGTGGTGAGAAGGCCCCAAAATCGCACCCTCCAGCTGCTCCAAAGTGTGGCTCCAAATCCCAAAACGAAGTCCCTTCAAAAATTGCTGAAACTGCTTTAAAAACCCTAATTTTCACGCACCATCGCGACGCGGCCCGTGTCCGTCGCGTCGCGACAAAAGACAGAAGCTTCAGGCCTCGCAAAACTGCTCCAGGTCGCGTCGCGAACCCTCCTGGTCGCGACGCGAAAAAAACAGAAAGTTCTGGCTTGCAAAATTCCTCCAGATCGCGTCGCGAACCCTCCTGGTCGCGACGCGATATTGAACAGAAATCAAATCCCTCCATTTTGCTGCATTTCCGGGCAAGTGTCTGGTTCGCCGAATGATGCCACAACCAATTAGAGGTCTTCAATGTCCAATTTAGCTCCAAAAGTGAAGGAATTACTTACAAATGAACTTCCTACTACAATTATCTAAAACTAGACTAAATCCCAGATAATGACTGTGATACAATGAAAAACCTACACAATTGGTCCTAAAAATGCCTAACTTACATCATATGATTGAGAGTCAACACAACCCCAAACTTAAACTTTTGCTTGTCCTCAAGCAAACAATCAATTCAGACTGTGGCTGTTTTTCTATTTAGCTGTTACATATAATACATCAACCTTAAACACATCAGCACATCAACTGTCATCATCAATCTAATACAGTGGCAGGACAACTGAATTGGAAATACCGAATCATAAGAAGGCATCATTCTCAAGTTTTCTCTGTACGCACATCTCCCCAGTGTTTCACTCTTGAGGTGTTTCGGGTATTCACTCAGTTCACAGTACCTGCATCATCGTTTCTTAGGCTTGACAGAGTTCTATATCATTCTAGACAAATGAAATGCATACACACATTTTGAGGACTTTAAAGGTTATAGCGGGGCTTAGGTAAAGGTGGATACATTTGGATAAGTAGGTTGCACTTGGAGTTAGGCCTACCTCTCTTTTTGTCAATTTGACGCAATACTCACCCATTTTCCCAAGCATTTAACAAAACAAGAGAAGGATTTCATTTATTTATTTTTCTCTTTTTTTTTTGATATGTATATATATACATATATATATATATATATATATATTTTTCTTTCTTTCTTTTCTTGTTCCTTCTCTTGTATACCACCCCAAACTTATATTGTTGCTATTCCACGAGCAACCCCAAACTTAAAAGTTTTCCCACTCTCACAGCTTTTGTTACCTAACTCCAAGTTAAGAATTAACTAGGTTATGATTTTCAGAGAAACAGTATACAATTTTTTTAACAATAGGCTCAGAGGGGCTAGCAGAGGATAAACATTAATTAGGTGTGGTTTGAAAGGCTCAGGGGTGCCAAAAGAAATGCCTCAGTGTGTATGAAAATCAAATGCAAAAACAATTAAGCACAATGTCAAGTTCTGCAGACTAATGCAGGCAAGGAATACACACAATATATATAAGAACGTGTTTAGGCTCAAACCTCACAGTTGGGATCATAGAGATGGAACTTGAGAGATGCTGCTCACAGATGATAAATAACTTCCGCAACGTTTGTCATGACCCCTGCTATTACTTGATGATAAAACTTGAAGTGCGAGTGTCAAAAGGAAAAATGCAAACATGCGACCCCAAATGCCACACATCATCACCATTGACGCTGCTTTAACAAAACAAAAACAAAGTATAGGGCAGTGGTGTCCCAATATCACAGAGTAAGTTATAATAATAAGTACAGACCAAAGTGCGAAATAAAGCCAAAATAGGGCAAAATACAACTAAAAGTGCGAGTAAAAATGTCTGAATAAAACAGTAAAATAAATTGAGCCTCCTGCTCAAGGAAATGAAATGTGCTCCTCCAACTACTCATCCCCTGAAAGAAGTGGATCCTGGGGGACCTGCTGCTGCTCTGCATGTGGTACTGATGAAGATGAAGCGGCGGCTGCTCTGTTCTCGACCATATACTCCTCAGCAGCACGGCGGACTCTGTATGATGCCAAGTGTGAAGTATCTATGCCCTGCTGCTGCAATGACAGAGACGACCCGCACCAGCTGGCCATGAGGAGGTCATACTGGAAAGAGGATTCGGTCTGAAACTGCTCCCGGTAAGATGGGCCTGCTGGCTGCTGTGGTGCTGGAGGTGCTGGCTGCTGTGCTGCTGCTCCATCTATGGGCCCCTCGGGCTGCTTCAAGATCCATGCTGCTGTTATACCCTCCCTGGGGTCAGTTAGAAGATCATCTGGGTACTCCGGGCAGCCCTGCTGTCTACATAAAGCATGGATGATAGAACAGTGCCCCAATCGAGCCCTAGGACATCTGGCAATCTCTGCAATGCTCGCTGAAATGGCTCTCCCCAGATTGACCCTCTGGCCTCTCATGATAGCTTGTAGTCCCATGGCTACCTTTGTCTTGACATCAGTGGAGTTGGAGCATGAAATGATAGTCTGATTAAAGAAATTGTTCCAAGCCTTAGGAATTGCCTTCAGAGCCATGTTGCAAAAACGGCGGGGAAAGTCTTGTCCAATCGGACCGATAAGATGTCTGTCCCATGTCGCTCCTTGACGACACAACTCCCTCAACAAACCCTCATAATCGTGCTCCCCCCTGCTGTCCCAGGCATCCATCATGGCACAATCAGCAGTAGTAGGAAGCCCGAGGAGACTGTTGATGGTATCAGGAGAGTAGGACACCTCTCTTCCCCTCACCACTGAGACTCTATTGTCTTCCTCCCCATAGGCATTTGCATAAAACTCTCTCACCAGGCTTTGGTTCGCTTGTTTGATCATTGAGTTGAGCGAGAGCCAACCCAATTCCCGTAGAGTGGAGGTAATGATGGTGAATTCCCCCGTGCTGAGGTTGAAGGCCCTTTCTGGATTTATCTTTTTCCCCTTGACCACTTGGTGGTACCTTTCCTCGTGTACGGGGGACCTGAATCTGTCAACCTCAACTGCTGGTTCCCCTCGCCTTTTCTTGGAGGTGCCTGCTTTGCTTTTCCTCATCATTTCTGCTTACCTGTAATGTCATGTAAAAAAAAAAAAAAGAATCCAGCACCAATCGTTAGTTCTCGGTGGGTCCCTGGTGTGGGCCCCACTCACAGCAGAGAATCCAACAAAAACAGACAATAACATCTTCTCAGCACTAATCAACTACCCTAAGGTTCCATGGTCATTGACAAAATTAAAGCACCGGCTAGCAACCAAAACAGAATTCACTTAGACATTTTCACAAACAGTTTGGTTGCTTAGCCAAAACCCACTTGAGCATTTTCACAAACACCTTGGCTACACAAAATTTCATTCAAGCATTTTATCGAACACCTTGTGTATGCCCAAAATCAACTTAGTTTCTACCCCCAATTCAATCATTCGCTCCCCAACATTAGCAATAAGCAACAATCATGCAACACCATATCATAGGGAACAATCCTACTCTTCTAATTTGACTTCGAATCCTCACACTTCCTACCCAAAAATCACCCCAACAACCATCAAAACCACTCAAAATACTATACTCTAATTAAAGAATAAGGTTAAGATTGATACCTGGAGATGTTGATGGTGAGGAATTCGTGCAAGGTAGCAAGAATTCGCAATCAAATGTGATCAAAAACCGTAATGGGGAGGGGAATTCGTAGTGTGCACTAAAGAGGGGAAATAGAGAATTTGAGAAATTTTTGTATTTGTGTTCGGACTGCTCAGTTTTACACTAAAAGGGCTCCCATCGCGACGCGTCCCGTGTGCCTCGCGTCGCGAGATTACACAGAACCGTTACAGTTTCCAAAATTTTAAAGCATCGCGACGCGACACGCCTCTCTCGCGACGCGAGAAATGGCAGAAACATTTTTCTTGGCAATTTTTCAACCCATCGCGACGCGACAGCACAGGTTCGCGACTCGAAATAGACCAGAACATTTTTTTCTTTGAAATTACTTCCCCTTCGCGACATGAACTTGACCGAACACAAAAATTTTCTTCTCATGCCTAAGGCTAACAGCAAAATAAAGTAAATTAATGACTTGAATTTAAATTGAATTAAAGACTTGGTACCTCAGTGGGTTGCCTCCCACTAAGCGCTTCTTTAACGTCACTAGCTTGACGGTTCAGAAGATATCTCACATTGGCCCCGGTGGAGCCTTTTGCTCTTCAAGTGCCCCATTCACAGCTCCTTCCAATTTTTTTCCATTGAATTTCCAGCTAGGCTCACCCACCACTTCTTTTAGATCTACCCACTCGCTAGATGGCTTATCTGGTGGCGAGTGAATTTGCATTCTGTTTTTGGCTTTTATCTGGGGTTCCTCAACACTATAGCACCCTTCCTTTTTCTCATCCTTTCTTGCTGCCTTGATCACTTTTAGGGTCACCTCTTCATCTTGCATTCTCAGCTTCACAGTCCCATCTGCCACATCTATGACAGCTCTACTGGTGGCTAGGAAAGGTCTTCCCAAGATGAAGGGGATGTCATTTTCCCCATCCATTGAACTCTTGACCTCAGTATCACCATCCAACTGCAGAATCACAAAATCTACCGGGAAGAAGAATTTTCCCACCTTTACCAGGACATCCTCCACAATACCATACGGATACCTTATTGACCTATCAGCCAGTTGCAAGGTCATGTGAGTCGATTTGACTTCACCTCCCCCAAGCTTTTTCCACATTCCCAAGGGCATTAGGTTTATGCTTGCCCCCAAGTCACAGAGGGCCTTATCTATATTCACATCACCAATTGCACAGGGAATGGTGAAGCTTCCTGGATCCTTCAGCTTAGGGGGAATTTTTTTTTGAATGATAGCACTGCACTCCTCTGTTAACGCCACCGTTTCATTCTCCCTTAACTTTTTCTTTTTGGTCAATAGCTGTTTCATGAACTTCGCATAGACCGGCATTTTTTCCAGGGCGTCAGCAAAAGGTATATTGATCTGGAGGCTTCTGAACACCTCCATGAACTTGGAGAACTGCTCATTCTTCTGATTTTTCTTGCTTACCTGAGGATAGGGCAGTTTCATGTACGATGGGGTTTCTTTGGGTTCCACTTGAGGGTTGTCTTTCCCCGCTCCCTCACTCTCTTCATTTGCTTTCTTTTCCCGGGGCTTGGTTACTTCAGACGGTTCCAACTCCTTACCACTTCTCAGAGAGATGGCATTGCAATTCTCCTTCCTCGGATTGTCCACAGTGTTGGCAGGGAAGCCGCTTTTGGATGTCTCCGCAAGTTGCTTCGATAATTGACCAATCTGTACCTCCAAATTTTTCATTGATGCTTCATGGTTTTTCTCCATGTTTTTCATTACCTGCTCTTGAGCTTGGAAGGTATTTTTAGTCATCTGCATAAACTGTGTCAATGCATCCTCTAACCGAGAAGGTGGTTTCTGTTGTTGATTTGCAGGTGCCTGAGATTGTTGTTGGTTGGAACTCGTGCCTTCATTATTATTCTTCCAAGAAAAGTTGGGATGATTCTTCCACCCTGGATTGTAGGTGTTAGAAAATGGATTCCCGCCTTGTCTTTGGAAGTTTCCCATATAGTTGGCCTGTTCCAATGCTTCTCCATAAGCTGCACAATCACCTTCGTGGGATTCCCTACCACAATAATTGCACCCACCTGCTTGCACTGCTTGTACTGTCGCTGGAGCTTTGGAACCTACTTCACATGCTGCCGCTAATTGCTTAGTGAGAGCCTCGATTTGCATGGTCATTAATTTCTGTTGGGCTAACACCGCGCTGTTTGAATCAAGCTCCAGCACACCTTTCTTTTTGTCAGCCCCCTATCATTTTGGATCCTGTACTCATTGGAAGCCATGTCTTCAACCAACTGCTTGGCTTCTTCCCAAGTCTTGGTACCTAGGGATCCTCCAGCTGAGGCGTCCAACATCATTCTTGTTTGTGGTCTCAGCCCATGGCAAAAGGTCTGTAACTGGAGGAAATCTTCTATGCCATGGCCTGGACATTTCTTGAGTAGTAGTTTGAATCGTTCCCAAGAATCATATAACGATTCGGACTCTCCCTGTGTAAAATTGGAGATAACAGCTCTTTTCCTTAGGAACTTAGAGATTGGGAAGAACCTCTCCAAGAATTTGTTCTCAAGGTCATTCCAAGTGTTGATTGTCCCTGGGAGAGTGTTCAACCAATCCTTGGCTCTCCCTGTGAGAGTGAAAGGGAACAGCCGGACCTTCTTTGCACTATCGGTTACTCCCTCAGGGTGTGTAGTCCCACGTATCTCGTAGAATTGGAACAAGTGCTGATTAGGATCCTCGGCATCCGACCCAGAGAATTGCTCTGATTTCAAAGCTGTGAGCACAGAGGATTTGATATCAAACTGGGCCACGCCCACTGGTTGAAATGCTAATGCTTGGGCACCTTGATTTCTTCGCCCGAAGTCACCTAGAGTACGTCGGGGTGGAGGTGGAGGATCGACCATCTCTTCCTCCTCACTCGAAAATTCTTCCGGTACCGAGGTAGAAGTTGATTGTACCTGTGACAATTTCCTTGCTTGCTGCTTGGTGAGCTTAGCTTTTCTTCGATTTGCCTTTGCTAGTTTTTCAATTTCCGGGTCAAACAAGAGTTCTTGTGGACCCTTGCTCCGCATGCACAAATCTCTGAAACACTGAAGCAAACGTCAACAAATTCAAGGAACCAACAAGTAGCAAATTAAGTAACAAACAAACAATCAAAAACTAAGAATCTAGAATCAACTCGTTTGCCTTGTTGACAACAAAGTCAACAATCCCCGGCAACGGCGCCAAAAACTTGTTAGGACTTTGGCAAGTGTACCAAATGTCGTTGCAAGTAATAAAATACGGTAAGTAACCGGTCGATTCCCCAGGGATTGCGCGTTGACAACAATAGGAAAATTGTAAATTCTTAGATTGTAGAGATTTGGTAATTTGAGTAATTAGTAACAGTACACAAACGTGAATTAATAATACGAGAAAAACGACTAGGGATCGAATCCTCTCACCTCGCCTATCACATGAACCTTAGCCAATTCAAGTTAGTTATTCAATTTCTAGATTCAATTCACTAATTAAGGTCAAGGGCAATTCCTTGTCTCAAGACCCCTATTACCCTAAGAGTTACCCTAATTCCTTAGGTGAGTCATGCCAGAGGGTAACGCATTAAGATTGAGAATGTTAATGAATTCACATAAGCTACCACATATTCCTATGATGATTACTAGCATGTGACCTAATTACCCAATTTCCAGCTACTAATTCATATCCCTATGCAATCACTAGCCTGGATCATCACAATTATCATATGTAATTGAAAAGCATTAAGAACATAGGTAATTAGACAAAGTAAATCGAATAACAACCGAATTGACTAGAACAAAGGTTCACATGATAGGGTTGGGAGATTCATCTCTCCCTAATCTTAGCAAATTAGTTACAATCCATCCTAAGAGTGGAAACCAACATAAAATAGAAAACAAACATAAAGGAAGACATTAGAACCTTCAATCCCTTGTTCCCAAGTGGTGAGAAGGCCCCAAAATCGCACCCTCCAGCTGCTCCAAAGTGTGGCTCCAAATCCCAAAACGAAGTCCCTTCAAAAATTGCTGAAACTGCTTTAAAAACCCTAATTTTCACGCACCATCGCGACGCGGCCCGTGTCCGTCGCATCGCGACAAAAGACAGAAGCTTCAGGCCTCGCAAAACTGCTCCAGGTCGCGTCGCGAACCCTCTTGGTCGCGACGCGAAAAAAACAGAAAGTTCTGGCTTGCAAAATTCCTCCAGATCGCGTCGCGAACCCTCCTGGTCGCGACGCGATATTGAACAGAAATCAAATCCCTCCATTTTGCTGCATTTCCGGGCAAGTGTCTGGTTCGCCGAATGATGCCACAACCAATTAGAGGTCTTCAATGTCCAATTTAGCTCCAAAAGTGAAGGAATTACTTACAAATGAACTTCCTACTACAATTATCTAAAACTAGACTAAATCCCAGATAATGACTGTGATACAATGAAAACCCTGCACAATTGGTCCTAAAAATGCCTAACTTACATCATATGATTGAGAGTCAACAGCCGTCCCTCCTACTTATTCAGCCAGGTAACTTTGAGAAATAACAACCAGACACCTCCTCTCCCGAAGGACCTCCGATAGGGATTTGAGCGTAATCACGTTGGTACCACGTGATCACCCCCAAGCCCTATCAAAGCTCCTCCCCAATGCTAAGACTCCGCTGCGCTACTGTGATAAACTAGCTCACATTCTACCTCACTCATCTACCCTTAAGGATAACGAAATACATCAATCATCACAGCATCACGACGAAACTCACAGGGTGCATAACAGTCGCACAACAAGCCTCATGATTTAGCAACACGACAACAACATCAACAAACAACTTTGCCACTCAGGCGACATCAACAACTAAAATTGCCACTCAGGCGATATCAACAACGACAAACCAACAGCAAAGCAACATCATCAACAACAACAACACACATGGGGCATAGTAGCGGCGTATTGATCAATAATGGCCATCGGCCCACAACAACAAATCAACAACAATATAACTTGGGCCATTCGGCGGTACCCAAGACAACACATAAACATCATTATTATTAACGAGGCAACCACAAGCAACAACAAAGCAACAATGCGGAGACAACTCCGGGACTAACCCTCCCATGACAACAACTTGAAGACAAGACTCCGGGACCAACAATCCCATAATCCATAACACATCAGCAACTTCAGGCACCAAGGCGCCGACACTGCAGCAACGACTTGGGGCACTAAGCCACCGACAACACAATGACAACTTGGGGCTCTAAGCCACCGACAACACTACAACAATTTAATTCGACCGACACGCCTAAAAATCAACGACACCAGAAACAGCCAATTTTTTGCCTTGAAATTAGAATATTCAGTTAGGCCTATGAATAAGCTTTCCGAAACATTTTAGTTTACTCAAATCGGACTCCTGGTTCAAAAGATATTGCAAAAACAGTTTTTCCGTTACAGTGACAGTTTAAACTAAGCAGCGCAGGAATTTTCAGCACTCACACATAAACTTCAACAATTTATTTACTCTATCAAACGACATCGGAATTTAGCAAACAACCCCTCTACGGAAAACTTACGGAGTCTAGTTTCTGGCTATATTTTTATAATTTCAAAATGATGAGTCCAATAGCACAGTTTTCGCAAACAAGGCAGTAGGTCCAGAAAATGGGACAGCGACGGTGTCCAAAGTTGTGACTCTTCTACAATGCCCAAAACAAACCCAAATAATCCGAAACTTCAGCCTAAACAGTAAAGAATTTTGTCTAGTTTTCAAAGAAATTGGATTTATTCGAAAATGACTTCATTTGAAAACACCACAATCAAAATACTGGCCCTGTGTCCAGACCGTACCCAGAATTTTACCCTAACTTGTGCAGCCTATAACTGGAGCTGTACTACTCCGAATGCGACCAAACCAAAGCCAAAATGACAAGCGTTAGTCTAGTTTCTAAAATTGTGTGCTACATAATTTATCAACCAGTAAAACAGTCCCAGTTTAGCCGAAAGTCAAACCTACTCAGAAAGTGCCTACACAGTGAGCTTAGCAACAAATTAAGCATCCAAGCAGCCACAATTTCAGCCATCAAGCATAGTTTAAGCTTCCCAATAATCATATACCAACCAATTAAAATACATCAATCACTTCAACACACTCACTATGTAAATTACAAGCAATACATATTCCATATAGATCAACAATACATAGAGCACGCCAAATTTCTCAACCAATTTAAACATCATAGAGCACACAAGGTTTCATACATACTAATACATTTTTGCTCCCAAAGAAACCCAATACTAGTTTCAAAATTGTCATCAAATTATTTTTGATAAGGTTTTTAAAATCGACACAACAACAAATCATTACTCTGTTTCAATTAAAACCAACTAGAAAATCATTTTCCAAGCCAACAAAAACTTCACTCCTATACTTCCTCATTTAAAATCCTAAGTCAAAATAATTTTATTTCTTTCATTCTCTTCAACAACAACATCTACGTTTATTCATAAAAAAAAAAATTTTTATCACCAATATCCGTTTCCAACCGTAAAATCGCTCATTTGACTTTTCAAAAACAATTTCAGAAGTCATTTTACCTTTCAGATCACAAAATCACCGAGCACAAGGCATTAGTGTTGCTCAAATAAAACGATTTTCAAAAACATCAACAATGAAACAGCAACATTAATCCTTAGAAACAACACAATATTTTCAGCAACAGCATCATTGGTCTCTTTCAAAAACAGCAATTAAACAGTAACAGCGGTTATACTGTAAAACATCAACAAGGATTTTAAATTTCAACAGCAACAACAATTTAAAGTTTTAAATCAAAACAACCACAGCACTTAATTGTCAATGATAAAACACCACAGTAATTACTTTCCAGCACAACAGTAACAATAATTAACGGCAGCAAACAAAGTAATTTACACTAACAGTAACAATAGTCTACCGCAGCAGCATAGTAATCAATTTTCAGCGACACAGCAAACAACAATAAACAAACGGCAACATCAATAGTAGTTTTCAATAACAACAGTACACAATACCAGTAGGGGCATCTCCCCCACTAGTTCACTTACCATTAGCAGCTTCCGTTTACCTGTACCTGCAGGAACATCACTACAACACAAACCAATGGTCAAGGCTAAAAGACAACAGTTGGTCGTTAACCGACACAACAACTCTACGACTTGGCCGGACGGACCAACCATTACTCTGATACCACTAATGTAACACCCCCTTCTAATAACCTTACTATTTAATAAAATCAGAGTTTCTTTTTTTTTTTTTTGAAAAACAAAATAAGAGAGCGCTACATTTACTTCATTAAAATCAACCACTTCAAATCGCATAGTTCGGCTAAAAGCCACAAGATACATAGCACCATAAAATACCTGTTTAGTTTACATCAACTAAATACAGTCACTATCACAGCGGAATAATAACTAGTTCGGAAACACGTCCAATACATCACCAATAACAGTCTAACAGTATAAATAAAATAACACATAAACATAAATCAGTACCAATAAACTCACCAAATAAACTCACCAATAAACTCACCAAATGACTCACCAAATAAATCAGTACCAATTTAATTAAATCGTTTTAGGACATTGACACGGAATAGGAGAAAGTGAATAAAAATTGAAATTAGACACCTTGAACACTTCAGTCCAGAACCATCAGGAAAATAATCCATTTTTGCCTAAGACCATAATATTTAAGAAGACAACGGAATTAGCTTCAAAACGCATTTTGAACCGTCAAATTTGGATAACCGAGTCAAAAGATACGTCAAAAACAAATTTGGGACAAAACTGAGACACAGTAAATTCGACAGCTTCTATCTCAACAAATTCGACAGCTTCTGTCTCAACAAATTCGACAGCTTCTGTCTCAGTAGCTTCGACAGCTTCTGTCTCAGCAACTTCGACAGCTTCTGTCTCAGCAACTTCGACAGCTTCTGTCTCAACAAATTCGACAGCTTCTGTCTCAATAGCTTCGACAGCTTCTGTCTCAGCAACTTCGACAGCTTCTGTCTCAGCACTTCGACAGCTTCTGTCTCAGCACTTAGACACAACAGCACTTAGACACAACAGGCGCAGCACAGCTCTTGGCGCCCAGCAGCAGGGCGCCTGGGAGCAGAATTCCAGCAACACAGCAACACTCTAGGGCGCCTAAGGCTCCTACACTTTTTGAGTTCCTCTCAACAAAAAATCACCAAATTTAATCACCAATACCAAATACTCATATGAATAGTAGCCATCACCTTTTTCACCAAAATTATTCAGTCAAAACCATAAACACCTAGCATGCATCATTCGCTTTGCACTTCACTCAACACCAATCAAACATGTCTTTGCACAAATAAATTTCAGCATAGCAACAACATCAAAACATACAAATCATTCATGGAAAATTACCCTAGAACCTAACCCTAGACAACACTTATCACATACACTATTAAAGATAAAAAGAGGACCCCCTAACCTTTTAGAAGTGAAGAACTCGCAAGGCACCCTAGAAATTCACCAACACCACCAACGATCTAAGCTCTCCTCCTTCCTTAGGCTCCACGCGAAAGACTCTCCTCCTTTGCCCTAGCACCGCCACGCCCCTTCTTTCTCACTCTTCCTCCAAGTCGCGCCTCCTCTTCTCTTTTTCTCCATGAGTTCGCAAATGCCTAGCCCACCCTAATGCCTCAACTATGCGCCTACCACATGGGCCCATGGATCACGGGCCTTCTTCCACCACTTAAGCCCAAATGCTACACACCACTCCTTAATTCAATTATTCCCAACCCAACTAGGCTCACATATAATAACACCTTTCTAATTATTTTATTTTCTTCAGGACATAACTAAATCAATTAATAAATAATTAAATCAACTAAATCATTAAATCAATTAAATAATTAAATAAATTATTTGGGCTGTTACACATGAAACGCAAGTATATGATGTTGTCTTTGTTAATTTCTGGCTCCAAACAACCAGGAAATGATATTGACGTATACTTGGCTCCTTTAATAGAATACTTGAAGCAAATGTGGGAGATTGGGGTAGAGGTGTATGATGGATTCAGAGAAGAAAGTTTCATTCTCAAGGCTATGATTTTTGGCACCATTAATGACTTTCCAGCATACGACAATCTATCAGGGTACAGTAACAAAGGTCAGTGTGCATGTCCTATATGTGAAGATAATACAGATTGGATGTGGTTGGAACATGGTAAGAAGAATATATATCTTGGCCATCGAAGATTTTTGCCTCCAACTCATCAATATCGGGTGTGGAGAAAGGCATTCAATGGGAATTTAGAAACTCGTAAATCTCCCTCGGCTTTGACCGGTGGACAACTATTTGAAAAGGTGAAAGATTTGAACATTAGTTTGGGAAGCCTTTTGCAGGAAAGCTTGCCAAACGAGGATGGAAGAAAAGGTCGATTTTCTTTGAGTTGCCATACTGGAAGTCATTACACGTAAGACATTTCATTGATGTGATGCATGTTGAAAAAAATGTATTCGAAAGTGTCATTGGTACCTTACTCAATATGCCAGGGAAGACTAAAGATACCATCAACACAAGGTTGGATTTGGTTAGTATGGGGTTGAGACCGGAATTGGGTCCGATAAAGAAGGGTACACGTACATATCTACCTCCAGCAGCTCATACTCTATCTAGAAAGGAGAAAACTGTCTTTTGTAAGTTTCTTCATGGAGTTAAAGTTCCAGAGGGGTACCCTTCAAACATTACGAACCTTGTATCGATGAAAGTCCTCAAGTTAAAGTCTCTAAAGTTTCATGATTGTCATGTTCTCATGCAGAATTTTCTACTCATTGGTATACGATCCATTATGCCCAACAAAGTGCGTCAGGCCATAACTAAACTTTGTTTCTTCTTTAAGGCGATTTGTAGTTGAGTGATTGACCCTGGAAAGTTGCCAGCTCTGCAAAGATCAATTACTGTCACTTTATGTGAGCTTGAGATGTTTTTTCCGCCTTCTTTCTTTGACATAATGATTCATTTAACAGTTTATCTGGTTAGAGAGACACAATTGTGTGGCCCATGTTACATGAGATGGATGTACCCATTTGTGCGATACATGAAGATATTAAAAGGATATGTTAAAAACCGATCACGACCCGAGGGTTGCATTGCTGAGCGCTACATAGTTGAAGAAGCTATTGAGTTCTCCACCGGTTATCTATCTAGTGTTGAATGTTCTGTTGGGCTGCCAAGGGTGCATCACACAGGAAGCGTTGGTGAAGGGATGACAGGAAGGAAAATAGTGATGGTATCTAGGAAAGAACTAGAGCAAGCACACTTATATGTTCTGCACAATGATAGTCAGGTTGATTCATATGTTGTCAAACACATGGAGATTCTTAGGAGTGATCACCCAACTAAGAGTCAAGTCTGGTTAAAAAAGAAACACAATCGGAGTTTCATACTGTGGCTAAAAGATCACATTGATATTGAGTTTGTTTCGAATCCTACCCCGATTTCAGAAAGATTGAGATGGTTAGCAAAAGGTCCAAATATACATGTTTTCTCTTACACTAGTTATCTACAAAACGGGTACACGTTCTATACAAAATCCCATGATGATTAGAGTAAAATGCAAAATAGTGGGGTGACTCTTGTAGCCGAATCTATGCATACATCAAGTGCCAAAGACAGAAATCCCATTTACGCGAATATGTCATACTTCGGTGTCATTGAACACATATGGGAGTTGGATTACAATATGTTTTGGGAGCCTGTGTTCCAATGTAATTGGGTTGACAATAATAATGGTGTACAGATGGATGACTCGAGTTTCATGCGGGTGAATTTCAACAAGTTAGGGTATAAAGATGAACCTTTTATTTTAGCCTCGCAAGCCCAACAAGTGTTTTATGTCACTGATCCAGTTGATATCAATTGGTGTATTGTTTTATTGGCAAACAAAAAATTATTGGTGAATGACATTGGTGATCAAGCCCACGAAGTTGTTGATATTGAGGATGACCCTTTCTTCGGGACATCACAACCAATAATAGGGGAAAGTACTTCTAACT
This sequence comes from Astragalus membranaceus, assembly GCA_039519185.1. Classification (NCBI taxonomy): domain Eukaryota; kingdom Viridiplantae; phylum Streptophyta; class Magnoliopsida; order Fabales; family Fabaceae; genus Astragalus; species Astragalus membranaceus. The sequence goes on from CM076849.1 coordinate 19,640,391, forward strand.
TTGGTTAGCTGGTTTTTTGTTCCCCACAATGGATGTCATGTCATGTCATTTTTGCTGTCTATGTTAACATTCAGAATATGGTTAATTATTTATGTAATTTTTGTTGGTACTTTGTTGATATGTATGTATGTATGTATATTAGATGGATTTATAAGTTTGTTAGTTGGAATTTGATTTGCAATTGGTTATTTGATTTGAAATTTGGTTCATATTGGTTGTTGTTGGTTGATGAAAATGAGAGTAGGGATGTGCTGCAAAATATTGGATATACCAGAAACAGGAAAAAATATTTTAAAAAGAAAACATAGAATCAGGGGCGCTTGCAGTTAGAAGCGCCCCTGTTGGTGTTACCCACACTTGAGAATCAAGGGCGCTCCCAGTAAAAAGCGCTTATGTTGGTTGGTCAGACCAACAGGGGCGCTTCTAACTGCAAGCGCCTCTGATTGTCAAAGTGCGCTAAGACCAACAGGGGCGCTTGTTACTGCAAGCGCCCCTGATGGTCAGAGGCGCTAGGACCAACAGGGGCGCTTTTTTGTTGAGCGCTTCTGTTTCCTAATAATTAGAGGCGCTTGTAATGCGCTCCTGTAGAAGGGTTGGCAACAGGAGCTCCATATTTAGGGTCGCCCGAAAGCGCCCCCAATGGATAAAAAAAGCGCCCCTAATGGCATTTCCTGTTGTAGTGCTTCTTTCAAACTAACGAGATCAACATTCATTAAATTGTTAAGCACTTGACACTAGACTCTATTTGGTAAAAAATAGCAGATAAGCTATCAAATTGAATTTAAAATGTTTAGTAAAATAGTGGTTGAATTAACTTATTAACTTATAAATATAAAATGACATAACTGAACATTTATAACTAATGTTTTAAAATGTTGGGTCAAAAAAATTAATACTTTAAAATGAGAAAGAATATATTCATTTAATGGAATATAAATGAAGAATTTAATCAACATAACAAGGGTAAAAACGAGAGAAAAAGTAAAATACTATAGGTAATAAGCTTAAACGCTACTTCAAGTAGCGTTTGAAAAAACACCACAAGCTAGTGAAAGAGCGTTATATGCTAGTAATACCAAACATGTATCACGAGTTTATCCGCTATAATCTATTCACTAAATGATAGTTACTTAACTTTACCAAACAAAGCCATAATTTAATTGATAAAAAATAGCAGAAGACGGATAAGATAACTTATAGTGGACGACCTCATATCGGATAAACTGCAGATTGAATTTAAAGTGTTTGGTAATATTAGTGGTTGAACCAGCTTATAGATATAAAATGACACATTTTCAATTAATGTATAAAAGAGAGAGAGAGAGAGAGAGAGAGAGAATATTCATTTAATAAAAGATAAATGCAAAATTTAATTAAAATAACAAGGGTAAATATAAATACCAAAGAAAAATAAAATTACATAAGCTATATACCTAAATGTTATTTCAAGTAGTGTCTCAAAATAACGCTATTAAAGAGTTGAAAAAAAAATACTATGAATTAATCCTATATATAAAGCAAAGCTAGTTTTGCAGCTGGATCGACGCTTTCCTCCCCCTCCCTCTTCTTTTTTAGTTGCTTTGTTTACTTTTTTGTGTTTTCTCTTTTTTTTTATACTTTTTTGTTTTGTTTTTTGTAACACCTTAAATTTCACCACATAGTGATCAATAAGACATTAAATAATCATAAACATCAGAGTATAACCTGCTCATAATAATGGACCAAATAAAAACTAAAGTGGATTACAACCACTTACATGACTTTGAGATAAAATATTTCTCAAATACAATATCCGAATAAGCACTCAGAAGGTACATATTCGATAACATAACATAACTATGGTCCATCTACGAGACAAAGTTATAAAACGATACCTGACCTTGATACAATTCAATGATTTAACTTAAATAATACATATGAAGGGAAAAGCAATTACAACCTAAAGATCACCAAAGGATCTCCCCTCTAACGAAGTAGCTACAACATTCTCCATTCTTCTCAATCTGCTTTGCTTTCTCTGCACATCTGAAAACACCACAACATATACAGTAAGATTATAAATCTCAGTGAGTTCTTTCGCACCCCCCTCACATTTCCTCTCTCGGTGTTTTCCTTTTTCTTATGAGCCGTTCTCGCTCATACTTGTCCTTATCTGTGAATTAACATTCCTTTCTTTTAATCTTGTCTTTGGCTTAGCATAATCCGAGATATAATGCCAGGTAGGGGTGTTCAATGGTTCGGGCAAATCCAAACCAACCCATGATCCAATCCAAACCGATATGTTTGGTTCAGATATTTTTCGTGTTCGGGTCAAAATCGAACAAATCCAAACCAACCCGTAGTTGTTTGGATCGGGCAACGGATTTTAAAAATCAAATCCGCGAACCCGTAACACGTAACTTTAGATGCACACGATTTTATTTGCTTAGAATTTTTACCTTAATAATTTATGATTAAGTTGTAAAATTTTAATACTACGAATGGGAAGACTATTAGTGGATTTGAGTTTGATTTCGTGTGATTTTCAATTTTTTTTAGCTACTTAAAGTGTTGGAATATCATAAAAAAATGTTTTTTTTTTATATTTTAGAAAATTAATATTTTAGTGAATGACCCGTGAGCCCAATCCAAACCAACCCGTCCAATATCGGTTCGGTTTGGTTCGGATTTTGGAGGAAAAAATGTAAAATCCGAACCAACTCAAACCGAATAATTATCATTGGTTCGGGCAACAGATTTGGTCAAATCCGATCCAAACCGACCCACGAACACCCGTAATGCCAGGTATTCTAGAATACCCAATACCAACGGAAACCCCAATCTGTATAGCTATACGAATAATGTCAGGGCCCTAGCTTTGGGTTCATGACTCTCCTCACTAGGTATGCTACATGAACCCGGGATCGTCATCCCCCCTCATTATCTTTTATTAACCTCTTGGACATTAAGTCCATTTCTCGACATGAAGTCGTATTCTTTAACCTTAACTCGGACACTAGGTCCATTACTTTAACACTTTGCTTGTTTTCACACTCGATACAACCCTCACTCGTTTTGCATTATAACATGAATTTACTCATTGTATACAGTGAAACATAAACAGTTCGGTACGTCAAACTTCGGTTTTGTATTTAAACCCTAATGTAACAAACTTCATAATTGTATCGTAAAACAACTTGAAATGTAATCTATCTTTGTTCAATTATCATTGGGAAGGGTTAAGGAAAGGATCGGGAGAGATTTGGAATCGAAAGGATCAACTTCAGACACTTTTAAAATAGGGTGGCAGAAGTTTGGGCCCAGTCCGTGCAGCTTTGACAACATTGAAAAATTTGCCATTTTCATGAAAATCCGCTTTCCGATCAATTCGTTCCGCTCGATTTCTAACTTAACCACAATACTAAAACAGCCCCAAAACATGTCCAATCAACAATACAAACAATCAATCACTTTAATCAAACAATATTGGGCTCGTTTTCATCAAAATTCGTTAATAGTTCGGTTTAACGGTTTTTGACCAAAACGCTTTAAAATCATCATCAAACCGAAAAATTAACGCCATCAACCAATCAATATATCCCGGAAATTAATTCACATTAAATCATGCCAATCAATCAATCAGATATCAATTTCATCAATCAACCTCAAGTTGAAACAAATTCACATCACAATTCGTTAAAATTACGTTTTACGGTGACCAACATATCAATCAACTCAAATACATCGAAGAACTCACCTTCAAACGGCGAGAACCACTTTTGGACCGAAATACCAAATTCCTCAAAAATCCCCCAATTCGAACCCTAAGTCACCAACTCGCTTCCAACGCCAAATCGAACTTCAATCCATGCTCCCTTGGGTTGGCTTCTAATCACTTAGGAACTATCAAAACCATCACACAATTCAAAAAATCTCCTCTCACCATACTCTCTAACTCATAAGATTCGAAAATCAAAAAGGAAAGGAAAGAGAGAAAGAGCTAACCAACCATGGAAAACGAAAATGAAGAGAAGATGATGAACTCTATCACTTGAGCCTAACTCTATCACTGAGTGGAATGAACTAGCTGAAAAATTTCTAGCCAAATATTTCCCACCAATAAAAAATGCCAGGATGAGAAATGATATAACTTCTTTTAGACAAAAAGAAGGAGAATCACTGTTTGCAGCATGGGAAATATGGAAAGAACTTTTAAGATAATGTCCCCATCATGGTATACCTGTCATAATACAAATGGAAACATTCTATAATGGTTTGGAGCCCCAAACCAGACTCATGTTGGATGCCTCATCTGGAGGAGTGTTACTAAATTCATCATACAATGAAGCATGTGAGTTGATAGACAAGATTGCAACCAACAGCTACAGTTGGCCCACAGAAAGAGTCAGTGCTCAAAAGAAGACAGCTGGGGTTCATGAACTCAATGAAATATCAGCTCTCTCAGCTCAAGTTGCATCCCTCACCAACATGATCAAAAATCTAAATTCTACCAATGCCCCAGCATCCATTGCTGGAGCAATGACAGAACCCACTGCTGCTGCAATAGAACAAGCTCCTCCAGGAACAACTAGTTGTGTATACTGTTGAGGTGGACACTTGTATGAAGAATGTCCAAGCAACCCTATTTCTGTTAACTATGTGGGATACAACAAAAACAACAATCCTTATTCCAATACCTACAATCCTGAGTGGAGAAACCATTCAAATTTCAATTGGAGCAACAATGAAGCTACAGCATTCAATGCTGCAGCACCCTCCACTCCACCAGGATTCCACTTTCAAAATTGTTGCCAAGTGGCTTCAGTCTCAAGAGGGGGGGGTGAATTGAGATTTAAAAACTTTTGATAACTTTCGAAAACGTTTTTCCCCTTTTCAATGACTTAGATCAATTTTCGCGCAGGTTAAATGGAAGCGAAGGAATTAGAAAATAAAGCAATAAAGAACACATAGATTTATCCTGGTTCGGTCACCTCCTAGTGACCTACGTCCAGTCCTCACGCCCTTGTGAGATTTTCCACTAACCAAAACAACAAGGCTTACAGGTGCCTTGGAAAACCTTTACAGACTCAGGCACTCTTCTACTAGGATACCCCACGTATAAAGAGCCCTCAAATCTATTACAACAATAACAAGAGATACCCCACCCCTGTTACAACCAGCTGCCCCAGAAAGATACCCCACTTCCTAGTACAAACAGCTACCCTAGAGAGATACCCCACTCCCTAGTACAAAATACAACAAATAAACAATAACAAATTTAAAGACTGAAATACCTCTAATGTAGGAAGATAATACAACTTGAAGAATGCAACCCCAACTAACTCTTGCAAAAGATCAGCTCAGACGGACCAACAGTGCGTGACGAGTAGAAATAAAAGTGTGAAGAGTTTTTCTCAAGATGTGCTCTGATTCGTAAAAATGGGTTAGTATCAAATGAACACAATGAGGCCTCTATTTATAGGCTATGAGAAAAAGAAGTTTACGTTAAAAATAATGTAAGAATCGATTATAGCTTAAATGTATTGGATCTGAGAATCGATTCTTATGTGTGACTTCCTTAAGGTGAGAATCGATTCTTGCTTTATTTGAAAATGGATGACAATCGATTGTTGGCTTACAGGCAGGCAAGGAATCGATTTTATGCTTAATGAAAATTAGTATGAATCGATTATTCCTTTTCAGAAATGCTTAGAAATCGATTTTATGCTTAGTGTAAAATAGTATGAATCGATTCTTTCTTTTTGGAAATACTTAGGAATCGATTTGCATACTTAGTGAAACTAGTATGAATCGATTCTTAGCTTTTGTATTGACCTGAAAATCGATTTTGATATATAGAATAAAATAGAGAAAATCGATTTTATGCTTTGCAAAAATGCTTTTTGTGTTTATGTAAGTATGCATGCATTTTGAAAACTTGTGTGAGTGTGTGAGACTTCGAGAGACGAGCTGATCTGCGAAAGAGCTTACACTTTTTCCTAAGACACACCCAAACCCTAAGGACTACCCTTATACTTAAGGACTACCCTTAAGCTTGAATCTTCAATTCTTGAGCTTGATTGTCTTGGATTGTGACTTTGATTATATGTCACTTTTTATCAACTTTGGCTTTGTCACTTTCATTCACTTGGGCCACACTTTGGCTCTGTCTTTTTCATCATCAAAACTTGACCTGCAATATTAGGTTACCTGCAATACAAGGTATCCACAAAAATTACCAAAGACCTCCCGCACCAGCAAATGATAACTCCTTGGAAGCCATGTTCAAGGCATACATGGGCAAAACAGACGCCTTCATAAGTGAAGCAAGAACTGCAAGGCAAGCTCATGATGCTTCTATCAAAAATTTGGAGAATCAAGTGGGGCAATTAGCTACAGCTTTATACCAAAGGCCACATGGATCACTTCCATCCACCACAAAAGCTTCAACCTCACAAAGCATGGTAAGGAGCAGGTAAAAGCTATCTCCTTGAGAAGTGGAAAGGATCTCTCAGAACCATATGAAACTGAAGGGTTAGAGAAGGAAGAAAAAGAAAAAAAATAGAAAAGAAAAAAATACAACTGATGCACCAGCAACAAATGCAGGAGCAATGAATGCCCCAGCAACTGATGCATGATCATCCAATGTAGGAGCATCAGAAACTGCTTATGTACCACCAAGGTTAGTTCCAGAATATCCTCCTCCACCTTTTCCACAAAGGTTGAAGAAGGCACATGAAGAAAAACAATTTGGTAAGTTCCTTGAGGTACTTACACAAATACACATCAATGTACCCCTTGTTGAAGCACTCCAACAAATGCCAAATTTTGCCAAATTCATGAAGGATGTGCTGACAAAAAGAAGGAGATTGCGGGAATTTGAGACAGTAGCTATGTCAAAGGAATGCAGCATGATCTTGCAGAGCAAAATTCCAAGGAAGTTAAAAGATCCTGGCAGTTTCACCATACCATTTTCAATTGGAAAATTTTATACTGGTCGTGTTTTATGTGATTTAGGTGCAAGTATCAACTTAATGCCTAAATCCATATTCACACAACTTGGTATTGGAACTGCCAGACCTACCACTGTGACCCTTTAAATAGCAGATAGGTCAATAGCCTATCCTGAAGGGATCATAGAGGATGTTTCGATAAAAGTTGACAAATTTGTGTTCCCTGCAGATTTTGTTATCCTTGATTTTTATGCAGATAAGGAGGTACCAATCATACTTGTAAGACCATTCCTGGCTACTGGAAAGACACTCATTGATGTACAAAAAGGTGAATTGACCATGGGGGTCAACGATCAAAAGGTAAAATTCAATGTTATGAATGCTCTCAAGTATCCTAATGAGGATACTGAGGATTGTTCACTTTTAGTGTCTTTGGATCAAGTAGTGCAGAAGCAATTCCACAAGCAGCGTGACCACTTGGTCAATGCTCTAGCATTTACAGAAAAAGAAAAGCTTGTGGAAAAAGATGAGTTACAAGGTGAGGCTGCTGACAAAGAAATTTGGACAAGAAAACATGAGTCAATGGAGCTGGAAGACCTAAGCCTCAAAGGAAATGTCCCAAGAACTGAAAGTTTTAAGGAGGGTGAAGGAGGAAGAAATGGATTAGAAGAAGAAGGGAGTGCTAAAGATATTGAGCCTGAGCCAGACCCTAAAACAGCCCTTAACCAACAACAAACCCCATCACCTCAATCCCTACCTCACAAAAACTCATCTCCACAATCACCATCCAAACAACCATACCCCATCCAGAACCACAAGTTGAAGTGAAACATGTTGTAGCATCTGTTGCTGCAGCATCTGCTGAACAAATGAATGCTGCAGCAACTGCTGTAGTAATCAAGAAAGTCCAAAGACAAGAGCTAAATAAAGCTACTAATTCCATATTCAAAGTCAATGACAAAAGGGTGAAGCAGTACTATGGTGAACATGTGGGGAGAGACAAAGTCACCACTCATTTCCAAAATCTCTAAATCAAGGAGATAATCGGGCAGAAAGACTCTTAATTCAAGCGCTTTCTGGGAGGCAACCCATGAATTTTTGATTTACTAATTAACTTGATTATTTTAGTGTGTTTTGTTATTTTTGCAGATACAAAGTGGAGGCATTCAAAATTGCTAGAGCATTCATTGCTCCGGCAATGAAGGAAATCTATTGCCCCAACAATTGTTGCAGAAGCATCCAACCCTGAGGAGACTAAGAGGAAGAGACAAAAAGGATCAAGCTTGATTCCAACAAGGGCGAGTAACAGGCTGAGGAGTGGAACCTCAAAACAGTAAAATTTTCCTTTCAAAGTTGATATATATCTTTTGTATGTCTGTCTTATATATATATATATATATATATATATATATATATATATATATATATATATATATATATATATATATATATATTGTGATCATAGCATATGCAGGTGTTTTTTGTTGGTTCTCCCCTATTATATAAGCAGTGAGGACACTGCTGATGCTTAAGTTGGGGGGGGGGGGGGGGGGAGAACTAAATATTTTGTGAACTTTGAATATTTTGTGAAACATAATATATGCTATGTTATAATATGGTGTATGTATGTTAGTTCGCGATAATGTTAAGTAGCTGTAGTTGTTTGTGTTAATGGTTTACAAATTTTAGAAGCATGATCAGCTGAACAAATTTTTGCAAAGAAAGAAAAAAAAAGTGCCTTTTTGAACTTAATTTTTTGGAAAACCAAAACTTTGTTTGCAAAACCAAAACTTTGTTTGAAAAGTAGCCTAAGTTCTAAACAAATGATCAAGGTTATTACTGCTTTTACACTTAACAACTGAGCTTAGAAAGGAACTTAATTAACTAGAAAATTAACTGAATGCAAAGGATAGCAATAGTGACCCAAGATCAATTAATAAATTTTTACTAAAAATATAGAATAGCATAAAGAATTAAGTTTGGGGGTGCATCGGTGATATTAAGGCTAAGTATGATAAATATAGGAAAACCAGTGCAATATGATTACAAATTGCTACAAAATGCAATATCTTGTAATAGCTACATTTGCCTGAATTGAAATACTGCAACTATTCCAAAAATGCATAAAAAAGAACAAAAATGCAAAAGAAGTTCCGTAAAGGAGGGCAATGTAGCTAAAATTTTATGTAGCATCACAATTGCTGGAGCATTCAAACACTTCTAGAAATGCTGGAGCATCCAATGCCGCAACAACCATTGCCCCAGCAATCAAAAGGCCACCACATTCATAGATGATACACTGGCCAAAAATTTTCATACTTAATCCAAGACCTTTATTGTGCTTTGAATCCCCCCATTACTTTGAAGAAATTGTTAGCCTATTCTATTTTTTGAAAAATCTCTTAGCTTGATCAAACGCAAATTTTTCCCATCCAATGCTAAGTGAACTTTTTGAAACTAGTTAGGAACCAATCTAAGTTCAGTGGAGCACACACTCACATAAATGGGTAGCAATAAACTTGAATGTTGAAAAGAACACATGGCTATGAATTTCTATGAAAATCCAACATGAAGTTCTAGAAGTGCACTTGTTGAAAACAAATTTTTGAAAAGTCTAGCTGATCTGTTCTTCTGAAAAAACAAAACCTTTTGTTTTTAAATTTTGTCTTGTTCAAGTGTCATTACTTGAAGACAAGCAATGGTTTAAGTTTGGGGGGTGTGATAACTCTATTTTATATAGAGTTATTTCACGCTTTCAAATCTAAATAATTGTGAGAATTTCAGTAATAATGTTTTGTTAAATAAAGAAATACAAAAGAAATACAACTTTTAGAGTTAAGAAAGGTTTTGGCACACATCATGACTATTTTATATGATTTGTGGTATTTTATGTGTTTGTTCAATTGCTGCAGCAATCACTGCCCCAGCAATAGAAGCAGAGGCATTACCCAAGCATCGCTGCCAGCATCAATTTCCCCAGCAATCTTCACAACACAGAATGCCCCAGCATCCTGGTGATGACGTCATGATGCGCCAAAAGTAAGGCAAGTGGCCATGTGGGAAGATTTCGGCGCCTACCATAGGCTCCATAGCCCACAAGAGTCACCATTCTAAGTGACACTTGTCCTCTCATCAATGGACCTCTTCTTTTCCATGATGGGTGATCACATGGAAGCTTTGGAGACAAATTTAAAAAAGGAAACCCTTACTTCATCCTTAAGTAACCTTATTGCCCAAGACTACTCCACTCCAAGAAGCCTATAAATACATCTCCTCCTCTTCATTGGAAAAGATCTCAATTGTTAGGAAGTAGTCTTAGATATAATATTTCAGTTCGAAGGAGAGGAAGAAATTGACAACTTCTCTCTCTCTCTCTACATTTTACCTTCTTGTATTGTTGTTTCATTGGTCCAGCATTGCTAGGCAGAATATCCAAAGGAACTCCAATTGTGTAATTTCTATCTTATTTTCCTTCCTTTGTATTTGCAATCATATGAATATGACTTGTTATATTTATCTGAGCTTAGTTATGACAAGTATGAACTGAATACATTAGTTGGGATGCCTTAAACTTCGTAATGAATCTTTAAATAGTAGTATGTTATATTGATGCTGACAATTTAGTTCTTGTATATACTATAATTCTTTCAAACTTATTTTAAAGTTTATCACTTAGAATAAGTACGGTCACGAATACAGACATGGTTTGTGATTTGAACTCAAGAACTAATATGGGTAAGTGTTTTAATAGAAGGAAACTTTGTTAAAACCATACTAATACCTAGACATATGATAGTATTGTCCATAGGGTGATACTGTGGGAACTTCATATACAGGGGTGAACTTATTTAGAGCTTAGACATAAGACTTATAATGAAACACTGACGTTAGTTGCTGAAAAGCACGCATCACTTGCTACAGCACCCATTGCAGGAACAAACCATTGCAGGAGCACTCCATTGCAGGAGCAATCCATTGTCGTAGCAATTCGTTAGCAATAATTTCCACTGCAATCAATTGCCCCAGCATCACATATACCATAATTGCTATTAAAAGTAAATTACTTAGTAAAGGGCATTTCAACTATCTCTCTTAACTGATTTATAATCAATCTCTATCTTGCTTACTTTAAATTCTGTTTTCACACATACCAATCATATTTTATTTTATTTTTGATTTCTACTTCTCACTAGTACTATTACCATTTTAAACTTTCAAAAATTAATCCAATCTCTGTGGGTACGATCTCTACTTTCATTATATTACTTGTTAAAGACTGTGTATACTTGCACACCTTTTTGCACAAAAGACTTCAAGTGAAGCAAATGAAGGAAGGAATCTTCATCAGTCAAAACAAGTTCTCAAATGAGCTACTAAAGAAGTTTGACATGAGTGATGAAAAGGAAATTGGTACTCCCATGGTGACTGCAACAAAGTTGGATAAGGACGAGCAAGGTAAACCAGCTAACGAAACGATGTATCGAGGTATGATCGGTAGTCTCTTGTATTTAACTGCTTCTCGACCTGATATTATGTTTGCTGTGTGCTTGTGTGCTCGATTTCAAGCATGTCCCAAAGAATCACATTTAAGAGCTGTAAAATGGATTCTTAGATATGTTAAGGGAACCACAGATTTTGGACTGTGGTACCCGAAATCGAGTCAGTTTGCTTTGGTCAGTTTCTGTGATGCTGATTTTGCTGGATGTACATTAGATAGGAAGAGCACTAGTGGAACCTGTCATTTCTTAGGGCCTTGTTTGACCTCCTGGTCAAGTAAAAAACAGAACAATGTTACTTTGTCTGCCGCTGAAGCCGAATATGTGGCGGTTGGAAATTGCGTTGCACAAGTTCTTTGGATGAAACAGACTTTGGAGGATTTTGGTTTGTTATATAACAATGTGCCAGTTGTAACAGCCCAGGTCCACCGCAGCGGCCACCCCGGTCCCACTGTTACCTCACGGTCTTCTCTACCCCTCTTGTAGAATTTTTGCCTTCCGTGGGAATCGAACCTTGCACCTGAGGCATAAGTGCAAGTTAAACCCCCTTCCCACTACCAATTGAGCGCGCGCTCAATTGGTAGTGGGAGGTGTGTTTAACTTGCACTTATGCCTCAGGTGCAAGGTTCGATTCCCACGGAAGGCAAAAATTCTACAAGAGGGGTAGAGAAGACCGTGAGGTAACAGTGGGACCGGGGTGGCCGCTGCGGTGGACCTGGGCTGTTACATAAAAAGGCACCTTTTTATGTAACAGCCCAGGTCCACCGCAGCGGCCACCCCGGTCCCACTGTTACCTCACGGTCTTTTCTACCCCCCTTGTAGAATTTTTGCCTTCCGTGGGAATCGAACCTTGCACCTGAGGCATAAGTGCAAGTTAAACCCCCTTCCCACTACCAATTGAGCGCGCGCTCAATTGGTAGTGGGAAGGGGGTTTAACTTGCACTTATGCCTCAGGTGCAAGGTTCGATTCCCACGGAAGGCAAAAATTCTACAAGGGGGGTAGAAAAGACCGTGAGGTAACAGTGGGACCGGGGTGGCCGCTGCGGTGGACCTGGGCTGTTACACCAGTCCAATGTGATAACACTAGTGCCATTAACATTGCTAAGAACCCCATCCAACACTCTAGAACTAAGCATATAGAAATAAGGCAACATTTCATTAGAGACCATGTTTCTAGGGGGAGCATAGCATTAAATTTTGTAGGCACCGATGACCAACTAGCGGACATCTTCACAAAACCACTAGCCGAAGCTCAATTTTGTAAGATCCAGAGAGAGCTCGGTATGCTTGTTTTGCCAACCTATAATGTGATTATGTGATGTATTTTTGAGGTGCTATGTGCTTGTTAGATCATATGCTATGTGCCTTGTGTGTCTTCCCTCCTTTTTGATGAAAACAAAGGGGGAGAAAGACGTGCTGCTTATTGCATTGCATACTCGTTTAATTCACTCACTGTGTTATTGGTGTAGTTTATTTTTTTTATGCTTATGCTTAGGGGGAGCTTATGTCGTTGTTTCTTGTTTATCGCCTCCCTATGCATAAGGTAATTTGTCATCATCAAAAAATGGGAAGTTTGGACCGAAATACCAAATTCGTCAAAAATCCCCCAATTCGAACCCTAAGTCACCAACTCGCTTCCAACGCCAAATTGAACTTCAATCCATGCTCAAACTACCTTTGGTTGGCTTCTAATCACTTAGGAACTATCAAAATCATCACACAATTCAAAAAATCTCCTCTCACCATGCTCTCTAACTCATAAAATTCGAAAATCAAAAAGGAAAGGAAAGAGAGAAAGAGCTAATCAACCATGGAAAACGAAAATGAAGAGAAGATGATGATGATGATCTTAATTTTAGGGTTTGGGTGCATCCCTCTGTTGAACCAAGGTCAAACACTCTTTGTTTTGTATGATAACAAATTACAATCTGTTTACTAATGGTTATAGTTGAACCAAAGCACAGGGCATGAACCAAAGCACAGGATATCTTAAAGGGTAGCAGCTCGGAGGAGAAGCTACTCCAGCGTTCAAGACTTATGTGTTATTTTGCTTTCCATAGGATGCGTGTAAGATCCTGTCACTTCGTGTAACATCCTCAAAATATTTAATGGAATTATTTGGGTGTTAACCCAATTAAACCAATTTAGTACTTAACTGGTAAATTTATCGAGTGCTAAAATTATTTAGTTGTTGTCATCGGATCGTTAACCGGATAAGACGGACCAAGGAAGTTTTGGAATCGAAATAGGAGATTTCGATCAATATGGTAATTGGACCACGTTACTAAATATATATTAAATATATGTATGTGTAATCGTGTGTGTGTGTGTGTGTGTTAAAAAAGAAAGGAAAGAATTAATTAAAAAGAAAGAAAGAAGAAAGGAAGCACGAGACAGTGAAGAGAAAAGAGAGAAAGAAGAGAAAAAAAAGAAAATGGCGTGAGGGAGAAGAGAAGAGGGAGGAGAAGACTTCACCGAAACGACTTCCGTCCAACACGAAAAATGTTCATCGCTACTTCCTTTTCGTTTTGGTACCAAAATCTTCATCATCAACTCACTCTCCTCAAATCCACCATTTTCGAAATTTGGAGAAAAGTGGAGGTTTTGTTGTTCAAGCTCAAAGGGAAGCTTTGGATGGTGTTTGGGAGCGAGCTCAAGGTGGATAGCGCAAATATTGAAGTCCGATTTGGAGTTGTGAAGAATCAAGGGTTTTAGGGAGAAAATTGGATTTATGTGTGAATAGTGTCATGGAGGTTAGAGGAGGAAGATGATGAATAGTATCCGTGGAGAATTTTGGGGAAATCGGTATTTCGGTCAAAAAGCGGTTTCGTGATCGAGCGGAAAGTTTTGGAAGCGGATTGGAGCGACGTCGGAACGGAAAGTTTATGCGGGGAATGTTCGTGTGGTTACTCGGCGAATTCGGCTCGATCGTGGTTCACGCTTCAAGGGTGAGTTCTACTCACGTTTAGGATTTTTGTTTTTCGAATTAATTGATAAACTGTTTTATCGCTTTCGCTGGACTGGAATATTATGTGATACTGTCTGATTCGGGTTAGGAATCGATTGGGGCGAGTCTCGGGTTGCGTCGCGTTAAAAATGGAATTTTTGGTGATTTAATCCGAGAGATTTTGATTTAAAACCGTTATTCGGAAAAATATGTCGTTTTTGATAAAATTCGTTTTGATTGAGTTTTTGATTTGATTGAATGATTGTGTGACTTTGATTGGAATTGTTTTTATGGTTGTCAAATCTGTTTTCGATCGGAACAAAAATCGGAATTGAGCGGAATAGCGGATTTCGCGAAAATCGCAAAATTCTGCACTTGACAGGTCCCCTTTCTGCCAGTCCACGCGCCGTTTGCGCGCCGCGCGCCACTCGCGCGCCACTGGACAGAACTTGACTGTCAACTCGCGCGCCGTTTGCGCGCCACGCGCCACTCGCGCGCCAGTTGGCGGAATTTTCAGCAACCAAACACTGTTTTTCGTTTCGCGATAACTTTTGATCCGGGAACCCGATTGAGGTGTTCTAAGATGCGTTGGAAAGCTTATTCAGAGGCCTAACTGAATATTCTAGTTTTAAGGCAAAATAAACTGTTTTCGAAGTTGTAAATTGTGTCGAAAAGAAGTGAATTAGAGTGCGAGTGTGAACTTGGTTTTATAAAATGTGGATTTAAGCGTTTCATTTGATTGTTTGAATTGATGGACCGTGGGTTCATAGTACTGTAGATATATATATATATATTATATCGAGTTTGGGTGACGACCCATGTTGACATACTAGGCGGGGAAGTCATGAACCCTTACCCTAGGCTCTGGGCCATTAGGAAACACTATTGGTTATGGGGTTCGCCGGGATTAGCAAGTGGATTGCGGTCGGTGTTATGTCAAAAGTTTGTGCTACGTTCATCGGGATTAGCAAGTGGATTGCGGTCGATGGTATGTAGAAAGGCCTAGGATATTAGTTCATCGGGATTAGCAAGTGGATTGCGGTCGGTGTCCTATTAGATCGAAGCCTTATTGTATGATTCGCCGGGATTAGCAAGTGGATTGCGGTCGGTGCTGTGTCAAATCTTAAAAATGTTTTAAATGGACCGAGAGTGTTAGTAGGGGTCGCGGTAGAACTCACTGAGATTGTATCTCACTGTTTAAATGTTGTTGTTTTACAGAGACACAGGGACAGCGGAAATCCAAGAGGCACGAGTAGGTTGAGCTCGGACTGGTTGCTGATAGCCTAGCTTTATGTTTAAGCTTATTTCCCTTTTGTTGTCTGTACACTACAACTTTATGTATTAATGTTAAGTATTTATTTCCGCTTTCTTGTACGATATTGAACACTGTATTTCACTGATGGTTTATGGTCTTATTTATGTTTAAGACTGTTCTATTGTTATTCAGTGAAATTTTATAGTGGTGTTCAGTATTTAAACAGGAAATATATCTCTGATTATTTTACGATGGTACACTTGGGTATTTTTACTTGATAAAAATACCGGGGTGTTACAGTTGGTATCAGAGCAGTTCGACCTAGTCGGACTTAGTTTAGGGTTGAGTCGATTCCTTGTTAGTCCTTTTTGTAATTACACTTGTGATGCTAAGAGACATTGAGCCTGATCAACTTAATACTTAGTGCATCATAAGCGGAATTATGACTGGATGATCAAGATGCAATCCTCGACCACAATCGGAATCTCCAACCGGTGCATCCTCAGGAAAGGTGGCATGACGGTGGAAGAATACACCGCAAAGTTTGAGGAGTCGTTTCAGTTTTACCAAGTGGTAAAGTAAGCTCCGGATGACGAATGGAAAATGTAGAAGTATAAGAAGGGCATAAGTGCTTTTATGATTTATGGTCTCAGTTCTTATACTGCTACCAATTATGTTGCCTTAGTGCAATCAGCCTATGTCGCCGAGGATGGTCTCATAGGAAATATGGGAAAGGAAAGAAGATAGTTGAAATTATCAACTCCGAATGCAAAGTCCTAAGATAATTTCATCAAAGGAAAAGCAGATGCAATTCTTTGATTCTTCAAAGGTCAGAAGATGTTCTACTGTGGAAAGCCTCACATCGGTGATTGCAAGCGAAGATCTAATCGGTGCTATTATAGAAATGTAGAGGGTCATTATGGTAAAGAGTGCCCCGTAAGGAAGAGTTTCAAGGAGTTACAAGCAGCTCTAAGGTAAGGACGAGTCAACATTCTGGATGTTTAGGCAGTTACGACTGCAGACAATCTACTGAGGAGTAAGGGATCAGTTTTCAATAACTCGATCAGTATATTATATGATTCGGGTGCAACCTATTGCGGTATATCCCGATCGCGTGTGAATCGGTTGGGATTAGCCTTATCATCGCTATCCGACTCGATAACTGTTTTAAACTGCTGCTAAGGGTCGTGTCCAGACATAATCTTTGTATCGGATTGTCTACTTGTCATAGGAGGCAGAAGTTTCGTTGTAGAATTTATTGTTTGCCTATGAGAAGTGTGGACACCATTTTGGGTATGAATTGGATGACTGCAAATCATGTTGCAATCGACTGTGTTAATCAACTATCAGTTCCTCTTCAGAATCAGTTGAATTGTCTAGGACAAATTCTGAAGCGGTTACCCAGTTCACCTTAGGCAGTCAATCTTCATTCCAAAGTGCGGAAGCACAGGTTAGTATGTTATCTGCATCCACTGGAACTAATATTAGATTTATCATCTGTACAAGTTGTGAATGACTTTTTGGAGGTTCTCTGGATGTTTTTCTGGATGAAGTTTCTTCTGAACCTCTAGAGCGAGAGGTAGAGTTTACTGTAGAATTGGTTCCTAGCACGGGATCAATATCTATTGTTTCTTATTGAAGGTTTCTTGAGAATTAAAGGAAGTGGAGTTTCAACTTGAATAGTCGATGTTAAAGAAATTTATTCGACTGAGTACTTCTCTAGGGAGTGCTCTGGTGTGATTAGTCAAAAGGAATATAGTAGCATGAGATTGTGCATTAATTATTGACAACTCAACAAAGTGACGATCAAGAATAAATATCCCTTACCAAGGATAGACGAATTGCTTGAACAATTTGAGGCGCTGCTGTGTTTTCTAAAATTGATCTGAAGTCAGGATATAATCAAATAAAAGTTAGAGCCTTAGATATTCCGAAGACAGCTTCCTGTACTAGGTATGGACATTACGAGTTCGTAGTGATGCCCTTCGGTTTGACTAATGCTCCAGCGGTATTCGTGGATACGTGAACCGAGTTTTCCACACGTACCTAGATCAATTTGTAGTCGTTTTCATTGATGGTATCTTGAAGTACTCGAAGACCATTGAGGAGCATGTCCAACATCTCCGCATTGTTCTGAAAATACCCCGAGAAAGTAAGTTGTACTTGAAGCCTTCGGAGTGTGATTTTTGGGTGTCAGAGGTAAAGTCTTTGGGACATGTGATTCCCCAAGTCGGGAGTTTCTGTAGATCCCAGTGAGAAGGAAGTGGTGTTGAATGGGAGTGACCGACATCAGCCGCAGAGATCAAAAGTTTCTGGGTCTAGCCGGTTACTATAAGAGATTTGTTAAAGGGTTCTCACAGTTAGTTTTCCACTTACTCGGTTAACTCGTAAGGGTCATCCGTTTACGTGGGATGCCGATTGTGAAGAATGTTTTATAGAGTCGAAGATTTTGACTTCTGCCCCAATCCCGATTCTCCCGGATCCATCATTGGAATTTTAAATTTTCGATGACGCTTCAGGGAAGGGTTTAGGATGTATTCTAATGCAAAATCAACAAGTGGTAGCTTATGCGTCCAGACAATTGAAGACCCATGAAGGGAATTATCCGACTCATGACTTGGAATTGGCAGCTATTGTGTATGCACTGAAGATTTGGAGACGTTACCTGTATGGGTCTCGTTTCGATGCCTTTAGTGATCACAAAAGTTTAAGGTATCTGTTCGATCAGAAAGAACTGAAAAGCGGGCAGAGGAGCGTGTAGAATTTCTGAAGGATTATGACTTCGGGTTGAAGTATCATCCAGGAGATTCCAATGTTGTAGCTGATGCGAATAATAGGAAGTCGCTCCACACGGCAGAATTATGATGCATTAGATGGAATTATTAGAGTCTGATAGAGACTTAAATCTGAATTCAAGATCGAGAGGAACCTGTTAGTGTTGAGCCATATGAGGATCTCTAGTTCCCTAAGGGATTCTATACGCTTAGCATAGGAAGTTGATGTGAAGCTACAATCACAAAAGGTATTTCCAGATTTTACTATGGATAGTGATGGAGTCAGTTGTTTCAACGGTAGAATCTGTGCGGCCGATGATGAGAACAATAAAAGGCAAGTGTTAGAGGAAGCACACCGAAGTTTATGTTCTGTTCCAGGGTGTAGAGAATATAAAGCAGAGGTATTAGTTTGTTAACCTCTCCTTTGTGAAGGTTAACAATGAGATAGTATTATGAGATTCCGTTTGGCAAGGCGAACGTGAATACGAATATGTAAGTGAGGTAACTGTTGACTGTTCTTCACGTTGCGAATAACCATCAAAGGATTAATTGATGGATCTGCTCATAAGTGACAGAAATTTCCGAAGTGAAGCTTGGCGTGCGGTGTAATAGTTTTGAAAAATCGTTTTTGTGAAAACCCGCATGCTAAAGTTAATTTTGGGAACGAATTAAGAGGCTAATAGGATATGATTGAGGAGGAAAATCCTAGGAGGATTACTTAGGTTGAGGGGAAGCTCTCAACGCTATTAACTAATTCGGAAGGGAGCTCTGAGTTCTGTTTGATAGTTGTTTGGAGAACAACTGAGGTGATTTTCATTACGTTCAATTTATTTGATGTCCCCGTGGTTTACTTCTACGTTTAAGATAAACGTTTCGGGTAAATCCTCATTTTATCTTCTTTTGAAAAGTGCTATCTCGAAGTCATGGGGGCGAATCAAAAAGTTAACAAGTAGCTTTTTCGTCACATTGTCGGTGTGTACGAGAATTGTTATGGATTTTATAAAATTTGTTGAGAACGCGTTTACACCCTCCGAGGAAATCGTGCTTGTTCTTACCTCTACCGTGGAGCACCAATTTATGGATCTCATTTTCAACCAATATGTCTATCAAGTGTCTTGTATTAAACCCTTTGATTTAGATCAATCAAAGTTGGGGAGCAAGCAAGGGTAATTGGAATGAAGCTTCGGAAGTGTTTTCAAACGCGGTGCCAAGCCTATGTAGGCGAATGATGAGTTTCTCGTGTAGATTCGTAACCAGAGAGTTCGTATCAAGGTAGTAGTGGATCATACTTGGAGATTGATGTGCCAACTTGGGAAGATTTTTTTTCTACACTCATCCCGTTAATTCAAGATTGTGTTCCAGCAACTTAAGACCCTTCTGAGAATGTCGATCCTCGGTTAGTTGGATGAAAGACTTAGCGAAATTTTGAGGACAAAATTCTTTCAAGTTGGGGAGAATGTAACATCCTCAAAATATTTAATGGAATTATTTGGGTGTTAACCCAATTAAACCAATTTAGTACTTAACTGGTAAATTTATCGAGTGCTAAAATTATTTAGTTGTTGTCATCGGATCGTTAACCGGATAAGACGGACCAAGGAAGTTTTGGAATCGAAATAGGAGATTTCGATCAATATGGTAATTGGACCACGTTACTAAATATATATTAAATATATGTATGTGTAATCGTGTGTGTGTGTGTGTTAAAAAAGAAAGGAAAGAATTAATTAAAAAGAAAGAAAGAAGAAAGGAAGCACGAGACAGTGAAGAGAAAAGAGAGAAAGAAGAGAAAAAAAAGAAAATGGCGTGAGGGAGAAGAGAAGAGGGAGGAGAAGACTTCACCGAAACGACTTCCGTCCAACACGAAAAATGTTCATCGCTACTTCCTCTTCGTTTTGGTACCAAAATCTTCATCATCAACTCACTCTCCTCAAATCCACCATTTTCGAAATTTGGAGAAAAGTGGAGGTTTTGTTGTTCAAGCTCAAAGGGAAGCTTTGGATGGTGTTTGGGAGCGAGCTCAAGGTGGATAGCGCAAATATTGAAGTCCGATTTGGAGTTGTGAAGAATCAAGGGTTTTAGGGAGAAAATTGGATTTATGTGTGAATAGTGTCATGGAGGTTAGAGGAGGAAGATGATGAATAGTATCCGTGGAGAATTTTGGGGAAATCGGTATTTCGGTCAAAAAGCGGTTTCGTGATCGAGCGGAAAGTTTTGGAAGCGGATTGGAGCGACGTCGGAACGGAAAGTTTATGCGGGGAATGTTCGTGTGGTTACTCGGCGAATTCGGCTCGATCGTGGTTCACGCTTCAAGGGTGAGTTCTACTCACGTTTAGGATTTTTGTTTTTCGAATTAATTGATAAACTGTTTTATCGCTTTCGCTGGACTGGAATATTATGTGATACTGTCTGATTCGGGTTAGGAATCGATTGGGGCGAGTCTCGGGTTGCGTCGCGTTAAAAATGGAATTTTTGGTGATTTAATCCGAGAGATTTTGATTTAAAACCGTTATTCGGAAAAATATGTCGTTTTTGATAAAATTCGTTTTGATTGAGTTTTTGATTTGATTGAATGATTGTGTGACTTTGATTGGAATTGTTTTTATGGTTGTCAAATCTGTTTTCGATCGGAACAAAAATCGGAATTGAGCGGAATAGCGGATTTCGCGAAAATCGCAAAATTCTGCACTTGACAGGTCCCCTTTCTGCCAGTCCACGCGCCGTTTGCGCGCCGCGCGCCACTCGCGCGCCACTGGACAGAACTTGACTGTCAACTCGCGCGCCGTTTGCGCGCCACGCGCCACTCGCGCGCCAGTTGGCGGAATTTTCAGCAACCAAACACTGTTTTTCGTTTCGCGATAACTTTTGATCCGGGAACCCGATTGAGGTGTTCTAAGATGCGTTGGAAAGCTTATTCAGAGGCCTAACTGAATATTCTAGTTTTAAGGCAAAATAAACTGTTTTCGAAGTTGTAAATTGTGTCGAAAAGAAGTGAATTAGAGTGCGAGTGTGAACTTGGTTTTATAAAATGTGGATTTAAGCGTTTCATTTGATTGTTTGAATTGATGGACCGTGGGTTCATAGTACTGTAGATATATATATATATATTATATCGAGTTTGGGTGACGACCCATGTTGACATACTAGGCGGGGAAGTCATGAACCCTTACCCTAGGCTCTGGGCCATTAGGAAACACTATTGGTTATGGGGTTCGCCGGGATTAGCAAGTGGATTGCGGTCGGTGTTATGTCAAAAGTTTGTGCTACGTTCATCGGGATTAGCAAGTGGATTGCGGTCGATGGTATGTAGAAAGGCCTAGGATATTAGTTCATCGGGATTAGCAAGTGGATTGCGGTCGGTGTCCTATTAGATCGAAGCCTTATTGTATGATTCGCCGGGATTAGCAAGTGGATTGCGGTCGGTGCTGTGTCAAATCTTAAAAATGTTTTAAATGGACCGAGAGTGTTAGTAGGGGTCGCGGTAGAACTCACTGAGATTGTATCTCACTGTTTAAATGTTGTTGTTTTACAGAGACACAGGGACAGCGGAAATCCAAGAGGCACGAGTAGGTTGAGCTCGGACTGGTTGCTGATAGCCTAGCTTTATGTTTAAGCTTATTTCCCTTTTGTTGTCTGTACACTACAACTTTATGTATTAATGTTAAGTATTTATTTCCGCTTTCTTGTACGATATTGAACACTGTATTTCACTGATGGTTTATGGTCTTATTTATGTTTAAGACTGTTCTATTGTTATTCAGTGAAATTTTATAGTGGTGTTCAGTATTTAAACAGGAAATATATCTCTGATTATTTTACGATGGTACACTTGGGTATTTTTACTTGATAAAAATACCGGGGTGTTACACTTCGGCTTTATGACTTTTGTAGTTGAGAGATTATCTTTTAAAATAGAACAGTTTTGTTAAAATAGAATTGAGCTAGGCTTGGTAAAATCTTTTATATAAAAGCTAATAGGTTAGGCACAAATAATGAATTGTTGTTTTTTAAAGAAAATAGATTCATGGCTTAGTGTTTTAAAAGAACTTGTTTTTGAAGTAAAGAATCGATTCTTGATTTGGTCTTTAATGCAAAAAAATCGATTTCTCTCTTGCTTTTAGAGCTAGAAAACGATTTCTCACTTCCTAGTGTAAAGCCAAGAATCGATTT
Organism: Astragalus membranaceus; assembly: GCA_039519185.1. Lineage (NCBI taxonomy): Eukaryota > Viridiplantae > Streptophyta > Magnoliopsida > Fabales > Fabaceae > Astragalus > Astragalus membranaceus. Next base: position 19,662,965 of record CM076849.1, read on the forward strand.
GTGGCTTGATTGTTTTTAAAAGAACTTGTTTTGGAAAGAAAACAATCGATTGATGACTTTGTGTATTTTAAACACTAAATCGATTTTTTAACTTGTTTTGGAAGCCAAAAATCGATCTCTCTTCTATTTTTTTAAAGCAAGAAATTGATTTGTTACTTGTGTTTTTGGAATCACAACTTGTTTTTGAAGCTAGCAATCGATTTCTCTCTTAGTTCATTAAAGCTAGCAATCGATTTCTCTCTCATTTCATTAAGCAAGAAATCGATTTCTCTCCTACTTCTTTTAAGCAAGAAATCAATTTCCATCTTATTTTTTAGAAGCCCTAAATCGATTTATTTACCTTGTTTAAAAGGACAACAATCGATTGTCCACTTGTTACAATAGAGTTAAGGATTGTTCCAACGGTCATATTTTTTACAAACTCTATAAATAGACTTAGGGTTTCTCACGTTTTTTCAAGCGGAACAACCTACAAAATCTAAAAAGAACAGAACGCGAACTCTCACTGTCACACTCATTCTTCATGTTCTTCATCACTGGTTAGGTTGGGAATCACGCTAATCCAAATCTCTCATCTCTCTCAACTACATCATTGTCATATGCTTGAGTGATTGGATCCTAGTTCTCAATTGTAAACACCTAAATTTGATTGTTGTGAAATCCTGAGAGTTTGTCTTGGGTAATTCAATCAGGGAGATTAAATTGTAGTGAAATCCTTAGCGGGGAGCTTGGGTTGTCAATTTGGGAAAATTAAGATTGGTGTGATAGCTATAGGGGATTTGCTTGCTTGTAAGACGTTGAAGAAGTTCTTCTCTTATAGTGGTTATTATCAAGTCCGAAGGTTGCAAAGCCGGAGGCCGAGGACGTAGGCCTTTTTATCCCGAACCTCGTAAAAATCACGGTGTACTTCTTTCCCTTATCTTTACATTGCATTTCCCTTATAATTGTTAATTGTTATTGCATTTGATATTATTGTGCTTAGATATCATTATCATTGTAATTGTTTCTGCCTATTGTTATAGCTTGCATAGTTGTTGCATATAGTTTAAATCCTTTCTTTCCGCATTCGATTTAAACAAGCATCTTCATTTCCCAAAAAAAAAAGATTTCATTTTTAGCATATAACCTATTCACCCCCCTTCTAAGGTTATCAGGCAAACCTTCCCCGGAAACCAGGAGCAGCAAGAATACCAATCCCATGTCGATTCATCCCAATAACAGTCATTTGTTCGGGCTGGGTAAAACTAAGGAAAAAAAGACCAGATTCACGAGCTGAATGGCGCGATGCCAAGTGGGATCCATATAGTCCAACACCCCTTCTCTTCTTCTTTTTCTTCTTCTTCTTCTCTTACTCGACTTCCTCTTCTTTCTTTCTTTTATCTCTTTTCTTTCTTTTCTTTTTCTTTTATACACTTAAGTGGTATTGTGGGTCAAATGACCATATTACCCCTATCTCTTCTATCTTTCCTAAACCACCCTCATTCTTTTCTTCTTCTCTTCTTTCTTTGTTTAGTTTTTTTCTTAAAATCTCTATGTATTTTTTAATATTGTTATTTATGGTCCCATTTGGGTCATGAGTTTTAGTCCATTTTTACTATTTTTACTATTATTAATTGAAATTTAAAAATATTAATTTATATTTACACCTTTTCTCTTTATTTTTGTAAAATCACATTTTTCTTAACTCAAAATCACGAAGTTAATGACTACAACTGCTTCGCAATTGGTTTAGCCAATGCAAAAGTTTTTTTAGTAAAATTTAAAAAGTAATGACTCAATATTATGTAAATTATCCTTATTAAAAAACCAAAATAAACGACAAAAACTATTGACTGGATATTGTCTTAAAAAACTCTTCAAATCTCTCTCTCTCTCTCTCTCTCTCTCTATATATATATATATATATGTGTGTGTGTGTGTGTGTGTGTGTGTGTGTGTAAAGGAGACCCCAATGGAGCCTCCACAATGATTCTCAAGATTTTTAACTATTAAAATATTTATTTATTATTTGCACCTAAATGAGACTTTAACTTTTAATTAAACCACATAATTGCCACTATTATATTACTCTTTTAATTGCTTATTATTTAACCTTTTTTATATAGGTAGGAAAATCATATTTTCTTATAGAAATATAGAAATTGAAAATAACAATTGCCAAGATACTATAATATAAGTATAAATCCTATTTAAAATAAGTATCTATATTTTAATAAATTATATCTATATTATTATTAAAATTTGTAAAATTTCAAATAGAGGAATAAAAATATTTACGAATTAATGTTTTTTGATAAACTCAGATTATTACAACATGCATGTATTTGCCTTTTCTTCATTCGTAACATTTTGTTAGGTAACTCAAATTCTAAGAAGAGAAAAATCCATATCATTTGAAGTTATATAATTTTTTGACAAATAAATTATAGTATTATCCAAATTGATACAAAATTAATTAAAAATATAATAATGGATGTTTGAATTTCTTTTTCCTTTTAACAATAAATAATTTTCTTAAACTATTAAAAATATATTATTACCATTTTTAACCAAAATAATATTATTCTTTTCAAAGAAAAAACAAATTAATTTTATTACTTGATTTGTATTTATGTTGCAACGGTTATGGAATTGAAACGTTTCTAACTTTGAATTTATTTTCTTTGAAATTTAACTATTAAACTGTATTTTTTAATGAAATCTAATAATTGTCACTACCTTATTAAATGATACTCATAGAATCTCAAAAAAAAAAATGATACTCATAGTGGAATATATCATTTAACTATGTTTATATTTTTATGAAAATGACATTTTCTAATTTCTGATGGAAAAACTGAAATAATAATAATAACAATTAACAATATATTTATAATATAATATAATATATGTTTCATTAAATTTAATCTAAAACTATCTTTAAAATATAAAATAGTTAGTGGACTATTAACATTAAATTTAGTTTAACGGTTATTCATTATTTTACGTTATATGAATTTTTTTAAGAATCTGAATCATTTCTTTAATTGCTAATAAACTCAGAAATTAGTATGAAATAAGTAGAAGAGGTTGAGTTGTTTTCTTTCCATTTTTTAAAGCATAAATCTCAACATAGTTTTTGAAAGTATATATTTTTATAAAAGAATTTATATTATTATAAGAATTGGTAAAAATCTAAATTTAGTTAAAAAAATATATTTACTAATTATAATTATTTGGATTAATTCGAAATATTCCAATACAAATATATTTATTTTTTATTTAAAAGTAATATATAGATGACTTTTAAAATTCTTTTTAATGTAACAATTATACATTGAAAAGGAGAAGTTTCACATTCATATGAATTATTCCTTTAATTGATAATAAACTCATGAGTTAGTAGAATATGAGTGGAAGATGTAGAGTTTTAGTCAATTATAACAAGAATTGACTATTTAAACAGGACATTTTTTGATAGTGAGGGGATTGGTTTTGACAACAAAATTCATAATGAAAAACATGAGTTAGAAGAAAGGAGTGAGTTTTGCTAGAAGAGGTGGAATGCACAAAAAGGGGTAAAGGGTTTCATGTTATTGACAATTTTGAAGTAGGCAAAGAGGCAAGAAGATAAATTTGGATCAATTAGTGAATGAGGCAATGGAGACAACATTTATTTGTAAAGTTATAGGCATTGAGAAATCATGTATGTTTTAATATTATTATTGAGAAAAATGTTTAATTTTATTTTCTTCGTTTCTACTATATAGATCAGGTTTATTTCTTCCTACCCTTTTATGTAGCGTATGACTTTGTTACTTTATAAGTTTGTTTCAATTGGTTTTTCAATTTTCTTTCATGAGGATTACTCTTCAATATGTGATTGTTGGATCATGTTGTGTGCCTCATGCTTCTCATGGAGACTTAATTGTATAAGTGATCAAATTACTTGGAGGATTATTCTTCTATTTGTGATTTTTGTCTTTTTTTCTTTAAAAACATCTCTCTCTCTCTCTCTCTCTCTCTCTCTATATATATATATATATATATATATATAGCATAGTTTTTGGAATTATATACTTTGTTACTAATAAATTATAGGCTAAAGTGCTCCCGGGGTCCCTTATCTTTATTTAAAGTAACGAATTAGTCCTTTATGTTTTTTTGTCCCAAATAAGTCCTTTATCTTTCAAATTTTTGACACATAAATCCTTTTCCGTTAACAGTGCTGATTTATGTGTCAAAAAAAAGGATTTATGTGTTAAAAATTTGAAACATAAAGGACTGATTTGGGACATAAAAGGATTTATGTGTCAAAAATTTAAAACATAAAGGACTGATTTGGGACAAAAAAAAGATAAAGGACCAAATCGTTACTTTAAATAAAGATAAGGGACCCCGGGAGCACTTTAGCCTAAATTATATTATTGGAATTTGTAAAAATTTAAATAAGTTGGATAAATATATTTACTAATTATAATAGTTTATTATATGAATTAAAAATATTACAATACAATATAGGTTTTTTTTGAGATAAAAAATAATAGTTAGTTGACCTTAAAATTCTTTTTTACGTAACAATTATGCATTGAAGGGGAGGGGTTTCACATTCACAAAAAAGATAAAGGGCTGCACAATTTTGGATCAGTAGTGAATAATGCAACAGAGCCACAATGTTTTGTAAAGTTGTAGGTATTGAGAAATTGTGTATATTTTAATATTATTCTTTCAAGTTATAAGCATTGAAAAATCATGAATTGGAATTTTCATTTCATTAAAAAAAATAAAAATAAAGATTTTTTTTTATTTTCCTATTATAACTTTGAATTAAATAAATTTATTTCGATAAATAATTAAATAATATTTTTTTAATTAAAATTTTATTTTAAATTTAATTTATAGTTTTACTTTGAATTTATGATTTATTAATTGGTGATAAAGATCAAAGAAATAAAATAATAAAGATGATTATATTTTTGTTTTCTATGATATATGTTTTGCCATACTCATCTGCATATATTTTTAAAATTTATGCCCATCAATTAAACATATGAAAAAGAGAATACACTATATAATATTTTTTGCTTAAAATAAATAACTTTTGAATATTAAAAAAATTAAACAATATATTTATGTTATACTATATTTTTAGAATACATAATGTATTTTGTGAAAAAAAAACAATACATAATATATCACTAAAATTATATATCTTTATATAAAAATTCCATAAAATTCTAAAACGGTATTATACAACAACTCGTGCAACGCACGGGCATTCCCCTAGTAAACTCATATTATACAACTCCAATACCATTTAATCCCTGGTGTTAACCTGCACGGTAAACACCTGGTGAACAAACAATAAATCTGGCACCTCCACAACGGCTTTTCCTTCAAAACGGTATGATTTACTCCAAGCAAACATTAATAATGTGTAAATATTTACTTAATCACGTTCATTTCATTATCGTTAATTTTTTTTAATAATTGCTTATATTTTTTTAATAATACTTTCATTCTTTTGGAGTCGAGTTTTGAGCACTACCCTGAGTGGATCTCCTAGGAGCGGAGCATTTATCTCCAAAGAGGAGGTCGATACCAAACCAACATCTATTTCACTACATGCCTAAAACGCAATGACATCATTAATAGCGAAGATCTCGCCACGATCACATTTACTGCGAGACTCGGTAGGGGTTTGCATCACTACACTTAGGGTTTGTTGAACAATTGTTTGTAGAATGATTCAGTTGTCCTATACTTCATGTGGCCGCTTCAAGATACATATGCCAATGTCGAGTGATCGTATTCGTCATAGATTCATTAATACTAGCGTTCCCCATGCATCACACAGGTAATGAGGCAAGTTGTACCAAATACTTACAAACACTTATCTGCTATAAATTTTCGAATTGGCATCCGCAAACAAAGTCATGGTAATCCATGAGCTGGTGAGAGCTAGCATATCGATCTACATTTCTTTTCTTTGAATAGAAATGCTGTCTTTTGCGGAGGAGGAATTCAAAGTCAAGAATTATACAAGGGAAATAGATTAAGGGTATGTTTGGATTGGTGGTGTGTGATGAAATGGGATGGAATGGAATACTTTTATGTTCCATTGTTTGGATTGTCAATAAATGGATGGAATGGAGTCGTAACTAATGGAATCTATTCCATTCCATTCCACCACTTACCCTCGTTTTTGTTCCCCTCCGCCGGATGATTTTTTAATAATAATAATTAGGCAAAAATGCAGCAGAGGTATTTTAAGTTATTTATTTGTAAAGAATTGGTCTTATAAATTCTTTGTACCAATTTGATCCTCTAAGTTACATAATGTGTGAATCGTTAGCCCTTTTTTCAATTTCTGTTTCAAACAATCTCAGTTGGCATTAACGGCGCTAGCGTGACCGTGACAGAGCCTATATGTCTTCTGTCTTATAACAATTTGGTCCTTTAAGACTATTGTCGTGTAACAATTTGGTCTTTTAAGTCTACAGTTTAGCTAAAATTTAGTCCTTGCTGAATTAGGGTTCTTGATCTTCATTCAAGCCCAGAAAACTCTTCAAACTCAAATCTAGAAATTTTTATTGTTCATCTTTCAGATTTAATCCATTTCCATGTTGAAGTTGATTATTTTTTTTTTGTAATTTTTTTTGAGGATTATACAACTTTTTTGGAAAGCCATCAATAAAGGTGTATTTCTTGACATATGTTTAGGCAGTGGCGGACCTGGCATGTAACTAGGGGGTTCAGTTGAACCCCCTGGAATTTTTTTTTTGCACTAAACACTCTATATAAATAGCCTAAATCTCTTGAAATTTTAATTTTGACACCCCTGAAAATTTGAAATTGCACTAGTAGACCAAGTTTTGCACCCATTTGACACCGGCCTTAAAATATTTGACACCCCTGACCTCGGGGTCCTGGGTCCGCCACTGTGTTTAGGGGTAAGTACAAACGCATAAATATTAAAACGTATCACAGTGTTGAGTTTCTGGAATTTTAATTTGCAAGTGTAATTAGTAAAATAGCTGCAGTTCATTAGCAATTAATAATATCATACACATACATAGGTGTGAACTTCGACATTTGAGTGGAGGAGGTGTCGCAGTTCCTTTACCTTCTTTGCTGCAACACCTTTGTGATTTTAACTAGAAATTGTCACCGGTGCGATACACGGGTTAAGGTTATTGAAAATATATATATATATATATATATATATATATATATATATATATATATATATATATATATATTTGATTTTTATCTATAAAATAACAATTCAGTTCAATACATAAAAGAATGCGATAGATCACATAGCGCATTCTTTTATGTAAAAAATAGATAGCATAAGCTAGTCATCAACTTGTAGAAATGATTGATATATATTATATACATTATTTCATTATATTTATTGAAAAATATTTTTTTTTGTCAAACAATAATAACGTTGCAAAATAATTTAGTGACATATATCGAGGTTAAAATTTAAAGTGAAAAAAAAATGCTCACTTGAGTAATTTCAGATAAAAAATGAAAACAAACGTAAAAAAACAAGAAAAAATAAAGTTAGTATTTGGAATCTCCCAATTATTTTTAATTCAACTCTATAATTACTATTTTTTTTAACTAAATGTCTAGCATCTCCTCAATGTCTCAATTAATTGTCTATAATTTTTGAACTAAATTAAGAGTCATTTAATTCTATATCTATTTTTCAAACTATGTGTACCCCCACCCTCTCTCTAATTCCAACTTGTTGCACCACTCTATTTTTTCTGAAACTCTATCATCTCCCCAAGGCTCTTGCTATCAAGCAGTGTCCTCTTCATCTTTCACAGTCCCACAACATAGTGTGACAGCAGTACGACCGTTCCTCGTGTAGACGAAGACAACGGATCAAACCATTCAACAGGCAACTGCACGATTTCCATCTCTCTCACGCAGTGGCGGACCTGGCATATGTCCAGGGGGTTCAGTTGAACCCCCTGGAATTTTTTTTTTGCACTAAACACCCTATATAAATAGCCTAAATCTCCTGAAATTTTAATTTTGACACCCCTGAAAATTTGAAATTGTACTAGTAGACCAAGTTTTGCACCCATTTGACACCGGCCTTAAGAAATTTGACACCCCTGACCCCGGGGTCCTGGGTCCGCCACTGCCCTCACGCTCATTTTTTCTTTCTTCAATCCTCTCTCGCTTAATTCTCCCTATCTCAGCCCTCATCCTTCATTTCTCGACCTTCCTTCACCACCAACGAAACATACACAACGGTTTGTCAGCGAGCAACAGATCCACGCCAGATTCTAACATGCAAGCTCTCAATCGCCAACTACCTCATTCTGCAGCTCCAAATTTGTGACTCTTCACCCCCTACTTTTCTATATATATGATGCTTCAGATTTCTAATGTTATTTTTTAAGATGGTTAAATTTTTTTTTCTGATATGAAATTTTAAGGCTTAACATTTTAATTTTTTGTACGAACGATCTTTAATCTTAAGTTTTCATCTTCTTCATATTTATGTTTGCAATATTTAACTCGTCCCCCTTATATTAACTACTTTTCTGGTTGATAATCATAAAGCACGTACGGTTTGCTGAAGAAAAGAAGGGGTCTATCATGAGTACTTATAATTTTTTCGAAACCCAAAGGTACCCCCAAAACACAAGTGTAGCGCTTAACATAGTTTGTCATGAAATTATTTTTTTTTGCGTAAACCAGGTATTGAGGAACAAACTGTGCGTATTTGAATAGCTAAAAAATTTTATGAAACCTAAAGTACCTAAAAACACACTGCGTCGTACTTTACGAATTTTGTCACGAAATTATTATTTCCATCAAACCGGTTATTTTCGGAACGAACTTCGTGTATTTGAACAGTTAAAAAAATTTCCGAACCTTAAACTACTCATTGCTTAGGATTTCACTTTACGTATTTTGTCACGAAATTAATTTTTTCACCAAATCAGTTATGGACGAACGAACTTCGCATAGTTGAACATCAAAAATTTTTCCTAACTATAAAGGACCTCAAAACACACTGCTTATCATCTCACTTTCCGTATTTTTTCATGAAATTCATTTTTGTTTTCACCAAATTGGTTAGTGAGGAACGATCTTTGTGTATTTGGACATTTAATTTTTTTTCATAACGTTGCAATTTATGAATTTTGTCACAAAATTAATTTTTTGGAGAGTTGTAATGTTACCAAGAAACTTCTGTAAAGTATGGTAGGCCATACTAACAATGATTGCATATATTTTGGACTATGGTACTTTCAAAACACATTGCTTAGGATCACAATTTACATATTTTATCAGGAAATTAATTTTTTCCCATCAAATCGGTTATCGAGGAACGAATTTCGCGTATTTGAACGGCTAAATTTTTTTTGAACTCTAAAGTACCTCTAAACACACTGCTTTATCGTCGCATGCACTTTACTCTAAAGTCGGTTGTTGAGGAACAAATTTTGTGTATTTTAACATCTAAATTTTTTTGTGGAGCCTAAAATACCCCAAAATACACTGTTTAGCCTCGTTGTTTACATACTTTGTCACAAAATTAATTTTTTAGAGAGTTGTAATATTACCAAGATATCCCTATAAAGTATGGTAGGTCATACTTACAATGATTGCATATTTTCTGGACTACAAAGCAAACAAAATTAATTAAAAAAAGACAACCTATTTGGCGCCCAAAGTTTCTTTTGTATGCGATTTTGCTTTAAGGGTTATAGATAGATTTGGTAGGAGGTGGTGGTGTTGGGATGTTTCTGTTTTTCGGTTTGCATATTTTTTAGGATGGTTGTTTGGGTTTTTGTTAGTTGGTGGCGGTAGGTGGAGGAGGTGGTGGTGTTGGGAAGGTTTTTAAGTGGTGGTCTTAGTATGATGGATTTGAGGACCATGGTGGTAGGGCGAAGATTCTAAGATTAGATAAGGCTGGTAATGGAATTGAAGAGTGAGGAGTGAGGAGAAAAAAACTTTAAGGACCCGCCATCAAGTGTTTTTGTTTTTGAGGATTCTTCAACTTTTTTAGGGTTCATGAAGAAGAGGAAGAAGATGAAGTTGGGGAAGAAGATGACCATGTAGGAAGCCACGTCATCTCCGTTATAGACATGTCATCCCCGTTAGTGCCAATTGGGGTTGTTTGGAATGGAAAATGAAAAAAGGGCTAATAGTGGTATACACATTATGTATTTTTTTAGACCAATTCGTTACAATTAAATAATTTAAAAGAGCCGAGATGCAAATAATTTAAAAGAGCCGAGATGCATTTTTCCCTAATAATTATAATATGGCGAATAATGAAGAAGATAGGAACCAATAATTTTGTCAAAAAAAAACCAAGAATTTGATATTTTACAACTAACTCAAATTTTTTATTCCAATTCTAAACAAGTTCCCTCTCAGTCAAACACAGCCTAAGAAAAATGTAAAAGCGATCAATATTTAAATTTAGAAAACTTTGAAAAGGCAGGCAATTGAAGGAGTTCATAAGTAAAAGTCAATGAATTCTTAGAACAGGCACAATAAATTATTATAGCATAAAATAGTATGATCAATAATGAACAGATGACAACTGACTTCTTTACGAAAAAACTTAGGCCTATAAATAGCAGGATCAATCAATCCATTTCCTTTACACATCCACAAACTCTCAAACTTACTTCTTGTTTTGATTTAAACTTAGAATTTTGAACTTCTAGATTCTTAGGAACATGGCAAGCAAAATCCTAATCCTCGGAGGCACAGGTTACATTGGAAAATTCATAGTTGAGGCAAGCAAAATCCTAATCCTAAGAAGTCAAAGCTTATTGACAACTTCAAGAGTTTAGGAGTTACTCTTGTTCATGTTTGCGTCTTTCAATCACTACTAATTTTTTTTATATATATTTACTTAATTAACATATTGTCACAACAAGGTTTCACTGCCCCTCCCCAAGATAAAGTTGTCATTTTTGGAAATGAAAATGTCAAAGGTAACAGAACATATCATAGAAAATTTACAGACATTTTTTTCGACGAATAATTAGCGGATACTACTTACTAGACGTGTTGATAAATTGGCTCAACTTAAAACATCGTTTCAGCAATTTATGTCACAGAGGAAGATATCGAGACTTATACCATCAAAGCAGTGGATGACCCAAGAACATTGAACAAAATCTTGCTCCTAAGATCCTCTGCTAATACTTTGACTTTCAACGAGTTGGTCTCCTTGTGGGAGAACAAGATTAAGAGTACCCTTCACAAAATTTATATTCCAGAGGAGCAACTTCTCAAGATTATCCAAGGTCAATATGAATACTACTCATTTAACACTTTACTAACATTAACCTAAATAATTTTATTTGTAACATTAAATTTGATACTTGTGCCATGAATGTTTTTCTTCTCTGCAGAGACACCTTTCCCTGGAAACTTGATTTCCGCATTGTGTCACTCAATATTGGTAAAGGGGGATAGTACAAATTTTCAGATTGACCTTTCTTTTGGCGTGGAAGGGACTGGACTTTATCCTGAAGTGAAATCACTACCGTGGAAAACTATTTGAATACATTCGTGTGAAGTCTAGAGAATGCACTATTACTAGTAAACTGCTCCACCAGAGTCAATATAACGAGAAGATCTTTAGAATTGGTCCAAGTTTCATATATTGTCTTTCTGCTAGTCGTTTCTGTTTGCATTATCCTCTAAAATGCTCTTCCATATTTTACCCTGTGAGTTTCACTTTGCCTTGTATTGTATGAAAGTTCTAAGGGTTGAATATGTTTTTGATCCCTATAAATATAGTGTTTTTTTAATCCCTCTATATTTTATTGAACACTTTTGGTACCCACATTATTTGCACTTTTTGTCTCTGTTGTTAGTTTTCATTAACAGAGCTGACGTGTTCATAAGAAGGTAAAACATTTCCTCTTGGATCTCCAAAATTGAAAAACAAATTAAAAAGATCAAGGTAAAACTAAAACTTCATCAGACGATGCTCAATCAAAGTCAAACTTTCACTAGACAAAATGTTCAAACAGCCAAAATCAATGCTCTTCAACACTCGATCTTCCCAAAAGAAACTTCATCCGAATCAATGTACGAGTTATGATTATTGAAAATATACTTAGTATTATATTGTACATATTTTTTATTTTTAACTATAAAATAATAATTCAGGTCAATACAATTTTGTTGGTCAATTATTTATTCAATTATTTTTATCTAAATATGAAACAACAAAAAGAACATCCTTAAAAAAATTTACAAAAAGTAAATAAAAGAAATCATTCAATATAAACAACATAAAAGAATACGAGAGATCACATATATATAGTGCATCTCATATAAAAAAGGTAGCGTAAGTTGGCCATCATCTTATATTTATATATATATATATATATATATATATATATATATATATATATATATATATATATATATATTATATAATATTTCATTATGTTTATTGCAAAATAGTTTTTTTTTGTGAAACAATATTAACACTGCAAAATAGTTTCGTGACATATATCGAAGTTAAAATTTAAAGTGGAAAAAATGCTCTCTTGAGTAATTTCAGTTAAAAATTAAAAACAAAAGTAAAAAAATCAGGAAAAATAAAGTTATTATTTGGAATGTCCCAATTATTTTTAATTCATCACTATAATTACTATTTTTTTCACTAAATGTCTAGCATCTCCTCAATGTCTCAATTAATTGTCTATAATTTTTGAACTAACTATGTGTACCCCACCCTCTCTCTAAAACCAACTTGTTACATCACACTATTTTTTCTGAAACCTCTCAAGCTATGTCCTATTCATCTTTCACAGTCCCACAATAAAGTGTGACAACAGTATGAGTGTTCCTCGCGTAAACGAAGACAACAACAACTACAAAGTGCCACTCAGCGGATCAAACCATTCAACAGGCAACTGCATGATTTCCATCTCCCTGATGCTCATTTTTTCCTTCTTCAATCCTCTCTCACCTAGTTCTCCCTATCTCAGCCCTCATTCTTCATCCCACGACCTTCCTTTACTACTAACGAAACATTTGCAAAAATTTGTCACCGAACAACAGAACCACGCCAGTTTCTAACATGCAAGCTCTAAATCTCCAGCTACCTCATTCTACAGCTCCAAATCCGTGACTCTTCACCCCCCCTCCTTTTCTATACAATGCTTGAGATTTCTGAACTCTAAAGGACCCCAAAACACACTGTTTATCATGTCAATTTACGTATTTTGTCGTGAAATTAATTTTTTTTACCAAATTTGTTATTGAGGAACCATCTTCGTGTATTTGGACATTTAATTTTTTTTCTTTGCATCGCACTTTTTGTATTTTGTCATAAAATTAATTTTTTGGAGATTTGTAATGTTACCAAGATACTTCTGTAAAGTATGGTAGGCTATACTTACAATGATTGCATGTTTTTTGAACTAAAGTACTCCAAAACACATTGCTTAGGATCACAATTTACATATTTTATCAGGAAATTAATTTTTTCTACCAAATCGGTTATATATTGAGGAACGAATTTCGCATATTTGAACGGCTAAATTTTTTTCGAACTCTAAGTACATCTAAACACACTGCTTTATCATCGCACTTTACGTATTTTTTAACAAAATTAATTTTTGTTCTCACCAAGTCGGTTGTTGAGAAACGAATTTTGCGTCGTAGTTTACATACTTTGTCACAAAATTAATTTTTTGGAGATTTGTAATGTTACCAAGATATCCCTATAAAGTGTGGTGGGTCATACTTACAATGATTGCATATTTTTTGGACTACAAAGCAAACAAACATTAATTTATAATGTTATTCGGCCAAAATTTTCCAGCCAAAAATAGCTAAAAACCACATTACAATACCAATTAACCAAGATTTTTAAGCTATTAACCAACCTACTTTTTCACAATTTTCTAGGCCATTGACTAAAAACTGTGAAAAAGTAGGTTGGTTAGTGGCTTAAAAAACTTAGTTAATTGGTGTTGTAATATGGTTTTGTCTATTTTTTGCTGGAAAACTTTGGCTGAATAACATTAGCCTTTAAAAAAAGGCTGCCATTTTGGCGCTCAAAGTTTCTTTTCTATGCGATTTTGCTTTGAGGGTTACAGATAGATTTGGTAGGTGGAGGAGGTGGTAGTCTTGGGATGTTTCTGTTTTTCGGTTTGCACTTTTTGGGATGGTTGTTTGGGTTTTTGATAGTTGGTGGCGGTAGCTGGAGGAGGTGGTGGTGTGGGTTGGGCTGATTTTTTGAGTGGTGTTGTTATTATGATGGGTTTGGGGACCATGGTGGTAGGGTGTAGTTTCTGAGATTAGATAAGGGTGGTAACAGAATTGAAGAGTGAGGAGTGAGGAGTGAGGAGAAAAAACTTCAAAGACCCTCCATCAAGTGTTTTTGTTTAATTTTGAGGATTTTGCAACTTTTTTAGGGTTCATAAGGAAAAGGAAGAAGATGAAGAGCCACGGCATCCCCGTTAGTGCCAACTAGGCTTGTTTTGGGATGGAAAATGAAAAAACGGCTAACAATATATAGTTAGGTAACTTAGACCAATTCGTTACAATGAAATAATTTAAAACAGCCCAGATGCATTTTGCCTAATAATAATAATAATAATAATAGTATAGGGGATAATGAAGAAGATAGGAACCAAGACTTTGATATTTTACAACTAACTCAAGTTTTTATTCGAATTCTAAACAAGTTCCCTCTCAGTCAAACGCAGCCTAAGAAAAATGTAAAGGCGATCGATATCTAAATCTAGAAACCTTGGAAAAGCCAGGCAATTGAAGTAGTTCAACACTTCAACATAAGTAAAAGTCAATGAATTCTTAGAACAGACACAATAAATTATTATAGCATAGAATAGTATAATCAATAATGAACTGATGACTACTGACTTCTTTACGAAAAAACTTAGGCCTATAAATAGCAGGATCAATCAATCCCTTTCCTTTACACATCCACAAACACTCAAACTTACGTCTTATTTTGATTTAAACTTAGAATTTTGAACATTTATTCTTTAGTATCATGGCAGAGAAGAGCAAAATACTAGTCCTAGGAGGCACAGGTTACATCGGAAAATTCATAGTTGAGGCAAGCGCAAAAGCAGGAAACCCCACTTTTGCTTTGGTTAGGGAGAGCACTGTTTCTCATCCTGAGAAGTCAAAGCTTATTGATAACTTCAAGAGCTTAGGAGTTACTCTTGTTCATGTTTGTTTCTTTCTATCACTGTTTTTTTTTATATATTAACTTAACATAACTATTTCAAAGTCCAGTAGATCTAACATCTCTCTCTCTCTCTGGTTTGGTTCTGTAGGGTGATCTAGGTGATCATGAAAGTCTAGTTAAAGCAATCAAACAAGTTGATGTTGTGATCTCGGCGGTAGGTGGAGAACAAATACATGACCAAGTGAACCTCATAGCTGCAATCAAAGAAGCAGGAAACATCAAGGTGAATATAAGCCTTCTTTTACAAAATACTCATTCTGTACCCTAATTTAAGACCCTAATATACTTCACTGATTTTATTTTAACTACATAGATACCACCTACTTTTATTTACATTTTTCACTAATTTGAAGAGTTTTGTTTGAAAATCAGTATAAATAAATGGTGGCTTCAATATGATAGAAGCTCAAAACTTAAAAATCACTTGAAACTCCAACAAGTGGTAAAGTTAACTTAATTTTTATGATTTTCAAAAATTAATACAGACCAAAAAAAATTATACAAAATATAATACAGTCTTATGCACTTGAGATTTGAGAATCCAAACTATTGACTCTTTCAACCCAAAATTATGGATAATAGACATTATTCTTTATTTTAGTCTTTCAAAAAAAATTCACCTGCTTTTTGTCCCTAGATTTTATTTTCTTCATCAATTTTAGGCTCTCATGACTTTTAATAATGCTTCATGACATAATGAATGGGGCTTATAGGTGGTCAACGTGGAATTTTTCATAAAGAACAAATTTCAAAATGATCTAGTTTTCTACTTACTTAAAATGATTGAATACTTAAATTAAATTATATAAAGTGGTATTTTTTTGTGATCAGAGGTTCCTCCCATCTGAATTTGGATTGGACGTTGACCATCACAATGCAGTTGAGCCAGTGATTAGCTATTACGAGCAAAAAGCGAAAATTCGAAGGGCAATTGAAGTTGCCGGAATTCCCCACACTTACATCTGCAATAATGCATTTGCTGGATACTTCTTAGCTACATTGGCACAACAAAATGTCACTGCCCCTCCCCGAGATAAGGTGGTCATTCTTGGAGATGGAAATGCCAAGGGTAACATAACATATCATAGAAAATTTACAAACAGTTTTTCTGCGAGTAATTAGGGTATACTACTTACTAGACATGTTGATAAATTGGTTCAACTTGAAACATTGTTTCAGCAATTTATGTCACGGAGGAAGATATTGGGACTTATACTATCAAAGCAGTGGATGACCCAAGAACATTGAACAAAACCTTGCTCCTAAGACCCTCTGCTAATACTTTGACATTCAATGAGTTGGTCTCCTTGTGGGAGAAAAAGATTAAGAGTACCGTTCACAAAATTTATATTCCGGAGGAGAAACTTCTCAAGACTATCCAAGGTCAGTATGAATACTACTCATTTAACACTTTACTAACATTAACCTAAATAATTTGATGTGTAACATATTAAAATTTATTTTTATGCCATGAATGTTTTTCTTCTCTGCAGAGACTCCTTTCCCTGGAAACTTGATTTCTGCATTGTGCCACTCAATATTGGTAAAAGGGGATAGTGCAAATTTTGATATTGACCCTTCTTTTGGCGTGGAAGGGACTGGACTTTATCCTGAAGTGAAATACACTACCGTTGACAACTATTTGAATGCATTCGTGTGAAGTTTAGGGAATGCACTATTACCAGTAGACTGCTTCACTAGAGTCAATAAAACGAGAAGTTCTTTACAATTGGTCCAAGTTTCATATATTGTCTTTCTACTGGTAATTTGTCTTTGCATTATCCTCTAAAGAGTTCTTCCATATTTTACTCTGCGATGTCCGCTTTGCCTTGTATTGTATGAAAGTTTTAAGGGTTAAATATTTTTTTTGACAAATATGTTATTGGTCCCTATAAATATTAAATTTTTTAAGCAATTTTGATCTCCACATTATTTACCGTTAGCACTTTTAGTCTCATCATTATTTGCCGTTAGCACTTTTGGTTCACACTGTTAATTTCCACTAACGGAAATTACGTGGTCTTGCTCACGTGGCTATTTTTATTGCGCTAGCAGCCACATGTCATTGCCAAGTCGTCAGCTTAATACACATAGGCTCCACGCTGGAAATAAAAAAACAAATTAACAAAACACAAACTTAAAATCAGAATCCCTAATTCATCTTTCTCACTGATCTCACTCTTCATCCCAGCACCCAAGTAGGGAGAGTTTGTGTTTTTTTTGGCATCCTGTGAATATTTCGAGACATTATGTCATGTAATGGCATTCCAGGTCTTGAATTAGTCACCCATCCAGTTAGCATCTTCAATAGAGAAAACAATTTCATACATAACAAGAACATCGACATTAAGTCAGCAAAACTCCCAGGCTGAATATTGTCTCTTTGGTATTCTGTACTGGAACTCGCACCAATCGAGCTAAAATGATCATTTAAGTCCCTTTCATTGTTCCATCCTTAACCAATCACATTGTTGTGAGGGATCCACGTCTGATGGTCGAATAGAAGGATGTTCCAACTTCCAACCTACCATGCTTCCTGAGTTCGGTATATGTTCGTTGGAAATCATACATCTCCAAAGAACAACTTTTTGGTTTAGAATTCATATACTTTCGAGTAGTCTCCCATATTGAGATATGCCATGTAATTCATATACTTTCAAGATGTCCTTGATGTCGTGAATGATGGTGTTCCACCCTTAGCAGCAAACGCCACTGAAGCGGTGAGGAACAACCACCATTCGCTGAGGAAGAAAGATGGAAAAGGGCTGTTTTTGATTCACCAATGCGTTGATTCCAATGTCCTGAACCTGATCATCGACAGTGAGTCAGCAAAGGCAGCTTGGGACATCCTCAAGAACTCGTATGGAGGAGCAGATAGACTGAAGAAGACACGCCTTCAGTCGCTCAGGAAACAGTACGAGGCCTTGAAGATGACAGATGGAGAATCGATTGGAGAATTCATTACGAGGTTAGTAGCGTTAACTAATCAAATGAAAGACAATGGTGAAACTGTGACTGAAGTAAATAAAGTCGAAAAGGTGCTCAGATCCTTAACCCTGGAATTCGACTATGTTGTCACTGCTATCGAAGAATCCAAGGACCTAGATACGTTGAAGTTAGATGAACTTCAGGGTTCCTTAGAGGCTCATGAGTTGAGAATAAGGCAGAGAAGTTCAGAGAAAGAAACTGAACAAGCCTTATTATCACACTCCTCTAAGAAAAATTGGAAGGCAAGCAACAAGAAGGAGAAGGGTAAAGAAAAAGGATCAAGCAGTAAGCAGAAAGAGCAAGGATCTTTCGACAAGAAGAATGGAGACCTGTCGAAAGTGCAGTGTTATAACTGTCAGCAATTTGGGCATTATAAGAACAAGTGTAAAAACAAGAAAGTTTCTAGAAATAAAGATGCTGAAGCCAAATTTGCAGATGATAGTGACACAGATTCCGACTCAGATGGGTTAATGCTAATGGCAGTCGAAGATGAGATTCATCTCAATGAAGAAGTTGCTGAAAGTAGCGAGCAAAACAGTGGGAACACTTGTATAAGTGGATACACTTGTGACACTCAAAATACTTGTGCAATGTGTGTGTGGCAGGGCAGTGGTAACACTGGTGATGCCTCCAACAATGCCAGCAACGATGACGAAGAATTATCATTCATGACAGCTATTGACCCATGTCATACCCTAATTTTGTCCGACTAATTGAAAAATCCCAAAATTTTATCGCTTCGCATATTGTTCTAAACGCGGGTGTCTTTGGCACTCTCGTGCAACGATTTTGTTTGACACTCGTTACTTTCAAAAAAATAATCCAAAAATAAATAATGAAATAATAAATAACGCGAGCGCACGTTTCGTTTCGAGTCGTGTGAGTAATTGCGTCGGTGCGCATTTTTTTTACCGTTTTCTTTTTAGAAAAGTGAGGATAAAGTGAAATCGATTTTAATGACTTACGTGTGTGCGCATTAAGTCAGGTACGCGTTCATAGTCTTAATGCGAGCGCGTGTTGGTTGCGAATCGTGCGCGAGCGGTTGCGTCGGTTCGTGTTGTTTTTACCGCTTCTTTTAAGTATTATTAGTAAAAAAATAATAGTAATAAGATAAAATCAGTTTCTTTTTATTAGCTGTCCCCTTTTTTATATATAAACAAAAAAATTAAAAAAAAAAAAGAAAGCCAGAATAGTACAAAAAAAAAGAATCAACTCTTTATACATGGAGACAAAAATAAAAACAAAAAATTATTAAAGCAAAAATAAAAAAAAAAAGAACAGCAGGCGCTGCTGCCTTTGCTGTTGTGGTTGTTGTTGTGGCAGGAGGTATTTTGAGGATGAAGCCCAAATTCCTTTCTCCTTGTTCCTTGGTCTTTCACACTTTAGGCAAGAACAAGCCAGCCCCATCCATGCTGCTCCTTTGCTGCTCCACTGCTCCACTGCTCCACCCCTGCTGCCAACAGCTTGGTCTCCTACGAGCTTTGATCCCCTGCATTAGCATCCACACCTACACCACATTTTTTGCCTATAAATGCAATAAACAGAAACAGTGTTAAGGGGGACAGCAATACACACAGTAACAGAAAAATACACAATCAGTCACTGAATATACACACAGAAATCCAAACAAAATTTAGAGTCAAAATTAGGGTTTCATATTGAAACTACTAAGGTTCAGAAAGGCTAAAAGGGCAGCAGCTGAAGCACACGAAGGTTCTGTTTCTAAAAATTTGGCACTTAGGTCAGTCTCAAATCTTTTTTTTTGCTGCTCAGTTTACGTACATGTATGTTATGATTTGAAATTATCTTTGCTTGAAGGAATGTCAACAATCTTTTTTATTTATTCTGTTCCCTCTTAAAAAAAATTTTAAAACCGAATGCAAGGGTGGGGGATTGAGAGACAGTGAGATAAAAAAAAGGAAAGAAAGAGGGGAGGGATTTTACCTCCGGCCACCGCTTGCGGTGGCCACCACCGCAGCCTCGCCGTAGCCAAGACACCACCGAACATACCTCTCTCCTCACACACCCCCTCCATCCTAAAGCCACCCAAAATCGCCACCGTCAAGCCCATCGGACCACCATCGTCTCAGCCCCTGCGCCGCCGTAAACTGTCCACCGCGTCCACCCTCACCAACAGCCACCACCAACCGCCTTCTCTCCACCGCCCCACCATCCAACCAACAGCCACAGTAGCCATCACCCCTCACCTCCTTTAACCACCACCGTCTCGCACCGAACACCCCCCACAACCGATCCGCCTCCCCAACCGAACACCAAGCTATCATCCACACCGCGTGACCGCCGTCGAACAACACCACGACCCATTTTCGCCGTTAGCGGCGGTGAGAAGGTAGAAAGCGAGATGAGAGTTGATGGAGGGGAGAGTGAAAACGGAAGTCCCGTGAAGAGAAAGGGGGAGATCGGAGTGAGAGGAAGAGGAATCGGAGTTGTTCGTTTTGAGAAGGAGAGCCGTGGAGAGAGGGGTAGATCGGCGGGCAGGGAGAGAGGAGAGAAATTTTTTTGGCTCTGGAGCGTTTTAGGGTGGGACGGCGTAAGGAGAGAGAGAGGGAAGAATTTTGGGGTTGGATATTTGGGGGGGGTGAGGCGCCGCATAAGGATAGAAGAAATTAGGGTTTCCAATTTTAGATTTAGGCTTTTATAGTATGACACAAGGGCATTTTCGTCCTTTCACCCTTTTTTTTTATTTTTCAGACTTCTACTAACACCCCTGCAGTTTATTTCGCGCACCTCCCCTAAGCCCATCAGAAAATAAAAAACGCAGCCCAGCTTACAAAAACGAGCTGGGCTCACTATCTGCACCCCAGTTTTAATAATACAGCCCTCCTTTTATTTACACCCTTATTTTACTACTACGCCCCCTGTTTCTCTTTTTTAAATTTCGTTTCTTTCCCCTAAGCGAACTTATTTTTTTTCACAAACCTTTTCTTCCAAATGATGGATAAATGTTTCCCCGAACAAAAATCAACCCAATTGCGAAAACTCTTCAAAATCAAACTTTGTTAGTAGTCTTGTGAAGCCTTTGCTTGTATGATTATCAACAATGGGGTACTAGTGGCGATCACTTGGAACCTTTGCTCAATTGATCATCATGAATGCCTAATTTTCCCAAAGATTTTCACTAAACCAAAAACTTTGTTAGTAGTCCTGTGAAGCCTTTGCTTGCATGATTATTAGCAATGGAGTGCTAATGGTGGTCACTTGGAGCCTTTGCTCAATTGATCATCATGAAAGCTCAACTTTCACAATTCAACAAGATAAAGAACAAAAACCTTTTTCTTTCTAAAATCATTTTCAACCCATCGTCGCTAGTGGTTAATCAGAACATTTGTTCGTCTAGCCATTGGTGGCGATGTCTTTTTCCCCAAAGAACAACAAGCGATGATCACTCATAACCTTTGTTAGTTTGATCATTCGTGCCAATCAATCTCTTTCGAAAACCACTTTCAAAAAGGCAAATAAAAAACGGGTTGCTACTAATAGTCAATCAGAACCTTTGTTCGTCTGACTGGTGGTAGTGACTCTCATTTTCAAGAGTACTTAGCAGTGATTACCCATAACCTTGGTTAGTTTAATCATTTACTAAATGCTCGTCCTATTTCGAAAACTCACTAAAAAGATAAAAGACAAAAACCTTTTTTCAGGATAAAGAAGAACTACGTAGCTTTGAGTTCTCCATCGCACCGGGAGATACGTAGGAACGGGCCTTGTCCCGTCAAGCGTTTTTTTTCTAAAAACCCATTTTTCCCCTTTTTCTTTTTCATAATAAATAAAGATTTTCATTAAGAATTTTTCAAAAAGAAGTAGAGAGGCAAAATTAAGTATTTTCAAGTCAACACACTAAAACAACACATTTAATTAAAGGTTCCCTCTCAGTAGAGAGGACGTGTGGGGTGCTAACACCTTCCCTACGCGTAACCGACCCCCGAACCCTATTCTCTAGTTTCGCAAGACCAATCGCTTTCCAAAAAAGGTTTTCCTAATATTTTCCTTAATAAATATTGGTGGCGGCTTCATTGTCTTAGGAAAAGTTGTGAATGAGGAAGGTTCTCCCTCGAGGACTTTTTCGGGCGCAACAGATGGCGACTCCACTGGGGACTAAAAAAAGAAAAACCTTTTTTTTAAAAAGTGGGTCAAGCCTAATTAATTAAGTGTGTGATTTGTGTGATTGATTTGAATATCTTGTTTTGCCTCTATGTTTTCTTCTTTTTCATACTTTCATGTTACATTCCTGTGCATTCTTCTTCTTCTCTTTCTATGTTTGCTTTTGTTTAAAGTAATAGATGGTTGCTTCTTTGCTTATATGCTTAGTTCCCTCATGCATTTCCCCAATCATATCATGTTCCCTTTTTTTTCTTTGCTCCCTTTCTTAAGGTAAACTCATGCATTTTCCCCTCTCTTATCAGGTTCCCCTCTTCTCAGCTCCCTTTCTTAAGCAAGTAGTGCATTGTTGTTGGCACCCTAGGCTTGTTTGTATGATATTGAACCCTAGAGTAGACAACATGCTATTGTCTGGTCTGTTCTGGATTTTCATTTGCAGGTGGGGTAGTTTTTAAGGAAATGTCCTTCGCACACACACACTTGTACCTTGAGATTATATGATTAGAGAAAGAGACCATAACCCAGGTCTGTTAGGGTACCTTAGGATGAGTGGATTCGAGTAATGGGAGCCCATCAGGACCTTTGTCCGTTTGGCTACTCGCAAAAGTTTCAATCAGAGTTGTGCTCTTTCATGATGCTTCGTATCTAGCAGTTTGCTGCATTTACGGGGATTTTCATGAGAGGGACTGTGGCTCTGATGACCTTTGTGAGGGTGGGAATAGAGCTACATGAGAAGATTATCCCTAAAATACCTTAGATCATAGGTTCTACCCCCTTTTAGGTCACAAGGGCTTTCCAAATTGTGTGCTGCATCGTTGCATTCAGTTCAATCAACTTTTCCTTCAGAATTTTCGAAAATCAAAAAAGATGTGCTTTTCCTTTTCAATAAACGCCTATATGAGGTGGCATATAGTGTGAAAATTTTCAAATCACCACCTGTAAATATCCTCTTTCTGCAAAAACATGAAAAGAAGCATCATTGTATCATGCATCATGGCATCATTGCATCATTACGTCATTTGCATCATCTGCATTAAATAAAACCCAATTTTGAAAATCATTCGTCATGCATCTAAGCTGTTTGCCGGGATTGTAAAGTAACTTGGAATCTTGTCTTAGGCGGGAAAGATAAAGCAACATGGGATCAAGAAGCGAGATTGTACTTAATTCAAGGTTCCCGGTTGTCAGGAGAATAGATGTAGAGGGTTTGAAAGAGTTTGTTTCCTTGATGGAGTCAGAAGAGAGGGATCTATTCGGGAAGGCTTATGGTAACCTCCTCAGATTGTTACAATTAGATGTCCAAGAGAGTGCTATTATGGCCCTGGGCCGATTCTATGATCCGGACATTCGATGCTTCCTCTTCAAAGACTTTCAGTTATCACCAACTCTCGAGGAGTATGAACAGATTCTGGGGTTCTCAAAGTCAGAGTTAGCACCTTACCAATATCAGAAACATCGGTATTCAGACCAGAGACTCTCTTTGTTGTTGCAAGTCAGTGTGAAGGAATTAGAGCTTCATAAGGAAAAGAAGAACCGTATCAGGGGTTTCCCGCTAAGTTATTTCGAAGGTTGTTGCGCCCGAAAAATCCGGTTTGGGACTTTTCGTTTGACAACGTGGAAAAAGTTTGGAGCCGCCACCAATATTTTAATTTTAAGACCAAAACATTGAAAAAAGGTCTTTTAAACAAGGCGGATGGTCTTTTGAAAACTAGAGATGTAGGTTCGGGGGTCGGTTAGGTACGGGGAAGGGATTAGCACCCCGCACCTCCTTTCTACCGAAAGAGAACCATTAACTTGATGTGTGGTTTGGACAAAAGTTTGAGTTTGAAAGCGGTTTGTTCTACTTCTTTTCTTTTCTTTCCTTTTCTTTTTATTTCATTTGAGAAATTGTTTTATTGAAAACGGGGGGAAGAAGAATATTTTTGGTATCTTTGAAAAGCGGAACAAAACAAAGATTTTTTAAAAGGGTGCTTGACGGGACAAGACCCCGCTCCTACGTACCCTCACCGGAAGAGGGATCAAAGCTACGTAGTTCTCGGGTTATCTTTGAAAATCAGGACAAAACAAAGATTTTTTAAGAGTGTGCTTGACGGGACAGGACCCCGCTCCTACGTACCCTCACTGGAAGAGGGATCAAAGCTACGTAGTTCTCGGTTTTTGGTTTTGAAAACGGCTTAAGGGGTTTTTCGCAATTGGGTGAGCGTTTGTGAAGACCGAACAACAACGGTTAGAATGGCCTCACTACTAACTCTTTTGAAAATGAAATCATCATTAATGACCTAATCGGCAACGGCGCGATTGGTGTTTAATGACAATTGATTTATTTTTGAGAAATGAATAAGTTTTCGAAAATGGGGTAGAGCTTTTGCGAAGACCGAACAACAACGGTTAGAATGGTCTCGCTACTAACTCCTTTTGAAAACAGCATCATCATTAACGACCTAATCGGCAACGGCGCGATTGGTGTTTAATGACGATTGATTTATTTTTGTTTTGAAAGTAAAAGGGTTTTCTTTTATTAATGAATCTAGGAAAGAGGTTTTTAGAAAAAGGAAAAGAAGTAGAACACTTCAAATCAATTCTAAATCCATGACCAAATGCAAATGAATGAACAAGACTCATACTTCAACAATCAAGCAATCATGAACATATCATTCATCAACCAAGATTAAGCATGCCAATACAATCAAGGGATTCAATTATCAAAGATGCAAAACAAAGTTCTCAAAACAATTGTGTTGTGTGGGTGAGAATTGCTACGGGACGGGCAACAATCTCAAAGGAGTGTATTTACTCTAATGACTCTATGCTACAACAAGCAAGTAGGCTTACGTCTTCATTAGGAGGTCATACATGTAGAAAGGATGGCACACAATTAAATCAAGACATTTAAGTTGCATCAAGAACAAGAGAATACAATTGATTATAGGCATAGAATGATCTAGGCTAGATGAATGAACATGCAAGCAATGATGTGCATGATTAGGTAAATATGCAAATGCGTGGGCATACAAGACTATGCATGAATGAAAGATTAAGCATACAAGACTATGAATGCATGAGCATAATTATTGTGTAAGGTATGAACATTTGAGTATGCATGGACATGTGAATATGTAAGTTAGAAGTGAATATGGAAGAATAAGTAAGAGGATGCATGAGAGTGTCGCATAAAATAGGGATGGATGAAGATGTATGAGAGTGAAAATGTTTTGGTAAAAGGTTTAGGTAAGAAAGTGGTAAAATGTTTTTGGGGTTTTTGTGTTTTGGAAATGAGATGAAATGTTTTTGGTCTTGAAAGTGGTAAAAGTATTTTGGGGTTTATTTTATAAAGTTAAAAAAAGTTTGAAATGCATGTGAGAAAATGTTTTGGGGTTTTTATGCAAAGATGCAAGTGGTAAAATGTTTTGAATGAAGGTAAAAATGTTTTATGAGATGAGATGAAAATGTTTTGGTAAAAACTAAGTGAAATGGTAAAAACCAAAGTGGTAAAATGTTTTTATGTTTTTTGGTAAAAAGTTAATGAAGTGGTAAAGTAAAATGGTAAAAAGTGAACAAACACAATTGAATCAAATGCACACACAAATGCAAGATCAAAATAACAAAGTTTTGAGCAAAATTTGGCCAAAAGACATGGCCTATGGCCGAATGCAATCATGGGCAAAATCAAGCACAATTTCATCAATTTCTTGCAACCAAATCACATCAATGAGCTCATAAGTATAAACCCTAGGACCTATGCATACATTTCATGCTCAAACAATTGTTATTTCATCATTTATTTCAACACAAAATCAAAGAAACAAAAGCAACAAAAATCCCTAGGTCTCTAATCCTCAAACCCGAGGCTATGTAAGGCATAAACCCACCAAAAATTCAACCTCAACACAAGATATGAACAAAGAAATGCATGAACAAGAAAAAAACACTACATGGCCGAAGCTAAAAGAAGAGGAAAGCAAGGTTTTATTTCATGAAATTTAGTGAAAAATGTGTAGAAATGCAAGGAAAATTATTCAAACACAAGAATCTTCCCTTCAAGGCCAAGGACCCATCTCAAACACCCAAGGCTCCCAATGTCCTTGTCCAATAATGTTTGAAATGAGTCCTCAAAGCTTCTTTCAAGAAGAAAGAGGAGTAGAAGAGAGATTACATAATGAAAATTAAAGAAAATGCAAGAGTTTGTGAGCTTACCTCTAGATCTTGCTTGAAATGAAGAAGAAGATCAAAATAGAAACCAAGAACACTTGAACCTCCTCTTGAATCCCACGAAAATCACTTGATATTGAAGGATTTGATGATGAACTTTGAAGATAATGCAAGATTAGAAGTGGATCTAGTGTAGGAATCAAGAATAATGAAGTTTGGATGGTTGAAAATTGAAGAATTGGTGGTGGAAATGGTGGGAGGTGGTCTTGGGTTTGAGAGGGGAGGAGGAGAGGGATTGTGATCTGATTGTGTGCTAGGGTAAAATGAGGATCCTCCCCCCTATGGTCTCTTATTTTGGGTTTTATATGAGGTGCAAAATTAAGGGTATATAGGACATTGTGCTTTTGCCAACCATTGAGATTTGAGATAGAATTTGAATCAAGGGCCAAGATTGCAATGCACATGGATTAGGGACAAAGAGAAAACACAAATGAGTGAGGAATGGCTGGTGTCATATGAAATTGAAGAGTTTTTTGTACACAAAAATTGTTGAGGGCAATTAGGTCAATTTGCACATAGTTGTAGCCTAAGATTTGATCTAGAATTTTAATCAATGGCTATGAATACAACTCACATGGATTAAGGGCATGAAGAAACACAAAATGAGGGAAAAAGGAGGGCTGAAATTCGCAGCCATGAGGAGGGAAGGAGAGGGAAAAAATGCAAGTTGTCACAAAATAGTACATTTTGTCTTATTAAGGACACTACCTTATTTTGATTTTTTCTTTTTATGATCATTCTTTTATTCCATGAAGATTCTTTTTTTTTATTTTGGGCTCATCCTAGGATTCAATCATTGGGCCCAAAATTCCATGACAACACCATTCCCAAAATTGATTTTGGGCCTCACTCTAGCGGAAATGACCATTTTGCCCTTTTCTCCGAAACTTGACTTTTTATGCAAAATTTAATCAATGATGCGCAAAAATTTATAACCCAACTCATTTTGACCCAAATGAATTCCTCCAAAGATGCCCAGTGATTTTTACTGAGAAATTATCTTTTAGGGTAAAATGACCAAAATGCCCTTTTTGACCCAAAAACCCTAATTTTGCCCGATAATGCATTTCCACTTCAAAAATGAATCTATAACCCTAGAAATGACCTCTAGAATCTTAGAATGCATGCTCAATGACCTTCATGAGGAATTATCATTTTTATTGTGAAATGACCAAAATACCCTTTTGGACTCAAAAAAACCTGATTTACCCAAAAAGTGCATTTCAACTCTAAAAATGATTTTAGAAACTTTGGAATGACTTTTAGGACTCAAAATTCAATGCATGATGCTTCTCACTCCTCAAATTATTTATTTTTGTGGAAAATTAGGGTTTTGATCTAAGCTGGACAAAATTGGGGTATGACAGCTGCCCCTCTTTATCTGGATTTTAACGAGGAATATGAATTGGCCGAAACATATTCCGAGGCAAAATAAAGATAAAGAATTTAGAAATTATACCGATTTTGTCTACTTAGGGAAACCCGATTTTTCCTTTTTCCATCTCTCTAGTTTTTTCTGTTTTTGTTAATGTAAGGTGAAAAATGAAATTCTAATGCATGCGAGAATAGAGATTTTTTTTTTTGATAATGCGTGCAGACTGAAAGGTAAAATGGGCACTTGGCGTGCAAACAGAAACTGTAAAATGGGCACTTGGCGTGCAAACAGAAAGGTAAATGGGCACTTGTCGTGCAAACAGAAAAGTAAAATGGGCACTTGGCGTGCAGAAAGCGGTAAATGAGCACTTGGCGTGCAGAAAGCGGTAAATTGGGAATTCGGAGGCTGCCTAAAACCTTCTAACGGACTCTTGTCGAGTCCGAGCTCTGGGGGGGTGGCCTTTTCGAGCGACCGATCAACATCAGGTCCGGAACTGATTTGATCAATGGATTTACGCTATGCCTTAGGCTGACACAACTAATCCGAAGGACTTGACGAAGTCTGATGGATCCATTGCGTGCTCGTACACAATGTTGTGATCTGTGGAAGGAGTTCACTAACTCGGTGGGAGTTCACTAACTCTGTGGGAGTTCACTAACTCTGTGTTGATGGAGTTTACTAACTCGGGGTTGAGGGAGTTTACTAACTCAGGGTTGATGGAGTTTACTAACTCGGGGTTGATGATTTTCTAAAAATGAGATTTTTGGGACTCTCTGGTCCGAAGTAACTTTTCTCTTGGATGGTGCATGAAATGCGTGCACTTGGATGTTTGGGGTGCACATGAATGCAATGATTGACTTTGGTGGGATGCCTTTTCTGTTTGATTTTTCTCTTCTTTTCCTTTTGTTATTCTTTCGCTCTTCTGAGATGCGAGTTTGAAGGCGTAATGTACTGTTTGATGCCATGGAGTGATGACTGGTATGGATGATATGAGAATGATGAATGATATGAAGATGTTGTGTTCTTTTATGTTCCATCTTCTGTGATTTTCTTCTCTCGTTTCTTATTTGCTCTTTTTTTTTCTATGGAATGCAGATATCTATGTAAATGGAGTGTGAATGTATGTTATGCAAAGTGTATGTGATGTGATGATTTCAATGGAATGATGGATGCTATGAGATGCTATTTTTGATTTTCTTCCTTTTTATTTTGGTTAAGGATCAACACTTCAAGTGCCTACAAGGTAACATCCTAGTCCCCAAGGATTAAGGTGAGCACCAAAGCCCTACAAGATAACAACCTAATCCCTGAGGATCCAGGCGAGCACTAAAACCCTACAAGATAACAACCTAATCCCTAAGGGTCCAGGCGAGCACCGAAGCCCTACAAGATAACAACCTAATCCCTAAGGATCCGGGCGAGCACCGAAGCCCTACAAGATAACAACCTAATCCCTAAGGGTTAAGGCGAGCACTAAAGCCCTACAAGCGGCCAACTTTAGGCGACCCCCTCATGTGCTGAGATAGCTGGTTAAAGAATTTTTCCTATTTGTCTTTTTGCTATGTGAGGATGCAAATGCAGTATTTTGATGCATGATATGACAAAATTTTTTGGGGTATTCAAATACTTTTTTTGTGAATACTTTCATAATGATGAGACGCGAGACTTTGGATGCAAAAGTGGGATGATTATTGACCATTTTTGTTGAAAAATTGAATTTGATTCAAACTCCGGTGTTCTCAAGGTTTTTATTTACAAACAAGCTCACTTGTTTTCTCTCCCTTCCAATGACGACTGAATCTTAGATATCGCATGACTAACGTGTGTTCTCTCTCTTTGAAGCATTGCTTAGTAAGCATGCATAGGAGCGCAAATGTGAATGAGTGAGTCTGTTAACTTGGGATTGGTTTAGGATATGTATGACAATTGAAGGGATGACAAACATGATTATTACCGACGCTCATGAGGGACCAAGGGATGCAAGACTGCCCCGGTTCGGGCTTTTGATGAGTGAATAAGCTTGCCTTTGCCTGGTGGTGATAATGACTAGGGGTGTAGGAGATGATGAATTGGGAACACTTCGGCTCTTGGGATGAAAGGTGGAATGAAAAGGGTTTTGTTTCAACCCACAGAGTTTGGTGTTGCCCCAGTCAGGACGAAACAAAGTTGCCCCAATTAGAATGACGAGGCCTTATTTAGGATAGTGAGTTGAGAGATTGCCCCGGTGAGGTTCTTATGGGAATGAATGAGGTGAAGGAATGGGAATGCACTTGCCCCATTTTGGAATGAAATTTCAAACGGTTTCTTTGAGTGAGGTTGTGAAAAGGTGATAGAGTTATGGTGACGGTTATATACGGAGGGTGGTATGTGAACGGGATAGACGACGAACAAAATCTCCCCATGGTTGAGTGGAGTGAGAGGTGAAGGAAATGTCCCCTAGTACACATCTTTGATTCTTTTTAAGAAAAACTCAAATGCAATGAAAGTTTTGACTTTTAGTATGAAAGAAGCCTCACTTGGTGATCACTAAACCTTGTTTTAATGCAACTTGAATGCGTTTGAAGTGCAAGTCTTCCTTTTTCCGTCAGCTTTCTTTTTTTTCGACTGTTTATTTTTGTTCCCTCATCTCTTTTTCCTAAGGGTTTGTTTTTCCTTGATCAGCTTTCTCTTTTCTGATCGTTTGTTTTTTCTTTTGAGCAAACACATTGTAGACAGATAAACTCAGTGGTCCTAAGATTTAAAATTTGAGAAAACAACAGCATTCGGTCATTGATCGGAATAGACTTTTCGGGATTGTGGTGTTTTGTGGAGGAGGGATGATGGGGCTTAATGAAGAGCTTGGGGGCTAATGGTAGGATGATTTTTATTCGGCGTTGGCTGACGATCGATGATTTATGATGGTTAATTGGCTTGATGAGGTGTTTGGAAATTTTATTCTTGGCTAAGGGTTTGTGGAGGGCGGGCTACCGAGGTCAAAGGGAAGTGTTTGCGGTTTATGGAAGGAGGGGTGTATGGGAATGATGAAGTGTTTGAAGGTTATTGAGACAAGGATCTCTTGTGTTTTGTGGTAACATGTACCAGCTCACCACTTACATTTCTTTTGTATTTTCTTTTGTTTTGGGATTTTCATTTTTGAATCCCTTTTTTGATTTTCTCTCTCTTTTTTTTGTTTTAT
Source organism: Astragalus membranaceus (assembly GCA_039519185.1). Classification (NCBI taxonomy): domain Eukaryota; kingdom Viridiplantae; phylum Streptophyta; class Magnoliopsida; order Fabales; family Fabaceae; genus Astragalus; species Astragalus membranaceus. Next base: position 19,694,060 of record CM076849.1, read on the forward strand.
GATTCTTTTACTTCTTTGACTCGGGTGAGCTGATAGAAAGTGATGCACTTTTTTTGGATATTTGAGGTGATCCTTGTCTAGGGTGATTTTTGGATTTTGGTTTTTCTTGGGTTAAGGTGGGTAGGAAAGGGAACTTCTGGATGGCCAAACTTCATTTCAAATTCCGATTGCGTATTTTTTTCATAAAACTTGACAACAATTTATCTATCTATATGTGTTTGCTCTTTTCTTTGCATTTTTTTTATGCCCTAATTTTTGCCTGGACCGCTCTTTGCGAGTTTTCAATCCACCGGGCGCTCCTTTTTGCCTAGGCTGCCCTTTGCGGGTTTTCAACCCAGCGAGCTTGTTCTTCTCATTTATCTCTTCTTTTCTCTTTTTTTTTGGAAAGACTTGCACTAAAGGAATATAATGCCGATAAAGAAAGTTAGTGATCACAGAATTGCCCCAGCATGGAGGACTTAGAGTGTTAGTGAGAATGAACCAAAAAGTCAAGTATGCACTGATGGGAGAGAATATGCGCCTTATGGATGGACGGGGCGGGGTTAGACTGGGATGGTGATGATGACAAGGAAGGAAACTGACTGACTCAAACAAGAGAAACTGCACGTGTCATGCACGTTCACTATAGGAATGCTTCACAGAGAGTCAACATTAGTTAGAACAATGAATTGATGAGCTGCTTCAGTTTTTTTTTTTTTGTCATGGAATGGATGGGATGCAGTGCTTTTGAAAGACATGCAAATGAGCTATTGATTTGCAAAACTGAGTGCCTTGGAACACCTTGAGTTTGCAACCAAGTAAGGATAAACTTTTTCAAAAAAAGGATGATTGTTTTGCAAGAACGTCTCGCTTCTCATCACAACTTTTATTTTATGCAATGAATGAATGAACAAATTATGATATGCAAGTATGATGCAAATGCGTGGAGAACGACTACTCGAAAAGTGTGGCTTATTCTAAATTATTTTGTTGCAAGACAAAATATGGAATACCAATGCGAATGATGCAAGAATGATGCCCCCCATTTTTTCCAAATGATTTTTGATTTTTTTTTATTTTTTAGAGGCGAGACAAGATGCGAAATGCCAATGCCCCTTTTTTGAATGATGAGAGATGCAAGAATGGTGATATGAGGCAACTGATTGTCGTTACCCTGAGTAACTTGCCTGAAACATTGAGTGGATCCTGACTCAATACTTCACACAATGTACTGAAACGTTTTGACAATTAGTTGACTCAATTTAATTTCCTACTTGAAATTAAAATACGTGCGACTGGGTCAAAGTGCTCTGACATCGTAAAGTAACATCTCAAATTTGTAGTCGACAAACAAATTTGAGACATTACCCTTCGTCGTTCAAAGGTGCACTTCTATCCATTAAGCCATCACATGAGAAATTTTTCTTTGTTTCGAAAGGATGCATGCAGGGAGAAATGATGTATTCGAACAAAGTGATGAGGTTAATGAAATGATGCATGAGCGCCACATTGACGCGATGTCCGCATTATTTGATGATAGTTTTTGCATAATCAAGGATGAATGAAATGCGATATGGATGATAGATGCTTCTGGTTTTCATTTTTCTTATGCAATGAAATGAAATGCGTGATGCTTGCAATTACTTTCCTAATGCATGGGAGATATTGAATGAAGATGCATGCGAGATGAGACGTTAATGCTTATTTTTGATTTGCGACACAGAAAAGTATTAATGCGATGATGTGATATGGACGGACGACGGAATGAGTGGGTGAATGAATGAACGAATGTGCATTTTGAATGAGGATAACGTAAATTGCATCACTTGATGATTTTTCATGATTATGAGCGAATGAAATACCATAGGGATGATAATTGTTTTTTTTTTCAGAATTTTGTTTTATGTAATGCATGATGCCATGATGCAAAGTGCGGATGATGATTGCTTTTCGTTTTATTTTTAAACTATGAAATGGAGTGCCTGATACTAGCATTTATTTTTAGTGCGTGGAAAGATATGATTCTTATGAAAATGCATGCGAAATGAGATGTTTATTTGATTATTTTTTGTAATGCAAAGAAAAAATGCATGTAGTATGTTTTCTAAAAAAACTTGTGGAAAATAATAATTTTTGATTTTTCTTGATTTTTGGTTTTTTTTTTTCGATAAAAGACGGTATGCACTAATACTTGTTTGAATGCAAGTGCAATGCAATATGTATGATTTCATGTTTGTCTTGGTGCCGGGAATCACGGTGTACTATGTCTTGCCATAGGTTTAACGGTGGATTTTGATTATTTTTTTCTTTGAAACACAACAAGGTTAGAATCAATAAGCGAAACAAAGCACATTCCATGCATTCAAACTTAAACAAACTCACACCTCGGAGTATACGCTGTTTCACTTTTGATTCCACATCGTGCCTATGACAAGATTCTTTGTCACTTTGGGATTCTCGGTAAACAAACTTTGATGAAATGCAAGGATGCATGCATGAACTGTAAAAGCTTCTGTTGGATGCAATGCGAGGATGCATGCAAAATGATGATGATGTTTTATGCATATGCAGATTAGGGCAAAACCCTTATTGGCATTAGTTCAAGTTTTTTTTTGTTTTTTTTGAAAAATGCGAGCCGTACGTGGTTTCATATGGACCAAGTAAGAGAAAGGCTACAACGGCAGCTCGTTCTCTCTTTTTTTTTGAAAAGAGTGGGCCATATGTCACTTCGTACGGACCAGCAAAAGAAAGGCTACAACGGCAGCTCTTTCTCTACTTTTTATTTGAAAAACCTCCTACTCTTTTTTGAAAACATGTCTATATTACCATGCAACACACAATTTGGTATGCCCCTTGTGTCCTACGAAGGTGGGGACCTAAGTTCTAGGACAACTCAAATGTTCCTCCCATGCGGGTTCTAGTCACTTCCTCACCAGGCTACCAGAGCTAATTCTCTTTCACAATAGCACCCACAACGATGCAACGCCATCTGGTGTGAGGCATCATGAAAGAGCATACTCTGGCTGAAACTTTCGTGAGAGTCGGAAGGACAACAGTCCAATTGCCAGTCACTACTCGTTTCCACTCTCTTAAGTTTTGTCAGACCTTGGGTTTTAGGCCCCTCTCAAAGCATAGTAAGCATAAGGTGTGAGTGTGTGCAGCAAGGGCATACCGCCTAAAACTACCCACATATACCCCACCTGCAAAGGAAAACCCAGAACAGTCCAAATAATAGCAGTTAATAACATGTCGTCTACCCTAGGGTTCAATATCACAATACTAATAATCCAACCTAGGTTTCAGCAACAGTCATATGCACTGCTTACCTCAAGAAAGGGAGCGGAGAAGAAGGGATCATAATAGAATGGGAGGAAATGCATGTTTTTACCTTAAGAAAGGGAGCAGAGAATAGGGGACATGGGAATTGAGGAATGCATGAACATGGCATTGTGAACAAATAGAAAAGAAGTAAAACAAAGCTTTCAACTCAATTAATTTTAAAACCACACATCAAAGTTAACTAGGCTTGACCCTCGTCTTTTTTTTTAAAAAAAAAGTGTCCCCAGTGGAGTCGCCAGCTGTTGCGCCCGAAAAATCCGGTTTGGGACTTTTCGTTTGACAACGTGGAAAAAGTTTGGAGCCGCCACCAATATTTTAATTTTAAGACCAAAACATTGAAAAAAGGTCTTTTAAACAAGGCGGATGGTCTTTTGAAAACTAGAGATGTAGGTTCGGGGGTCGGTTAGGTACGGGGAAGGGATTAGCACCCCGCACCTCCTTTCTACCGAAAGAGAACCATTAACTTGATGTGTGGTTTGGACAAAAGTTTGAGTTTGAAAGCGGTTTGTTCTACTTCTTTTCTTTTCTTTCCTTTTCTTTTTATTTCATTTGAGAAATTGTTTTATTGAAAACGGGGGGAAGAAGAATATTTTTGGTATCTTTGAAAAGCGGAACAAAACAAAGATTTTTTAAAAGGGTGCTTGACGGGACAAGACCCCGCTCCTACGTACCCTCACCGGAAGAGGGATCAAAGCTACGTAGTTCTCGGGTTATCTTTGAAAATCAGGACAAAACAAAGATTTTTTAAGAGTGTGCTTGACGGGACAGGACCCCGCTCCTACGTACCCTCACTGGAAGAGGGATCAAAGCTACGTAGTTCTCGGTTTTTGGTTTTGAAAACGGCTTAAGGGGTTTTTCGCAATTGGGTGAGCGTTTGTGAAGACCGAACAACAACGGTTAGAATGGCCTCACTACTAACTCTTTTGAAAATGAAATCATCATTAATGACCTAATCGGCAACGGCGCGATTGGTGTTTAATGACAATTGATTTATTTTTGAGAAATGAATAAGTTTTCGAAAATGGGGTAGAGCTTTTGCGAAGACCGAACAACAACGGTTAGAATGGTCTCGCTACTAACTCCTTTTGAAAACAGCATCATCATTAACGACCTAATCGGCAACGGCGCGATTGGTGTTTAATGACGATTGATTTATTTTTGTTTTGAAAGTAAAAGGGTTTTCTTTTATTAATGAATCTAGGAAAGAGGTTTTTAGAAAAAGGAAAAGAAGTAGAACACTTCAAATCAATTCTAAATCCATGACCAAATGCAAATGAATGAACAAGACTCATACTTCAACAATCAAGCAATCATGAACATATCATTCATCAACCAAGATTAAGCATGCCAATACAATCAAGGGATTCAATTATCAAAGATGCAAAACAAAGTTCTCAAAACAATTGTGTTGTGTGGGTGAGAATTGCTACGGGACGGGCAACAATCTCAAAGGAGTGTATTTACTCTAATGACTCTATGCTACAACAAGCAAGTAGGCTTACGTCTTCATTAGGAGGTCATACATGTAGAAAGGATGGCACACAATTAAATCAAGACATTTAAGTTGCATCAAGAACAAGAGAATACAATTGATTATAGGCATAGAATGATCTAGGCTAGATGAATGAACATGCAAGCAATGATGTGCATGATTAGGTAAATATGCAAATGCGTGGGCATACAAGACTATGCATGAATGAAAGATTAAGCATACAAGACTATGAATGCATGAGCATAATTATTGTGTAAGGTATGAACATTTGAGTATGCATGGACATGTGAATATGTAAGTTAGAAATGAATATGGAAGAATAAGTAAGAGGATGCATGAGAGTGTCGCATAAAATAGGGATGGATGAAGATGTATGAGAGTGAAAATGTTTTGGTAAAAGGTTTAGGTAAGAAAGTGGTAAAATGTTTTTGGGGTTTTTGTGTTTTGGAAATGAGATGAAATGTTTTTGGTCTTGAAAGTGGTAAAAGTATTTTGGGGTTTATTTTATAAAGTTAAAAAAAGTTTGAAATGCATGTGAGAAAATGTTTTGGGGTTTTTATGCAAAGATGCAAGTGGTAAAATGTTTTGAATGAAGGTAAAAATGTTTTATGAGATGAGATGAAAATGTTTTGGTAAAAACTAAGTGAAATGGTAAAAACCAAAGTGGTAAAATGTTTTTATGTTTTTTGGTAAAAAGTTAATGAAGTGGTAAAGTAAAATGGTAAAAAGTGAACAAACACAATTGAATCAAATGCACACACAAATGCAAGATCAAAATAACAAAGTTTTGAGCAAAATTTGGCCAAAAGACATGGCCTATGGCCGAATGCAATCATGGGCAAAATCAAGCACAATTTCATCAATTTCTTGCAACCAAATCACATCAATGAGCTCATAAGTATAAACCCTAGGACCTATGCATACATTTCATGCTCAAACAATTGTTATTTCATCATTTATTTCAACACAAAATCAAAGAAACAAAAGCAACAAAAATCCCTAGGTCTCTAATCCTCAAACCCGAGGCTATGTAAGGCATAAACCCACCAAAAATTCAACCTCAACACAAGATATGAACAAAGAAATGCATGAACAAGAAAAAAACACTACATGGCCGAAGCTAAAAGAAGAGGAAAGCAAGGTTTTATTTCATGAAATTTAGTGAAAAATGTGTAGAAATGCAAGGAAAATTATTCAAACACAAGAATCTTCCCTTCAAGGCCAAGGACCCATCTCAAACACCCAAGGCTCCCAATGTCCTTGTCCAATAATGTTTGAAATGAGTCCTCAAAGCTTCTTTCAAGAAAGAAAGAGGAGTAGAAGAGAGATTACATAATGAAAATTAAAGAAAATGCAAGAGTTTGTGAGCTTACCTCTAGATCTTGCTTGAAATGAAGAAGAAGATCAAAATAGAAACCAAGAACACTTGAACCTCCTCTTGAATCCCACGAAAATCACTTGATATTGAAGGATTTGATGATGAACTTTGAAGATAATGCAAGATTAAAAGTGGATCTAGTGTAGGAATCAAGAATAATGAAGTTTGGATGGTTGAAAATTGAAGAATTGGTGGTGGAAATGGTGGGAGGTGGTCTTGGGTTTGAGAGGGGAGGAGGAGAGGGATTGTGATCTGATTGTGTGCTAGGGTAAAATGAGAATCCCCCCCCTATGGTCTCTTATTTTGGGTTTTATATGAGGTGCAAAATTAAGGGTATATAGGACATTGTGCTTTTGCCAACCATTGAGATTTGAGATAGAATTTGAATCAAGGGCCAAGATTGCAATGCACATGGATTAGGGACAAAGAGAAAACACAAATGAGTGAGGAATGGCTGGTGTCATATGAAATTGAAGAGTTTTTTGTACACAAAAATTGTTGAGGGCAATTAGGTCAATTTGCACATAGTTGTAGCCTAAGATTTGATCTAGAATTTTAATCAATGGCTATGAATACAACTCACATGGATTAAGGGCATGAAGAAACACAAAATGAGGGAAAAAGGAGGGCTGAAATTCGCAGCCATGAGGAGGGAAGGAGAGGGAAAAAATGCAAGTTGTCACAAAATAGTACATTTTGTCTTATTAAGGACACTACCTTATTTTGATTTTTCTTTTTATGATCATTCTTTTATTCCATGAAGATTCTTTTTTTTTTTATTTTGGGCTCATCCTAGGATTCAATCATTGGGCCCAAAATTCCATGACAACACCATTCCCAAAATTGATTTTGGGCCTCACTCTAGCGGAAATGACCATTTTGCCCTTTTCTCCGAAACTTGACTTTTTATGCAAAATTTAATCAATGATGCGCAAAAATTTATAACCCAACTCATTTTGACCCAAATGAATTCCTCCAAAGATGCCCAGTGATTTTTTCTGAGAAATTATCTTTTAGGGTAAAATGACCAAAATGCCCTTTTTGACCCAAAAACCCTAATTTTGCCCGATAATGCATTTCCACTTCAAAAATGAATCTATAACCCTAGAAATGACCTCTAGAATCTTAGAATGCATGCTCAATGACCTTCATGAGGAATTATCATTTTTATTGTGAAATGACCAAAATACCCTTTTGGACTCAAAAAAACCTGATTTACCCAAAAAGTGCATTTCAACTCTAAAAATGATTTTAGAAACTTTGGAATGACTTTTAGGACTCAAAATTCAATGCATGATGCTTCTCACTCCTCAAATTATTTATTTTTGTGGAAAATTAGGGTTTTGATCTAAGCTGGACAAAATTGGGGTATGACAAAGGTTTATTGAAGTTTTATGCCCAGAATAAGAAGTGGGGTCCTTTCAAGCAGCTGTTAGCCCTAACTATTTTCGGGATCGTCCTTTTCCCTCAGGTCGAGAGGTTCATTGATGAGACTGCTATTGGGCTTTTTCTAGCATTCATAAGTAAAGAAAATCCGATTAACCCTGTACCAGCAATCCTTGCAGATATCTACTATTCCTTCACTCATCACCGTGTGTTAGGAAAGAAGAAGGTTGCTTGCTCTTTCCATGTTCTCTACACCTGGCTCCTCAACCATGTTGTCACTCATAAGACGAAAGCTGCGGACTTAGTAGAATATGCCCTGTGTTGTGATGTAGAAGCCAGAAGTGCACGAGAATGGGTGCACACTTTAGAGAATCTCAGTGCTCTCAAAGTCTGTTGGTTCAATCATCCGTGTTGGAAAGATAGGCCTTCAATACTGTTCCAGTGCGGCAATTTCCAGAATGTACCCTTAATGGGAACCCAAGGCTGCATCAATTACAATCCTTCTCTCACCATCAGACAGCTTGGGTATCCTATGAAGAATGCACCCACTAAAGACATGTTGGCCCCAATCTTTCTCGATAAAGAAGATCCAAAGAACCGAGGCTTGCTTCAGAAAATTTCAAAGGCTTGGGAGGGTGTAGTTTACAAGGATAAAGTGGAGATCACAAAGAAAACGGGTGATGTTACTTTCTACCAATGACTTCACCAAAGAATTCAAAATGTTGGCCCGCCTCGTCAGAATTCATCGTCAGTTGGGAAAGAAGTCCCAGAGCTTCACGTTCCAAGTCTCAAAGAACTAAGTGAGGTCAAATCTGCTTTGTTCGAGGTAGAAGAAGAAAAGAAAGCCTTACAAGATAAGTTGGGGAAAGTAATTTCTGAGAAGAGAAAGTTAGAGAACGAGAACGAGCGCAAGGCCGAAGCTCTCAAAGAAAGCAGCAAGAAACTTAAGAAAGAAGAGGAAAGTAATCAAGAATTGAAGAAATATCTGAAAGGTGCCAAAGATGAGTTGAAAATATCGAATGCCAAGGTGGGTGAGGCCATGGTTAGAGCAAACGAATGGAGGAAGTTGTTCAAGAAGTCTGTGCAAAGTGAGAGAGCTGCAAAGGAATCACTAGAGGAATGCAAGAAAGAGTCTCAGTCTGTGGCGTTTGAGCTTAAAAGTCAAATAAGGTGCATCAGACAAGATAGAGGTGCAATTGAGAACATCCTTAGAGAGTATCAGCAGGCTTTAAGGATGGAGCAAGAGAATTCAGATGAGCTAAGAAGGAATCTAAGGCACATCAGTGATGCTTACCGACAGGTAAGAGAGGAGAGTCAGTACTGGGAATACCGTCTTCTCGAGCTAATGGGTAGGATTGAAAAGCAAGAGATCATAGTTGAGATGAGGGCAGAAATTCAACAGTGGAAGAACAAGTTCTCCAAATTGGCATGGTTGGCTAACCAGGCGGTGAGGGATGTTCCCAAGAGGTTGAGAAAGGCAGAAGCTGAGATGCTGCCTTACAACACTCCGGTGCGAGTATATGAATTCGTGGAGTACTGCAGGTCTCTGACTGAGGAACTCATGGAAAGGGCAAGAGAAGCTGCTGCAGCTAGCAAAAAGGAGAAGAACCAAGAGAAGATGAAGGCGATAGGTTTTTAGATTTAAATTTTCCCTTTTTTAGAATGTTCACTAGGAAATTGTAATTTTTCTTTTCTTAAAGAATGTTGTGTTTTTCTTTTCAAAGCATTGTATTGCACATTTAAGGATATTGTATCTTGCTCTTGGAATGATTAAAGATGTGATGCTTGAATGAAGTACGTTTATCTCACTTGTTGATCCCAGCCGTGTTATGTTCTTGAAAATATTTGAATATACACCTACGACAAGAGCAAGTTGCACTGTGATTCCCGGCAATAAACAACAAATAACATAAAAAAAATCATGTGCATTACCTTGCATTCATTAATTTGCTCATTTGCTTATAAAAATGTTTTCAACTCAAACAGAAGATAAGGCAAGCTGGTGCGACCACATCCGTATTGGACACGTTCACAGGCCAGAGGAATGGCAATCTTAAGTGACCCCGATCAACCTCAACCAGAGAATCAGAATCCTCCAGCTTCAGACTCAGAGAATGGAAATGGAACAGGCCAAGGCCCCGAGGTATAGAATTAGAACCATTCAGCTCATGGTAGCTCCAGTCAAGGTGATCCTGAGTTGAGAAATGAAATGAATGCCATGAAGGCACAGATGAGCGAGATGATGAGACTCCTGTTATCCTTGAAGAATGGAAATGACTTTCAAGCTGCTCAGTGGCCTCCTTATGGCCTTCCTTTGGGTTATATTCCTCCAAATCAAGGGGCTAACCCAGGAGCTGGTCCCATGGCAATAGATGAGAATGTACAGCCAACGTCTGTCGGGTCAGAAGGAATGACTGGTGAACCCCAGGTTCAGATCCCGCATCCAATTGTTATACCTTAGACTACTCCTCAGAACCTTAGTCCACAGCCAGCTGCCTTTCCACAGACTCAAGGCTTCGTATCCGGAAACTCCGTTTACCCTCAGGTTCAGCACTCAATGCCTCCACCTCCTTATGGTGTAAGTCATTCCCCTCAAGTCTATTCCGCTGAGCACCAACAGACCAAAGAGCAGTTCCAGATGTTAGAAGAAAGACTAAGAATGATTGAAGGCTTTGGCTCCAGGGCTAGGGAGGCCAGAGACCTATGCCTTATTCCTGATGTGGTGTTGCCGCCAAAATTCAAGGTCCCCGATTTTGACAAGTACAGAGGTGCGACCTGCCCAAAGAGTCACTTAACGATGTATTGTAGGAAGATGTCTACCTACTCCCGTGATGACAAATTGCTAATCCATTGCTTCCAAGATAGCCTTGCCGGGGCATCCCTCAATTGGTATATGAAGATAGAGCCATCCCAAGTCCGCTGCTGGAAGGATTTAGCAGATGCATTCCTCAAGCAATATCAATACAATACGGACATGGCGCCAGACCGAACACAGCTGCAGAATATGAGCAAGAAGGAAAATGAATCATTCAAGGAGTACGCCCAGCGATGGAGGGCTTTGGCCGCACAAGTCACACCTCCTCTTTTAGACAAAGGATTGGTTTCTATGTTCATGGAAACCTTACCACCGCTATATTATGATCGTCTGATCAGCAGTGCATCATCCCATTTTTCAGATGTGGTGATTGTGGGAGAGAGATTGGAGAACGGATTGAGAAGTGGAAAGATTGAACAGGGGTCCACAAGTAACACAAGTTCCCAAAAGAAGCCATTCTCCGGCTTTCCCAAAAAGAAAGAGGGGGAAACCAATACCATCACTATCAGCCCACCATACCAGCCACCCAACATCCCAGTCCCCACTCCCACACAAACAGCCCATCCATTCCAAAACAACAACCAAAGCAACCACCAAAGGACCTATCAAAACAGAACAACCTTTGACCCAATTCCCATGTCATACACAGACCTATTCAACTACCTCATCACCAATAAGCTCATCAATACAAGACCCATGAAACCTGTTCAACCACCTTACTTCAGAGGATACAACCCCAATAGTACCTGTGCTTTCCACGAAGGGGCAGTTGGGGATGTTGTGGAGGATTGCAAAGCCTTCAAGATAGTGGTGCAGGACTTGATAGACAAAAAAGGCATAACTTTCAAGCAGGGGGATCCAAATATCACGACTAACCCGCTTCCTGGTCATGGGAAGCATGCCACTAATGCAATCATGGATATGAAAGAGCAGTCCCTAATCAGATCAGTAGAAGATATTCAGACTCCCCTAGAAATCATTCATGCAGAGTTGTGCAAATGCGGGATTATTAGGATGGGTTGTGTTCAGAAAGGAGTTTGTGCTAATGTCAGCTGTGTAGGAGCATGTGAAGCATTCAAGGTGGTGTTACAGGATCTGATGGACCGCCACATCATCCAGGTGGGTATACAGGGGAGAGAGGAGGATGTTCTGACCCTCCAATCAAAAGGGGGCAGAGATGTGCAGAGACCTATCGAGGTGCCATACAGTCGGAATTCGGCTGTGGCAAGACCAAAGACTATTGTGATCCCAGTTCCAGCTCCTAGCCAGAAGAACACTGATGTCCCATGGAGCTACAGTGTGCCAATTCCAGCTCCGAGATCTCAAGCTGCTCTTGACATCACCAATATTGCAGGAAGTAGTGAGGTAACTAGAAGTGGGCGTGTGTATGTTCCCCAAGCTCAGGAAGAGGGTCCTTCTAAGGCAACAGAAGAGAGAATCCGAAAAGGAAAGAATGTAGAGCCGGAGCCTATGATAAATAGGAAGGTGTCAGCCAGAGGTTGCTGAATTCTTGAAGATAATGCGGCAGAGTGACTACAAAGTGGTGGATCAGCTACACCACACCCCAGCCAAAATTTCCATCATGTCCCTACTACTAAACTCAAGCCCACCCTGACGCCTTGGTTAAAGTACTGAATGAGGCCCATGTCGCCCAAGATATTACTGTCAATCAGTTGGATGGTATAGTTGGGAACATCGTTGCATCTAATTACATTACTTTCACTGATGATGAGCTCACCCCAGAGGGGAAGGGGCACAATAAGGCGTTGCATATCTCAGTGAAGTGCGATGAATATACGCTCTCCAGGGTTCTCATTGACAATGGATCCTCATTGAATTTTATGCCCAGATCAACGATGAACAAGTTAGAGGTGGATTGTTCCTACATGAAACCCAGCTCAACCCTGGTTAGGGCCTTTGATGGGTCTAAGAAAGAAGTCATAGGGGAAATGGAGTTTCCAATGCAAATAGGGCCTGAGGTGTTCTATGTGACTTTTCAGATTATGGATATTGAATCCTCATACAGCTGTCTCTTGGGGAGACCTTGGATCCATGCAGCAGGCGCTGTCCCTTCAGCACTTCACCAAAAACTCAAGTTTGTAGTCGACGATAAGCTTGTAGTTGTCTCTGGGGAGGAAGAGTTCACAGTCAGCAAACCTGTCCCCTCTCATTATATTGAAGCTGCAGAGGAATCCCTCGAATCCGCCTTTCAATCCTTAGAAATTGCGAATGCTGTGTTCGTAAGTGGAGAATCACCAGTACCTGTACCCAAGTGGTCCAATGTTGATGTTATGGTAGCAAAAGTTATGCTGAAGAGTGGCTATCAGATTGGGAAGGGGCTAGGAAGATCTAAGCAAGGAATTCTGTCACCCGTACATCTACAGGAATACAAGGACAGACGTGGGTTAGGCTATGGACCCACTCCAGCTGATAAGAGAAGAATGGCTGAGGAAAAGCGTGAGAAGAGATTGGCTAGGCTTCAGGGGAGAGAACCCAGATTGATGATGGTCCCCATAGATGACCTCAAGCGGAATTTCAGGAGTGCTGGCATGCTGATCCCTAATCAGATAGCTGTCATCGAGGAAGAGTTAGTTGAAGAAGGCGAGGGTCGGGGCCTGGTTCGTCGCAGTGTTGCAGGAGAAGAAGTTGGCAATTTGAAGATCATCGATTTCCCTGTTGTTTTCATTTCAAAGTAATGATCTTTGTAATGCAAATCCTTTGGCTCTGCCCAAGGCCTTAGGACAGTTTCATAGGGGCATGCATGTTTTCTTTTAGATATCATCTATCGACAAAATGTAGTTTTGAATTCTCAAATGAATAAAAATAGCCTTTTTGCGTCTTCATTTTGTGTCTCTATTTTTGCTTGTTCATTGCTTTTCTATTCCCGTAATGCAGATCCAAAATGAATACCTCTGAAAATAATGATGCCAGCGGTTGTCATACCCCAATTTTGTCCGGCTTAGGTCCAAACCCTAACTTTCCACACAAAAATAAATTATGCATTGCATTTTGGGTCCCAGAAACCATTCCAAAGTTTTTGAAATCATTTTTAGGGTTAGAATGCACTTTTTGGGAAATTAGGGTTTTTAGGGTCAAAAAGGGCATTTTGGTCATTTCTCACAAAAGGGCTTATAAAAATAATTTTGCATGAAAATATTTTTTAAACCTCATGCAAGATAAAATAGGGCAAGCACATGTGTTATGAAAATATTTTTATGCATATAATATATTCTTGACGAATAAGGAAGTTGTCCATGTTTTTAGGAAGGCACTCAATCGATTACATCATATCCTTCATTCAAGCAAATAATCGATTATTCCACTCCTTTCAGTCAGGAGCATAATCGATTATTCACTCCTCTCCATACAGGCCAATAATCGATTATCACCTATTAAGGAAGCAACTAATCGATTATGCCATCTTTTAAACTAAGCCTATAATCGATTATGAAGTATTTTTGGAAAGTGTCAACATATTTTTGAAGCACCTAATCGATTATACCAAGGCTATAATCGATTATCCTCCTGAAAATAGTCAAGAGCATAATCGATTATTGACTCTGAAACCCAAGGCACATAATCGATTATTGAATCTGAGATCCAGAGCACATAATCGATTATGCATACCAAGTATTTTTCAACATAATCGATTAGCCTATTTCCTAAAATAGATCAAATCTGATTTCCTATAAATAGGACGCTCATTCTTCATTTCAAGACACGGATTTTCACGGGACCACAATTTCACAACTCCTCTCTGCTTCTCAGACACAGATTTTCACGAGATCAGAGAAAAAAAACCCATTTTTCTCGAAATCTCTCACATTTTAGAAAAACTCTTCTACGCTTTATTTTTTCGCTCTATTCGTTCCGTTGGTCCGTCTGAGCTGATCTTCTGCAAGAGTTAGTTGGAGTTGCGTTCTTCAAGTGGTAGTATCTGCCTTCATCAGAGGTATTTCTGTCTTTATATTTGTTAATATTTAATCATTGTGATCCATGCCAAAATTGCCCCATGTGATTTAACTTAGTTATAGTGTCATTGTTGATGATGAACCACATGATTCCCACTTATGCCTAGTGCATCATGTTCTGAGTGGTGAAGATGGTCTCAGATGATTCAACCCTTTTAGTTTATATGATGATTGGCAATGTGATTCACACTTGTGCACTTGTGCACTTAATCTTAAGTGTGAGGATTGACCAAAGTGATTCAACGTTCTTTGATACTTTGGTCGCTAAATAATTTGCTTGCTTATGCTGGCCAATGATCATGATTGAGGCAACTCTTTTGCTTGAGCTTACAGCGTCATCGTCTACTCTCATATAGAATATCATCAATACTTAGATAGGTCCATTCCTTACATTGCATCTTCCACTAGATGTGCATTTAGATTCCCTTGCGTTTTGTAGAAATACTTGAGTATGGTTCTCGCCTAGCATCTTCCACTAGATGTGCATTTAGGTTCAATCTCGCCTACTCTTGTATTTTGCTTAATGCCCAATTCAAGTTTCTTCCTTGCCTATCTATGTGTTGTGATCTAATATGTGTAGTTTAGGCTTGATTTTGTTTGCGAATTCAAATGTTGTTGCTTAATGATTTGATTCCACTGATTGTGTTATGCCTGGATCCACCAATTCTTTCTTACATTCATTGTTTTCATTTCTAAACGACCTGGCACAAAAACGGTTACTAGTGGCAATCCATCACAACCTTTGTTGGTTTGACTGTCATGAAAGCCTCAGTTTCAAAAGAATTTTCGTAAGCATAAAGCAAGCTACTAGTGATAATCCATCACAACCTTTGTTGGTTTGATTATCATGAACGCGTCCAATTTCAAAAAGCATTTTTCTAAGTATCAAAGAATCAAAAACAAGTTATTAACGGTGGTCCATCATAACCATTGTTTAGTTTAATCATCAAAGCGAAAAGACTTTCATTCTTAAGGCTCGTTAGAACTACGTCGCTTTGATTCCCATTTGGGACACGTAGGAGCGAGTCACATTCTCGTCAAGCGCAACCATAAAAAGTTTAGCATTTGCATAACAAAAAGAAAAGAGTTATTTTCATAACAAAAAAGAATCACTTTTGCAAACCAATATCATTTTCAGAACGAAAACCTTTTCCTTTCTACAAACATTTTCAACCCATTGTCGCTAGTGGCTAATCAGAACCTTTGTTCGTCTAGCCATTGGTAGCAATGTCTTTTTCCCAAAAGAATAACAAGCGATGATCACTCATAACCTTTGTTAGCTTGATCATTTGTGCCAATCAATCTCTTTCGAAAACCCCTTTCAAAAGAACAAATAAAAACGAGTCGATACTAATAGTCAATCAGAACCTTTGTTCGTCTGACTAGCGGTGGTGACTCTCATTTTCAAGAGTACTTAGCGGTGATTACCCATAACCTTGGTTAGTTTAATCATTCACTAAATGCTCGTCCTATTTCGAAAACTCACTAAAAAAGGATAAAAAAACAAAAACTTTTCAAAAAGACAAAGAAGAACTACGTAGCTTTGAATTCTCCATCGCACCGGGAGATACGTAGGAGCGGGTCACATCCCGTCAAGCATAACAAATAAAAATCATTTTCACAATAAGTTTCAAACAATTATTTTCAAAAGAACCTTGAACTACGTCGCCTTTGATTCTCCACCCGGAGATACGTAGGAGCAGGGCCACGCCCCCGTCAAGCGCAAAAATAAACAATTTCTAAAATTAAAGAATATACAAACAGATCTCCTTCATTTCAAAAGCAAAAATCATATTTTCAAAGTAGGGGATTAAGTCGGTCGTACGGTCGAGTTAATCATCGTTTTAAGATCAGTGAACTGTGGTCCCTCAGAGCCCCAGCGCTCCTTCAGCCCTCAGTTACCCTTCAGAGCCCCAGTGCTCCTTCAGACCCCCAGTGGTCCTCCAACACAGATCACACAGTCCTAAAACCCCTACATTAAAAAACACCAACCCACAAACATTTTCTACACAGAAGAACTACGTAGCTTTGAGTTCTCCATCGCACCGGGAGATACGTAGGAGCGGGCCATGTCCTGTCAAGCGTTTTTTCTAAAAAACCATTTTCCCCCTTTTTCATAATAAATAAAGATTTTCATTAAGATTTTTTCAATAAGAAGTAGAGAGGCAAAATTAAGTATTTTCAAGTCAACACACTAAAACCACACATTTAATTAAAGGTTCCCTCTCAGTAGAGAGGACGTGTGGGGTGCTAACACCTTCCCTGCGCGTAACCGACCCCCGAACCCTATTCTCTAGTTTCGCAAGACCAATCGCTTTCCAAAAAAGGTTTTTCCTAATATTTTCCTTAATAAATATTGGTGGCGGCTTCATTGTCTTAGGAAAAGTTGTGAACGAGGAAGGTTCTCCCTCGGGGACTTTTTCGGGCGCAACAGCGGTCCATATGTTAATTTTGATTACCCCGTTAATCAAGCTGAGAAGGATGCCGAGGATGACTGGGAAACTCCTCCGGAATTGATGAGAATGGTTGAGCAAGAAGAAAAGGTTATTCAGCCACATGGGGAAACTATTGAGATCATCAGTTTAGGCACAGAGGGCGAAAAGAAAGAAGTCAAGGTTGGCACTTCAATGAAAAAGAGTGAACATGAGAAGTTGGTTCAACTCCTGCGTGACTACATTGATGTCTTTGCATGGTCGTATGAAGATATGCCCGGGTTAGATACTGATATAGTGGTGCACAAGCTGCCAGTCAAGCCTGAGTGCCCTCCGGTTAAATAGAAGCTAAGGAGGATGAAGCCTGAGATGTCTTCAAAGATCAGAGACGAAGTGAAGAAACAATTTGACGCTGGTTTCCTAGCCGTAGCCAAGTATCCACAGTGGGTGGCTAACATTGTGCCAGTGCCCAAAAAGGATGGAAAAGTTAGAATGTGTGTCGATTACAGAGATCTGAATCGTGCCAGTCCCAAAGACGATTTTCCCTTGCCCCATATTGATGTCCCAGTAGACAGCACAGCACAGCACTCCCTTTTCTCCTTCATGGACGGGTATTCAGGGTATAATCAGATTAAAATGGCTCCTGAGGATATGGAGAAGACTACTTTCACAACTCTCTGGGGAACGTTCTGCTATCAGGTCATGCTGTTTGGGTTGAAGAATGCCGGCGCTACTTACCAAAGAGCTATGGTCACGTTGTTCCACGATATGATGCACAAAGAGATCGAGGTGTACGTGGACGATATGATCGCAAAGTCCAGAACAGATGAAGAGCACGTTGTTAATTTGCGGAAGCTCTTTGAACGGTCGAGAAAGTTCAAGCTCAGGTTAAATCCAGCTAAATGCACCTTTGGGGTGAGATCAGGAAAACTATTGGGGTTTATTGTCAGTCAAAAGGGGATAGAGGTTGACCCAGACAAAGTGCGTGCAATTCTCGAGATGTCTTCTCCTAAGACAAAAAGAAATTCGGGGTTTTCTCGGAAGACTGAACTACATTTCCAGGTTTATCTTCCAGCTAACTGCTACATGTGAGCTGATTTTCAAATTGCTGTGCAAGAATCAAGAGACTAAGTGGAATGATGATTGCCAAGAAGCTTTTGAGAAGATTAAGAAGTACCTGCAAGATCCGCCTATTTTAATGCCTCCGGTGCATGGCAGACCTTTGATCCTGTACCTGACCGTGCTAGAAAATTCAATGGGTTGTGTGTTAGGACAACATGACGAAACTGGCAAGAAAGAGCACGCAATTTATTATCTGAGCAAGAAGTTCACCGATTGTGAGACGAGGTATTCGTTACTAGAAAAGACTTGTTGCGCCTTGGCTTGGGCTATTCATCGCTTGAGGCAATACATGTTAAGTCACACCACTTGGTTGGTGTCAAAGATGGATCCTATCAAGTATATCCTCGAGAAGCTTGCGCTTACAGGAAGAATTGCCAGATGGCAGATGCAGTTGTCAGAATATGATCTTCTTTATGTCACTCAAAAGGCCATCAAAGGTAGTGCGCTAGCTGAGTACCTGGCACATCAGCCTATTGAAGATTACCAGTCGATGCAGTGTGATTTCCCAGATGAGGACATTATGGCTTTAGTTGAAGAAGGAAGGTCCCCAGAGAATGAAAGGTGGAGAGTAGTGTTCGACGGTGCTTCCAACAGCTATGGGCACGGGGCTGGGGCAGTGCTGGTGTCCCCTGACAATCGCTTCATACCATTCACTACTAGATTGAGCTTCTATGTCACAAATAATATTGTGGAGTACGAGGCATGTATTCTGGGTATTCAGGCAGCTCTAGACTGGAAAGTTAAAAGATTAGATGTGTATGGAGACTCGGCCCTAGTTATCCATCAAGTGAACGGAGATTGGGAAGCCAGAGATCCCGAGTTGATACTGTACAGAGACTACATCCAAGAATTGGTTGAGTCCTTCGAAGAAATCACATTTCAACATCTTCCTCGCAGAGAGAATCAGTTGGCTGATGCACTGGCCACTTTAGCTTCAATGTTTAATATCAATTGTGATAAGAACTTGACCCAGATCAGAATCCAGCATCAAGGTTTGCCGGCACACTCCTACTCCTGCGCAGCAATTGAAGATAACGGAGATGATAAACCTTGGTATCACGACATCAAGCAGTATATCCTGAATAGAGAGTATCCTCCAGGGGCATCGGAAAATGATAAAAGAACACTTAGAAGACTGTCAATGAATCTCTTCTTGAGTGGCGAGGTGCTTTACAAGAGGAATCATGATAAGGTACTCCTTAGGTGTGTGGCAAAGGAGGAAGCAGAAAGGATCATGAGAGAGGTGCATGAGGGCTCGTTCGGAACTCATTCCAACGGGCATACTATGGCAAGGAAGATATTAAGGGCTGGCTACTATTGGCTGCAAATGGAGGCAGACTGCTACAGTTTTGTGAGGAAGTGCCACAAATGCCAGATTTATGCCGATCACATACATGTGCCACCGGCTTCATTAAATGTCTTGACTGCATCTTGGCCATTTTCAATGTGGGGCATGGACGTCATCGGTCCCATAGAGCCCAAGGCGTTAAATGGGCACCGCTTCATCCTAGTTGCAATTGATTACTTCACGAAATGGGTTGAAGCCGCTTCATATTCCACCATAACCAGTTCTGTGGTTGCCAAGTTTGTAAAGAGAGATTTGGTTTGTCGCTATGGGCTTCCAGACAAGATTATCACAGATAATGGCAGCAACCTAAACAGTAAGATGATGAAAGAATTGTGCACAGAGTTTAAGATCAAACATCATAATTCTTCTCCATACCGTCCTAAGATGAACGGGGCAGTCGAAGCAGCCAATAAGAATATTAAGAGGATTGCGCAAAAGATGGTAGTAACCTACAAAGATTGGCACGAGATGCTTCCTTTTGCTTTGCACGGGTATCGTACCTCAGTGCGTACTTCAACCGGGGAAACTCCCTTCTCTTTGGTGTATGGGTCGGAAGCAGTCCTCCCTATTGAAGTTGAGATACCCTCCCTACGGGTGCTGATGGAAACCAAGTTGGAAGAAGCAGAATGGGTCCAAGCTCGTCTGGATCAGCTGAATCTCATTGAGGAGAAAAGAATTGCTGCCCTGTGTCATGGCCAGTTGTATCAACAAAGGATGAAGACAGCTTTCGACAAGAAGGTTCGTCCCCGAGAATTCAGCGAAGGAGACCTGGTGCTCAAGAAGATCCTGCCTATTCAGAGTGACTCCCATGGGAAATGGACCCCAAGTTATGAAGGGCCATATGTGGTGAAGAAAGCCTTTTCTGGAGGAGCATTAATACTCACCAACATGGATGGTGAAGAACTCAAGAACCCAGTCAATTCAGATTCAGTCAAGAAATATTACGCCTGAGAAAAATAAAAGAAAAAGAGAAAGATGAGCCAAGCAAGAATTAGCTCGCTAGGTTGAAAACCCGAAAGGGCGGCCTGGGAAAAATTGAGCGACCCGGTGGATTGAAAACCCAAAAGGGCGATCCAGGCAAAAATTAGGGTCAGAAAAGTTGGACATAAAAAGAAAAGGGGCAAGCAGTGCTTCCAAAAGCTTGGATAAAAGGGTGATCAAGGCTGCAAGTATGAGCGGTTGGCATCGAACGCTCCAGAGACAAAGAATATTCATAAGATCTGCTGCGTCCATTCTCCTTTTTCTTTTTCTTAGTTTCAGGAAAATTTCCAATGTACCCTTTTCAGTCAGCGTGACATTCTGCGCGTCTGACTCCCGTATGAATAAAAGTCCAAATTTTTCACTCTATCAGTTTGCTGTCTTATCATTGCTTTCTTTTCATTTCTGATTTTAAACTACGTTTTATGGTAGATGATAAATAAATCATGGAAATGTGCATAAGTCATAGCATTAAGATCATTGCGAAATTTTTGAAAATGATAACAAAAAAGATGATCTTTCAGTCAAGTAAGCTCACAAAAATCAAATAAGAAGCGCTGATTGCATTAAAACAAGAGGACGAAGCTCGGCTCCCGAATAAGTATCATAGATAATCATGGTGTCTCATAACGCAAGTCCCGCGAGTTGGTCGGACCAGCAAAGGAAAAGCCAAAAAAAAAAAGAGGGAAGAGAAAAGAAAAGGTTGAAAAAGCAAAAGAGCAATAAACAAATAAAGTCATGCATTACATTCACCAAGCATAAAATCATGCACTCATCAAACATAGAAAATAATAATAATAAAGTAAAGAAAAGAGAAATTCAGGCATTTACATTACATTCATCATAAGAAAAAGAAAATGGCAATCATGGCATTTGCATTGCATGTATGGGCTCATTTTTCAGCTGCAGACAAGTGAGAGAGGATAAACACCGCGGTGTTAATGCTCGCCTTCAGATTCCAGAAAATGCTCCCCCAAGTTGGGAGTTCAGAAAAAAAAAGAGAGAAACAAAAAAAAAAAGAAAAGAAAAAAGAGAAAAGAAAAGAGAGCGCTCAGGCGCGCATTGCGGATTGGAGCCCAGAGAGATCATCGCTCCCTTCTGCCTAGGTCTCACATCGTGTACGAGCAACGTGATGGACCGCAGCCCCATGTGAGGTTCAACGGAATAGTTGTATCAGCCTAAGATACAATGGACGTCGTGCATTGATCAGTATATCAGTTCCGGAGCTGATAACGATCCCCCTGGTCGCTCGAAAGACCAGAGATTCTCAGGATGCGTGCTCCTCAAAGCCACGTGCAAACTCGGATTCGCAAGGGTTCGTTTACAGGTTTTAGGCAGCCTGGCATTTTACCGCTTTCTTTATCGTTTTCTTCATTTAGCGCTTTCCTTGCCTTTCGCAGTTAGCGTGCATGTTGTTAACCATTTCGTTTATTGTTTCCTCGTCAACACTCCAAGTGTTGATTCAAAAAAAAAAAGAAAAAAAAAGAAAAAAAAGGAAAAGAAAAAGGAGAAAAGAGAAAAAAAGAAGAAACAGAAAAAGAAAATTCGGATTTCTCCAAGTAGACAAAATTGGTATAATTTCTGAATTCTTTATTCGTATTTTATCTTCGAAATATGTCTCGGCCAATTCATATTTCTTGGTAAAATCCAAATAAAGAGGGGCAGCTGTCAAAATCCCAAAATTTTATCGCTTCGCATATTGTTCTAAACGCGGGTGTCTTTGGCACTCTCGTGCAACGATTTTGTTTGACACTCGTTACTTTCAAAAAAAGAATCCAAAAATAAATAATGAAATAATAAATAACGCGAGCGCGCGTTTCGTTTCGAGTCGTGTGAGTAATTGCGTCGGTGCGCATTTTTTTTACCGTTTTCTTTTTAGAAAAATGAGGATAAAGTGAAATCGGTTTTAATGACTTACGCGTGTGCGCATTAAGTCAGGTATGCGTTCATAGTCTTAACGCGAGCGCGTGTTGGTTGCGAATCGTGCGCGAGCGGTTGCGTCGGTTCGTGTTGTTTCACTACAAGAATTTCTGCGATTAGCGGCAGCCAAAATCCGCCGGTAATCGCACAAATCCGCCGGAAATTGGGCATTACCGGCGGATTTTTTCCGCCGGAAAGGCGCCGGAAATTCACCCGCAGGTAACGGTTACCGGCGGATAATCCGCCGGTAAACAATATACGTTTAAATTCAAAATCCACCGGTAAGATATCATATCCGCCGGTAATTATTTTTATTATAATAAAAAAAACGTTTTAAATTCGTTTATTTTAAAAAAAATAATTTTATTATTATTTGTTAATTAAAATATTTTTTTAATTCATATTAAAACAGTTTTTAATTCGTTTATTTAAAAAAATAGTATTATTATTATTCGTTAATTAAAAAATATATTATTCAATTAATAAAAATTAAATTATATTTATAATATAAATATTAATTAAACGAGAATTGAATAACGCTTTAAATGATAAAAAAAATTGCATAAACATTCAAAAATTAAAATATTTATTACAAAATACATATAAAAATATCGTAGATCTAATAAAACTGCTAGTCATAGTAGCGCTGATCAGACGGGTTACTCAACCATGTATCTAACTCATCAGTGTTGAGGTCTAGATTTGTGTTGATCTGCTGCTGTTGCTCGGGCTGCTGCTGGGACTGCTCGGGCTGCTGCTGGGACTGCTGGGGCGGCTGCTGGGACTGCTGGGGCGGCTGTTGGGACTGCTGCTGGAACTGCTGCTGGGGCGGCTGCATATGCATCTGTTGCTGCATCCCGTAAGGCTGCTGCATCCCGTAAGGCAGAAATGCAGAGCCGTAAGGCTGGTGCATCTCGTAGGGCGGTTGCATCTGCATTTGCATCTGCTGCGGTGGATAAAATGATGATGATGATGGCATAAATGATGATGATGATGATGGCATAAATGGCCTCGAGTATTGAGCCATAGTATCCATCATTTGCTTATAGCGCGCTTCATTTATCCGTTGTAACTCTGCCTGCTGCTCCCGCATCTGCTGCATTTCGTCATTATGTTTTTTCTCTTGGTCGTTCAATTTCTGCGTCAACAGCTCAACATCTCTTAGTTCTGAAGACGAAGGGACATAATTGCGACCAGTACTTCTCTTAGAAGAAGTTGCGGGAACCACTTTTGGAATAATGGAATCTGGGAAAGCAGACGGGCCCAAACCACCAGATCCTACTAACCGGCCCGGTTTTGATGGACCAACAGATTCCTGCCAAGCAAGAAAACCCTCCCAACTCTCCTCAACGGGATCAATCTCAGTACTGCCACTACTTAGCTGAGTTGCACGATAATTGGTCTGCCATTCATAAAAATTTTCCTGAAAGCAACAAACACCAAGAAATGTATAACCAACTTAGTATGGATATATATGTAATATATAATAATAATATAATATATATAATAAAAACAATATATAAATATAATAAACGTTATTTACCGTGATATTTCTTGACTGTTCCTCAACAAAATCACCAGTCTCCTCCCGCATATGAAGTTGGCAGTGTAACTCAGGCAAAATAGGTGGCCGACCAAGGCTAGCCTCCTATATATATATATATATATATATATATATATATATATATATATATATATATATATATATATATATATATATATATATATATATATATATATATATATATATACAGTTACTATTTAATATTATTATTATTTTATAAAATATAAAATACGTATGTATATACTATTAAATTATTTACCATCCGTCTGTAAATTTCAGCAGTGTTGATAGAGCCACCTGTATTTATGCAACCCCCTCTCTCAGAAGCACGATTCTTCTTGGCACTCTCACATATTTTTTTATACTTCTCATCTCCCCATTTCACTTGGAGACATTTCCAATCAGAATCGCCAATCCAATCCGGCTGCACCCTTGAATTACGACAACCCCGGAGCATTTCAGAAAATCGATGAGAAGCTCTTGTGTTGAATGCGCTCTCAACTTCTCTCATCGTATCGCTTCTCCATGTAAATTTTTCCTATTTAAACAAATTTAGTAGTTAGTAAAAACAAGTTAATCAATTCAACAAAATTAAAAAACTAAATATTAAGTAATTGGAAAAAAACTTACCCTGAATGCAGTCCACATCTTAGACGACGGATCTTTTCTTACCTCCATCCAATTCTTCCACGGTTTAGTGTAATTTGCTTTTAATATGTCTGTGATTGTGCCAGCCACAATCCTCCCAGGAATAAATCTGTACATAAAAAAGATAAATGTACGTTTAGGTAATAATTTATAAATCAAACAAATATCATTAATAAATAAATTACTTAATTAATACTTACTGCTTGCCGACAGCCTTCACCACTATACGACCGTCAGATGTAACCTCAACCACCTCATTCTCAATATTATACCTGGTAATCCCGTCCGCATCTGGCGGGGGTGTCACAGTACCAGCTGGAGGCACAAATGGACGACTCAGCGTACTAGGTTCGCTGCCATCAGCCGTAGTAGGTAGAGGCGCAAAATCGCCATCAACAACGACACGAGTTACACGACGACGACGACCACGTAAAGAAGTAGCAATCTTCTTAAAAAAAACCGGTCAGTGGGGGAGTAGGTAGGTCATGATCGGAGGAATCTGATCCTGATGTCATGGTGACTGTACGTATCGTATCTATATCTATATATATATATATATATATATATATATATATATATTACATGATAAATAACAAATAATGAATAACATAAATGATGAATAACATAAATGCTGAATAACATATATATATATATATATATATATATATATATATATATATATATATATATATATATATACATGATGAATAACATTAACATACATGAATCAAAGTCTGATAAATCTATATATTAATTATTTCATAACAAATTAATTAGAATCCCATTCTTTCTCGAAATCACCATCATCAGATGAGTGAATTCCTGATACACCGACGTGATCGACTGCATCCTCATGATCTGTATTTTCTTCTTCTTCATTAACTTCATCACCAGTGTTTGGCTCATCACATAAACGAGTAATGGGTTCAACTTCAATAACCTCATTTACATTGGACATTTCATCCATTTGATATGCCACGTCTTCCACTGTGTCATCATTTGTCTCAATTCGACCTCTTGGTTTTGTCTTAATTGCGACACACCAACCACGCCGATCAGTCCGTGTTGATGGATAAGAGACATAATAGACTTGTCTCACATTTTGTGCAATGACGAACGGATCATACAGTCGATATCTACTATTCATTTTAATGTCCACTGTATTTGTCTTTGGATTAAACTTTGTTCCTCGAGCGGACGGATCGAACCAATTACAATAAAAAACAATCACCTTTGGACTATAATCAAGATATGGGTATGCAAGTTCATATATGTGTTCAACCACGCCATAGAAATCATCTTCGCCTCTCCCAGTGACACCTTTCATGCAAACTCCACTATTGACTGTTTCTCTACCCTCTGTCCATTCCTTAGTGTGAAATTTGTATCCATTGACAAAATATGTGTGCC